>OY039079.1:23074838-23732203 GCA_955850985.1 Elophila nymphaeata
AAGAAAGTCAGCTCTTCATATAACGCAACTAAAAGTTCGTCGTGGTTGAAAACTGATGCTACGTCTTTCAGTCAGAAAATAAAAATGAAATCAGTTTTCAAGGCTAACTTTAGTACCTACATGTTTTATAATAAGAGGAGCATTTTTAAGGCTTAGGTGTAATTGTTTTGCAGATTTGTTATGGTATTAGATTTGTGCAAGGTCGGCAATGGAAGTGTGTCTCGTCTACTGAGCGTTGTTTCATAATAATAATCCATACAAGAAATACTGTAATTTGCATATGCATCATACCATTACGGTAACCATAAGGTTACGGTAATTGTATGATGCAATGTTGATAACTTCTAGTAGGTATGCAGTCCCAGATACAAAATATGTGGACACAATCAAATATTCTCGATTTTCCATTGTAAAGTAGCGAGATATTATTAGTGTACAATTGTAATCTCAAATTGACGTCATAAATCACATTTTTTTATTCCTTTTATTATAAATATTAAATAATTATTAGTGTTTTATTATATATTATTGATAAAATTAATTTTTAATGACTTGAAAATTATAATTCTTTCCGAATCAATACTATGAAAAAAGTAAAGGGAGGAACAAACTTGCTGAATGTCTTGCCGGTAGTCTAGAAGACTCTTGAACCGATCGCATCAGATTTTACTTTAAGTAGCGTACAAATTGTAAATGAATAAAGAAATTTTGACTTTGCCTAATATGCCTAATTAATATAGAAAAGAGGAGACCTACCTAGGACCTACAAGTATCCGTTGCTAAGGTAATCGTCATTGAGCTTTAGACGCTAAGTAGGCGGTAATGTTGATCTGACTCTGGTGGGTATTATGACAACAATACGGAAAGTTTGTGATATAACGGAATTTCAAACTTTCGTTAATTGTTGTTTCCAGGATCTTTTTATTTTCAAGGGGTGATAGAAGTAGCGCAAACGTTCATTGACAACAATGATGGCTTGCCTCAGGCGGACCATACGCCGGTTTGTTGTGAAAATAAGTATAAGTTTATTTTAAGAATTTTATTATACTGTATTTGTAGATTGATTTGTTGTTTTTGAACATTTATTTTGGCTACTTCCCATTTGGTAAACCTCAAACTATACCTACTTAAAAGTTGCGTTTGGTAAACGTTTCGTTACTTCATACATTTAATCCCATTTCGAAAACATTTCAGTAATCATATGCGTTGTATCCCGTTTGGTAAACTTTCAGTTGAAATGGGTACAGTCAAGTAAAACAAGGAAACACGAAACTTAATATTTTTGATCACAGGTACAGTCAACAGCACGTCGGGTTATACAAAACTGTCAAATTTCTCCAAATGATTTTCAACCTAAGAACATTCAATATAAAGTGCATTATCGATTGGGAAAATTTGACAGTTTGGGGTGACCCAACGTGCTGTTGTCTGTACCTACAATCGTCGGATTATGTGTATGTAAAATACATAATTATCATACTTAAAATCAGAAATAAATAGTGGCGCGTGCAAACAACTTTACCAAAACTTTTAGTTCTTTTACAATAAGTATAAGAAATCTACATTATTAAAATTTAACAATAAAATAAAACAAAATCAAACTCAATAACCAACTTCAAAATATAAATATAAACAATTATCACATATTTGGTAAATTTACTTAAAAAATAGACTACACTACAAAGTTAAAAATCAATAAAGAATAATAAAAATAACAATTTACATATAACTCAATTTTAGTTGTAAAGATATTTAAGGATGCATAGGTAAGTATATTACTTATGTCTGGGTCACTTTTTTTCATAATATTTTTCCTTCGTTCTTGATTCAGAAGCCGATTCCAAGCTACTACTTTAAGGGTGTGCGTTATTTATATTACATGTTGTATATTTAATTAAATTACTATACTATGAAAGATCTCCTGACTGAGAGTAGCAAAGGACATGTTATTTTTCTTTGACTGTAATAAACCATTTTGTTTATTTAATTAATCCCAAAATGTAGATTCTAGCTCCTACGTATATAGAAACAGTCAAGTAATCTTTGGAGTATCTATCAATTGTAAGGGAGGGAGAAAATTATGTTGGTTATATGTACTGAATTCCCGCGTCATCAAAAATCTCTTTCCAGAACTGAAAGATGTCTTCGTCTAGATGTTGACCTACAGTGACCTTGTCGGTTATTTCACCATAGAACTCGCCTTCACCGTATTCAGGCCACTGAACAGAACTGCTCTCTGTAGTCAGAGCGCTGAAAGAAATAAAATCAGTTTTATTACTGGGAAGATGCAGTTCTACTAGGTCGTGAACCCATATCAGAGTGACCCATACCAAGAGTGTACAATCAGCTACACTGTTAAATGACCATTCTAGAGAGAGCTAACATAAAATGTCACTCTGTGTAAGGGATATGTATACGTTGCTATTCTCAAAATTTATTTGCCGCATATTCATACAGGCACTCGGTGATATTTTATTTATTTAACATTTCATGTACAAACAAAGACAACTAAGTGCTCCGTCTAAAGAAGATTTTTTATATATTATATTATGTAAAAAGATGAGAAATAAATAGTTACTATTCTCATCAAATAAACTATAAAAATCTATCTATTTTTTCAGTTTATGGCATTGGGCTGCAATATATACTAAGAGATTTATATTACTCTTTCCGTATCGGGGAGCCTGTGAATATTGAAAGATTTGGCAATAACTTACCCATGTTTCGCAAAATTCGTGAATAACGTACATGCCAGATTCACCAACTCGCGTTCCTTTGGCCCTAACTTCAAATTAGCGTGCTTTGCATCAAATATATACATCAAGTCATCCAAGTGAGCTGTTCCCGTTATTCCGTACTTCTGACCCATGTTACCGTATATATTCAGACTAGATATACTTGAAAATTTATACAGATATCTCTTACTTTTTCCGACTTTTGCTAAAAGCTTAATAAATCTAAGAATGTCATAGGTAAAAATGTTTTCTGAACAGTATAGAAGAAATTCTTTGACTGTCTCCAATGAAATAGGTTTATCGCCAAAATAACGTTTGTGGATGCGGTGTGCAATCTTTAACGTTTTTGTAGGACCTACTTCGAACAATATTTCTTTAGGCACTAGAATCTCCGGATATTCACTGTAGTCTTTTATTAAGTCTTCAACCATAGCTACACCTGCTAATGCTTCTAAGCTTGTGTATCCAGCCAAAACATCCACATCGTTAATTTTTCCTTTCTTCAGCATCTCAAATGGCTCTTCAGTAATAAAATGTTCACCACCAAAATCTTTCTCAACTACCGGTGAGAAATAGTACATCTTCAAAATGTTGCCAATCTTTTCTTCCAAAACAAGTAAATTTGGTTTAACGTCAACTAGTTTTTCTGCTGGAACACTTTGAAGGAACTCTAACAATACTTTAGGGTCATTCGTTTCTAACCCCAATTGTTTGCCCAAAATAAATGCACGTTTCCTTGCTTCAAAAGGAATGGACCAGTCGCAAAACATGACACCGCTCATTGGTACACTTCTTTTAAAAAGGCCCTTTGACATCGGAGACAATACGTGCAAAGAACAGGATGCTCCGCCGGCACTTTCACCGATAATCGTAACGTTGTCTGGATCTCCGCCAAAATTATGAATGTTCTGTTTTACCCATTTCAAAGCTAATACTTGGTCTTTCAAACCGGCATTGCCCGGAACATCTTCTGAGTCAATAGATAGAAATCCTAATGCATCCAATCTATAGTTAATTGTGACGAGGACTACATTATGCGACATAAGGAAATCTGGCCCGTAATGGTCGTCGTTTCCTGAGCCACTTTTGTATCCACCTCCGTGAATGAAGAACATAACGGCCAATGGAGTAGAAGGCTTTAAGTTGGGAGTGTATACGTTAAGGTACAAGCAGTCCTCATTTCCGGGAATGAATTCGTTTGTAAATATATCCCTCTGTGGGCAAACTGGGCCATGTTCTTTTGCTTGTCGGACGCCATCCCAAGGTTGTGGTGGTACAGGTGCCTGAAAAAATATTAAAAAAAGAATTGAAATTTTAAATCTAAGAAGAAAATGAAAACAAAATTGTCAACGGCGCCATAACTATTAATAATAAACATCGTTTGCACATCCGCCCAGATGAAGATGAATAGTTGGTATCAGAAGATGTAAATTTAAATAGCAAGCCACACCTGACACTTGGCAACACCCTGATAAATTTTAAACTTTTCATGTCTGTTTACAGCTTAGATTATACAACATGTAAATGAAATAACCAACATCCTGAATACAGGTGGTTGGGGATCGGCTTCTGAGTTGATTTCAATATTTTTTTTTAAAAAAAAAGCGTTTTTTTTAAAAAAAAAACAAAAAAAAAAAATAATGTTCTCTAAAAATGTTGTACAACATTTTCTGGGTACTATTGTTTTTTTTTTGTTTTTTTTTTTTTTCAAAAAAATTGTTTTTTTTTTTAAAAAAAATCTTAAAATCAACTCAGAAACCGATCCCCAACCACCTGTATTCAGGATGTTGGTTATTTCATTTACATGTTGTATACCTGTCTAAGGTTTACAGTAATAAAGTCTTACAGAGTCTAGTGTACATTACTAAATGATTACTAATAACGACATTGTCATCTTCCTCAACGGAAAAATACGTTATAAATTTGTATCATCATTACAACGTCAGTATTTTCACATTATAGAACCTGTTTTATACCGGCTTGTTTTCGTAATGATTATGTGGAACTTAGTAGTAAACCAGTTTAGTTGAACTGTTTCTCATCTGTTTATTTATAATAACCGAGTCCAGTGTGTACTGATAATATACGTACGTCGTACCATCTTTATCTAAACCGCTATCTCTCGTGATCCCTCACGAGAGATACCTATTGTCTTCGACAGCCTCTGCAGATTTCGAGTCGGGAGCTACATTCTGCACTAGAGTCGGTAATTCTATAATCCTGGTCAACCACGACTTTTCTAGGTCTGGTACCTGGAGCCAACATCGCTCGAGCTACAAGAAATTTTAGATGCACAGACGTCGCTACTTCGACAACGTTACATCGTGACAGCGTCCGTCATCATCTTTTAGAGATAAGCTCACCGTTGTACATGTATTTCGTTATGTTTTGCTATTACTGATTTTATATGTGCAATAAAGGATTTATATATATCATTTCAGCTGAGACGCCCACTGTTGGACATTGCCCTCCCCCAAAAATCTCCAACTCAATCGGTCGTGCGTTGCCCGCATCCAATGGCTTCCCGCAACCTTTAACAGATCGTCAGTCCGGGAGACGCACCCGGTCATCATTTATTTATTTTATTTTGTAAGGGACAACAAATATTTGTACAATTTGTGTAACACATAGATTTACATGATTTCTTATTACTCATAATACAACCAGCCACGTTATCCACAGATTACTACTCGTATAAAGAAGAATGTGGTTATACCTCTGAATATTAGTTTCCTTATTCAGAAGGTTATACATTGATATTATGAATAGTATTATATTATCTGTGATATTATTGTAAAATGCGGGTACTGGCAAACAATTATAAAAATGAAAATGACAAAAAAGTTTCATAGAGGCTCGCAGGTGCAAAAAAGAAACGTAAAAAACGACAATAAAATAAATAGGGATAGGAATAAAATAAGTAAATCATGAGAAATAAAACTCACTGGCATAGGAAGTTCAAGAACTTGATTAATTCATTGACTCTAGTCTTGAAAGAGGTCATGTCATAATTTATATTATAACAAATAGAGTTAACAGTAATTGTATTTCGAGACTTATAGTGACTGCTTCAATCGGCCTTATTATCATTAGCCATCACGTTAAAAGAATAAAAAAGAAAGAGATTTTGACGCCGTCGTGGTGGAGTGGTCAGTACCGCTGCCTACACATCGGGCGGTTCGGGTTCGAGTCCAGGTAGTGGCAAATGTTAGTGTGATGAACACGAATATTTGTTCACGAGTCATGGTTGTTTATATATTTATTGAAGTTTATTTATGAAATATCTAGATTATTATGTATATTTGTCCGTTATCTATTTATCCATAGCACAAGTTCTTAATGATACGTAATTTGGGCTAGATAATAGGTGTGAGCGTGGAAATATATTACTATTATATTATTATTATTTTATTATTATTTACCGCTACGTGGAACGATGAATGAAAAAAAGATGTAATATTAAAGTTCATTCAGGGAATTTGATAGTTGGTGCAGTTTGAAGTTGAGCCACATGAATGTACATAAAATAACATTCTGTATAATATTAAGATTCTATTTATAAGTAACTAGCGACCCGCCCCGGCTTCGCACGGGTGCAATACTTATGTAAATATGCATGTATTATACATATAAACCTTCCTTAAGAATTACTCTATCTATTAAAAAAAACCGCATCAAAATCCGTTGCGTAGTTTTAAAGATCTAAGCATACATTGGGACAGACAGACGGCGGAAGCGACTATGTTTTATACTATGTAGTGATTGAAAGAAATCGAGGTCACAAAAGTGAAACCTTCTCAATCGATCTAATAATTGATGACGTCGCGTCGTGGTGGAGTGGTTTGTATATTGCGGGTTGTCTACACGTCGAGCGGTCCAGATTCGAATCTTGGTACGGACAACTGTTTGTGTGATTAACACGAGTCATGGTTGTTAAATATTAATTTACTTTATTATTAAAGAAATCTTATTTTTTATGCATATTAGTCCGTTATCTAGTGTCCATAACACAAGTTCTTAGTGATATTTAATTTGGGCAAGATGGTGTGAGCGATTCTATGAACAATGATGATAACTAAAATTTAACCTTTTTAGAATGGAGTTATTAGATTCAAAAATCGGGAGTGGTCTCCCCTTGATTTTCTCGTATACCGGAAACGACTCAAAAGCTGATAGGAACCTTATATTTTGATGTCACACATGCATGTTAAATTTGGTTGCAATAAGTTAAAGCATACTCGAGTTATCGTGCTAACGCACAAACACACACATACAGACATAATTCCAAAAACGGTATTTTTGGACTCAGGGAGGTCCAAAACGTGTAAATCTGTCAAAATCTTGACGGCGAATTTTTTGACGATTACAAGACTTCCTCTATCCTACGTATAAGTACGAGAAAGTAACAATGAATTTTATACAAAATAAACATTTATTAACGAATATTAAGCTTCACATTTCTTTTCAAACATGACAATATCAATAGGTATATTCATTTACGAATATTCCATTTTACATATTTTGTACGGTATCTAAAATTATTGCACCTATTGGCATTTTCAAACAGTAAATAGAAACTATATACAGTTTTTCGTTTCTTAATTCATCAAAATATAATTTAGTAAAATATTCAAACATACAATATTTGACAAAGAAAAACATTCACTAAGTAAGGAACTACGTATACGGAATGTAAAAAAAATATTTGTAAATGTTTGAAGATAATCCGACAGAAAATCTTTCCGTTCTACAGTTTGATGTTATGAATTTAAATGGAATACAAATTACCTTACCTTAAACCTCAATTTTCCTAACGGCGGGGTGGCGTAAGGGATGCTTTTAAAACTGTAAAATGTTTGGTTATCCGCCGACGATTGTAGCTGTTCACCCTCCAACCAGCCTTGCTCAACTTTTACTTTGGCCATTATTAAAAAACTCGCCAACGCAGCAAGACACATTTGATCACGTTGGCGATTATTTACAAATGCCGTGAAGTTGTAGTAACATGCGTTCCTTACGCGAGAGAGATAACATACAGATGTCAACAACCTGTTAGTGATTTCAAAAGTACGGTTTGCAACGAAGTTTCTACAGTACACGTAGATTGTTTTTTTACAGTTGTGACCTAGAATTTAACCCAAAATACGTGTATAATGAAAATAATAATACACATGATACGATACTTGAAGACCATTCCACCATAAATTATAAGGGATCGTATTTAACTGGCCAGAAGATTAACCTTTTTTTTTTGTCCGAGGTAGTGGCCGACCCATACCTGTCCTCCTGGGGGAGGAGATGTTATGCGGGGCTCGAACCCGCTAAATCCCCCGGGGGCTTTCCTCCACCGCATATGTCTAGCTCCAGGAATTTGTGTAGACAGGGACCAGCCGTACTCTCTCACTTCAGAGCCGTTCGGGGGTGGTAAGGCCCCTACTAGGCGACTCCCAAATCACCAGGTCGATAAGACTTGACTCCCAGCAGTCAGCGAACCATGAAAACGCGAGTCCCCCCGCGCGTCCAACGCAACAACTGACACACACCCGCAGGCGGACCCCGTGAACCACCGTCCCCCGCGTCTCACCGGCCATATCGACCGACCGTCCACCTCCCTGAACGGCACCCGGCCCTGAAAAGGGTCTTTTCGTCCCCTGTATCACTGTGGGTCGCTGGCCATATCGACCGGCCATCCACCGCCCCGAAGGGCACCGGCCCTGTTTGTTGTGTTGTGTTTCTGTTGGTGAGTAAGGTCGCCAGAGCTCCACTGAGTATAGAAGGGTACTAGGGTTGGCTGCGCGCGAGTGTCACGTCAGTTGCAAGCTACGCCTATAGGCAACGATGACTGCATACCACCAGGCAGAACGTATGCTTGTCTGACAACCAAATACCGTAAAAATATTATGAATAATTTATTCAGTTATTTTAATAGTTTCTATGCTAACCGTACACAATAAAGTTTAGGATGGTAACACAAAGTTTTAAATACTTTGAGCAATCTTTATGTTAAATAGAAATAGAGATATTATGAAAATGCGTATATTTTTAAACGCATTATGTAAATAGTTAAGCTTAAAATCAAATAAGGTGATCAGTAAAGAGTTTTTAATGTTTACATAAACATTTTCGATCTGCGAGGCGCGAATGATAACGTATCATGCAGTTTTAATTTATTGTCTAGATAATTGTTTACCTACATAAGATAACGTTCGTAGTTAATCCAATCGTTTTCAAGGTTTGAAAGGTATGTACATCGAATTTTTTATGAAACTCTTTTGTTATATTCAAAACTCCTATACTAAACTAAGACCAACCTATGCTAAAAGTGAAAGTAAGTAGGTACTTACTCAATGTACCTACGTTGCCAGAGACATGAATTCAATAACATAGTATTTAGAGAACGAAAGAAGAAATCTTGAGAATCCTACTATAAATAATTATAATTTTAAATTAAAAAAATCGCTTCTAACACTAAAAACGGAGAAGTAAAAATTCTGTTTATAAAATTGAGGTTGGCACCGACCTCAATACATTTAGATTTTTATAAACAGATTTTTTTTCTCCGTGTTTTTTTTAAATAATTTATTTTTTGCTTTTTAGTGTTTGAACTATATACATTTTCAGGAAAATATCTCGATATCTTTTAGACTCAAAAGTCATAAGATTACGATATCATCGATGTCAATTAAAAAGGCATTATTAGGGATAACTCAAAAACTATTCGTCAGGTGTCGATCAAATTTAAATGGGACCACATGACAAGCACCAGCTTCCAAAGGTCGAAAGAATCTTCAAAATCGGTACACCCAGTAAAGAGTTATGAGGTAACAAACATAAGGAAACATACAGTCGAATTGATAACCTCCTCCTTTTTGAAGTTGGTTGAAAAGCGAAAGTTTGTATGGATTGATGTTAAAACTACTGAATAGATTTTAATGAAACTTATCAATAATATATTTTATATACAGACGAAGTCGCAGGCAGGAGCTAGTAATAAATATATTAGCATTTACTTAAGCAACATTCGTATTCACATAATTATGTCATACCAGAATAGTAATATTGGTACTCGTAATATCGATTGGCAATTTATGTTGATGATTACATACAAATGTAAATACTTAGCACTGGAACCAATCAGCAACTCAAGTCAAATGTTAAAGCAAACAGCATAATTGTGGAACATGGAAGCCTCGAAGTAAAGTTTCGTAATCAATCTGAGAGTTATTAGTATGAGTTGCCCGATTGCTTGTTGCTTGCGTATGGGTTTGGAAATAAACTACTTAAAGTTATTAATAAGTAACCAATAGAAATCAATCTAAGATGTGGACCTGCGGGGCTTTCGCCGAACAGACACAATTAAACATTTATTTAATGTTCTCTTAGATCTGCGTGACCACTACACTTAACTACGATATAAATAAAACTAGCTCTTTTTTCACAACCTATTCATAAGGCTCAATAAAAATTTAAACCAGGATGGCAGAAGTCAGCAGCGGCCAGCAGCGAAGAGTCTTAAGGTCGTAGCACACTTATCAGCTCTGAAAGGGAAGGGAACCTACGTTCCGTTGGCGCCGTTCCGTAGTGTTCATAGCAAAAAAGAGGCGAGCGCGCCGTTCCGTAGCGTTCATAGTAAAAAGAGGCGTCGCGCTACGTTCCGTAGGCGCCCCTCCGTAGCGTTCATAGTAAAAAGAGGTGTTGCGCTACGTTCCGTAGGCGCCGTTCCGCAGCGTTCATAGTGAAAAAGAGGCTACCCTTTCTGAGCTGATACTTAAATGTCCTACTAACTCTAGGCGGCAGATCCGACGAAATAATAAGACATTTTCGAGCTTTACAAATCCTAAGTAAATTATTTCACAATTAAATTTATATAAAATTATATCTCTCTGAAAGTGCTCACCACTCTCAGCTGACCGCTATTATCCCGGTGTGTTTAGAGGTAAAGAAAAAAATGCGAGCGATAACATTATGCTTATGATACATTACATTGTGCAAAACATACAAAACCAACGCCACGAGTCAACGTTAAAATATCAAAATGTTTGTTTTTGCTATTCCTACTTAACGCCGTCCATTAATTAGGCATTATTTCAAAGATTTGGGATTTGTAAAGAATCAAAGGAAACCCTCCTTTTATTTTTAGATTCACGTGGTTCTCAAGGGCCCTCAGTATCATTTGTTTTCAGCTCAGGACGGAGGCGTCTGCTGAAATTAATGATTTATTTTTGTATGAAACGCCTGTATTCTCTGTAGAGGGACGATCATTCGGAAAAGATCGGATTTACTTCTTTCGAGGTTTTTTTCTGGAAAATAATTATTACCAGCGGCTTGACTGGGAGACGCGACTTATAAAAATCCAACCGCTATAGTAATTTATAAAATTGTCATAATGAAGAGTTGGTGTCTTTCAGGCGGCTGGCCGTAAAAATCTAATAGCAAAGTCTGTAGCAGTATTGTTGATATCGTACACCGTCGTATAGTTAAAAAGATCTAGACTGTTATTGTTCAACAGTTCAGTGAATCATCATCATCAACAGCTCATACAATGTCCCCACCGAGGCTCGAGCCTACCCCACATTAGGGGCGATTAGGCCTTAGTCAACCACGCTGACCAAGTGCGGGTTGGTCGACTTCACACACAACCTAAGAATTTCTTTATAGGTGTGTGCAGGTTTGCTCACGATGTTTTCCTTCACCGTAAAAGCGTCGATTAAACATACATATGAATTCAAAATTTGAAAACACATTGGTACGTGGCGGGACTGGCGGGGATCGAACCAGTGCCTCCCGGGTGGGAGACGACGCTCTTACACACTACGCCACCGACGCTTCACCGACGTTCAGTGAATATTTGTAATTATTTACAAAAGTTTAGCCGGATGGCTGAGATGATTGAGTATAAGGTCTAGGTTTTTTACTTTTTGGATTTGAAGCTCTTTTGATATGGGTGACAGGCTGGCAACCTGTCACTATTTTGAGTAACCAGATTTGGTTGTATGCTCAGACCAATGATTCGTATGTGTGACCGAATGTTACTTAAGGTTCTTCTCAATTTTTTTCGGATTATAAGCGGGATTAGTATGTTTCTTAGATAGAAGAAAACGCATTTTCCTTACATTTCTTTTCAACTTTCTGTTAAAAATCCAACGATGTTGCGATGCGATAAATAACGCGAACACCATTCATTTAAAGAAGAAGAATCTGTTATAATGTTCACATCTAATTGATATTTTGCTGTCTAATATCTGCAATACAACCAACAAAGAAACACCGAGTTACACGTGTCCTACATTCCTAGCTCTATTTAATAAATTTACCTAACATTTAATGTCAGCGAATGTAACTCGGCGGGAAGTTTTACGGCAATATCGAGTAATAACAGCGAGTCGCAGGTGTCGCGTAATCTAACGACATTGTTGCGTGGTGTCGCGTCTACTGTGCCGTTTATTGACAATATGGGTAACACACGAGAGACGGAGACTATTTGAAACGTGCTAGAAAAAGTGACCTTGCGAACGAGCGATACAAATAAGTCATTGAGGCTGATGATTTTGTTTTGTTATGCTCAAAAAAATCTCCAAGTTCTTAAATCGTTTTTTTTACCTACTGTTAAGTTAATAACTTCCGCGTTTCTTTAAATATTGTAATTCTATTATTTATACATACTTTATTAAACACTAGCTGCCCGTCCAGACTTTGCACTATTGTAGGTAGGTACTAATGAAGAAAATGGAAACAACTTTTCACTCTATGGCTATAAAATAAATAATTTCGACCAATATTCTCAGCCCATCTACCGCAGTGTGTCAAGACGAAAATGTTTAATACGTGTGTGTTAGCAATGATGACCTATGGACATCAAAAGAAGGCTCAAGGGTTATGCTCGAAATTTCTCTGCGCGATCATATCAGAAATGATGAGACCCATATGTAGGGTCGTCTGGGGTAGGTACCACCGCCTTTCTTATTTCTGCCGTGAAGCAGTTCGTTGTGTTTCGGATTGAAGAGAAAAGTAGCCAGTAGTGTAATTACTAGGCATGGAAGGCATCTTGTTTTAGTCCCCAGGATGGCAACGCACTTGATTGCAATTATATATCTTTTATAGGAAAGGACTGTACGTACATTTAGTAGTGTTTTATACAAAAAATGCTTGTTTTCTGTTTTAAATATCGTATTCAGTTTAAGAAAATGCAGGCAAAAATATTTTCCGAAGCATTTAGACTGAGGTGCCAGTTAAAATGTGCCATATCTATAAAATTCACTCATTTCAATTACTGAATTATTAGCCTACATTTCAAACAAAAATGATAAAGAATTTGCGCATTGAATAAACTGTTTCTTTTTTGAAATAATTACGCGTCAAAGTGTGCTCTGAGGGGCCACCTATAAAGTATTGTATCTTTTTTAATATCTACACTACGGAGTTCAGATTTTGTGTAGTAGTTATTCTCAAATCCTACGAAAACATAAATAGTGTTGATAAACATTGATCCATAATGTTCGTAGTTCTGAGGTGGCACCTCAATTCAAACGTTTAGATTGAGGTGCCACTTTTATATACATATAACTTTTGATGTATTCCACTACATAATCAAAGCTCGGTCGTACAAAACTTTCTTAACTACTACTAAATAACTCAATATATTTAATTACGATAGAAAAAGTGGCACCTCAATCTACACGTACATAAGCCTTCAGTAATGTAGTGCTGAAGTCCCTTCACCAATTTCACAATGTGACATGACTGGTTTGACGTTGGCGGCGCGGAGCAGATTGCATTGGTATCAAACAATACACACACAATACACATTACACAAACATCACACATGCTAACACCGACCTCAGCAGTTTTGCCTAATATGATCTTTTTTTTTTGAGTGAAGTGTATCTTGTTTTACATAGATTTTTTACTTACTTAGAGTTTAAATTAGAATAGATTTACATTAGAATGATGAGTGTATTATGTATAAAAAACGATATATCTCAAACTTTATAATTGGCTATTCACGTTGTTACTTATAAGTTTGCATGCTGTAAAGTTAATTTAAAAATTAAAAATGCTGTAAAGTTTGCAATAAATCTTTTAATGATAATCTTTAAATAAATAATATTGCAAGTGTCTTTAGGCGACGGTAACCACTTAACACCAGGTGTGCCGCGAGCTTGTTTGCCATCTCAAAATATAAAAAAAAAGCTTTCTTCTACCCTGCTCCCAATTTATTTGGAGTCTGTTTAGTACCTATCTATACTAATTTTATAAAGTTGAAGAGTTTCCTTGTTTGTTTGAACGCGCTAATCTCAGGAACTACTGATCCAAATTGAAAAAAAATCTTTTTTGATGAATAGTCCATTTATCGAGGAATGCTTTGGGCTAAAAAAATCCGACGTTAACTCGAGCGAAGCCGCGGGCGTCCACTAGTGTTTTTATATCGATCGAGGTTTTGGCATAAGATTTTTACAGCCAGCTGCCTGCCTGACATCAGCTCCACTTTGGAACGACTGCTATCTTTTAACAGCAGCATTTAGTGGCTTTGCTTCCGTGATTATAACGAAGAACTCACGACCGCAGTGATATCGACTTCCTCCGTATGCAAAATGACGGTAAATATTTCCAAAGGCGTGTCTGCTTCAAGTAACGTCACGTATGTTTCCAACACATCTGGTGGAAATTAAAGTTGCCCCGTGAGCCCGTGATATACGAGTGAATGTGGTGACAGGTGCGCACTAATGACTTCACCCGCGGCGCCAAATTGTTTATGCTGGATTTAGCGCCTTGATCAGGGAAAATCCTACCTCTAATATAGAGCGGACTATATTTGAGGCGCCTCGACAATATGTAAAAGATTTTATTCATTTAAACTTAAATGAATAAATTTTTTTAAAAACGGGTACTAGTGAACTCACTAGTACCCGTTTCTTCATAATTTCAGCAAAGGCATTCTCGAAGGATCTTCAGCCCGATCGATCTTGCGCTGCCTATATTCAGTAGCTTCCCGCGACCTCGATATTTGGTCTCAGGCAAATCGATTCATGTAGACCTTTCTTTAGACGCTATAATTTACTCACACTACCAAGTTTATATATTTTTGATATATGTCTGTTTGTGTATCAATATAATGACCTATTTGAACAAAATTGTCAAGTCTCTAAACGTAATCTTCGCTCGATGTATAAAAATAAACTTCACAAACCTCAATCTAAATTAACACTTGTTTCTAATAATACCTTCATGATGTGCATCAAAAATTATAATAAATTGCTAGATTTTAAAGAGTATAAATTTACTAAGTTCAAAACCGTACTGAAAAAATGGCTTATTGACAAATGTTTCTATAGTGTACAAGAATATTTGCAATATAAATAAATTGTAATCTTATATATGTATAGTGTATACGCCTGAAAAGGTAGAACTAAGAGATGCCTGTTAACCTATTTATAAGAACTCTTGTAACCTTCGTTCATACACAATAAAGACTTTTATACTTTTTATACTTTTATACCTTTACCAGATCATCGGTTCAACTTGTAGGGGCCTACCAACGCTGTATTTTCCGACTCGCGATCAACGAATTAGGAATGATATTCCTAATTCGTTGCTCGCGATCGCAACTCAAGAACCTTTTTACCCCTACGGCCGTCCTCCTCGCAATTTGCTCTGTCCACTGCCATTAAGTTTCGTAATTCTTTGGGCTATGTTGGTAGCCTTAGTTCTCTTGCGGATCTCATATGATAACGCAGAGAAACTCCCAGCAAAGCCCTCTCCATTGCCCTCTAAGATACTTTGAATTGCCTTATTAAGAAGCCCATTTTAATTTACGACTACATTATACTTATTGAACTAAGCATAACAAACTTTTAAGGTAAACACATACATATAATTACGCTCATAACCCAAAAGGGATTGAGAAGAGCGTAAGGTAAGGTAACATTTGGCTAAGCCGAAATTACATGGTTCAATTTCGGTTCAATATTGCTTTCAATTACATTGCTTCAATGGCATTGAGACGTGTAAATACATTTCAAGGCGATTACCCAATCTCATTGAAAGCTTAAATTTACCGCTTTCAATCGCATCGTTTCAATATTGGTCATTGACGTCATTGTTCAATTCGATTGAAGCGTGTAAATATGAAGATTGAACGACATTCCGTGCACAGTAGCGCAGCGTTTGCGTGCAAAAGTTGGTG
Organism: Elophila nymphaeata; assembly: GCA_955850985.1. Taxonomy (NCBI): domain Eukaryota; kingdom Metazoa; phylum Arthropoda; class Insecta; order Lepidoptera; family Crambidae; genus Elophila; species Elophila nymphaeata. The sequence continues at coordinate 23,090,757 of OY039079.1, forward strand.
CGACATTGTATTGCGCTAAGTGAACATTGAACGTCGTTTCTATGATATACGTGTAAATTGGAAACGTCGTTCAATGGGCAATGTTCAATGCTTTTCAATGGAATTGCTTCAATTGGAAAGTGGGAAAAGTGGAAAAAAAAATATCCGTGCGTGAAAAATTTCACTACGGAACGAGATACTCAAGACTTAAGGGATACTTTAGGACCAAATGCTCCACCGTGTTGTACAGTTGCATGTTGGTGCGCCTAATGTAAGCGCTGAAGAACATCCACCAAAGATCACCCTCGCTCGGGCCACCCCATAACGGCAGTGACCTTTTCTGGTAGAGTAAAGGGGTGTTAAAGAGGGAATATCTCGATGATGGAACTACCATTACAGGCACTTTGTATGCAGAAAAAAAAAATGCGTAAGTAAATTCGCGAGAAACGGCGAGGCAAACTAGAAAAAAATATATTTTGTTCCAGCAAGATAATGCCCCAGGTCACAGGTCCGCCGTTTCTGTGGCTGAAATTCGAGATGCTGGCTTTGAAATACTTGTCCATATTCACTCGAACTTGACGCTAGTGATTTCTGTCTATTTCCAAGGTTGATGGGGTCTTTAAGAGGACAGAGATTCGATAATGATGAAGCAGTAGTTGCTGCAGTACAGGAATTTTAGTTGCTCAGGATTTAAGACAGAAATTTTCAGCTTAGAATAGATATTCCAAGTGTATTATGCTAAAAGCGACTATGTCTAAAAATAAAACAATATTTATTAAAAGTTACCGGTTACATACTCATTCTCACTTTTTATTAATAGACTAGCTGTGCCCGCGAGTTCGTCCGCGTAGAATTTACGAAAAGAAAAAATAAAGTAGCCTATGTTACTCCTTATTGCACCAGCTACCTGCCAAAAAAGTCCCGTCAAAATCGGTCCAGCCGTTTCAGAGATTAACCGGAACAAACAGACAGACAAAAATTGTAAAAAATGTTATTTTGATGTATGTACCTTATATATATTCATATGCATGTAGTAAAAAGCGGTTATTCAAATATTACAAACAGACACTCCAATTTTATTTATATGTATAGATATAGATGTATAGATTCACTTGCTATGTTCTCAATTATCTTTATAGACGGATGAATATAATAGTATTTATATTTATTTTGAACGTCAAAAGTTATTAACCAAATCGCGTGTAAGAAAATTTAACAATTTCGTAAATACCTATTTATTAATCCACTATTTTCGACTTTCAGTTACGTTATACCATGACATTTTCCGCTCCAAGTAAGTATTGTGAGGTTTTCCATAATAATCATAATCATAACATCTTTATTGCGATATACCTACACAACAGGTTAAATAGTTGTTACATTGGTAATTTTGTGTCCATACTGTGATCTGCTATTAAAGTATGCAATGCATTAACATATTATGTTTAATTCATTATTTATTTTGAGCATTTAATTCTAATAAAATCCAAATAACAATTCAAAATAAAATTTTCAAACATAATTATAATTAGGTATATAAAACTTTTTAAAATCACAATCATCCAACAAAGAAAAAGTAAAAAAATAAAATTTGAATGTCACAACCGCTACAACTGAATAATAATGTCAAAATACTGTAAAAATTAAATTTTTGCTGTAATTAACCACTTTAATTATTTAATTAATTCCAAAATGCAGATTCTAGTTACGTCATTCTTGTAAATGTTACATAAGAGTCAGTCAAGTAATCTTTGGAGTACCTATCAATTGTAAGGGAGGGAGCAAATTATGTTGGTTATAGGTACTGAATTCCTGCGTAATCAAAAATCTCTTTCCAGAACTGAAAGATGTTTTCGTCTAGATGTTGACCTACAGTGACCTTGTCGGTTATTTCGCCATAGAACTCGCCTTCGCCGTATTCAGGCCATTTCACAGCAGTGCTCTCTGTAGACATAGCGCTGAAAGAAATAAAAGCAAATGTTATATGTACTAGGAAGATGCAGTTCTGCTAGGTCGTGGACCCATATTAAAAGTTGGGTCTGAATATATGGTCTATCCATCGACGGGCCAATACATCGTCAGTGACCATATTGATGGTATAATATCGACAGTGAAGTCGACCTTTTTGATGGTTTCTGAAGCTGGTTCCTACCGCGTCACGCTTGCTTGGTTCTCGCTTTGTTGTGTTCTCAGTTTTAACCTAAACGAACGTGACCGAAACTGATAGTAAGTGATACGGTAATCATAGTGCGACTGCGTTTCCAATAGTCTTGTCTAAATCTACACAGGGCTGTGAGATGAGTACTTACCGAGATTTCTCCAGTCTATTGTTTCATAATACTTAAAGTAGTCGACCGGATCACGAAAGTTCTAGCCTTCGATTCTAGTCTTAGTACTTAATCACGACAGGATTTGTTTCTAGTTCTTTCGTTTCATAATTCTATTACATATTATTTGTAATAAATGTATAAATGTATCACAAACTAAAATATCTTATATTCCATCATATGCGTGCCTTTGCTAAGTGCTCCGTCTAAAGAATATTTTTTTTTATGTTATAGTATGTATTCATTATAAACAGCAACTCTGATGAAAAATAAATATTTTCTGTTTTTTTGTTAAATAAATTAGAAAAAATTATCTAATATTTTCATTTGATGGCATTGGTCTGCAAGTTATGCTAAGGGATTTATGTTGCTTTTTCCATCTCGGGGAGCCGGTGAATATTGAAATATTTGTAATATAGTAAAAACTTACCCATGTTTCGCAAAATTCGTGAATAACGTACATGTCAGATTCACCAACTCACGTTCCTTTGGCCCTAGCTTCAAATTAGCGTTCTTTGCATCAAATATATACATCAAGTCATCGAAGTGAGCTGTTCCCGTTATTCCGTACTTCTGACCCATGTTACCGTATATATTCATACTGGATATACTTGAAAATTTATACAAATATCTCTTACTTTTTCCGACCTTTGCTAAAAGCTTAATAAATCTAAGAATGGCAAAAATAAAACTGTTTTCTGAACAGTATATGAGAAATTCTTTGACTGTCTCCAATGAAATAGGTTTATCGCCAAAATAACGTTTGTGGATGCGGTGTGCAATCTTTAACGTTTTTGTAGGATCTACGTTCATCAATATTTCTCTAGGCACTAGAATCTCCGGGTATTCACTGTAGTCTTTTATTAATCCTTCTACGATACCTACAGCTACTAATGCTTCCAAGCTTGTGTATCCAGCCAAAACATCCACATCGTTAATTTTTCCTTTCTTCAGCATCTCAAATGGCTCTTCAGTAATAAAATGTTCACCACCAAAATCTTTCTCAACGACCGGCGTAAAATGGAACATCTTCAAAATGTTGTCAATCTTTTCTTCCAAAACAAGTAAATTTGGTTTAACGTTGACTAGTTTTTCTGCTGGAACACTTTGAAGAAACTCTAGCAATTCTTTAGGGTCATTCGTTTCCAACCCTAATTGTTTGCCTAAAATAAATGCACGTTTACTTGCTTCAAAAGGAATGGACCAGTCGCAAAACCAGACACCGCTCATTGGTACACTTCTTTTAAAAAGGCCTTTTGACATCGGAGACAATACGTGCAAAGCACAGGATGCTCCGCCGGCACTTTCACCGATAATCGTAACGTTGTCTGGATCTCCGCCAAAATTATGAATATTCTGTTTTACCCATTTCAAAGCTAATACTTGGTCTTTCAAACCGGCATTGCCCGGTACATCTTCTGAGTCGATAGTTAGAAATCCTAATGCATCCAATCTGTAGTTAATTGTGACGAGGACTACATTATGCGACATAAGGAAATCTGGCCCGTAATGGTAGTCGTTTCCTGAGCCACTTTTGTATCCACCTCCGTGAATGAAGAACATAACGGCCAATGGAGTAGAAGGCTTTAAGTTGGGCGTGTATACGTTAAGGTACAAGCAGTCCTCATTTCCCGGAATGAATTCGTGTGTAAATATATCACTCTGTGGGCAAACTGGGCCATGTTCTTTTGCTTGTCGTATGCCAACCCAAGGTTGTGCTGGTACAGGTGCCTGAAAAAGCATTAAAAAGCGAATTAATTGATATTTAAATCTAAAAAGAAAATGAAAACTAAAAAGGTTAACGCCGCCATAACTTGTAATAATAAACATCGTTTGTAATGGTTCGCCCAGATTAAGATGAATAGTTGGTGTCAGAAGATGCAAATGTAAATAGCAAGCCACACCTGACATTAGGCAACACCCTGATAAGTTTGAAAGTTCTCATGTGTGTTTGCAGTAAAATAGTCTTTAGGTGTCAAGTGCACATTATAAACAACATTGCCACCTTCTTCATTGTGATGGGCAAAAAAATATATTATTATTATAAAGTGTCATCCTTGCAACGCCAATAAATTTACAAAGAACACAGTACAGTACTGATGTTGGCCACAGATGGCCTTTCAAGCGTTGTAAAAGTTTTAAGAGGGAGAATATGCTCTCCCTTCTATGGGCCCTCGAGTGTTTTAGGGCGAACAGTAGAGGATTTCTAAGTCGACAGGTATTTCTCGTGACGGAGGCTTACTGACTTCAAGAGTCTCTGCAGGGTTCGTGTGGTTCAGGGTTGTTGCGACTTGCATTCTGCATTAGCGCTGGTAGTTATGTCGTCCTGGTCATCACGATATTTCTAGGTCTGGTACCCGGGGCCAACATCGGACGGACTACAAGAAAATTTGAATGATGAGACGGCGTTACTTCGAAAATGCTCTATCATGCCAGCGTCCGTCATATTCATCATTTCAGCTGAGACGCCCACTGTTGGACATAGGCCTCCCCCAAGGATCTCCAAACCGGTCGGTCCTGCGCTGCCCGCATCCAGCGGCTTCTCGCGACCTTTACAAGATCGTCAGTCCGCCTTGTAGGGTGCCTACCAATGCTGCACTTCCCGGTGGTGACCATCGCCATTCATGGGCCTTTCTACCCCAACGGCTGTCAGTCCTCCCCTCCTCGCAATATGCCCTGCCCGCACTGTCACTTAAGGTTTGCAATACTTTGGGCTATGTCAGTGACCTAGGTTCTCCTGGGGATCTCATCAGTTTGTTGTTGTGAATTTAAATGGAATATAAATTACTTACCCTAAACCTCAATTTTCCCAACGGCGGGGCGGCGTAAGGGATGCCTTTAAAACTGTAAAATATTTGCTTATCTGCCGAAGATTGTAGCTGTTCACCCTCCAACCAGCCTTGCTCAACTTTTACTTTGGCCATTATCAAAAAACTCGCCGACGCAGGAATACACACATGATCACGTTGGCGATTATTTATAAATGCCGTGAAGTTGTGGTTACATGCGTTCCTTACGTGAGAGAGATAAACATACAGACAGATATCAACAACGTGATTTCAAAAGTACGGTTTGCAACGAAGTTTCTACGGTAAAGGTAATTTTTTTTTACAGTTGTTACCTAATTTAACCCAAAATACGTGTATAATGGAAAATATAATAAACCCTAGCTACATGATACGATACTTGAAGACCATTCTACCAAAGAATATAGTAACGACTGCCCATTATAGGAATGAATGAAACAAAGATGGATAGTAGAATGTATTACCATTTTAGTAGTACATACATACATACGATCACGCTCGTAATCCCATGAGGTATTAAGCAGAAGTTCAGGTAAAATTTTGCTTCACATCTGGCAAAATGGACCATGCAGTGCTTCAAAACAGTGACATGTTGCCAGCCTACTGCCAGAAGGGGCACCAAAGCCAACAGTAACAATCCTTCAGTAAACAATCAAAAGCAAACACCAACAACCAGGAAAGATGTTACACTCAAAATCATCTCAGCAGTCCGGGAATCTTTAGTGTTGTAATACTTTTGTTATGACATCATGAAATGTTGGTAGACCTTTTTATAAAAACAATACATTGGCAACGCTATATAAGCATTTGTGATCGATGAAGTAGTCACAAAATATGATTCGTAAGCGGAGGTTAATTTAAGAGGGCAACTGCGGCAATTGCTATGTAGGTACTAGAAACAATAAAAACTACTCAACATTTTGGCATATGGAATGTGAAGAACGTGAGTCACAAATCAGAAAACTGGAAGTTATTCATAGACTTCAACGAACGAAGTTTTTAACAAAGTAGGGATTTTTATGGTTATGTTACTGATGTTAAGTGGTCACCGCCGCCTATAGACACTTGCAATATTAAGTGTAAATCACTTAACACCGCAAGTGCGTTTGCCATCCTGGGGACTAAGATGATATGCCCAGTAATTACACTGGCTACCTTTCCCTTCAATCCGAAACACAGCGAACTGCTTCACGGCAGAAATAAGAAAGACGGTGGTACCTACCCAGACGACCCTACATATGGGTCTACCACCTAGTAAAGAGGGAGGGAACACAAACAATTACATGTTTATTATGTTTTTAATTTTTGTTTAATATTTGTATTTTGGTTTTGCACAGCGCTGAGCGAATTGGTGATCAAAATTACTTCTTACCACCCACATCGAAGCCTCTAAGATGCTCCCTCAGGTCTGCAGGTCGTAATCGACTCATACTCATACTAAAATCCATTCTGTAGTTTTTGCATCCATCCATACAAACCAAATATAAGCCTTCGCCTTCATAATATTAGTACGATTGTCTAAATACTAGATCATTGAATTCATGTCTGTGGTAACAGACATTGAGTAAGTACCTACTTACTTTCACTTTTAATATTTAGATTTGTTAGACTTGGTTTAGACTGAAAATTTTGAATATAACAAAAGAGTTTCATCAAAAAGTCGATGTAAATTTCCAACCTTGAAAACGATAAGATATAATGACTTAGATCCCGTTATCTCGGCGCACTGAAGTCATGAAAGAGTACTATGGGGACAAAATGGCACACTTTGGTAATTATTGTATTTTATTCAATGACAGCAATTAATATTTTTGACTATTTTATGTTTACAGGATTAGTACTACTAATATAAATTATCAACAAAAATGAAAATGTGGTATCATCACAACACATCACACATCACAACAACAAACCTTTTCAATTCGATCAACTGCTGGGACACTAGGCCTCTCGTTGTTATCGTAGGAGGTTTAGGCAGTAGTCCACCACGCTTGCCCAATGCGGATTGGTGGACGGAGTGTAAGGTGATCAATACCCCTTTGTTGGTCGATTAGTCGTCTTTTACGACACCTACTGGAGGATATGGGGTGATGCTATTCTACTCTGCCAGCATCACGCGGCGCATATTTTAACTTATTTATTTAAAAACTTTTGATCCGAGAGTATTACGCTACGGGAGTTTACATCACAGTAAACAATAATTCGTGACAAATCCATGAGAAAGTACCAGTAAAATGCGTTATGTTTTCTACATCTGTCTCTAATTTCATTTTCAGCATTTTGTAACTGTATATACAATTGCAATCTCATAAAATATTTGTACTTGAGTCTTTGGTAGCGGCAGCGACAAAATATTCGCCTTTAAATAATTCATCTGCAACGCAACGGTGCTTTGTTAACTTAATCACTTAGAAATAAATTCTATACTATATACTTACTTGAGATACTTTTTATAATAATAGCAAGTAGCGAAGTACTCTTCTGTGTTTCTGTATAAATAAGTTAAAACATTTATTTAATTTTTTGATGTTATTTATACAGGATGTTATTTACATAGTATCCAGTAAAAATTAAAAAAGAGAGTTCCAAAATATTGATTTTATTTATTGAATACAATGGCATTTACAAAAATTATCAAAGTGTGCCATTTGTCCCCAAAATACTCTTTCATGACTTCAGTGTGACTTCAGTGCCCCGGATTTGATGATGGTCTAAATGACACAATATCGTAACTACGAACGTAATCTTGTGTATTGGGAAAAAGATTAACTAGATAATTAATTAACACTATGTTATATGGTACATACGTTATCATTCGCGAAAACATTTATAAATAAACATTACAAACCGTTTACTGATCGCCTTATTTGATTGTGTTATCTATTATCCTAAACTTATTGGGGTACGGTTAGCATAGGAACTATTAAAATAACTAAATAAATTTATCTTACTATTTCTTTATGGTATTTGGTTGTCAGACAAGCCATACGGTATGCCTTGTGGTATGCAGTCACCGTCGCCTATAGTCCACTTCCACTTCACTTCACTTCACACTTCAAGAAACACAACACCACAAAAATGTACTACAAAAATTAATTACAATAAGCAAATCTATTGCACTCGTACACAGCAAGTGAATTGTTAGTTTATTGTTTAAAATTATATCACATAAATGTTTATAATTTTTAAGTCGTATAATAGTAGCTTAATATTTCTCTAACTAGATTCCAAAAAAACAAAAGTAGGTAACTGAAGGAAGAAAAAAAAAACATGGCAATCAAAATGCATTATTTTTAATTAAGTATAGTCAAAATCTGAATCTAAAAATTTTCCCTAAAATGATTATTCTGAACGACTATCGTTTTCTCTGACTCTTATTATGAACTCTTCCATATCAGCAATAATTCCATCTCACTTTCTATATTGGTCTTCGATATGAATAGAATGATTTGTATTTTTTTCCAGTCTTCTGGTGATGCGCTGTTAAATTAGTCTTGTATTAATTTTCCCTTAGCCTCTACAGGTAAACCACTGTTCTTACTGGCAACTTTGAGTTTTGCCAAACTCCATATCAATTCTATTGCGTTTTAATCACAGTGGTAGGGCGGGAGTCTCAGCACTTCACGATCATGATGCTTTAGAAGTTCATCAACTTGGTAAGCTGTCGCTTGTTTATGCTCCTTTACCAAAACTAATAGTTCTTCTCTTGATAGACAATCTTCACATGGAACACCTTTTGAATAGAGCCATGGTTAGATATCAGATTTTCTAGTATTAGTTGTCGGAGCTTTATTGACCTAAACACAGTGATAACTGGTATTATCCATCAACACAACACTGGGCTCACTTAAATTTGGAATCAGATTTGATATCCGTTTATTAAAAATGTGGGAATTCATATCGTGGTGTGATGATAGTCTGCATTTTTTGATTTTGTACTGAATACAAGAAGGGTATTTGACACGAAACCTTTTTGTAGCCGGCATGTACTATAATATATCTCTTACCCGAAGAGATGTTTGTAACAGCACGAATTGTGGATGGACCTTGCCATGACTTCTTTCTAGATTTATAGTTCTGATGAACATAAGCTTCATCTAGATAGACAATTTCTTTGCCTTCTTTTAAGAATTGTCCGCTGAAAACGGTGTCTCAATGCCGCTATATCATATACTAGGGGTGGAATTTCCAAAAATCCTTTCTTAGTGGATGCCTACACTGTATAAGGTATCTATGTGCAAAATTTCAAGTCTCTAGATTCAGCGTTTTGGGCTGTGCGTTGATATTTCAGTCAGGACTTTGAATTTTATATATAAAATAATGTATAGATTTCAATGATTATTGAGCGTTCGTCCTTGGTTTTTCTTAAATTCAAACCCATTTGGTAAAAAAAGATGCGATGCAATGTTTCACGACAGATAGTAAAGTTAATACTTTCCGTTTCGTTCACTTAAAAGGGACCTTAATGTTGTGATTTGTAATTTCACTATATAAAACTCATTATTTTGTTTTTAACAGCATTAATATCAAAAGTATCCAAAGCTGATACTGTTGGTTTGTGAGGTCTTTTTTTCCTGAGGCCTTAGTACGAGTTTGTTAGTTTTCGAGCTCGATCAAACGTATCGTCTCTTTTCATACATTGCCCACTAGCGCCCCTAGCGAAAACTATCAGTAACAGTGGCCAATGTATGAAGAAAGACGACACGTTTGATCGCGCTCGAAAACTATCAAAACTCATACTAAGGCCTCTGGTGTGTTCCACACACCTTCATTTATGAGACCTTCTTTTTTAATTCTTTTAAGGTTACAAACACTGATGTCTGAAAAAATATTTGAAAATAGGCTAACATAAGGTTAGTAACATATTGCTCGACAAGAGCATGAAAAAAGGAATTTCTCAAAATTGTATTTATATTAATAGGCTTCGTTCTAAATAATAGCTACTTATAATTGTATACGCCGCGTATAATAATGTTCGCAAAGGAGCCACTTATAGGTCCTCACAAACAGAAAGGGAATATTTAACAAGATGTTGAACACTATACATCACTCGAATTCGAGTTATAATAACTGTCAGTCTTAGCATCAATTGCAATGCCCCTCGTACATCTATGGGCGAGATGTTACACTCTTAGTAGCCTCACTTGCACTGCTCCCAATTATCTTTATACACTGATGAGTATAATCTTATAGACTGATGAATATTATGCCCTGTGATGCTGACAGAGTAGAATAGCATCACCCCAATGGGTGTCGTAGAAGGCGACTATTGGATCAGCAAAGGGGTATTGATAACCTTATACTCCGTCCACCAATCCGCATTGGGCAAGCGTGGTGGATTGCCTAAAACTTCTTCGATAACAAGAGAGTCCTTGTGTCCCAGCAGTGGGTCGAATTAAAAAGGCTGTTGTGATGAAAATAATCTTATTTATATTTAATTTAGAACGTTGGAAGTTATTAACTAAATCTCGTGTAAGAAAAACAAAACAATTTCGTAAAGACCTATTTATTAATCCACTTTTCCGACTTTCAGTTACGTTACACCGTGACATTTTCCGCCTCGAGTAAGTTTCGTGAGGTTTTCCTTATACTGTAATAATTACACCTTTTCTATTAATAAAAACATCTGTAATAACACAGTCTATACTTAATAGCGTCCAAACTTGGGGATTGGGAACATAAATATTGTTAAGAAAAGTCAGAAATAGAGTTATTACATAGGGCTGTAGCAAACCGTATGTACCTATTCGTTCGTATGTAACGGATTTACCGCCCGATACGAAAGTAACGATACGTTACTTTCAAATACGTTTCGTTAATCGCATACGCATGGCGTTATACAAACGAATCGACTAACCAAATACAAAGGAATGAGTAACGATACGGTTGTAACGAGTACGCGTATAATTACCACCGTTAACATGCGGTATAAGTATTGTCGTTACTTTATTATTACATGTTTTTCTAGCTTCGATTTAACAAATCTGTAAATTAATAATTTGTTTTCTCTCTCCTGCACTGTTATTATTCGGATATAGATTCTACTTCCACTTTTCACTAGGCGGGATGCAAAAAAGATCTTCAGTTGAATTTCCAAGTCAATAACCGTTAATATTCAAAATGTTATTATATTTTTTTACATCGCATTTTGTTCGAAAAATCAAACGTAAAACAAGCGAAACTCATATGTTGCATGAAAGTTAGAAGCTGACAGACGGACGGGCTGACAGGCGGCGCCAGAACAATAGGTTCCATTTCAACCCTTTGGGTACCGAACTCTCACGAACATACGACTTGACAGCTGCTCTTCATTCGCTTGGACGTACCCAAAATGACGGGAAAAAATATTTAAGATAAATCTAATTAAAATCCTAAAAATATTCATAGAAATTAGTAATTGAAAAAGTGGTACGGATTTCCTCGTCATTCTTAACTTTTTTTCAAACTTCCCCGACTTGCTGGCTGGTGTCATTTGGGGTCATGGTTCTGGTCCATCAGTCCTGGAATTATATCGGTGAAGCGGGATTTAATTGACATTTTATTTTAGATTTCAGGGGACTAGTGCTCATATTATTGTGAAGTAGTTGTTAAATTTCTAATTGGAAATTCGATTTGGCTATCTTCGTTGTGTAGATCGTTGCAGGTTGTTGCTGGCAAAAATAGTTCAGGTGAGTTCTCTTCAAGGGAAGGAGCCGCTTGATATTCGATTTCCGTTGTAGATGCAGGTAAGAAATCTGAATCGGCGAAGTTGTTTTAGTACTTACCACTTTTTTTGAATGCATTGATTGGCATAAAGGGGCACGCCATCGTGCCCCATAGTCATGTCCCCTTTATGCCGCCATGTAATATTTTAAACGATGATAAAAAAATTATATTCAGAGTGACTAGCTTAAAAGATATCAATAAGTAATATCGTTAGAAAAGCACAACAGAAAAACAATAGCAGTAATCTAAACATTTAAAAATGCTCGCCTGCCTAGTCACAGGTCACTTTGGCACTAAAGCGATGTCAAATGGCGGCTTGTTAGTACAAACAACACACTTCTAGTATGTGTAGTTACTTGTATATGAGGATGGCCCCGTCGTGCCCCCCGTCCCCTATATAATATACAATAAAAACGTTATAATTATTACAGTGCTTTTGAAAATCAAAGAATTTTTGCATCATAATTTATTAAAATAAAGCATGACTTTTCTCGAAACTCCCGCACTTTTCTTAGCAAGCTCTCGTTCTTCCAGCTGTCCCAAAAACCTCAAGGTTGGCCGGAAAGTTATTAATGCGAAATTTAAATATTATAAGAGCGAGCTAATAACTCAAACCGCTTTCACTTAGTATGATAATGAGATACCTGAGGACACAATGCTTCATCTTGATTTAGGGCGACATAGGCTGCGCCAATTAATGGCTTTATACGTATTTTGTTTTTTATTATTATTTGAAAGTGGTGAAATATTAGCATAATTTCCCTAACAGATTCATCCTAGTTAGAAAATAAATACAAACAATATTGCAATGCGACTTCTGTGTTTTGTGGACGAAACATTATAATTTAAGGGATAGTAGGTAGCTAATCTATAATATAAAAATGAATCGCTAAATGTGTTGGTAAGCGCAAATCTCGAGAGCATCTGAACCGATTTCGCTAATTCTTTTTTTATAATATTCCTTGAAGTACGAGGATGGTTCTTACGGAGAGATTTTTTTTTAAATTAAAAATAGGTAAAAAAATATTAAATTATATAATGTAATTGTTGACTTATTAACTTTCTTTTTTCTGCTATTCGGGAAACCGGGTCTAGAATAGCAGAATAAGTATTTAAAAAAAATAAAGAATCGACTGTTAGGCGGTACGACGTTCGCCGGGTCAGCTAGTAAATTCATAATTACAAGAGGATCTCTTCACAGCTCTGAAGAGATCCTCTCCTCTATAATTTAAAAGAAGTTTTACCAAAAGGTAGTTTATCAACAACTTAGATTAGATCTAAGATCAACAATGATTACAAGAGGACCTCTACACAGCTGTAATTTAAAAGAAGTTTAACCGAAAAGTAGTTTATCAAAAGCTCAGATCAAAAGGTAATATCTGTGGTAATATGGTTTCGTATGCGTCGCTTCCATGAACTTCAACTGTTCCTTATTTTTTTTAAATATTTGATGTGAAAGTCCAACAGAGGGAGAGGCACTCACATTCGTTTCATTATCATCATCATAACAGCCTACTGACCACTACTGAAACACAAGGTTTCTCTCCTTGTCATCGAAGGAGGTTTAAGCAATACTCCACCACGCTTGCCCAATGCGGATTGGTGATCGGAGTATAAGTTGATCAATACCCCTTTGCTGATCCATTATTTGCCTTCTACTGACCACTACTGAAACACAAGGTTTCTCTCCTTGTCATCGAAGGAGGTTTAAGCAATACTCCACCACACTTGCCCAATGCGGATTGGTGATCGGAGTATAAGTTGATCAATACCCCTTTGCTGATCCATTATTTGCCTTCTACGACACCCATTAGATGATATGGGGTGACGCTATTCTACTTTGCCGGCATTACATGGCTAATCGTTTCATCTTATGCAGAGCTAATTTTAACTTACTATTCTTCTGGAAAAATTAATATCAGTCACAATTTTCAGAGCAATTTCATTTCTTTGTAAGCGAATTTTCGTGCCTTCTTGAAATTAATTCTTGAACAAATAGCTGTAATCTGAGCTTGGACAAAAGTAATCGCAGGAATCTCGAAAGGTAAACTTTGTAGGATGATGTTCAATCTCTTACGGATCCATTAAAATGCTGTCTGGCCATCGCGTCGCCCTTATGTCGGCAGCCGTGGTGTGGTACAAGTCACTACAGTACGCGACAGCTGTCGAAAGATAGTTTCTATATAACACAGATATATCAATCTAAGGAGATCGGTCGAATCGCCGAGTTCATATGAAGACCGCGAGTATCGCGATCAGCCTCCGTACTACATAACTAGTTGAGCATGCCGTAATATACACTATTCATATGGACTGCGAAGCAATGAAAGTTAAGCGGCTGTTCTTAACTTTTGCGAAGGAGATCGGTCAAATCGCTGAGTTCATAGGAAGCCCGAGCCGTGTCCGAGTGACGCGATCAGCGGCCGTACTACATAAAATGGTTCTAGTTGAGCATGTCATAATAGCAATGAAAGTTAATCACAGCCGCAATATAATACAATTTGTAAGATAGTAACGCATAATTTAAAGCGATTGTGTTTTTATGGATAAAAGTCGGACTATTTGTTTAAGTATTGTTTTTTAAATATAAATCTAAGTTTTTCGGTTCTTACGTGTGAAAAATTATTACATTATTTGATAAATAACCGATTCACTGCAATGATTGCATGTTACAGTTGAACAGGACGGCATTTTGAAAGAAAAACGGATATTTCTTTCTGACATACGTACGTATTCACTCGACTTTATCGGATGGCGAACTGGCGGCAATGTATCACAAGTTAAACGCCGGCTTAGCCGCTATGTCCTTGTATTATTAAATATGTGCTATATAGCGTCCAAGTTTAAGATTTCTCGTGTAAATGTTTTTTTTATGTACCAGACAAGCATACGGCCTGCCTGGTGGTAGGCAGACACCGCAGCCTATAGACGCTTACAACACAAACGTGACACTCGCGTGCTGTTCATCCTGTCCCCTTTCCTACCCCGAGAAGCGTGTGTTATTTGACTGTGGTCTTCTGTAAGGTGAAGTTTTTTGTAAATTTTGTTCGCCTTTGACATCTAAATTCGAAGTGAGATGTGAATTGAGACCTTTATAGAATAGCATGGTAGGACACTGGCTAAATATTTTCAACTATGAAATTAAATGGGACTAACAATTTCTTAAATTCTGTTAGAGCTCGCGCCAAACTTTTAGTTCGCTCTGAACACGAGGCGATTACCTGAGCAGTACGAAATTGAACCTTGTTGGTAGGTGGTGCGGCTGTGCGAACGAAGCGGAAACAACTTCAGAGCGAACTAGAAGTATGGTGCAAGCTCCACCTATTCAACAATGTTAAATAAAATTTAACACGTACTTAATTGAATTTCCTTTACGCTATTAAGACAATTGTCACTAAAGGTTCCAGTGGGTCACCCGCTATCGTTGATAAATTAGCCCCCATAGCAATAGCCGTTTTAGCATACTAATAGGAATATCCAATGTTGCTCGACGTTAGTTATAGGGGGCGCTGCGAGCCGGAATTATAATTAATTGGGCCCATTTTGTTCAGAGCCATAGTAAAGCTGTCTGAAACTGTGCCTGTGCCAAATTTAGGTTGGGTACTATTCAAATGGCTATTATTGTGTAACATGCCTGGCTATCTGTGAATTGGTCAATTTTATAATAAGCCAAGGACGGTTTTTAGTGCATTGTTCTCATCGCTGTATTTTTATGCCTTTAACGCTGTTGAGCTATGACAATTTTTGATTACCTAGCCATCCTGGTTTGAGTATTTTATCGGGTTATTTAGGAACATCAACTAAAACCAAATCTTTATTGTTCTCTCAACTGTAAAGCTGTTGTCAAATGAATGAAAACTGAGGCCGTTTGGATTTGGTAGGTAGGGGAAGGTGGGGTAAGACGGGGTAGCGAGGTAAGATGGGGACCCTTAAAAAATAGATAATACAGTCTCCCTAGAAAATTGATTTCAACGCCATCTAACTCTGTTTAGCAGTACTAGTCAGTGTCACAACAAATTCGATCGGAGGAGTGCACGTTTCTACTTGGTAAGTACATTTTTTTTTATTTTAAGTGGTTTTATCTAATTATTGACTCACATAAAGTGCGTGACTGTTTATAATTTATGATATGTGAGATGTGAAACATATTTTTTTATTGGTGTGTGTTTGTTTAACTATTATATACTCATTAATTCGTCCCGGTTTGTTATGATTTATAACCTCAAATTTTTTTGTACAACTTAAATGTCCAGTTTGGGAAAGATGGGGTACCTAATTGCGGGCAAGACGGGGTTGGTACCCCGTCTTACCCGCTGACTGGTTCCTGTTTTAACATTTTTAGTTAAGTTAATTTAATTGTTTTTTTTTTATAGAGTATGGTTCGAGATTATAAGAGACATACTAATAGAGGAGGGTGGAGTGAAGAACAAATGAAATTAGCCATTCAAGCAGTTTTAGATGGAAAAAATGGTTATAAATCAGCCAGCAAGGCTTATAATGTCCCTCAAACAACACTCGAGCGTAAAGTTAACCAAGCCAGAAAAAGAGAGAATAATATACTAAATGTCAAAGTTCCGTTGGGTCCGATTACAACAGTTTTTTCAGAAGAAGAAGAACAAATTCTCGTAACTTATTTAAAGGAAATGGAAGGAAGATTGTTTGGTTTGTCAACATCTGAATTACAGAAGTTAGCCTATGAGTTAGCAGTCCGTAACAACAAACAGCATAAATTTAATGAACTCAAGGGAAAGGCCGGTAAAGACTGGCTGCGTGGATTTCTGAACCGTCATCCTGACTTGAGTTTACGCAAGCCAGAAAACACGTCTGCGGCTCGTGCTGCTGGGTTTAATAGAGTGTCTGTTGGTAAATTTTTCGAACTGCTAGGAAAAGCAATTGATGATAACCCTTTTACTCCAGATAGGATTTATAATTGTGACGAGACAGGTATTTCAGTGGTGCCAAAATCACGATCCAAAGTGATTGCAGCAACAGGTAAAAAGCAAGTGGGAGCCTTGACGTCGGCGGAACGAGGTACAACTATTACTATTGAAATTTGTTTTAACGCTGCAGGGACATACCTTCCTCCCATGTTTATATATCCTAGAAAACGTATGAAGCCCGAACTACTAAATGGAGCCCCACCAAATTCATGGGCAGAATGTTCAGATTCTGGGTGGATCACTGCAGATATTTTCTTACGATGGTTTCAGAAGTTTGTAAAACTCACCAATGCTTCTAAAACAAACCCAGTTATGCTGATTTTAGATGGTCATGCCTCTCACACCCAAAATTTGCAATTAGTTGATAACGCACGTGAACATGGCGTGACAATAATATGCTTCACACCACACACTACTCACAAACTACAGCCAGCTGATGTTGGTTTTATGCGGCCCTTGAGTATCTTTTATGATCAGGCTCTAACAGCATGGTTGAGATCAAATCCTGGGAAAGTAGTTTCCCAACTTCAAGTAGCTGAACTCTTCGGGCAAGCATTTATTCGGGCTGCGACAATGTCAACTGCAATAAATGCTTTTAAAACATGTGGGATTTCACCTTACAATCCACACGTTTTTACCGAAGACGACTTCATTGCTGCAGAGGCCACTGAAATCGAATTGAACGCTGAAAAGGAACCCGAAGCTGATATAACTCCCACGCCGTCTGTTGCAGTTATCTCACAAGAAACACTGGCAGTTCCTTCAGCAATAATACCGTCATCTCCTGATCCTCAAATGGCCACCGGCACTGCCTTAAATTCTTCAGCAAACAATGTAGATCTAGTGGCTCCTACAACCTCAAATTTAGTTCAGCAAGCACCAGCAAATGATTCTTTGGATACTTCATTCAATCTGGTAAGCCCGAAACAGTTAATGCCTTATCCACGAATGGCCGAAAAAAGACCTAGACAAGTTCGTAGAAGAGGAAAAGCAGCTATTATCACTGCTTCGCCATATAAAGCAGAATTAGAAGAGAGGCAAAACAGTAAGAAGTCGACACCAAAGGTAACAAACAAAAAGAAAATGAAAAAAACAACCAAGAGATCTAAAAAAGAGAAGAAAGCTGATGATGGCGCTGAGACATCAGATAACGAAGATACAGAATGTCTGTACTGTCAAGGCCTATATTCAGAGTCTAGTGAAGGATGGATCACATGCCAGACTTGCGGTAAATGGGCTCATTGTGGCTGTGCAGGTGTAGACGATAACGATGACAAAGCTGTCCATACTTGCCCGTTTTGCGAAGACTCTTAAAACTCTATTTATTATATTTATTATCTCTATACCCCATCTTACCCAAGGGGGTACCCCATTTTGCCCTATAGGTGGGGCAAGATGGGGAGATTTAGTTATTTTGTTTAAATTGATATTTCTATGAGAAGACTTGTTATATTTTATTTTGACTGATTATAATTAAAGAAAGAAAGACTGATTATTTTCTTAATAACAGTTCCTACATTGTGCAAAAAAAATTAAAAGTTTTATTTACAAAATGCCTTAAAGTCCCCATCTTACCCCACCTTCCCTAATACTGCATACCTAGGTATGCAGAAATTTTTCTTTTGTTTAAGTTGACTTAAAATATGAAAGAAAAACTTAATTAACAAAAGAAATCATAGTCTTCATCATAATAGCCTTCATCCCAATGCTGGGACACGGCTTCTTGTTATCTAAGGAGGTTTAGGCAGTAGTCCACCATCCCTGCCCAATGCGGATAGGTGGACGGAGTGATCCATTAGTCTACGACACCCATTGAAGGATATGGGGTGATGCTATTATACACTGCTGAAACTCTTTTTAATTTAACAACAATAAAAAAGTATTAAAGAGACAAACATATAAACGCTCCTGTTAATATTTCACCAGCAAAATAGCTCACGCTTATCGCGCTCGCAATAACAAGATAGGCGCGATATTTAGGTCACAGACAAACAGCGGAGGCTTGACTCCGCCGCAAGAACCCGCAGACAAATTAGTCTAAGGGTCATAGCAGACATGTTAATTTACACATCAATGATTAGCGTTTTTGCGATTGCATCGATGATGCATCATTTTGGCGACTTGCTGCGTTTGGTCGCAGTATCGGAATCGCGCGTTTTAGCCACTGCATCCATGTTGCATATCGTTTTGGCGATTGTATCGGTGCCGCATATCGCTTTGGCAACTTGCTGCGTCCGGTCGCAGTATCAGAAACGTGCGTTTTAGTCACTGCATCGATGTTGCATATCGTTTTGATTTGCTGCATTAGGCCGCAGTATTGGAAACGCGCGTCTTAGAGACTGCATCGATGTTGCATATCGTTTTGATTTGCTGCGTTCGGCCGCAGTATCGGAAACGCGCGTCTTAGGGATTGCATCGATGCTGCTTATCGTTTTGGTGACTTGCTGCGTCCGGTTGTAGTATAGGAAACGCACGTTTTGGCGACTGGATCGATGCTGCATATCGTTTTGATTTGCTGCGTTCTGCCGCAGTATCGGAAACGCACGTATTAGGGACTGCGTCGATGCTGTATATAGTTTTAGCGATTTGTTACGTTCGGTCGCGGTATAGGAAACGTGCGTTTTAGCCACTGCATCGATGCTGCTTATAGTTTTGGTGACTTGCTGCGTCCGGTTGCAGTATAGAAAACGCACGTTTTGGCGACTGGATCGATGCTGCATATCGTCTTGATTTGCTGCGTTCTGCCGCAGTATCGGAAACGCGCGTATTAGGGACTGCATCGATGCTGATATCGTTTTAGCGACTTGTTGCATTCCGTCGCGGTATGGGAAACGTGCGTCTTATGGACTGCATCGATGCTGCTTATCGTTTTTAACTGCGTTTGAAGTGCTGCAAGCTTCGTCAATATCTAGTGAAATACTAAGTCATGTTTCGCAGACGCCAAAACTGAAGTTTGTGCGACTGGCATCGGAATGTGGGTGAAGTGTAGCATTTGTTCATTCCATTGAGAATCTTTTAACGTGTGCGGGGTGTAGCATTCAGTCGCTGCATCAAGCGTCCAAAAGTGGTCGCGACTGGTATTCATGTGTGCTATACGGAGCGTTCAATCGCCGCATAGCTTCCGAAAAGCAGCTAAATCGTCGATGGGCGGTGCTTAAAATAACATGTCTGCTATGGCCCTAATAGAGCTTGTTGGAAGCCTGCAGACCACCGCTGTGCCCCACTTGTCTACTAATCGTCAGTACAAGGATCCATGCTGAATTATTTACGAGGGCCTGAATTTGTTACTGGAAACCTATTAAGCATAGCGAGGACGACGCTTGTTAAAGATACAAAGCCAGTTGTGAGTGACAGGGGACTTTCGATTGTACGATAGTTTTGGTGCTTTAAAGTTATTGATTTATAATTACTTACTTTTATTTAGGGAGATCAACAGCTTATAAACTAACCAAGCAATTTAAATAAAAGGTCCTGAATATATGACATTGATGCAATATATGGGAGGTGTGACTCTATATTTTTCAGCCATATGGGATGGCAGAGATCACTTCTTTCCAATTGTAATGATAATGTTATTTATTTTGCTTCATTTACTCTAATAATAAATTACATAGTGTTCATTATATGATTTGGTATATTATAATCCTTTTGGTCAATTTGCTTTGACTCATTCCTTCCACATAATCAAACATGCTTGGCGAGCATCCCTTTCTCAATTTTTGTTTGTGTTGTTGTACGCACAATATTTACGGTATAGTAGCAGTATAGTAGTAAAAACTAGTCACCTATTAGTGGGCAAAAAGTGTAGTGAATGACTCTTTTATTCAATAATATTTATTGTAACACAGATTATACATTTAAACTTTTAATGCTTCTCTATTACGTATTACCTAATATCAGATTAAGTTGGCATGTCTTAGAAACACCAAGAAATACAAAAGAACTAAGCTAGGACCACAATAGTGCATATTTAGTATATTTCTCTTTTATTTTACGGTGTAACTTGACGTTTATAAGTGTACAGTCTGTTGACCTGAAGTAGTTTCCATAAATGGTTGTAACTGCGTACTCTTGGCAACACAGCACCGTGAGAGTGCACACGTGACGAGTCTGGACTTTAAGAGTTTTTTAAATAATTTGAGATTGTTACTCAAGATTTGTTTAAATTTATGTCCATAAATGGCCAAAGCTTGAGTTAAACAAAAAATACAAAATGTAATGATAACATTGATTTTTTAATATATAAAAGTTTTTGAAATGGGCACTCTTTGGTGTATCTACCCTACTGTTGTTTGAACTTCAGGTTACCACAAAATGACAAATGTTTGCCAATCAATTTTACACTTTATATCATAACGTTTAGGTTAGAGGTCGAAAGAAGAAATAGTCATTTTGTGGTAACCTTCTGCTATTGTCTGTATTCGACTTTGCTAAAACAATTATAATTACTTAAGTCCTCTCTTGGTCGGGCACTTTAATTCCTGAGGCCAATATGACCTCTCTTACAACTGTCAAAGGAATGAACACAAAATTAATAACTGGAGATGTGAATAAATCCGTATTAGGTTGGCCATCGTTCAGGGCGGGTTGGCCACGTTAAAACTAAAAGGTTCGCGTACAAACTAACTTCGTCGGTTAATACGCTACGTTTGTAACTAGCGGAAAGCGAGATGGAATCGTACCTACTTAACTTTATTGTTTTATTTATTTTCTTAGATGTCTGTTACAGTGAAAAAGTTTGACTGGTCTATACCAATTTTAATTAACATTTAGCGGAGTATTACCGGTGGGACTTACGTCGTAATTTTCTCATGACCAATACGTTGTAAATATACAAGTAAAAGCAAACTTACTGAAGTATGCAACCATACTTCAGTAAGTTTGCTTTTACTTGCGGGTCGAATATTGAAACCAGTCATAAGACATGTAAGCATAAGTTTTGGTGTTTTAGTAGAAAATCTTAGGAATTAGTAAAAGTTCTTTGCAGGGTGCGTTTTACTGATGTACATAGAAAAAATCGGGAGTGGTCTCCCCTTGACTTTCTCGTATACCGGAAATGACTCAAAAGTTGATAGAAACCTTATATTTTGACGTCACACCTGCATGTTAAATTTTGGTCACCCATCCGAGTATCGACCGCGCACTTGGTTGCTTAACTTTCGTGATCGACGACTCAAAAGTTGTTAGGAACCTTATGTTTTGATGTCATACATGCATGTTAAATTTGGTTGCAATAAGTTAAAGCACACTCGAGTTATCGTGTTAACGCACAGATACACAGACATAATTCCAAAAACGGTATTTTTGGACTCAGCGAGGTCCAAAACGTGTAAAGTCGTCAAAATCTCGAGGTAGAATTTTTTGACGATTAGGTACAAGACTTCCTCTATACTACGTATACGAGAAAGTAAAAATGTGTATGGCTGTGTACTTAAACAGTCTTGGCTCACCTGCGTTTATGAGATAAAAATACTAGGTCTATATTATGTGATGACTATATTCAGGATTGGTGGTAAATGCGGACTGGAATCGTTAAATTGTATAAAATCGTTCCACTTTGATCGCTTCTGGTAGAAATTAAATTTCTCAAACGGACTTTTTTATCCTTTGATCTTCTATTAATATACCAGAAATACACTTTTTCAATGTTCGCTTTGTGTGTAGAGAAGTCAAAGGTACAAGACGCTTCGTAATTAAGATGTTTCGTAGAGATAATAAATTCATAAATAAATTTAGAAGATATAAATACTTCAGGCGAGGTTTCACAGTAGCAGGGGATTATTTGTTGTAATAATTGAGCGATGGAAAGTAGCAAGCCACGACGTGGTGCGATTTTTACTTGTTATTTATCCGACCATAGCGAAGCCAAATGGATTATGGTTTTAAAAGTCTATGTATGTGTGTTAGTATTTACCGGTTCACCCTTGATTGGTATAACAAAGTTTAGTCGAAAATCACTCCTTCGAACAACGTTTAAGAAAATAACATAATTTTCATTTCATCGAATGTTTATTTGCGATAACAACATTTGCGCTATTGATCAAAAAGTATAATGTTCAATTGATGTATTGTTCAGGTGGTACAATTTTCATTTTATCGAATGTTCAATTGGACTATAGGTTAGCGAGGAGCGAAGCGACGAGCGAGTTAGGTTGACATGAACACAGCGACTTTAGGGCGTTTTCACTGAATTGTTACTGATCTGAATGTTCGATACGATCTTTCGACTAAATCATTATTAGTCTAGTTAAACACTAGGTTAAATAAAATTAGTGCATTTGAAACTTCGGTGAAATGACATTATGTCAAAGAAATAAAAATGCTTAATAAAATTCTACCAATTAAATATTCGGTCAAATGAATAATTATGCGAAATGACTTTATTGTAACTGAAATTAGCCGAAACGATTTTCGACTAAACGTTATTATACCAATCAAGGGTAAACCGTATTTACCTACGTCTGTTTCTCCGTAGCACCTAAACTATTCGTCTATTTTTGATGTATAAGGTGTCAATCTATTCGTTTTTATGGTCCGGCTAACATAGGCTACATTTTAACTAACTTCAACAATAAGAGCAATAAATTTTACCATATAAACCCCGATTTTAACTAATTTATTTTCTTTATCCCGATTCGGGGTACAGTATTTTAAAATTATTGATTGTTTTGCGTTGTTTCTATGCAATAAAGACTAAAGCGATACATTTAATCGACTACGTACGGTGTAGTGGTCCGAACACCGCAATTAAATCCCGGACATCCCGGGTTGTATGGTGTATGGTTTGGATGGTGGAAGGCAAAGTTTTAAGTTTTTTCCCCCGACAAATATTAGAAATCTAATGTAGGTTGCTACATTAGATTTCTAATATTTGTCAACGCAACACAAAGGGTAAAATATGACACGCAAATCGTATATGCTAAAGAATACTATCGAATTTTGAATAACATAATTGTCGAAATCTATACTGTTTATGATATAGGTACATTTTTGTTGATTATTCCCCTTGAAAACATGACAAGTTAAGATAATGTAAATTCAAGTTACAATTATATAAGGCATATTTAAAATTCGACCTCAATTATTTTTATATACTCAAGAAAAATCATTTTAGTATGATTATCATGTTTTACACATAAAAGCAATACACCCAAGTAACATTTTAGGTTTTAGAAAGGATTTGAAAAGGTTCTAGAACCTTTGTATGGAAATCGGATGGTAAGTCTTAATAGGCCGAAAAGCGCTATGTTAACCTTATAATAACCTCCTGTGTGCAAAAAGGGCCCACGTTTTAGAACCTTTTTGAGAGCTACAGAAAAACCTATTGCTCAAAGTCAGAACCTTTCGAACTACTTACATAGAACCCAAATATAACTTTCACCACTTTATATTAACGTTAATATAACCCTGCAAGACAGCTTCTAAGTTCTAAAATAGTCTTGGATGTAACTCTATGACAACTTAAAACCTTTTTGATAGACGTGATTAAATGCTTTTCCAGGACTCTTGGGTTATAAAATGTTTCTGTGTAAGATTTATTTACACAGAAATACCAATCATGGACTTTATTTACTACCAAAATATAATGGCGCCATTGCCTGTCACTATACCAAGATTCAAAATGGCTAGATAACTATGTGCCGTATTCATGAAAAATATAAGCAGGTTGCTAAATTCACGAAATGAAAAAAATAGTGCGATTGGCACTTTGTCGTGAAACATATGGATAATTTTGCTATATAATAAACGGGCCTTTCGTAGCTTCAAAATTTAGAAGATATTTTAGTAAATTGAAAATTATAATATTAGGGGGTTGGTGGTAAATCGCATTATTAATAAAAAAATAAATCATAGAAAAATATTTATTTTAAATCGTATAGAACACGTTATTTAATTTTGCTTCATTTAGTTAAAATATTGTTTTTTATTTCTTTTTTTTTAAATTTCTGTTAAAAAATATGGCGGCTGTTAGGAAATTACCAGAAAACATTAAAATTAACCTTTTCAGGACTGTCTCAGCTAAAAGCTCCTAATTTTTACCTAAATAAGAGCTAAAGGTCTTCTCGCGGAGGTATTTAAAACTAAAAAGTTGTTTCCGCAACTTAAAGGTTATCGCCAGGAGTAATTCAAGACTTTTCAGTCGCGAAAACAACCTATTAGCACAAATAGTTACTTCTAAGTTTTGATTGTTTGATTGGACGTGCGTTCGACACAACTCGATGGTTCGACCAGAGTGCTTAACATCTACAGGCGGCTCTTATTAGTCCAAGTTAGTTCCTATTTCTTTTTTTTTATTAAGTTTAAAACAATAATAATATATTTATTCCACACACACCTGACCAGAAAGTGTCATATATAATATATTATACTTACCTCACACATACATAATCATTTTAGATACTTTTATAAATAAGCTGAAATAAATATATAAACAACCTTGACTCGTCAACAAATATTCGTGTTCTTCAGACAAACATTTGCCGCTACCAGGACTTTCATAATTTATCTGCACGAAGTAAAATATAAGCTCCTTGTTTATCTGTAACTAACTCATCTACTTATTATATAGCCACTTGAACATCCGAGTTGCCACAACAGCTCCAAAAAAATTTCCGTCGCCATCAAACGTCAGAGCTGTTAACGGTAGCAAACCTTAGCAAACACATAATCTCTCTAATCTGTGATGGCAGAGCATCGGGTTTGTGCTCTGTATAAAAGACAGTGGCCATTCCTCTGTATGCGAGGTATGCGCCGCCAAACCAATCATGAACAACATTTTTTTTTTTCTCAAACATGCTTGGTAATGTGAGCATTATTTTGACAACCTGTGATTCCTCAGAAGTTTCTAATGACGTCGTGTCATCTTTGGTTAAAACAGAAGGGGTTTTGGGAGGTCGTGAATCTTCAACGGTATCAGTGATCTGTAAAATAGTTAAGGCTAGTTGTCAAATTAAAACCCAATGTCAAGATGAGCTGTTTTTCCTGGGCAATTTCAGCAGTTATAAACTTAAGAGTAGGTATATACAAATACATATTTCCTGTTTTTGCATCATTTTTCATTGATGCTCAACTACTTTTTATGGTAACATTTTTTCAGTCTACTTTCTAATTTTAAAATATTTGCGCATTCGTTAACGCCTAAATAATTCCAAAAAGCTATGTTTTTGTAGTTACTTAACTTGGCTGTTACTATAACGGGGGGGGGGGGGGGGGGAGAGCTCGTAAAAATTGCCTAAGGGCGACACTATGAAAATAAGTTTGGGAAGCCCTGGCCTATAGTGTTCCTCGATAAATGCACTGGCCTATAGTGTTCCTCGATAAATAGACAATCAAAGAATTTTTCAATTTGAATCAGTAGTTCCCCTTTTTAGAATTCTGTACCCAAAGGGTAAAACGGGATCCTATTACTAAGACTCCGCTGTCCGTGTCCGTCCGTCTGTCCATCTGTAACCAGGCTAGGCTGTATCTCATGAACCATGGTAGTTAGACAGTTGAAATTTTCTCAGATGATGTAGTTCTGGTGCCGCTATAACAACAGATACTCATAAATAGAATAAAAGAAATATTTCAGGGGCTCCCATAAAATAAACGTGACTTTTAGGTAAATTTTCATAACGGCAACAGATAGACTTGAAATATTCACAGAATATTTAGTTATATTATTCACTTTAAAAAGAAATAATTGAATTAAAATTAAATTATATTTAAGGGGGCTCAACAACAAACGCATTTCTCGGTCTTAATAACGATAACAGGTAGAAACTTGGAATATTAACAAAATATTTAATTTAAAATTCAAATTTTTGGACAGGTTTGATAAAATCTATGGCACTTTTTTTTACTATTTTTGTAGGATGTCTCTGATGACCTTCTTTGAGTCACCAGGGCTTTTAGTAAAGGAGAGGACCTCGGTGGGTCCTCAAGCTTTAAGGTCCAATCACTCCAGAGAGGATTCCTGACTGATGAGCATCTCCCTCGGAGGAGTCTCTGTATAGATGCGTGCGTAGTACTTGATCATTATGTAGCTGCGGCGTTATGTTAAACCTATGATATCTCTGAAGATATTCATTAAAATCTAATGACGTAAAGAACAATTTTGTACAAAATTAAATACTTGTGATGAATAACATTAACAAATATTAATTTTGATAAGGAATAATATTATGTTTACAAAAATACCTTCGCAACTAATGCATTATTTTAGAACAAATTTTATTACCAAAAATAGGTTATAGCGAGTCAACCTTAAGAGATAGATAAATGCTGTCTGTAATTTGTTTTTAGAACTTTTAAAAGAGAATAATTCCGTCATACATGATTTTTGCGTTACTTTAACCGTTTACGCAGCGCACGTAACGAAAGCTCTGCAAATCAAAATTTATTATTTTCCGTTTATTTCAAACTATGATATCTTCATTGAAATCAAATGAAGTCATGAACAATTTTGTTCAAAATTAAATACTTGTGATAAATAATGTATTTATTTTGATACGGAATAATATCATGCATACAAAAACACCATCGTAGATAATGCATTATTTAAAAAAAAAATTCATTACTAAAAAGAAAGGTTATACAGATAATATAATACTATAGTTATAGTGAGCGAACCTTCGATCACGGTTGTAGATGATCGAAGGAGCCAACCTTAAAAGATAGACATATGCTGACACGGACTTTTATTTATAAATTTTAATAAAGAACAATTCCGTCATACATGACTTTTCCGTAACTTTAACCGTTTACGCAGCGCACGCAGTGAAAGCTTTGAAAAGAAATCTTTTTCTCCCGTTTTTGCAACATTCTTTATTGATGCTCAGCTCCTATTGGACGTACCGTGATACGTGATATAGCCTATAGCATTCCTCGATAAATGGACTATCCAACGCAAAAAGAATTTTTCGATGTGAGTCAGTAGTTGCTGAGATCATAGGTATCAACCAAACAAACAAACTCTTCAGCTTTATTATTAGTATAGATACATAAAAAAAATTACGAACTTTACGTTTAAATTTTCCACTCCGTTTTTTAACACCCTGTTTCGGTTCATCATGCAAGACTGTTGTGATACTATGAAGTCGCGGAGACAACTGACACTTGAGGATGCCTCTAAAGCTTTAAAATATTCTTGTAGGACTTTAATAATGCCATATGGTCATAAATACAACTTATTGGTTTGGGTTTTCACCACACAGTCCTAATTAGTTTACCAAGATGACTCTAATATAGCATGAAGGTTTTACGTAAGTTTTAGAAAATACTTATAAGTCATTATCAATATTCCATAACGTTATGGTTCTACGAAAGTAAAAAATTTAACTTTTAGATCTCACTTTAGCATATTGCTAGCCTTTCCAAAACTAAATCAGGAGTCTACGACAACTATTAGATCCTAGGACTATATGCTCTTTAAGCACAAGTCAAAATAACGTTAATTTAAACTCCTGTCAGCGGTTTCAAGGTTGTAATAATAAACAATAAGTTTTAGGACTTATTAATCATTCTCAAGTACTCAATGTGACAATATAGCAAAGCGTTAACCTTTTTACGACGCTTGTAAAACCTAAAGGCATTTTCTACAACCTAGGCCCGAATAAAATGTTACTTGGGCAGTAGGTAGATAATCAAAGTACCTACCGTACATTGATTAATTACCTAACTAGCTTTATAGGTACGTCTATTGTAACTAAGAAGTTCAGAATCAACTAGTTCAGTCTAGATTTTGTAGCACGTTCGTTCATAACAAAAGTTAAAGTATCACAAACTGATATCTTCATTCAGAGTTCTTTTTTCTTTTTCAGATAGGTACCTGCCCGGAGGTCCGGTTAACTTCGGTAAGTAAGCAAAGAGCTTGAAATTTCTCTATAATTAATTGTCTGGTCGGATCGAGGAAAACTTTTTATTTTTTAATCTACTTCATAATCATCTCTAGGGAAGTATTTTTAACACATTTTAATGATTTTTTTTATATATCACCTGAGTAGCATACAACTATACAAGCATACGATCTGCCGGTTGGTAAGCGAGCACTGTAGTTGATGTCAAAAGTACAACAGAAATATACGAAAATTGAAAACGAAACGATTACCCAAAGTACCTTAGAAGACCCAGTCAAAAACATTCCTAGATGTAGATATAGCTTTTGTGTCTGTACGTAAAAAGGTTTTTAGGTGTTGTTATACAAATCGCTCAAACTTTACTTTTTTGCCATCGATTCACTGACAACCGGTAACCTCCGCATAATACAATTCCAACCATTCATTGAGCAAAAGATATCCATTTCATTTTTCCGTTGTATTCTTCCCGGAGCCTATTATCAGTATTGGATTTTCATTCCGAGTGTTCACACTTCAAGAATAATGAAGGGATTTCAATTTCCGTGTATTGATTGTGCAATGTAAACCAGGAAACTCCGTTATGGTAATATGTACCACGTATTTGAAATTAGTACTACTTTGGAACTAAAACTTAACAGCCTTATTAATTAACACTCAATAAACCTATTTTAGTTATTACCTTGTTAAAAAGTGTTTTTTCTCATCCATCTCGTGCCGGAGTGACAGAGACCAACAATTTTGCGAACACATACGAGTATACACAATCTCTAATATATTTACTTGTATTTACGAATAAGGGGGATATTCTTAAAGTCTAGTTCCAAAGTGTTTCATGTGTAAACTATGCAGTCAGTGTGAGGTTTGACATAATTAAAGTTCATAAGTGCTCAAAAATATTTTTTTCGTATAATATGTGTTACGGATTTTCTTCGTGTGATCATATCAGAAATGATGAGATCCGTTGGAGAACTAAAGTCACCGACATAGCCCAAAGAATTGCGAACCTTAAGTAGTAGTGGGCAGGGTACATTGCGAGAATTGTTGGCCGATGGGACGGAAAGGTCCTCGAGCGGCGACCACGTACCGGGAGACGCACTGTTGGTAGGCCCCTTACAAGATTACAAAATGGACCGACAAGATGCTGGCAACTCAGGAGCATCGGGTTGGAGGTTCTTGGGGGAGGCCTATGTCCAACAGTGGGCGTCTCTTGGCTGATGTGATGATGTGTTACTATTGATGATTAAACACAAGAGTCGGCACTTTTTGCCGACTAATCGGCGATTAGATTTAATCAATGTAGGCTCGCACGCCAAACGTATCCCATATCCTGCCCAGGGCCGCAAACTATATCCATACTAAGTTTAATCAAAATCGGGTCAGTGATTTAGGCGTGACAGCGTACCAGACATACAGAGCTACTATCGCATCTATAATATTAGCAGGCATTATTTTTTGACACGATGAAAATCACTTAAGGCCTTTAGTTAACATTATTACTTTTCAAATTATAGCTTCTTAGAACGAAATTACTCAATCTGTAATTTAGTGACGAGGATTTCAATTTAATATTTGACTAGGCCTTGTATTAGACTGTTAATTATTAAATTTTAGAAGTAATTAGCCGTTTAAAAGACATCTTATTATAGACATAAAATAGAAAAGGGCCAACATCTCATAACAAATATATCTCTAAAATATTTTGATAACTAACATCAATAAAGTCACGAACAAATAAAATTTCAAACTCACTTTTATAATTCAATGACATTAATTAATTAATTGGATCACGTTAAACTATTAGTCACCTGTTCTTTGATGGTGCTTCATTGCTGACCGTAGGGTCATTGTCGTCCGCGCACGTGACTTGCGTGCTGAGAGGCGCAAATTATCCTCCACGTCTTCGCCTTCTAGCTGCCGTATTAGACACCATTTATGATATAACAAAGCTCCATAAACTGATCTGTCCAGGTATAAAACATACAGCGTCCCGAACATCTGCATCAGTCAATCATCAATCATGAAGTCTTTCGTCGTCTTGTGCTTGGTCGCCGGAGCTCTCGCTGAGCTGCCTCGCTTCAGACCAGCGAGGTTCAGATCTCAGCGGCTTGAACTAGTTCCAACAACAACAGCAGCGCCAACTACTACAGACTCGCCAATGGAAGCCACTACCGCATCTGGGCCGTATCCTCCATCTGGTTGGAAGCCTTCTGGACAACCGTTTACGCTTCCAACCGAGACTGAAGCACCAGCAGATGCGTATGGAGCTCCTCAGCAAAGCGGGCCTTATCCACCTTCAGGATGGAAGCCAGCAGGGCAACCTTTCATATTGCCCAAAGAGCAGTCTCCTCCTGCAACTAGCTACGGCACCCCTGACAATACTTACGGTGCCCCGACTGACGCGCCTACCACTGAAAACCCAGAAGCGGAGAAAGTAGAAGGTCCAGTTGAAGTTCAGAAGAGTGTCGGCACATACTACGTACTTCTACCCAATGGACAGCTGCAGAGAGTGGAATTTGTGACGGAAAACGATATCCAGAATATGAAGTATACTGCTCGACTGCAGCTGCGGAACCCTGCGCCTCTATTCGTTATTAGAACTTAGGAGTGAACTCTATTATGAGTGGTTTCTTCAAAGTAATCAGTGTATTATAATAAATATACTTGTAAGTACTAACAAAGGTTTTTGTGATTTATAATCCGTTTCACATTCAATTCATCAAGTTTCATTCAAGTTTTTAGAAAAAGGCACAATTTGAGTGACCCTCTTTACCGCTTTACATTTTAAACAAAATATCCTAGTAGGCTTATAATTTGAATTTTACAAACTTCACACAATAGTTATTTTTTTATATATACGCTGATTTTAGTCTATCAGCAAGTTCAGGGCATAAAATTTTATTTTGAAATAATATTATGTGTCCCATTCAATTAATAAGATGATATTTATTTGAAATGTATTATTGTACACGAGTATTATAATACTAAAATACATTAGGTTTTCAATGCTCATTCGAATCAATGATTATTAAGTTCTCGTTGACACAGCGACTTATGTAAGTAAAAAAAGATTTTGATGAATTATGAGCACCCAGTGGATTAAAATATCAATTCTAAATGATTATAATTAAGATTTTATGATAGGCAATGATTTTAATTTAATATCTTTTATTTCTGAAAATCTTGACTACATTCATAAAAAGATTATATTTGCAAGGACCTGAAAAAGTGCCGTAAATCGTTAATCCCAAGACTTGTTTAACGTAACTACTCATAGTTTAGAATGGAATAGAATAGAATAGAAAAGATTTATTTACATCACTTAAATCTAGCATTACAGGTTGTATTGAACAATATTAAAAGCAGTTGTGAAATGGTATCACTCAGCACAATATGGGGACGACCGTAAAACGCCTCGACGCTGATCTTCCGTGAACACCAGAGAAAAAAAAAGTAAAATAAGTAAGAGAGTACCACCGTGCGCCAGCTCAAATTTATTCAGTTATTGTGCATGGGATAAACTATATTCTAAATATATAAATAAGTAACAAATATAACGAAACTATAAATGTTAATATGAATAAATAAATAACTAAGTACTTACTGCAATATAAAAATATCGTTAGTTCATTAGACGAATTTGGAGTTTACGCATGTAAAAAGGAACAACAATAGTCACAATATGCATAATATATTTACTACAACCTTAGTCAAACGACTAAGCCCAACCAGAAAATACAAGAACAAAAATCTAGCCCACCTTATTATTTCGTATTTTGGGTTATCAAAAGATGTTGTTTCAATTTATGTTGAAAAACACCCACACAGTTTAAAACGTATCTAACATCCTTCTTTATTCAATATCGATTTTATAGATACTAATTTTACGACCTAGTTACTAGGTCGCAGACTACTTTCGTCGAAGGACAGACATTAAGCACAGTATGGCGCTATTATCATATTGTATAATCTAACAACATGTTATCATATATTTTCATACAAAGTGTCCTCAGGACAATATTATCCACAACGACAGGTCCTAGAAAGCTATTCTTAAGCGCTGGCTTTGCTTAATGTACCGGAACGTGATGATAATGACGCTGCCTTAATGGCGTATTTTAATTGGTTCGCGTTTGTTTAAAACCTCGTGCGTGAATCCTGGCTATTACTCTCTTTACAATCTCAATTCGTACCGTGAATTCGGTTCAGATTCTTATCAACCGGCAAATAGTGTACGTTCGGCCTTAAAAATAGATTAACGAGTAGCAATGCGTCATAAAGAGGCCTCTTTAACCCTGCATCTAGTTCACAAGTCCCAGGCACTACTCCTCGTTCCTCTCCGGTTAAGAACATCCGCACGGTGAATCCATGGAACGCTTAAAGTTTGTGTCTTAGTACCATGTCATAGCAAAGCCAGCGCTTGCACAGTAATAATTGCCACCAGTAAGTATGATGATTATGATAAAGTGTAGGCCCCAGTCTTAAATAGGACTATCCCCTTTTCATCCCGTGGGTGGTAAGACCAAATATTTCGTGGGCAAGGTACACGGCACGGAAGCCCTTTCTTAGTTCAATTCAACATGCAAACAACACGACAATCCTAAAATTCAGATGGTAGAGGTTATCGAACAATAGGCCATGTGCTTACATGTTGCTACTAGATATATTTAAATGAAAGAAAACGTGATTTAAACCACGTAAGTGCCTCTGTTTTTTGGTAAATCCGATATTACGCCATAATCACGATGATGTTAGTTTAAAACAATAAATTGCTGATTTAGTTTATCGGAGCGACAATAGCAACCGGAGCTTCGGGCACATCTCGATTACCAAGAAGCGAGTAGAGGTAGAAAAGAACTCACTTGCCAATAGAACAACTGCCTTTTGATTCTTTTATGAGCTCTGAATGATTTCTAAATAGGGTTGATGTCATGCAGGTGGCAGACCACAATACTACCTTCAGCAAGCTCAAAAAATTGGAAGCATGGTAGGAAACAGAAAATGAAGACCATTACAGAGTAGGTATCATGCATCTCTCACTCTTTTACTAAAATATCTCACAACCCATATCGTGAAGGGAATCTTGATTCAGGTCGCTAAGAACCATTAGAAGGAAAGATAATTGAGCAACTTTTTCTATTATTAGATTTGGCCATTCCGAATCGTTGGACATGTTCATGAATGAAACATGGCGGTATGTTCATCGGTGTATTGCTATTAAATTTGAGCGAATAAGAAAATATTTGGTTTAGAAAATAACCTCATTATGATATTAATATCTTTATCTATTTGGGTAGAGATTTATTAGGTTTGTCGATGCTTATATATTCGTGGTTATTTTTTAGGACCAAACCATTGGTGTATTGTAGAAAAGTCTAATAAAATCGTAGTGCAGGAAATATACAGTTACTCATTATGTTATTAGTTAAACAAGGTGTTTGGTACAGACAACAGCACGTTGGGTTACCACAAACTGTCAAATTTTCCCAATCGATTATGCATTTTATATTGAATAGTCAAAGGTTTAAAATCGTTTGAAGAAATTTGACAGTTTTGTATAGCCCGACGTGCTGTTGACTGTACATGGGGTATGAAGCCGGCACCTACCCATGCTAACATAGTCATATAAATATTATAGTGATATCAAAAACTTTAAATTGTAAAAAAAAATATTTGAATACTTCATACAAATAGTTCGATAAAAAAAACAAAATGTATGTAAAATTAAAAAAAATATTTTTACAATTTTGAATTTTTAATATCACCACAGTATTTATAGTGCCGGCTTCATACCACATGTACTTACCAAACACCTTGTATAAACGCTATTTAATCACATTATCCGTAACATTATAGCTTGATATTAAATTGATAGTGTCATGGGCAAGAAACTAGCAAATAAACATTATGAAGGCGTAATAACAATTTATGTTACAACATCTTTTAAAATAATCTTAACATAGTTAATTGTAATCTTTATAGCAAAATAGAATTCACCGTGATGAATTTAACACTAAAATCACAACGGAAACGGTGTGTTCAAATTGATAAAGTCTCTGTATTTCGTTTCATCCTCGAGTTCTGCAGTCGACCTGAAATTTAAGAAATCCTTTCAATTCATGTTTACCCTCTTGCTTTTGACCTTTAGCCTCGATCGAGTGCGAAATGTCAAGATCATTTCCACAATGGGGATCACTAAGAGGTGTTCCTCACGATCACTTCAAAAGGGATTCTATTTGAAAGATAGTGTACATTTAGATAACGTAAAGTATTTTTTGTAAAATTATATTTATTTCAATAATAAAAAGAATATTGTACATCTCCACGCTCACACTGGTTGCCGTGGTTGCCGCTGTCGAAAGATATGCAACAAGGTCGTAAAAAGACATAATAAAGACCAGAAATGGTGATTTGTAAAACTGTGGCTTACCAATACCACCAGGAACCACTCGATAAGAAGAACAAAGTCAAAGTCAAAGTCAAAGTCAAAGTCAAAATTACTTTATTCATTTAGGTACAATTTGTACACTTATGAAAGTCAATTTTGATGCCATCGGTTCGAGAGTCTACCAGGAGGCCTTGTTCTGAGAAGAACCGGCAAGAAACTCAACAAGTTTTATCCTCCCTTTACAGTTTTCATAGTATTGATTTGGAAAGAGTCATAATTCACATTGTCAAGTCTTCAATAATTAATCATAATAATATAATAAAATAAAGACTCATAATTAAACTTACAATAAATAAATATATATAAAAAATGTGATTTAAGACATCCTTCCTTACAATATTGTCAATTAGAGAATTGAAATTTTACACATTGATATCTCACTAGATTAAAATGGAGAATCGAGCACATTTGGATGTGTCCACACATTTTTGTCGTCTATATATTCCTGAACTTTATAATACGCTTTCTTAATTAAAATTTGTTTAATGTGAAGCTTAAATTTATGTGACGGAAGTTCAGTTACATGATGTGGGAGTTTATTATATATTTGTATACATTTCCCCATGAATGAGTGACTAGTTTTATGAAGTCTGAAGCTTGGTACAGAAAGTTTATTTCTATATCTTGTGTTTAAATTGTGATAATCACTTTTCTTCAAAAATGTATGTAAATTTTTATGAACATACATAATGTTGTCATATATATATTGGGAAGCAACCGTCAATATATTGATTTCTTTAAATAACTCTCTAAGCGAGTCACGAGGTCTTAGTTTATAAATGGCGCGTACGGCTCTCTTTTGTAATACAAAAATGTCTTGAATATCAGCTGCTGATCCCCACAGCAATATACCATATGACATAACACTATGGAAGTAACTGAAATATACAAGTCTTGCCGTCTCAACATCAGACAGTAATCTAATCTTTTTAACAGCAAAAGCAGCAGAGCTAAGTCTTCCTGATAGGGTAGTAATATG
Organism: Elophila nymphaeata; assembly: GCA_955850985.1. NCBI lineage: Eukaryota > Metazoa > Arthropoda > Insecta > Lepidoptera > Crambidae > Elophila > Elophila nymphaeata. The sequence goes on from OY039079.1 coordinate 23,126,776, forward strand.
AGGATTCCATTGTAGACGTGAATCTAAAGTTATTCCTAAAAATACTGTTGAGTCAACACATTGTATAATTTCTTCGTTAATTTTAATATTTGTACTGACCTGCTTGACATTTGGTAACGAAAATTTGATACATTTAGTTTTATTTGAATTTAGTAACAAGTTATTATTAGTAAACCAACACATTACTTTGGAAAGGGCATTATTCACATCGTCAACATTTTCTGTTTGTCTATTTAGTTTGAAAATAAGGGAAGTATCATCTGCAAATAATACCGTCTCACATAAGTTGCTTACATAGTAAGGCAGGTCATTTACATAAATCAAAAAAAGTAACGGACCTAATATCGAACCCTGCGGCACGCCCATGAGCATAGGGGCCCCTGAAGACTTCGCTTTATTTATAACTACTGTTTGTAATCGGTCACTCAGGTATGATTCAATTATTTTTATTGAGTTCATTGAGATGCCATAATGTTGTAATTTGGCCAATAAGGTTTTATGTTCTACACAGTCGAAGGCTTTGGACAAGTCACAAAAGACACCTAGAGCATCTTGTTTGTTTTCCCAAGCATCAAATATATGTTTCATTAACGCAACACCTGCATCTGTCGTATTTCTACCCTTAGTAAAACCAAATTGTCTGTCATGAAACAGTTTATTCAATGTAAAATGAGAAAGCAATTGATTGTAAATAACTTTCTCAAATATTTTACTTAACGCTGGTAAAATGGATATGGGACGAAAATTAGTGGGATCACATTTATCCCCAGACTTAAACAAAGGTATAATTTTACTACATTTCATTAAATCGGGAAAAACCCCATCTTCAATGCATTTATTAAAAATAATCGTTAAATATGGGGAAATTACTTTAATTATTGCTGTTATAACTGTAACCGATAAACCCCATAGATCTTCCGTCTTTTTCTTATTTAAAGATTTAAACGTTTTTATAATGTAATCGTCATTAATTTCATGAAAGTTAAAAGAAATATCACATTTATCAACACTAGATTCTAAAAAGGAAACCGCAAATTCAGTAGATGAATTCAGTTTACTAGTGATTTTCATGGGAATGTCTGAGAAAAAGGCCTCCAAAGCATTTGCCACTGCTTCATCCGTTTTTACCATTTTACCATTAATATTAATTTCAAAAGACCTATCTTTAAATGACATTTTACCAGTTTCTTGGTTTATAATTTTCCAGGTGGTCTTAATTTTATTAGCAGAATTTTTAATTTTATTACTAAGGAAGTTTGCTTTTGCAACATTACAAACCCTTTTAAATATTTTAGAATAATTTCTGACATAATTTATAAATGACTGGTCTGTGGACATAGACTTTTCATAATATAAATCATATAATTTTCTTCTACTAACATATATGCCTGGGGTAGCCCAATCACTAAATTTCTTTTTTGAGTTAAGTGAAACAGTTTTTTGTTTAAATATGCTATTAAATTCTAAATTTATTTGATTAAATAAATTTTTATACATTTTATTTGAATCATCACAATATTGTAAGAAATGAAGTCTATGTTCAATATTATTTTCGAAAATCTTCATGCGACTGTCTGTTATTGGTCTAAAAGTAATTTTTGTTACTAGATTAACATTACGGCGCTCAATAGTGATTTTCTGTCCACTATGATCTGAGTTTACACAGTTGAGTATAGATTTTTCAAGTATATTACAATTACAGAAAATGTTATCCAAGCAAGTAGCTGTAGTAGGGGTGATTCTGGTAGGTTCAAAGAAAGCATAATAAAGATTAAAAGATCTAAATAAATTAATGAACCTATTTGTGTATGGACTTGGTACTAGAATATTTAAATTGAAGTCCCCACAGACAACTATCTTCTTGTTATTGCTACAAATAATATTTAGAACATTTTCCATTGTAGTTTCAAACAGATCATAGTTTCCAGAAGGGGGTCTGTATACACATACAATTATAACTTGCTCAAATTCCACACATGAAATTTCAATAATTCGTTCAATTGAGTGCTTAATCACATCTGAACGTTCTTTATATTTAATATTGTTTTGTAACAAAATTAAGGAACCACCTCTAATGGCAGATTCTCTAGTGAATGCACTTACAATGTTATAACTTTCAATACAATTTAATAACTGAGTTCTTTTTAGCCAATGTTCTGTGAGACATACTACATGTATATTTAGACTCTGTAAGAATAAAGAAATTTCTAGTTCCTTTCCAGATAAGCCTTGAATATTTTGGTAAACTATTTTAAGTGAGCTATTGCCAGAGGTGTCCTCTGTTGTCTTACTAATTAATTTAAATATTGATTTTGTGATGAGCTTATCTGTGCGTCAAAGTTAGTTTGCTCAACAGGAGCAATTGTTATATTATTATAACTAACTTGCTCAAAAGGAGCACTGTCAGAACTACAATGCTGTATAGGGGCATTGTCACACCGTGATGGCCCAATAGAGGCAATGTCAGAATAAGGTTGCTCAATAGGAGCTGTCCGTACAGCCAAATTCTTGGCTGAAGTAGATATAGAAAAGCTTAGCAATTTTGCTAATTGTTTTTTAAAATAATTTGATAGAAAAATTCTATCTCTTGTCAAATAATATTTATTGTTACGATTATTACATGTCAATTTATTAATGTCAAAAACATGTATTTTGTCTTCATAATATGACAAAGTATCTAATTGTATGTTTAATTTATATCTAATTTCATTTTCTGACTGTGGCAAACTATCGCAATAAGGAAATGTAAACATTACAATGCTTTTTACATTTAATTTCAGTAGGTAGTCATAATATTTTAGTAATGATCTTTTGTTTACATTATCCCTATTTCCTATAAATAAAATTAAGTTATCATTATTTTTGAACTTGTATTTTGTAACCTTCTCTATAATATCATCATAACATAAACCTGGCATACAGTAATTTATCACATTTTGCCCCAGCTGATTCATTAATAATAGGCCCAAATCCTTTCCAACTTCATCACTAAATATTACATAATTGTCTTTTATTTTTACTGAGGAACTGTTTTCAATTGTGCTCATAATAGATTGACTGAGTTGTTCAGAGATAGATGGCTCACACACCGACATAGACCATTCAAGTTGATCCAAAGCAATCAGGCCAGGAGCTGTGGAACAATTTTTTAAATCACAAGATTCCTCAAATTTTGTATTGTTCATAAGGTGATTTAGTGTCAATGTGTGGTCCCTCATACCTCTTTTTGATACATTATATTTGTTTGATAAGGTAGTTAAAGATTCCTGTAGCAAACTAATTTTCTTATTTTATAACATTATATTGCTGTCATATATTTCTTGATTTTGCTTAATTTCATTAGAATATAGTTCTAGTTTATTTAATAACATTATACGTTCTTTACTATATTTCAAATTTTTATGAAAATAGTTATGTTTCTTAATTAATGACTTGTTCTTTCTAATAAATTTATTTATTTTTAAATATTTTTTAATTTTATTTTTGCTGCATTCAACCTTGACCACTGTGTCAGATGTGTTAATTGTGTCATTACATGTTAAGTTGAAAGACACCGCAGGATTTATGTTGTATGCAGCAGAAACCATTTCCGGGGCATTACTAACGAGCTCCTCGAATAAACTTTGGTTCTGTGAGGCTGTCCAATTTAATTTGTCGGTTTCTAAAGAATTAATGTGGTTATTTGCCTCTTGTAAACATTGCTCCAATTCAGTGATGCGCCTGAGGGCCTGCTCATACTCATCACTGCATTGGTCGAACCGGTCTACTAAAGATTGCAACTTTTCCTTTTCATCCGTAACTATCAAATTTTGAGTATGCAACTCAGCCATTTCCTTCTTAAGTTTACTGTTGTTGTCTACCGCCTCTAACAGTTCCTTCTCACTGTCATCCCTTTCCCTAAGTAGTTGTTTAACTAACTCCTTGGAAGCCTTTAATTCCTGCAAAACCAGGTGGCACTCCTCCTGGCGAGCTAAGGCCTTACGAGTCATCATCGTTAGATACTAATAATATAACCGAAATCAATAGATAATACCCAAGAAGTAGTAAAAACAACTAAAAATTGAAGTTACTTATGTCAAGTAACCAACACTTCTAATATCAACAAAGTGTAAAAAATTAATGTGTTCGAATTAATAGTCTACTTTAAATAAATTATAACAAAGTTTTACTCACGTGAAAGGGAAAACACTGATTAAATACCTTTGTTGTGACAATTCAAATTGTGATGAATCACTCGCCGGTACACACAGTTCTTAAATTACAAATTACGCACAATTCGATGTCACTAAACACTAATACAAATTAGAAATTTTATTAATACGGTTTATATTTAGTGAATTGAGGAAATGGGGCCGTAATTAATAATTATTTTTAAAATAAATTTAAGGAGCAAATTGTAACAGCTGTTTGCGCTAGTGTTGCCACAGAGAAAAAAAACACACTATCTAGCCTAAATCAGCTACATTAAAATATACAATATTTAATATGTTTATTGATAAAACATGATAAAAATCAACCATGTCTCGTGTTCGTGTTCATCACACAAATATTTGTTACCAGGATTCGAACCTGACCGCTTGATGAGTACGTTTATACTGATTATTTGACCATCACGGCCGGATTAGCGTAGGTTCTACAGACAATCAATCAGAATCATACCTAATTTTGTTACTCCCTCTAATATATGGTTCAATCGGGCGTAATCATATATTATAATATTTCTTCAGAAATGAACTTGTTACCAAAATACTATTGATATGACGATATCACAGGTATTCTTCGTTAAATGGGTCATAATTTCGACGATTTTACACAAAAGAATATAACCTATATACTAAATCCAATTAATAATTTTATTATGTTTTAACTACTAGTAAAATTTATTTCAACTGACTGACTGACTAAATAAAGATAATAAGACTCATAACTGGTCCACAAATGGTAAAGATTATCTTAACGTGCAGACATCGTTACTGATCAGTCCACCAAGACAATGGTACGACGCTTCATAGTTTGTCAAGTTGATTATGATTTTTTATGCTGAGTGGTTGGCAGATACGCAATAGGTCAGTAGATGGTTATTGGGAATTCTGTCCCACCTCCATTCGCTCGGGCTCACGCCCTCACTCACTTCGGTTGTACAGAATACCCAATACCCATTATGTATGCTATTGATCATTACGTACTTTCCTACAAATTTTCCAGTCGAACAGTATAGGTCACTAACGTTATCATGAGCTCTCAGGAAGGTAATGTCCACTAACATAGAGTTATTCATCACAAGCTGATGGCCCAGGATGTTTAAATATAAATACATAAGAATTTGAAGTCATTGTGTGTGTGCCTTTCATACACTGCAAATAAGTTAACAATTCATTATGAAATTTGTAAAACAAAAGGAATCTTTAAAATTAGAATGCCTTAGTCCAATATTACCTAATGAAGCCAAACGTCATGGCAACTTACTACCTAACACTATTCGTTGTCTTGTTTGTGGTCCATCAAATTGTGGAAAAACCAACTTAGTTATTAGTTTGTTATTGCATAGAAACGGTCCTCGCTTCCGTAATTTATATGTGTATTCAAAATCTTTGTACCAACCTAAGTATAAATTTCTGGAAGACGTTCTACAATTAGTACCTGGTACATCATTTTACAAATACAACCACAATAGTGAGATTTTGAGTCCTCATGAAGCTTTGATAGACTCCATTATTATTTTTGATGATGTTGCTTGTGAAAATCAAAACAACATTCGAGATTATTTTGCTATGGGTCGTCATAAGAATATTGATTGTTTTTATATTAATCAAACTTATTCTAAAATTCCAAAACAGCTTGTGAGGGACAATTCTAATCTAATAATTTTATTCAAACAAGATGATATAAATTTAAAACACGTCTATGACGAGCATGTAGGTTCAGACATGTCGTGGTCCGAATTCCGTGAAATGTGTTCTGCTGTTTGGACCAAACCTTACAGTTATCTTGTAATAAATAAGGACTGTGAACGAAACAAAGGATGCTACAGAATGAAATTTGATACATTTATAGTATTAGATTAACATTCATAAGTGATTGTAACGTTGTTAACTATCACTTTCATTTGTGATTTCGAAAGGAGTAGAATTCTAAACATGGAAAGAAATCTTAAAGAACAAATTGTAAAATCTGCAGCAGCAGTAAAAAGGAAGGTGAAAATGATAAAAGATGTAAAAAATTCTAACAACATGGCTCTGGAAACAATTTTTCAACCTATAGTAAACCCCCTTAATCAATTAGTAAACAAAAACGATGAAAAATTTGAAGAAGAAGAATTTGACTATAAACCTATAATGAAGAAAAATAAGGACAGTGAGAGTGAAGAGTCGTATTCATCCAACGAAGACTCTGAAAGACCTCTTAGTGATGAGGAAAACTTGGATGATGCTCGTACTCACCAATCGAACAAAACTCTTACTGTCTCACCTTTTGTAGATCATAACGTAAGCGAAGAGTCGTTTAAGTCTTTTCAATCGTCACCAAGCATAAAAGATCAGTCTATATGGTCTGGGTCATCTGAAATTGAGAAAAATGTACCATACGGTGTTAAACTTGAGCGTGGAAAACTTTTCTGGGTAAAACACGTGTCTTTGACCGAAATCGTACCTGGCGAATTGGAAATCGTGTTGTAAACAAAACCCTTGGCTTAAAAGAATTATTATTTAAAAAAGCACCGAATATGGATATGATAACGGAAGAAGATTTACAAAATTATAAAATATTGTTAGTTGACACGAATGCTCATAGACGTAATTTTGACTCAACTAAGACCATAAATAGCAACAAAGGATACAAATATATACACATTATCAAACCATTATTTAAATACTCAAGAAGTGCAAGTACAAGTACTGAGAATCTACCACTGGGGAAAGGATTGAAACTCTTGAAAAAAGTGAAAAAAAATACTGATTTAATTTATTGGGATGACCCAAACGAGCTAGTAGATCGTCTTAAATTATTATTTGCATCGCGAGATGCAGGTAATACTGGTTTAGATAATGAAATTATTGCAATAATTGAAGAACTATACGAAGCCGGTATCATCAACAAAAAATATAAAGAAACTACATAAGAATAATTCAGCAGTATACTTACAGTAAGCAGCTGATGAGCATTGGCTTTGCAATGAATATAGACAAATTTGGTAATCACGTTCATAAGCGTTTACGATTATCTGAATTATTTGATACTAACAACGTTTCTTTAGTAAAATCAGAAACAGGAGACTACGATTTAAAATCATCAAGATTGAAAGGTTTGCTACCTCCAGATAAAGACGACGAAGCTGTAAATAAAGGATATTTGGATAAATCAATCCAACACATGGAAAAAGAATTGAAAAAAGTTTCGAGTGATGTTAAACATTATTTAAACAATTTAGAAAAAATTGTTTTAGATCGTTTCAAAACCGTTATAGAAAAAGGTCTTTCAGATCGTATGAATGTCGATTATTATACAAAAACTGAAATAGACAATTTAATACAAGATAAAACAAACCAAAAATGAGTAAGCAAAACATTGTTGATGAACTTCATAGAGCTGTGCGAAAAAATTTCCCACGTCGATGTACAATTATAAAAGCGATGGATGATTTATGGCAAGCTGATCTAATAGACTTCCAAAAGTATTCAAAATTCAATAAAGGTTATAAATATATATTAGTAGTCATTGATGCTTTGTCGAAATATGTATGGGTCAATCCTCTAAAATCTAAAGCAAAAAATGAGGTAACGAATGCAATGAAATACATATTAGCTGATTCATGCAGAAAACCAAAAAATCTGCAAACGGATGGAGGGAAAGAGTTTTATAATGAAAAGTTTAAGCAATTAATGACCCAGTATAAAATAAATCATTATTCTACATATTCGGTGAAGAAAGCGTCTATTGTAGAACGAGTAATAAGAACATTAAAATGTCAACTTTATAAACTATTCAGCCTATGTGGTCAATATCGATGGTTGGAGAAAAATTTGGAAACCACTGTACAATGCTATAACAACACAATTCATCGTATAACAAAATTTAAACCCAAAGAAGTAAATAAATTCAATGAGTTGTTAGTTAGATCTAATATTATTAGAGCACAAAAACAAAAGAGAATTTGGGTCTCTAAATTTCATGTTGGTGATCATGTTCGTATCAGTAAATATAAAGGAGAATTTTATAAAGGTTATACACCTAATTGGTCGACGGAAATATTCTCTGTGCTAAAAGTGAAACAAACCAATCCACCAAGTTATGAAATAGAAGATAAGAATAAACAAAGAATCTTAGGATCATTTTATGAATATGAATTACAGAAAACAAAATATCCAGACCTTTACCTGATCGAAAAAGTTATAAAACGAAAAGGAAATAAACTGTTTGTGAAATGGTTAGGTCTCAAAGATAATGAAAATAGTTGGGTTGAAAAAAATTCATTGGTGTTCTAATATATATATATAAGATACTATTGATCTATAATAATCACTTTGCCTGTACCAATGAAGGAAGGAAGCGGCATCATTAACACTTTAATAAATAAAATACCTTTTGAATTACACTTACCTGGGTATCAATATTGTGGTCCTGGAACAAAACTTAAAAAACGTTTACTAAGAGGCGATCGAGGAATAAACCAATTGGACAACGCTTGTATGTATCACGACATTGCTTATAACAATAACGATTTGAACGTTCGACGTAACGCTGACTTGGAGCTTTTGAACATGGCTAAGAGAAGACTAAAATCTAAAGATGCTAAAAAAGGAGAAAAGATTGCTTCGTGGATTGTAAAAAATGCAATGAAAGCAAAACTCAAAGCTGGTGGTGGTGTACGCTCATTTATGGGAATTGTGAAAAAAATTCAATCTAAAATAAAGAAACTAAAATCGAAAAACAATCATGTCGCTATTAAATGTGCATATGCAGCTGGGTGAATTTCCCGGGACCAAAAATTGCGTGGCATCGATGAAATCGGTATTAAAAAACAAAGCTATAACGTTCTCATTTTTTTTCTAGATAAATGAAATAGTTATCTATGTGGGGCACTAAATATTTTAATAATAGGAATAATAGGTACTTCAAAAAAAATTATTAAACCTCGAAATCTTTCATTGCCGTGTTTGTCCACACGTCACCTTGATGTATATTATACCTCATTGCTAAAAAACTATTGATTATTTATATTGAAATTTAGTTTTATTTGATGCGTGAATAGTTAAAGTATTGTTACGGAATACATTTATTCAAATTATTAAACAATACAACGAATGGTTATTCTAAATGCATTTGTCCCAGAACAAACTTTCATCGCCATGTCCTAAACATTTTTAAGAATATTGTTTTATCTAACAACTTGCGGCCCCCTCCTTGTGCACTAAGCGTTGCATATAAGTGACGCCTAAGTACTCGACGCGGAAGGACGTACACAAGTGCATGCGTTTTTGCGCTATAAATAAAAGTATTCCATTTTTTATGTTGTCGTCATTTTTTCTTTCATCGCCGTGGATAGGTATAACTTCTATATGAATAAGTTTGTCCTCATGATTGAGTTTTCAATAGAATGCCATTTCTCATATGTTTATGTGTGAAGTGTTTATTACCTCGAATAACTAATAGTTTTTTTGTTATTTTATATTTTTGCCTTGATTTTCATCGCCATGCTTTCATTGCCGTGGTTTCCGTGGCCAAAATTTGCTATGGCAATGAAAAAAAAGACACGGAAATGAAAAAAATTTCATTGCCATGCCTTGAACCACAATTTAGTTTCATTGCCGTGGCCAGGTGTTTCATTTCCGTGGTCACGTGTTTCATTTCCGTGACTTATGTTTTTATTGCCATGATAAGATAAGGCAGAAAATACATCTTTACCTGTAATACAGGTAGTGCCGAGTATTGACCGCAACAATATACATATTAGGTTGGGGAAAAAGTCTTTTCGCATTATAGTATGTATAAACTTGTAATAAAATCTCTTTGGCTATACTATTTGTATCTGGCTGGTTTTGGTATCATTGAAAGTTTAAATTTTAAAGAACATAATTCCAAATTCAAATTAGGAAAATGTGTGATTTTCATTTGTTTTTCGTAACGCCAAGATGAGTGAATCTAATGAAGAAATTCGATACATTTTAAAATTTTACTACAAAAAAGGTAAAAATGCAACGCAAGCCGCGAAAATAATTTGCGATGTTTATGGACCTAGTGCAGTGTCTGTGAGAGTAGCACAAATTTAGTTTAAGCGTTTTCAATCCGGAAATTTTGATGTCAAAGATGCACGTCGCTCTGGTCGCCCTATTACAGATAAAATGGATGCCATTTTTGAAAAAGTGGAGCAAGATCGGCATGTCAGTAGTTACGACGTAGCTGAAGAACTGGGAATTGACCACAAGACAGTTTTGGCGCATTTGAAAAAAACTGCTGGGTACACAAAAAAGCTCGACATTTGGGTACCTCTATAGCAATGGGATCATGTCCCTACCTACAAGATGGCAAAAAGTTATCGAACAAAATGGTACCTACATACTTTAGTTAAATGTAAATAAACTATACTAAAAAATGTTTTGAATTTTCTTAAAAAATGCGAAGAAACTTTTTCCCCAACCTATTATATGAAAATAAACTCAAAATTGAAATTATACGCCTCTGCCCCACATACAATGTTGATAAAAATATATAACCATATCCCAAAAAAAAATTAAAAATACTGAAAAATTAATCAGTTTTGAGAATCACCAAAACAGTTTTCAATTACAAAAAGTTATAATGGCATTAAATAATTTTTTGATAATGAAACTAAATACCAAATGCTGGCTTTTCTCCTGCAGCTGCGCTTGCGTGGGTCGGTGTAAGGGATAACCTATATTTCTTAAAGTCTAATCCATGTATATTCCAAATTTTATCAAAATAGGTTGGGTGATTTAAGCGTGAAAGCATAACAGACAGATAGAAGGAGTTACTTTCAAAATGATGACGATAATACTCAAGTAAGTACATATATAAAACTAGCTTTTGCCCGCGTGCTAGACTTCGTCCGCGTGGAATAGTTACTTTGGGTAGCAATTTTATTTTTTTGGGCACTTATTTTGCAAAAGATACCCATACAAACTGCTGTGCATTACTGTAAATAGATTATTTTAATACATTTTTACAAACTACATTTTTTGTTTTTCCATCCTTTGCTAACTTTCATGCGACCTTCCATCCCCTATTTCATCCCCACATGGGTCAATATTTCAAAAAACGCTAAAACAAATATCTGCATATTTTTTGCGTGCTATTTAAAATTTCATGGTCTTATCTTTGGTAATGAGGAATCTCATTAAAATATTTAATCTCTTATTTCAACCCCTTCATTCCCTTTTTTACAAAAAAGTAGCTTTTATTCAATTTCGAGGTTTAGTCTATTTTTGTACCAAATTTCATCAGAGTCGGTTCGGGAGTATGGCGTAAAAGCGATTAAGTTAATTAGTCGCGTCCAACATCTTGCATCTCAAAATGGATGTTGTGTTCGGAATCAGGACCCCCGAAAACTAAGAAAATGATCGATTATATATCCAAAAGGCGTATTCGCCATCTTGGATCTCGAAATAAAAGTTGTATTCGGAATCAAGACCGCCGAAAACCTCAAAAATTATACTTATATTGCTTTTAAGTAAAAAGTCACGTCCGCCATCTTGGATATCAAAATAGATGTTGTATTCGGAGTCAGAACCTCCAAAAACCACCAAAATGATACCCATATTGATATTAAATTAAAAAGTCGCGTCCGCCATCTTGGTTCTCAGAATGGATGTTGTTTTGGGAATCGGGACCCCGAAAACCCTAAAAATAATACCCATTTCGATTTTATATCAAAAAGTCGCAACCGCCATCTTAGATCTCGAAATAGATGTCGTATTCGGAATCGGGACCCCCGAATACCATAAAAATGATACCTATATTGATCTTATATTTAAAAGTCTAGGTGGTAGACCCATATGTAGGGTCGTCTGGGTAGGTACCACCGCCTTTCTTATTTCTGCCGTGAAGCAGTTCGCTGTGTTTCGGATTGAAATGAAAGGTAGCCAGTGTAATTACTGGGCATGGAGGGCATATCATCTTAGTCCCCAGGATAGCAAACGCACTTGCGGTGTTAAGTGATTTACACTAAATATTGCAAGTGTCAATAGGCGGCGGTGACCGCTTAACATCAGGTGGGCCGCAAGCTTGTTTGCCATCTCGTAACATAAAAAAAAAGTCGCAACCGCCATCTTGGATCTCGAAATAGATTTCGTATTCGGAATCGGGTCCCCCGAAAATCACGAAAATGATACCCATATTGACATTTTGTCAAAAAGTTGCGTCCGCCATCTTAGATCTCGAAATAGATGCTTTTTTCGTAATCCGGACCCACAGAAACCACGAAAACGATACCAATATTGACATTGTTTAAAAGTCGCGCCCGCCATCTTGGATCTCAAATGGGTGTTGTATTGGGAATCGGGACCCCCAAAAACCATTAAAATTATACCCATATCGATCTTATATTAAAAAGTCGCAACCACCATCTTAGATCTCGAAATACATTTATTCGTAATCCGGACACACAATAACCACGAAACCGATACCCATATTGACAATGTTTAGTGTGTGGTGTGTTAGACGTGAATGTGTGACTTTGTTTTTATTTCCTTACGAACTTTCATCCCCTATTTCATCCCCACATGGGTAAATATATCAAAAACGCTAGAACAAATATTTATTTATTTCTTATCAAGTGCCTACATGCAAAGTTTCATGGTTCTATCGTCAAAAAAGACGAACTGCCATACAAACTTTCATCCCCTATTTCAACCGCTTCAAGCCTTTTTTTTGCAAAATAAAAGATGTGCCTAAATTCAAAGTTTTATGGTTCTATCTTCGAAAATGACGAACTGCCATACAAACTTTCATCCCCTATTTCAACCCCTTCAAGCCAAAGTAGCCTATGTTCTTCCCCGAGCTCTAGTCTATATGTGTAACAAATTTCATCAAAATCGGTTCAGTGGTTTAGATGTAAAAGCTATAATATTAGTAGGGATTTTTTGTTGAATATAGATTTTCATTTCCGTGGATGCGTTCATTCCCGTGGCATAGTTCTTTCATTGCCGTGGAGGCTTGTTTCATTGCCGAGCACGCATGTTTCATCGCCGTGGCACGAAATTTTTAATCTTGTATATCTCGTTTGTTTTTTATGTTATCTGCTAGATATTGAGCAAGAATACATACATTATCAAAAACTTTAAAACCCGCGATTTAGTTTTTAAAAAAACTTTAAGATAAAAAAGTCCACGGAAATGAGAATTTTTTTGGACCTGTTGAAATTCACCCAGCTGCGAAAAAATTATTCACTAATAAAAAAGGTGTTCGTTTACCACGTTGTATTCCTCTTCCTAAAAGTGGTGGAATATTACCTTTGATTCCAATTTTTGCTGGACTGTCAGCTTTGGGTTCATTAGCGGGTGGCGCAGCAGGAATAGCAAAAGCTGTAAACGACTATAAGGCCTCTCAAAAAAATCTTCAGGAATCTGAGCGCCATAATAGAATGATGGAAGCGGTCGCTCTTGGAAAAGGGGTATATATCAAACCTCATAAAAAAGGAGCAGGTTTATACTTGAATCCGTCAAAAAACTGATGCGTCGGCTGCCCAGAAGAGCGTTAACTAATTTGGATATATTAGAGCATGCAAGGACCATTCCATATTTCCGTGGTGTTTTTATGAGAGATACCTTACCGCTAAAACCAAGAAAAATAGAGTGTGCGATAGTCAACTTGGACAGCTCTGAGAACCCTGGAACACATTGGGTAGCCTACGTTAAGAAATTCAATTATGCTGAATATTTTGATAGTTTTGGTAACTTGAAACCACCATTAGAACTATTAAAATATTTAAAAGGGACTCCTATATGCTACAATTATATACAACATCAGAGATTCGGATCAGTAAACTGTGGACATCTTTGTTTAAAATTTTTAAAAAAATTCTGGAACATACATTTAAATAAGGAATCAAAGTAAAATGTTTATCATAAGAAAAATGTCTTTCACTGTGTCGATAACCGGAAAAGAAGCTTCCTTAACAACATATTATTCACCAACCTTACAATTAGATGGAGAATATGAATGTGGACTTTTATATTTTTCGACATTCAATTCCATACCGAATATAGATAAGCGAAATAACAAGTTCTACTACGGTGACAATGAAGTCATTGAGATACCTGAAGGATCGTATGAACTTCAAGATATTTGTGATTACTTGAGAAATAATATAAAAAATACCACATTGAAATTATCTTGTAATAATAATACTTTGAAGACAAGTATTTTCTGTTCGAAAGACATTTTCTTTAACAAAAGTGATTCAATAGGTAAAGTTTTGGGTTTTGGTACGGAAACAGTAAAGGCTAATATAAGTAGCGAGTCCCAGTACCCAGTAAACATTTTATCAACAACCATCGTGCGCATAGAATGTGATGTTGTAAGTGGTTCGTTCGTGAATGGAAGAGCAAGTCACATTATTTATGAATTTGTGCCGAACGTACCACCAGGATATCGAATCATTGAAATACCCAAGAATTTAATATATTTTCCTGTTAACCAAACCTCAATAAGTGCAGTCAATATAAGATTATTAGACTCTGAAAATAAGCAAATTAATTTACGAGGTGAAGAGGTACAGTTGTATTTACATTTTAAGAAAAAATGTTAAATTTTAATAAAAACTGTACTACCTCTTGTAATAAAATCAGTTCTAAGAGAGCAGTTAAAAAAGAAAGACCTCCACAGATAAAGCAAAAACTGACAAAAGCTAACAAGGAATTTCTTAAACTAGTAGGCTTATTAAAATGAACATTTTAAATGTATCCCAATCAACTTCATGCGATAACAGCATTGAAAGTTTCGAATATCATTCATATAAACCATACGTAACAAGTTTCAACAAGAACGATGAAATACGAATACCTATCAACCAACAAGACTTATACGTACTACCCTCCCTCAGCACTTTGTATATTGAGGGCAAGGTTAGCGTGTATGATAGCACTACTAAAACAAAAATACCAAATGTACATTTTGTAAATAATCCAGTGCTTTTTTTATTTCAAGACATTCGATATGAATTAAATGGAGTTGAAATAGACAAAATTAAAAATGTTGGTGTTACTGCTACTATTAAATCTTATTTGTCGTTAAATGAAAATGAATCTAAGTCTGCGAAAGTTTGGGGTTGGTCCACTACTGGCATAACTAATGTTAAGGATGGTATGTTCTCAGCTTCGATACCTTTAAACAAAATCTTAGGATTCGCAGAAGATTATAATAAAATTATAATAAACTGCAAACACGAGTTGGTATTACTAAGAAGTAACACCAACCTCAATGCTTTAAAATTAAATGAGGGTGAAATTGTGGATGATATTGTAATCAATA
Source organism: Elophila nymphaeata (assembly GCA_955850985.1). Taxonomy (NCBI): domain Eukaryota; kingdom Metazoa; phylum Arthropoda; class Insecta; order Lepidoptera; family Crambidae; genus Elophila; species Elophila nymphaeata. The sequence goes on from OY039079.1 coordinate 23,142,259, forward strand.
AAGTAGTATGGCGTGTACCTCATGTAAAAGTGTCTGATCGGGAGAGGATTAATTTACTGAAGCATTTAGAAAAAGATCGAGCAATAACTCTAGCATTTAGAAATTGGGATCTTTATGAATATCCTTTGTTACCAAAAACACGGAAGCATACATGGTCTATTAAGACTTCATCACAAACAGAAAAACCAAGATTTGTTATTCTTGCACTTCAAACTAATAGAAAAAATATAGCTGGATTATCAATGGCTGAATTTGATCATTGCAATGTACGCGACGTAAAAGTATATTTAAATTCTAGATATTTTCCTTATGAAAGCTTAAATATTAGTTTTGCGGAAGACAAGTTTAGCTTATTATATGAAGAATATGTCAGATTTCAACAGTCTTATTATGGACGTAGACCTGAACCTTTATTGAGCCTAAAAGAATTCAAAGACATTGCACCTTTGTTCGTTATTGATTGTTCCCGTCAACAAGAAATGCTAAAAGGTTCTATAGACGTGAGAGTTGAAATCGAAACTGATCAAGAAATACCGGATCAGACCGCTGCATATTGTCTCATTTTTAACGATTGCATATTCGAATACAAACCCTTAAGTAACATTGTAAAAAAAATATCATGAATAAGGATACAGTCATAGTGGACGTGCAGGGTTTTAAAAATGAAAAACATGAGTTTATTGTTAAAGAATTAGTTATAGCTACTGAAGAGCATACTCAAGTATTCTTAATAAAACCACCCTATCCATTCTCTACATTAACGCTTCAAGAAAGAAAACATGTTTGGTGGATAGAAAGAAATAGAGGATACCGATGGAGTGAGGGTTATATTGACTACAGAGAATTTAGAAAGCTTATTATACCCTACTTCAAACAAAGAAAAATCATTGTAAAAGGCGAAGAAAAAGTTAAGTGGGTGCAAGAGTTATGTCAACATAAAAATGTTTTAGATATAAGTAACACAGGCATTCCTAATTTAAATACTTTAACTGAACTCTACTGTAAAGATATATTTTCATATAATTGTTTTAACCATTTTAAATACTGTGCTTTAAAAAATGTTATATGTATAAGAAAGTGGTGTGTAGATAATAACATTAGTATTTAATTTTTTTATTATTAACTATTGTATTGTATTGGAAGTAGTTATTTCACATGTATGTAATTTAAAAATAATTTTCTTTTTTTAATAAATATCGATGACATTTATATATTTGTTTTTTTTTATAAAAGAGAAATCCTAAGTTAGATAACCAATTGAGTGTTAAGAAAATGAAACAATAAAATAATAATTCATTAAATTTATTTAATTTACACATAATACAGTAATTTTTACATAGCTGAACTATAAGCTTATGGCATATTTTAGTGTATCTCATTAGGTGTTTCAGTGTGAATATGATAAATCACACATAAATCAACCCTAATTGAGAGCTTTAATGTTAAAGTAAATAGAAGATAATCAATTAAAAACTGTTATAACTATATCCACATAACTTTTTGGAGATATTACTAATGAGACACTCAGTCTGGTCCATAATGCCATCAACGTGGTCTTCAACCACGTATTGTGCACGCACCATCGTGTTATCTTCATCAGAGTCACAAGGCACTGATGCTTCTAAGTCCACAATTTGAATTTTAATTAAATATCTACCTTTTTTTGGTGCACTTTTTAAAACAAATGAGTGTTGTTGGTTGTGGAAATGTTTTAGATAACATCTTTTCTTGCGGTGTTTTTTCAACTTCTTAATAAAAGGCTCCGTTCGTGTATTCTCTGGTTCAAAGTGACTGGTTGCTTCAAGGAATACATTCAAGTCTTGAGCATCTTGTTGATAAAATGCTGACCTCAGATATTGGGGTTCGTCATCTGGTAGAGCCAAAACTGGGGACGGCGGTGGAGTATTCTGAAACGAAATATATTTTTTGTTAGATGGCTACATATAAAATTGATGTATTATCATCCATCACAATCTTAAATGTGCAAACGAACTTACCATAATATCGTCAAATGACAGCGACTGACCGCGTTTTGTATTCAAATAAAAATGAATTTATTTAATAAAAATATATCATTTATATAGATATTCATTGAACAAGTGTTGTGGTGTGTGTTTTCGTGAAAACCTAACGCTGACAGTGCAATATGTTACGATATGGGTCAAATTGCATTATTGTATGAACATGTTAGGACATGATTTTTGAGCATGAACTACTTACTTGAAGTAATGTAACAAGACTCTACCGTAATTTAAATCAAATATTGGGTACATATTCATTTGAAAAAAGAAAACAAAAATAATAATTCATATTTAGTTTTATTAGTTTTTATTCCATTTATATGTAGGTAAGTAGGTACAAACAGCGTCATATAAATTCATTGATATTTACATACGTTTATTTATAATAAAATAAAATGTTTCTTTTATAAACTATAAAATAAAATTTTCTTTTCTACAATTATGACATACATTTTCATTAATTTTCTTAGACAATAATACGAGTACATACAATCAACATAAAACTATACTACTAACTATAAGTAACTATTATCTAATATAATGTGAGGATACACATGTTGAAAAAGGCTTTTAATAATTTAGTATGTTAGTATGTCCCCATGCTCTTGTAGAAACTTTATCTTTCAGTATCAATCTCTTATCATCATCACCAGATAAAGCTATTTTATTCACAGCACACGTAAAAATTTCGTGTTTGATGGATTTGAATAAAACGTTTGTTTTACGAACAATGTCACCTTTAAACAGTGTTTTTTCATAGTCCGCTACATCGAATTTTGATACAATAATTTTTTTTATTCCCTTTGCTTTTTTTATTGTGTTATCTGTAGTTTTTATGCAATATAGCTTAGAACGAAGGCCTACAAATTCAGAAATAATTTTACCCCCCATTTCGTCTTTAAACAAACCAGGGATTTTTTTATTTTGTATGGGTAAGTTATACTTATTTGTCTCTTGGTAATTACTTGTATCAAAGTATTTTAGGAACTTTTCTTTTATATCTTTATAAAAATTATATGTATATATATGATATACAAAACTATCAGTATCTGTGTAACACATCTGTACGTTCGTACTGTAAGAAGGTTGAATTACAGAGTAGTGGAAGTCATACATATGACTTTTTGATAATTCTAAAACGGTAAAACCTATATAAATTGGTTTGTTTAAAATGACTTGCTCTGGCTTCAATTGCACTGCAACTAAATTGTCTGTAAATACTGTCGAACTATGAAAATTATGCCGAGCAATAAGTTGTTGTGCGCTCTTCCTTTTTTTGGTAACATTTTTGTGATCTGACCACTGATTGACCATGTAAACGTTAACACGTTTCTCAGTATTTTCCAAAGTTTTTCCAAACACACTATTATTTAAAAGCTTAAAAAAATCTTGTTCAAATTTTGAGTTACTTTTCTGTCTTAATTCTGTATTTAAATCAATGTATTGTTTTAAGTATGGACTTTGTTTAAAACTGATCACTCGATGAATTTTCCTTAATATCAAACCATGTTTTAGACAGGTTTTCAAATGTATATAATGTATAACATAATTGAATTTGTCATATAAATTTGGAACGAGTTTATGATTCTTTCCACCTGGCGGGATACATTTTTCGGGACAGAACGGTAGGTCGTTATGTAAGTGATGCAGATGTTTGGGATATTCTAAATCGACTTCAAGAATAAAACCGTACTCTGCATTTGACGGAATATCAGATACTTCTAAATTATCAATTTCGTGTTGTTCTAAAAATCTGAAATTAGATAATGGTAAAAACTGACACATGCTATGTCCATATAAATTATTGCAGTCAATATAAGCAATATAAGAACTAGGTTTAGACCGGTCGTAATCTGATAAAAATACGTTATTTGCTTTAGCGTATCTGTGAGAACATAAGCATACACCGCCTCTGATACCGCTTTGTAACATTCGTAATATAGCTAAGTCATCAATAAGTTCAAGCTGTATTCCCGTCTTCAACAACATCGCGTCAAAAGACAAACTAGGTGCAGTTAAGTAGAAAGCTGGATCTAATTGATAATGTTGTTTACAAGTTTTTTCTAAAATGTTCAAAAATATCGGCTAGTAAAAGCACATCAGTTTTCAAATATAAATCTGTATAGCTTCCTAAATCACAAATATTAAATGTCGACCATATCAAACGAGCATGTTGATAATCCTCGTCAGAAATTCCGTGACCATTGAGTGCACTATAGAAGCATTCCTTCTGAGGAAGGGATCTTTCTTGATACCTTTCCCATGAGTCCATATATTCGTAAGGATAGATACCCTTGCGAGTGAGCAACTGAAATTTTCGGTCATTAGGAAAGTGATTTTTTAAATATTTAAAGTCTTCTGGCTTTAAAGTTTCAGCTAATTGACTTAAACTGGTACCCAAAAATTTGAATGAATCGACAAAACGGAGCTGAAAAAATTTCTTATTGGCAACTGGTACAAATTTAGTAAAAGAAATGTAATTTTCTTTAGTTTTTGGGATTATTTTTATATCGCCATTAGCCTCACCTAATGCTTTAATAAATAAGTGGCAATCGTATCCACTCAAATTATGGAAAAATATGGGAACAAATGAAGGACGTTTATATTGCAAGTTACAATAGGGATGTGCGGCTCCACGGTATCGTCCCGTCAAATGACAGTGGTCGCGGACTTTGTCTGAAAACACTAAATGTCCACAAATGTGACAACGTGTTGATTTCTCAAAATCTGCTTTGTCCATCTCACTAAATATCATGGGAGAGGTTGAGCTCACTATTTCATAGATTTTTTTCACATCCTCAAATATACAGCGTACAAACCGCTGGTCGCAATTAGGCCCTCGATACGATACGTACCGATTATAACTCGGATCGTCACAACAAACAATATAATACGCGAACGCGATCGGTATATGTTGATGCAACGTAGACGTGTTGCTGTTAGTGGCGGTACAGTCAATATCAGATTTTTGTAGCATCGATTCGAAATCAGCGTAGATACAAAAAGGCATGTTTTGTTTACGATCGAAGTTTTTAAATTGAATTACTGAACCTTTTTCCGGTAGTACAGTCACTACACCACTACATATATGGCAATCGACTTCTTCTGGCGTTTTGAAAAATATAAGACATAAATCACAGAAATACAACCTGCTGTGATGTGAAGTAACCTGGCTTCGAAAAAGTCTGGAACAATCTTTAATTAAACAATAATGTGCAATATTGCCATTTTCGAGTAACAACAAATGTATAATTTTGTTGTTGTCTTTTTTATTAAAGTCTGATTTATACAGTGGACCTATTATAGTTTTATTATTTTTTAAACCGTATATTATAAACTTAATATTCGAATTATTATTTTCGAAGGTCTGTATGTCGCGAAAAGTGACAGGAAAACGCATTCCAGAAATATCAAACAGTTTAAAAATATTTGGATAAGATGTAACTCTTTCTGGGTGTTTTTTAGCTGGATAGAGAGCAGCTGACACACACCATAAAAAACAGTATTGATCTTTATTATTGATATTTAAACATGCCTTTTTGAGTTGAATTGATTTAGGCAATTCAATAAAGCTAGAACCTCCGAGTGGTTGGTATTTATTTAGATTGACCTCAACGTGCGAATTGTTTAAAAATGCCCAGCCGCTGTCACGGTGCTCAAATTCTTCGATACGTTTTTTTAGATAATTAACTATCTCAAAATAAAAACTTTCGAAGTTGTAATTAAAGTATAAAAGTTTATTTTTCGAACCAAAAGATTTTATTGATTGTGAGTTATTTTTAAATTGCAGAAATGTTGCAAATAGTTCAAAATTGACTTTCACACATATGTGTTTAATAAGAAATTCATCTAAGAGTGACTTTATTTTGTTACGTATTTCATCAAAAAATCTATCAACAGACATTAGTTGGTAATCATTGATTGCTACTATTTTATAAGTTAATATGCGATTGCGAAAAGCGGATGTTATGATTTCCACACCATCGCTGTGTTTTATTGAGTGGTTATTTTGCTTGTGCAAATTACTTCTCAAATGACCTACCCATGATTTACTCTGTACAGATATGTTACACGTCGTACAGAAAGGCATGTTATTTAATTAATATCACAAAATACTTCAATATTAGGTATATTATCAGTAACCTAAGTAAAAGTATTGGTGTTTTTATAATACCTACTAACCTACTAATATAAAAAAAATAAAGATATAATTATGAAACCTTTAATTGACATAAGCTTAATTATTTAAAATTAACTTTATCTGAGTAGTGTGTGGGCTCAGAGTGTTCGAAGTCCTTCCAGGCTTGGCTCAAGAAGCCTTGAACAGCTTCCCACGAAGGTGACTGGTCGTCGCTCTGTAGCTTGACGGATACTAACGCGGTCTTGTATCTGACATCAGTCGGTTTAGTCAAATAGTCGTGTTTATTATAGACCTTGAGGTCTATAACATAGTCTCCAGCCGTCACTGCAGTCCGACGAGAGGTGCCCGTTGAGACCCGGCTGGAGAAGCTTGACGTGAACACTTCACGCTGCTTGGGTTGGTTGCTAACGACCTCCTCTGACCGCAATATGTGAAACAAGTCAGTGCGTGGTTTCTTGTTTACTCTGTAAAAAAATAAGTTCATTACATTATGTTAGCGTAAATAGTTACATACTATTAGTTACAGATACTATTTTAGGATATGTAATATTTTAAGAAACAAGTAAAAGTATTTTTACTTAGGCGGAAAGTAAACATTGGTAAACCGGTGTCACCGATAGGTTAATATTATTAATATCTAAAAATAACGTGGTATAGGACTTCAGTATATAATAACTATGTAATGAGATAGTAGGTGTGTAACTAAGGTATAATTTATGAATATGTACCTCTGAGAGGAGACAGTCTCGTATGACGTCGATTCCGTCGATGTCCGACGAATGCGTGGCTTGACACTCTTGGCAGCAACCGATTTCCTTTTCTTAGTGGTGGAAGAGGACTTGGTTGTGCTCTTCTTTGCGGGCGCCTCGAACACAGAGGATTCAAACTCGGAGTCAGACCTGTTAAAATAATTTATCTATAAGTATCGCTTACAGTTAAAACACTGAAACACAAATACCTAAACAACATTTTTTTATTTCATAACCATCTATAATGTAGACAATAAGTGCTATCCTCGACAACACAAGTGTTCGTTATGAAACAGTTTTTTCATAAGACTGTTCCATAACGAACACTTGTGTTGTCGATCCATCTGTGGAAAATAAAGTAAATTAGTACAAAAAAATCTAAAGGTACTTACGCACATTTTAGTCAGATTATCTTTGATGAAATACAGCACTGATAAAAACTGATGGTGACTGGTGAGCACTGGCGGGTACTGATGGGCACTATGATGGTGTCAGAATTATGGTGAACCACCGAAGTGAATTGTGAAAATAATGAAATTTCCTCTATTGTCGGTGTTTTTATGTAGCAAAAATGTTGATGTCATCAATTCATAAATTATTTAAAATATAAAATAATATTTTTCTTATGAAAATTTGAACATTTTGTGACTCTTATTGTATAGAGAATAAAGTCTCTAGGAGTTTAACAGTATTAACTTATTACTATTATACCACAGAATGACTCATTAATTCTGAATCTCAACTTTGCTGCAATTGAAATAAAATAATTATTTCTTTGAAATCGACAGCTGCACATAAGTCATTTTACAATACATCATATTATAAATAACATTTTATTATTTCTACTACATTGTAATTTTAGCTGCTGCCGCTAATTGCGAAATCGCTATGCTTGCTTTTTCTTGCATAAGGACGTTCCAATAGAAACAAACAACGAGTTAATTTATTAACCGATTAGTATACTAAACTATCGATCCGATTCTGACATTTATTGTTTTACTTAATGTTTTTAGAAATAGTTATTGATTTTCCTTTGTTTTCACTTGGCTATCTAAATTCTTTTTCAATATAATGTAGGTACTCAGTAAACTTTCAAGACATGTTATTTCAGTTTTGTGGATATTATAAATGATCCCTCCGTATTTTGTTTTTACTTATTTTATTAGGTATTAATAAATATATAATAATAATAAATGTATTTATGGTATCGCAAAGTTACAGATTTTTGAAGGAAGGGCTCTTTTAAATTTGAATAATATGAGAGGACTCTGCTCTATCGTTTAACAATATATCCAACACTATAGTAATTTAATTATAACACTAATAATTAGGCACCAGCTATAGAGCACCAATTATTATCGTATATTGTAAATAAATATTAGTAGTTAAAAGTTAATAATTTGAAACAAAAAAAAATAAACTAAGTACCGCAGGAGGAATGTCGCACCAATATTTATTCTGTTGTACCTACTTATAGGAAAACATTGCGTTAACTTAAACCCTAATGTATTGAAATATCGAGTACCGTGCTTCCGGCCAAACGATTTACTTAGAATCGAAAGACCATCGAAAACAGTAAAATATATGTATATATTTTTTAACATCACTATTATAGTTTGAGAGCCAGCTTTTAAGGTAATTGTGCGAGTAGAAATATTCTTATAAATGATTAGGTACTTCTTATTAAAATCCATATAACAATAGAAAATAATTAAGAAACCCAAAAAAAAGACGAGATGCTCTTATTTGTGATAGAAAAATATAAATTTATGACTGAAAACAAAGGTAAAATTAGAATAGAATTTTTAATTTCATATATTTAATATCAGAATTTTTCCTTGTTACTTATGAGCATTTCGTATATGAAAACTAAACATAAATACTAATATTCATATATTATTATAATTTTACTTCTTGATATGTCTTACTGCGTTGACAAAATATTCCTAAGCTCTCAGACTTTGTAACGTAGGGGACTCGGGGGGAGCGCAAGCGAAGCTCGACTTACAGTTCCCACGTTCTCGTCCATTGCATTTGGGACGGCGTCGAAATCGCTAACTAGCTATCAACCACGTGCTTTCTCAGTGTATTAATAATTAACGTTTTCTATTTTAAAATAAATTAATTTCAAATGTTAGTAATAATAATCGAAGAAAATTGTGAAATGTATTAACACAAGGTAAGTGCAAATATTTTTTTTCTGCTTCTTTTTCTTCTTTTTTTTTAGGAAAAACTCTTAAAATATTTGTTCTGTATTTTTTTATTATTATTTTAAACTATTTTTTATAAATTCAAAACCAGAATAGTACATTTTTTGATCAATACAGTATACTATTCATTGCTAATATTTCGTAAATGCACCACGTGGTAGTAATATAATGTTTTGATTAAATAGTATATATCTTATTATCTGAAATAAGCTAACTACCTAATTATAAGTAATGCAAAATTATGTAAATTTAATTTTTTCATCAATAGAGTATAATATTCATTGATAATATAATATATTTCGTAAATGCACCACGTGGTAGTAATATATTTTATAATATTGAAATAGTTTTATCATATTACCTTAAATTAATTAACTACCTACGTACCTAATAGTAATGCAAAATTTTGTAAATTTAAAATTTTCAAGGGTAGCCTTCGGGATACTATGCTGGGACAAGGGACTTAGAAAAAGTTTGACTAAAAATTTGACTAACAAACAACAGCCTTTATTCAGCCTCAATCGGTTCTTAAAGAGATTTTAAAATATTTATTTTTAAATTTTCTCGAAAAATATGAGTTTAAGGTATAAGAAATAAATTTGTGAGGACGATGATACAGACACATTAAAATGAGTCATTGAAAGAATATTCTCTTAAATTTAAAAATCCTATAAGTAATTATATTTTCAAAATTTCTTTCGATTGAGGTCGAAAAAAGGAAGGTGTCTGTTAGTCGATACAAATAATTTTTAAAAGCTTAGAAAATACAAAATAATTTTTAAAAATATTTTTTTGGCCTTATTGCTAACTCATATAGCCCCGAATACTAAATAAATTTAAGTTCATAATTATGACTATGAAAAAGACATATATTATCTATTTCTTTTTTACTAGTTAAAGAAATAAATTAATTTGTTTTATTTTATTTTTAGGATACATGCTCGATAATGGAGTCATGTGTTGGTGATTATAACAACAAAGAGTTTGCTTTACATAATTTGTAAGTATTCCACTGTCACAAAAAGCATTTTGTTGCTATATACATAATCGTGTGAACAAAAGTTTTAAATTGATGTTATATATTTTTTTTCAGAGCCGAGGGTGGGTTACTGCCTATTGCAAGACAACAGCGATGTTCAGAAAACGTAGAATTTTATCATGTATAAAATTTTATTAAAAATGGTTCCCATATTCCCCACTCCCTTAGATATAGTATGACGATTTGGTAATAAGCAATCACATACATAATTACTTATGTGTATGTGGTAGCTTAATGTACTCGAGGTATTGAAGGTAATAAGCAATCACATACAAGTTTATCTACTTACTTGTATATGATAGCTTATGGTACGTAAGAGGTAATAATGGTTGGTTTTACCAAAACAAAGGTAACAAAGTAAGTATAAGTAGTAAGTATGTAGTGTCGTCTAGAGCGATAGATAAAGAGACAGAGAGATTCAGAGAGCTAGTAAAGTTTTGATTCATTAGGTAGTTAGGAGTCTGTTCGGTGCGTGATCTTACCACGGGCTCGCAGGGAGTTACTCTAACACAGTGCTTCTAGCCGAACAGTTTAGCAGTCTGTTCAGTGCGTGATCTTACCATGGGCTCGCAGGGAGTTACTACGGTGCTTCCAGCTGAACAGTTTAGGAGTCTGTTCGGTGCGTGATCTTACCACGGGCTCGCAGGGAGTTAACTACGGTGCTTCCAGCCGAACAGTTTAGAAGGTGTTGGTGCGTGATCTTACCATGGACTCGCAGAGGGATACTTACCATGGTTCTCTCAGCCAACACCTGTTAGGAGTCTGTTCGGTGCGTGATCTTACCACGGGCTCGCAGGGAGTTAACTACGGTGCTTCCAGCCGAACAGTTTAGAAGGTGTTGGTGCGTGATCTTACCATGGACTCGCAGAGGGATACTTACCATGGTTCTCTCAGCCAACACCTGTTAGGAGTCTGTTCGGTGCGTGATCTTACCACGGGCTCGCAGGGAGTTACTCTAACACAGTGCTTCCAGCCGAACAGTTTAGGAGTCTGTTCAGTGCGTGATCTTACCATGGGCTCGCAGGGAGTTACTACGGTGCTTCCAGCTGAACAGTTTAGGAGTCTGTTCGGTGCGTGATCTTACCACGGGCTCGCAGGGAGTTAACTACGGTGCTTCCAGCCGAACAGTTTAGAAGGTGTTGGTGCGTGATCTTACCATGGACTCGCAGAGGGATACTTACCATGGTTCTCTCAGCCAACACCTGTTAGGAGTCTGTTCGGTGCGTGATCTTACCACGGGCTCGCAGGGAGTTAACTACGGTGCTTCCAGCCGAACAGTTTAGAAGGTGTTGGTGCGTGATCTTACCATGGGCTCGCAGAGGGATACTTACCATGGTTCTCTCAGCCAACACCTGTTAGGAGTCTGTTCGGTGCGTGATCTTACCACGGGCTCGCAGGGAGTTACTCTAACACAGTGCTTCCAGCCGAACAGTTTAGGAGTCTGTTCAGTGCGTGATCTTACCATGGGCTCGCAGGGAGTTACTACGGTGCTTCCAGCTGAACAGTTTAGGAGTCTGTTCGGTGCGTGATCTTACCACGGGCTCGCAGGGAGTTAACTACGGTGCTTCCAGCCGAACAGTTTAGAAGGTGTTGGTGCGTGATCTTACCATGGACTCGCAGAGGGATACTTACCATGGTTCTCTCAGCCAACACCTGTTAGGAGTCTGTTCGGTGCGTGATCTTACCACGGGCTCGCAGGGAGTTAACTACGGTGCTTCCAGCCGAACAGTTTAGAAGGTGTTGGTGCGTGATCTTACCATGGACTCGCAGAGGGATACTTACCATGGTTCTCTCAGCCAACACCTGTTAGGAGTCTGTTCGGTGCGTGATCTTACCACGGGCTCGCAGGGAGTTAACTACGGTGCTTCCAGCCGAACAGTTTAGAAGGTGTTGGTGCGTGATCTTACCATGGGCTCGCAGAGGGATACTTACCATGGTTCTCTCAGCCAACACCTGTTAGGAGTCAGTTCGGTGCGTGATCTTACCACGGGCTCGCAGGGAGTTAACTACGGTGCTTCCAGCCGAACAGTTTAGAAGGTGTTGGTGCGTGATCTTACCATGGGCTCGCAGAGGGATACTTACCATGGTTCTCTCAGCCAACACCTGTTAGGTTAGGAGTCTGTTCAGTGCGTGATTTTACCACAGACTCCACTCTCCACACCAATTTAGAATGTGTTTGTTGCATGATCTTCAGAAGGTTTCTAGCATACAAAATGGTTATTGGGATTTCTGTACAACCGAAGTGAGTGAGGGCGTGAGCCCGAGCGAATGGAGGTGGGACAGAATTCCCAATAACCATCTACTTAGGTCTATACTTATGAAGGTAAGCAGTTACCGTAGCCAATAGTACCGTTCTGAAATGACTTTTAAATACTTACGGTAAACCTCGAGACCCTCAAAATAGTTGTCCTTCACTATCCAGAAATTAAATATCCACTGGACCACGGCTCTGCAGCTCATGTAGGCAAAAAGGAGTGCGATCCAACTGGTATCTTCAGCAGGAGATACTTCAAATTCAATGGGAGCCGCTCTCAGATACTTAAAATTGGATAATGATCTCACAACATTTGAATTTGCATTGATATAGGTCAGGATATTTTCTGAAAATAGAAAAAAGTTTTTAGTACTATCGAGGAAATAGAATGTTGACCCATGGCAGAACCTTATCACAGTAAAACAATGTCCAAGTCAATTTAATAAATGCCAGTTTGGTAATGGCAAGCTTCTCCGTGTTTCTTCCATAGGTCAGGATTCAATTTGAAAATAGGGTGTGAAATTTTGAAATGTCAAATCTATCCCACGGAATCGTACTTTTTACCAGGATAAAAAGTAGCCTATTTGCTATTGCAAACTATAATCTATTTCCGTGACAAATTATTAGATCAGATTAGCCGTTCTGGAATTGCTCTCTCTTACTCTCTCTGGCTGTAAAGCATACCATCACGTTGATGCAGTGAAGATTAATGAATAGATAGTTGTAATAACAACTGGGACCTCCGAAACATTGAAGAATTTAAGATTCTAAATCGATGTTTAGAACGTCCGTAAGTTTTTTAATGGGACACGTATCTAAAACAGCTCTCGTGGAGTCGTACTACATAATTATGGCTGGGCAGAAAGATAAGTCAGAGTAGTAGAGGTAATCCATCTTAAGATGGCCCTATAAACCTCAGGAGTCCCAAGTCCTGGGCAGTCTCTTTGCCACGCGAAAAACCTGACAGCCGACGGACTCCGTATAAACAAATACATTTTTACTTTGGTTAAAATTTGCACTATTGGTATAAACTTCGATAAATCACCACTTCGGATGAGTTGCCACCTAAACATTGGCAAAGGGTGACGTTTCAACCATAGATGAAATATTTGCGGATGAGTTGCCACCTCATGATATGGCAAAGAAAGGAGTTAATGCTGAGATGACGGCTGACCGAGATGTGTGGAAGAGAAAAACATATTACGCCAACCCCTAGGGGCCAGGGTAGGCAAACGATGAGTCGCCACCTAATAATTTGCAAAGAGTGACACCTCTTCCGCGGATGAAATATTTTGCGGATGACTTGCCAACTTATAGCCCGTTTAAACGGACATATCCTATTTAGTGGCAAAATTATTTCAATGCACGCGTTCACACAAGCCTACGGTTGCAGGATCCGGCAAAAAACGAATCCTTCTAAATGTGATTTTGGGATTACATATTGGTTTGGACGAGTACAAAATGCAGAATCCGATATAATTGTAACAGTATTTCAACACATGCATAACACTAGCTTGGAGCAATAGTACTGCAAAAAACAGATCTGATGTGAGTCGAATGGCTCCATCGCGTCCAAATGGTAGTAAGAGACTTTGCACTTTCTTGCAAAAATCGGATAATGTGTCGTCCACACGGACTCCGGTTTTACAGGACTTAGGATCCTACAAAACTGGGCGGCCATGTGAACAGACTATCTGGTTTTGCAGGATCCGATAAAAAGTAGACCCGAGAAGACTTGACGCCGTGTGAACAGGACTGTTAGTCGGTACCCGCAAGAGTCTTCGTCTCTTTGTTGATCAATCCTCGGTACCAAAAAGCTACATAGTTTTCAAAAGTGAGAATTATGAATTTGAAATTCTGGAAAGCGTAGTCTATTAAATATTTAGTTCTTAATAAAGTCAGGCGTCGAAGTTATCGGCAATTACAAGTTAGCAATTGGGGCTAACTTTGAACCGTGCCTCACTCAGGCTTTGACAGCAATCAAAGAATAATTTTCCAATGCACTGACTAGACTTGGACGATTATTCTACTGGTTGAACATAGTAACATAGTGTAATCTATGTGAGAATAATTCTTACGAGGAATAGATGAAATTATAAGAAATAAAAAACATTCCTTCGTGGAAAATTTTAAATAATAATCTGTTTTAATAAATGAAAAGTCGGTAATAAATGTGTCTTATAGGCAAATCATGTTTGTCGTTATATTCATTTTGATGCCACCAGAACCATTAGCAAACGGCACCCGTATTCTATTTCACATGGACTTCTGGACCTAATTTTTCTATTGTCTCTTACCCTGCTCCCTTATGTGGGCTCGGTCCAGTTGGCCAACCGCTTGTCTGATACCAACCCTCCTTGGGTATTCCCATGTTGCGGTATCAGGCAGGCAGACAGGCAGCTATTATATGAATGCACGATGACGCCATCGCCCTCCTCTAATTACCATTATAGTTACCTATTGCCTAATTCATTAAATCCAAAATAGATATATAATTCGCCATTGAAATCACAAGCTCTTAAATGAAAATCTGGAAGGTTCCCAGTGAATATCCCCCTGGGCTATGTTTCAAAACTTCCTCTCAAATTAGTTTTTGTTTACATTCATGAGCTTCGAATAATCTAAAGTTATCGGTGGTATATTAATGTCCCCATAAGCATTATTCTATGTAAAGTTACATACACATCATAGCCAGTTAGATGAGTGCTAGCGGTTTAGTCTGCACAACTTTGTAAGCCGAGCACCTTAGTTGTGTTTTTAGGTAGCACTCAGAGTTACATACAACCCATGGCTAGCGGCTTTAATTGTAGCACTTTAGCGAAAATTACGGCAAGCGACGTACTGCAGCAATATCAAATTAAATCAACTTCTTTATTTGCCCGAATACTTTTCATGATACTCGACCGATATTTTTTACTTTTTAAATTTTATGTAATGATCAATATTATGCGAATTTGTTGAAATAAAAATGAGTGAAACAAAATATGAAGATAGAAGTTCATGCATAAGGTTGACAGAACTTTTGTGAGTACTCTAGCCTTTAAGGCGGATCGCTTTAGAGGATTTGTAGTCGGGGAGCATCTCATGAGTCTCTTTGCCAATTTTAGAGTTTAGCTCTAGCTTTCTAGTCAGAAGTGTGAAGAAAAGTACGAACCGCGCCTCAGCTTGCCGCTTTCCGATAGCCTCTGAAGGTTATTAACCTGAACTCAACTGCATGTCGGTCTGCCGATCCAAATAATTTATCAGACTAAAACCCAGCACAGTCCAACGACCACGAAAGGCCATTAGCTGGCTTCCGGAAGAATAGCATTAATCACTCAGAAGCTTACCTAAATTGACTGTACTTTTTACAAAGCAATATGTCAGTTTTAATTAAGTCGTCGTGGAGGTACAAAAAATTGGATGAGATAGCGCCCGAGGTAGATTAAAGGTAGCAATAATGAGAAGCTTGGGAAATAAAATGTAGGTTTAGTCCGGGATTTATGAGATCTGTGTTACTAAAATGAAATAGTAGACAGATAATTATTAAAGCCGAAGTAAATTGAATAATATTAATAAAGTTGAATATGTCATCAAAGAGCAATGTAAGAATAATAAATTAAATCCGAAATAAGACACGCGAAATTACTAGATTTAACGTAGGATCTGAATATCAGTTTCGTAAGATTTCTAATGGTAGTCGATTTGAGTGTTTTGTTGCCTTAATTCCTTCGATAATTCTCAACTGGCAAGTCCTGTTTTTCCTTTAAATTCCTCCATATATCATAGGTATTCGGCTGTATGTTTTTTATTTTAACCGACTTCGAAAGAGGTTCTCAATGCGGCTGTGTTTTTAATGTGTGTTAACTCATAACTTTTTACAGCGGGTGTACCAATTTTGATGATTCTTTTTAGATATGAAAGTTGGTGGTTGTGATGCGGTCCCTTTTAAATTTGAGCGACATCTGACGAGTAGTTTTTGAGTTATCCCTAATAATGTGTATATTCTTACGTATTTAGTTTTAATTTAAAAATAATTTTATCATAGCAGTATTTAGTTAGTACGTAGTTCTTGGACTTGCTCAAAATGTCCCTTTCGCCTAGTATCCTTTTTATTTCTAACTTATTCTCATCACGTTTATTTGATAGATATAGACAACAATAAAAGGTTAAATAGAAAAAAATACGAATATATGCTCACTTTCTTAGACCTCACAACAAGAAGTTTTAGTACATTCATTCAAAATGTTGTTTTGATTTCTGAATATTGAAATGAAGAAAGTAGATTTCTGATCAGTAGATCAACCTGGTAGTAAAACAGGATATTATTTCATCTGTATTTTAGTAGGTACTTGTATGGTTATAGATCTTGGTATTAAACTCAAGATATACTGCTTGCTTTATTAGTACGCCCTTGAAGTTTCATCCTACTGCAAATATTATCGCTGTGCAGGTAAAGCAATATCTCGAATATTCATCCAATCAGAATATCGAAGACGATTGTTGCTCGGGACCATATTCAAGATTATTCAAGTGGAATTTCCCAATAGATTCAAGTTCTAGCTATCCAGGGCGTCAGTGGTATTCAAAGGATTAAAATAAATTCGCGTTACAAGGTTCAAATCGTTATGGTCCGGTATTTTTAAGTATCGAAACACGAATTGAATTCACCAGCCCCATTTCGTTATCTAGATTAAAGTGAGAGGTTAAATTACCAACCTTTTTTGTTGATATCCCAACCCTCGCTCAAAACGATTTGCTAACAGCTAAGGAGTGGAATTTGTTGCCTGATTCTGTTCCCCGATAATTATAACTTCGGTAAAGCGAGAGTGAATAGGCTATATCTAGGTGCTCTAGCATGTAACATCGTAGTCCACATCTTTCACTTAAGGTCAGGTGAGACTGTGGACAAATGCTTTCTTATTTTCACTAACAAAAATCAAAGAAAAAAAAATCGATATTTGTGGCTTTCTAACTCGAGAATATTTTGGCAGTTCTTTAAAGTTTTTGTCATCTCTTTACCAGGTTACCGTGGTTGCTGTATGATGTTCTATGTTAAGGTCGATGAAAAAGCACGACTGGCCTGATTATAAACTTTCACCGTTCCCTATAAACGATTGCTATAAAGAGGTATCACTCACATACTGCCAAAATTGGGAATTTAGGAATTTGGGAACAGAATTCACGGCCATGACCAGCAATGCGTAAAAAGCATAAAAACGTGGAGCTCTCGCAAAGTTACTCACCGAGAGAAATAAAACACTATAAAAGGTGGTTGTAAGGTGGAGGTACAGGCTCAATTTGGGAGCTCCAAATTGGAGCCCTGCCCTAACTATCTTTACTAATTATGTCATTCAGTAGTATTTTGCAGCATTGGTATAATAATCTCTAAATCGTCTTAATTATGCGTTTCGGTTCATGGGCTCACGTAAATTTAGCTGGTGTTAAAATAAATGACAGTTTCAGTATGATTTATGTCCGTATGTTGTACAGGATGTCGACAGGTTTTGTGTTAAGGATGGACCTTAATCCGATAAACACAGTGTGATGGGATTATCATGTCCAGGGAATGTGTTGTATGGACTAGCCAGATGATAAATGAGAGTTGAGGACACGTCACACTTTACTGTCATCAGTATTCAAATGGAATGAAGTTAGTAATTTGTATTGAAATAGATGAGCTATCATTACTCGTATAAATGATATTATATTTAAAAAGAGGTAGAGAGTGGAATAATTTTATTTTTGCGTTTACAAACGCGTAAATATAATACTAGAAAAATGCACTGAAAAAAAAAATCGACTTGCCTCAGGCGGGACTCGAACCCGCACCTTCCACAATCCGGGTTCGAGTCCCGCCTGAGGCAAGTCGATTTTTTTTTTCAGTGCATTTTTCAAGAGGTAGATAGGTTACTTGCTTGCAAAAAATGGCACCCTAAAAGTAAGCTAATTAGCACACCAGAGCATAGCACAACATATATCTTTCTCGTTTACTCTACTGCTAGATATCATGTTGTCTTACTCACAACTTACAATACAATGTTAACTCGCCACATACGACAACATGAAATCGTAGACTTTAGGTGCCTATAACTATAAGTAGGTATACACAATGACATTTTGGACCATTTTTGACTTTGAATTAGTAAGAAGGTAAACTATCTACCTCTTATTAAATATAATATCATTGACTCGTATGTTTTATTTTTTAGCTATTATAAAATAGGGTGGTAATATCACAAGTAATTCAGAATGTGGTTTATAATTCGACTGCTGCAAGTACTTAGATTTTAGGATTCGAAAACTTGCCTTTCCTATGTGGAAAGTCATATATGATTTTGTAATAAAAGTTTAAATGTTTTCATAGCCTCAGGGTAAAAGGTAACAATGAAATATTATTTTTATTTTTGTTTGGCAAGTTTAATTATGATTGAAATTGATACCAAATTAAATAGAAACGAAAAACATGGAAAAAATCCTGTCATGGATAAGTGCTGAGACGGGACTTGAACCCGCGACCTTTCGCTATCCGGGCGACTGCTCTTCCAACTGAGCTACACAGGACTGTTTGACCACGACGAATTTAGCCATGTCTTTCGTTTTTTTTTTTGATTGCGTCATCAAGCTGACGTATGCCTAACAATGTTGCAGATTTACATCTTTAACACCCGATGAGATATTTTTACAAAACCGTCGATCAGTTAAGTTTTTTTCCATGTTTTTCGTTTCTATTTAATTTGGTATCAATTTCAATCATAGGTAACAATGACTCAAAAATAACAGAAATACTTAAAATCCGAAATAATGCATGCCATGAGTCTCTGCAAATATTGCACAGCTCAAATGCCTTTATATTACAACAGAGAGGAAGCAGCTCTTTTCTTTACCAAGATTTTTTTGGAACTCATATTAATAAATTAACACTTTAATTTACATACGATCACGCTCGCAATCCTATGAGGGGTTGAGCAGAGCCTTAGATAACCTTTTGTTACACATAAAGCCACATCTGGTTGTATGGGACATGCAGTGCCTCCAAATAGTGACAGTTTGCCAGCCGCCTACATAAGAGGAACACCATACCCAAAAAGTAATATTCTGTAAGAAAATAAACGCACAAACCAACAACCAGGAGAAATGTGACACTCAAAATCATCTCTAGTCCGGGTACTTTAGTTTAATGGGTCGTAAAGTACTTGAAAATCAACGTTTTTTTTTATTCTAGCACCATGCGTCTTCATGCACAGAAAAAATCGGGAGTGGTCTCCCCTTGACTTTCTCGTACACCGGAAACGACTCAAAAGTCGATAGAAACCTTATATTTTGATGTCATACATGCATGTTAAATTTTGGTCACCCATCCGAGTACCCACCGCGCACTTGGTTGCTTAACTTTCGTGATCCACGACTCAAAAGTTAATGGAAACTTTATATTTCGATGTCATACACGCATGTTAAATTTGGTTGCAATAAGTTAAAGCATACTCGAGTTATCGTGCTAACGCACAGACACACATACAGACATAATATAATTCCAAAAACGGCATTTTTAGACTCAGGGAGGTCCAAAACGTGTAAATCCGTCAAAATCTCGTATACTATGTATGTATATATGAGAAAGAAATCTATACTAATATTATAAAGCTAAAGAGTTTGTTTGTTTAAACGCGCTAATATCAGGAACTACTGGTTGGAATCGAAAAAATATTTTTGTGGTGGATAGTCCATTCGAGGAAGGTTATAGGCTACATAATAACAGACATTAACGCGAGCGAAGCCGCGGGCGACCACTGGTCTTAATATTGTCGTGGTTAATGAGCAATGGGAAGCAAAAATATAACTCCAACATAGGTACTCTTCTTTTTTATTCGGGGTCGGTGCAGTATGTCTTAATTGAAGAATTTTCGGTCACCCATCCCAGTCCCGACCGCGCACTTTGTAGCTTAGCTCTCGTAATCGTTACGAAGGACGTACGACCCTGGCGCCATCGAAATATAGGTACTAAGACACCGAAAAATTTGGAACTCACCTTCCGTGCTAGTCTTTGTGATGTCCATCAAAAATAGAGTGGTGTACACTATATCTGCAATCAGAAGCGCTATGCCCGCCATTGTGAAGGGTAGGAGTGCTGCGTAAATACCACAGGGTCGGCGCATTTGACCCATGTACACAGCGCCTAACACCGCCCATGTCACGTGGAGAGACATGTAGATCTGGACCTTGCTGAAATGTTCTTTATTCTTTATTCTTTATTGTGTATAGAAAACAAGGTAACAATATAACAGTTCTCATTGTTAAAATACAAAAGTACCACTTGACTTCTACCTTTTCAGGCGTATACACATGCACAAGTTAATATTTTTAGATAAAGTTATACCACTAAATACTACTTATATTCTAAATATTCCTGTATACTATAAAAACATTTTTTTATAAGCCATTCCTTGACAGTTTTCTTAAATTTAGAAAATTTTAATTCTTTAAAATGGTCCGGTAACTTATTATATATTTTAATACACATTATAAAAGTATTATTAGACACAATTGTTAATCTTGTTCCTGGTCGATACAGTTTATTTTTATATACAGAGCGGAGGTTTCGACTGGTTACCTGAGATTTTTGGACAAACAAATTTTGATGCTGTTGGACAAACGAGCAAATATCAAAGATATAGAGACTATGCAGTGTAAGCAAGTTATAAGTTCTAAAGTAAGGTCGACATGATTCAATTTGTTTTAGTCCGAAAATAGCTCGAATACATTTTTTCTGTATAATAAATGCCTTGTCTACATCTACAGAATTACCCCAGATCAAAACTCCGTAACGTAATATAGAATTTACATAGCCGTTATAGGCTGTAATAGCTTGTGAAACAGTCTGGCTGATTCGATTAAGTGCGAAAACGAACCTATATAACTTCGAACAAATCACTTTAATATGTTGTTTCCAATCACAATGACAATCAATTGTTATTCCTAAAAAATTCGTATATAGTACCTCTTCTATAACTTCACCGTTAAAGTTAATGTAAAATTGTTGACGTTTCCTTTTATAACTACCAAACTGGATGTATTTCGTATTTTCCAAGTTTACATTTAAATTATTTTTTTGTAACCATTTAATTACTTTAACTTAAGCTGCATTAATACTGTCCTCATAATTTTTATAATTTCCATTTTTATTTCCTTTGATAATAATTGTGGTATCATCCGCAAACAAAATACATTCATCTGGCATTACACTATTAGGCAGATCATTAATGTATAAAAGGAACAACAGTGGGCCCAAGATGCTACCCTGAGGCACACCAAATTTATTAACGATAAATGATGATGTATAATTTTCTAAGCATCTACTTCTAGGACAATATCTCTGAGTTACCACACATTGTTCTCTCCCTGACAGATAACTTTCAATAAAAGAATAACATGGTCCTCGGATACCATATTTATAAATTTTTGAGAGAAGTGTATTATGACAAACAAAATCGAACGCCTTTGTCATATCGAGAAACAGAACCGTCACCGGAATATTATCATTAAGACAATTCGTAATAGTACAAATTAGTTTAAATGTAGCCAAAGAAGTGCTTTTAGACTTCCGGAAACCATTCTGTTCCTCCTTCAATACATGATTAGTATTTATAAAACTATTTAGTCTGCATAACATAATCTTTTCAAGAATTTTTGAAAATATTGGTATTAACGATACTGGCCTGTAATTTTGCAGGAATACCCTCTCACCCTTTTTATAAAGTGGTTTAACAATAGATTTCTTTAGTATATTTGGAAAAGTCCCTTGAGAAAAAAGCTTATTTATTACAAAGGTGAGTGGTTGAACTATTGTACAAATACTTAATTTGATAATATCAGTGCGAATTTCATCGTAACCGACGGATTTAGAGTTTTTTAAAGATGTAACAGTTTTTATCAATTCGCTTTCAGTAACTGGCCTTAAGAATACCGTAGACTGTACAGTTTTTATATTTTTATCTTCATAGTTAGAACTTAAGTTAGGACGACAATTTACAGAAACACTATTTATAAAATATTCATTAAAAACTTCAGAAATCACATGTGGATTACTAAATTCATTTTTAGATGTACATATCTTTTGAATTGAATTTTGGTTATTATTCTTAACATACCTATTTATTACATTCCACACGGCTTTACATTTATTATCAGATTTATTGATATAATTCGAATTATTGTTTTTTTGAGATCTTTTAATACATTTTTTAAGTAAACTTGTATATTTTCTATAAATACTATCATAAGAGTTACGATCACTTCGACGACATAAGTACAAATTACGTTTTGTGTGACAACTTTTTACAATACCTTTGGTTAACCATTTTGAACTTTGCTGTTTTGAATATTTTTTTATCTTTACAATAGGAAAACATAAGTCATAAAATAGTTTATACAAGTTGTAAAACTCATCAAAGGATTCAGTGGCACTCAATTCATTGTCATAAATCATTCCAAAAGATAAACTACTAAGACAGTCAAGGAACTTGTTTTGATGTTCGATACTATAATTTCTTTGCAGCTCATACCACCATTTCTTCACAGGCATTTTTCTTTTGTTAATAGGAATTTTGAGTGTTTGCGCTGTATGATCTGACAAACCTAGTTCATGAATACTACATGTACTATTTTTTATATTAGATGCAATTTGATCAATACATGTTTTTGTCTTGTCTGTAATTCTAGTAGGTTCAGTAACTTTCATTTCTAAGTTACAGTTTTCTATGATCTGTTGTAATTCAGTTGATACAGTGTTCTTCAATAGTATATTAATGTTCCAATCTCCACATATTATTATTTTCTTTCGTTTCTTTTTGCGCAAATCATGTACAAGACTTGAAAGCTTTTGAAAAAATAACGAGTTTACCGATGATGGAGTTCTGTTAGTGTATATACATATAACTATTATGTTATATGTTATAAGCTCTAATCCACAGCATTCGAAGGTAAATTTAGTAGACAAATTTTGGAGACTTCCTATTGATTTAAATTCTATATCTTTTTTTAACTAATATAGCAACTCCTCCACGCTTCGAATGTTTTCTAGAAAACCATGCTGCTGTTGTGAAGTTATCAAGGCGTAAATTATTTTCTGTTCCTGCTTCTAGATTTGTTTCACAAAGACAAACAATATCTATATTAAGTTTGTTTTGTTTCTCAATATGGTCAATTGCACAATGTAATTCATCTAGTTTATTTAATACTCCAGCTATATTAAGATGTAACAGTCCTATAAAACAGTTATTCTGACCAATATGTTCTATTGACTTATCGTAAGTTTTATTAGATTCGTCTGATGACTTTTTGGAATTATTCAAGAAAAAACTTATTTATGTTATCTATTTCAGATGTAAGATGTTGTAACTGTAGAATTATTGTCCACATTCCAAATTTATTTAGTTTTCCTGTTCGTGCTGTAAACATTGTATATTGCAGATCCCGATTAGAATCAAAAATATAAATATGCTGATTATTCTGAACATCTTTGTGTAATGCTTTATTGAAAACTTCTACTTTATAATTAAATATAGGCGCGCCACAGATATACGTGGGTGGAACTATGATGACATTTGTATGGGTAATATTCTCTAAAGCTTCTCTTATTTTTATTATTAAAATATTATAATTCTTTTGTTGGTAATAATCAGCCTCTCCAAGCAATATGACACAAAAGTCATTGAAATCAAAATCTTTTACTTTTTGTTCTATTCCCTCCAGTAGCTGTAAAGCTCCTGCTCCATTTTTTATATAATGGCAATAATCAAAACTATTTTCAAATTCTAGTTTATTAATCATCTTCAAAATGCTATACATGTTCGTACTTGAAATTATACACAATTTGCGACGTTTTTTTAACTTTTTGTCTGGAATTAATTCTTCATTATTTTTGTGCAACTCTAATCGTAATGATTCTATCGATTTATCTAATCTTTTCATTTCATTTTGTGCATCTTCGAAGCGATTTCTTAGTTTGTTAATTTGCACAATAAGAGCGTCGAACTGTGTGATGTTGTCTTGCAATATTTCCGAGTTACAATTTACCTCTTTTATATCTGAAAAACTTTTTGCCAATTTTGGTTGTTCTGAGTTTTCGGAGCAATTTTGTTCTTGTACTGGCATTGAAGAGTTAATAAAGTCAGTCATAATTTCAGGCAATATTGGATTGTGACATACATCCTTTAAAAAACTTATTTTCTTTGTTAAATCTAGTATAATCCTGTTCAATTTATTGTTTTCTAGAATTTTGTTTTCAAGCTCATTTTGCACACAGTTAAGTTCTAGTTTCAGATCATCTACTTCATTTCTCATATCCTTAATTATGTTTAGATCTAATACATTTTCAACACTTCTCCATGTGCTCTTATTTCCATCCGATACGTTATTAAGCGTCTCGTTCTGAATTAGCGATTCATAGGACCGTGAAGTAAACATTACGTTGCGTGGTTTTCTATGAGTTATGTTTTCCTGACAGGCCATGTAATCATGTTGAAATTTAAGACTGGTCGTTGATTTTTCCAAGTTTAACAATGCTGGCTGTACAGGTGTTGATGTAGTTGGCAACTTCGACAATAATGAAGTTACTTTATTGTCTCTGTTTTGGTCGGTGGTATTTTGCAATTTCTTTGATGAATTTTTCTTCAAACAATTTTCACAAAGCCAAGCTTTTTTTCGCTCCGGTGTCATTGTGTTATTGAAGCGTTGTATGGAGACCTTAGTACACTGCAAATCATACTTAGACTTGCATTTTAAATGTTAGTCAATTAGGTGTAAATACTCCAAGATAGTAGTGGAATCTTACTTCCTCATAAGGGGTTCTGATTTTGCAATTTGCATTGTCACAAGTAGCAATAAAATCATACTTTGATGTTTTCTTTTTCTTCTTTCGATATAGTATGTTCCACCTCTGGGTATATACATTTACTGAGACATTAATGTTCGGGCTGATGTTCAGAGTATTGAATCAAACACTTCCTGGTAAGACTGCGATTCTAGCCAGGACTACTTTGAGTATCCTAACAATGACTTATCCAATGCCAGAACACTACTTGGGGGTACAGTATGGCCCATACTGCCAGATATGGCTTTTTGTATCACCGACTGTTACCTGAAGCTTTTTTTGACCTCTTTTGGGATTGTGAGCTTGATTATAATAAATGTAATAAAAAAAACTCTGCGAACACAAAAAACTGAATTGCGCTGTGCACCATATTTTTATTTTACTCTACAACTTAAATTCGTAATGGACTTTTGTATGGAAAAAAAGCTAAATATTCCAACACTGATACCGCTTTTGATTGAACAATCAACTTTTCAGATTCGACAAGGCCAAAGTCGGGAGTAAATTACGTTTGTCAACTGCGAACTCGCGCAGGGTTTTATTCCATTTTTATTGCTTCGGCTAAAGGGACACGCTTCACGGGAAAGTTTGTGAAAAACTGAACTCTGACAAATTGCATTTGCTCTGTATGGTTATTTTTATTCACCGGAGAAGTTCTGCTGTAACGAAATTTCGATGCTAACTTTTTAACTCCGCTTTCATTGGAAGTGGTCGAAAACTCTTTAGAAGCTACTGTGATTAGGTTGTGTGAGGGAGATAACTAATTTCAAGAGATATTTGTATTCTAAATTTATAGGGATATACGAGATTTATATAATACTAGCTTTTACCCGCGACTTCGTCCGCGATTTCTAACTGAAAGGTCATGTACTAATTGTTATGGATTTAACTTTTACAATGACGGATTTGCATACAAAAACTTTGCACCCCCTTTTCACCACCTTAGAGGGTGAATTTCGAAAAATCCTTTCTTATTGCACCCCTAGACTTCATAAGGAACGCACGTGCCAAATTTGGATCTCTAGACCCAGCGGTTTAGGCTGTGCGTTAATATGTTAGTCAGTCAGTCATTCAGTTAGTATTCATTTTTATATATTAGATAGATTACAATGGTGTTTGTGGTTGATTGCAATTCATCAATGTTTCGGGACAATAGCATCGTTCCATGATCACGGGAGCACTTTGATCATTTGTGTCGACGGCGTCATAGTGGAGTGGTTAGTAACGCGGGCAGTTCGGGTTCGAATCCTGGTAGTGATCATTTGTTCTTGAGAAATTGTTGTTTATTTATGTGAATTTATTCTTATACAACGATTATTATGTATAATTATGTATCCGTTATTTAGTAGGTATCCATGACACAAGTTCTCTTAATGATACTTAATTAGGGCTAGATAATTGGTGTGAGCGTGGAATAATATGTTAACTCTCATGCTCTACATATCAATGTGTGCGTGCGAATTATGTAAAATTTTGCAGAATCATTTCAAATTACATATAAATACATATAATCACGCTCACAATTTCAAACCACATGAGAAATAATATTGTATCTAACTCGCCATGGTACGTAATAAGATGTTAGGTATAGTCATGTTATTTTCTATGATGACTTCAGAACTTAATAAATAATACAAATAAAACCTTACCTTCTAAAGTTTACTGCGATTTCATTCTTCTCCGGCCAAACAATCGTAGATTCTTTGGTATGGCTCCTGGTGTAATTGTAGAAGTAAATTCTGCCACACGCCTCCGGATCGTATAGATAGAGAAGTTTCATTAAAGTCAGTTCACGGAATTCTGACTCATTTGGTTGGAATTTGCAAGTAAGTATTAGCCAACTTATTATGACGCTCAAGGTCGCTGGAATAGAGATCAGTATGCACTATAAGATTGGTGACATTAATAAAAAAATCTGTGTGTAATTGTAGCTTCTCAACGCATTTACATAATAGATACTAACATTGATATAAGATTACAAGCATACTCCAAAATATTAAAGATGCCATTGGATTATTAAGGGCTGTTTCTGTTGTCAATCAATGGTAAATCTTGCTTGCAACGGGAGTGTTCGGGACAATCTAGTTAAGGAGAACAAATTTCAAGTAGGCCAAGATCCAATTTGCTGTCGCCGAGATTGCCTGTCCCCTGTTTTGATTACAGGTAAAGTCCAAAATTAATGATCGCCGACTCAGCCTCGAGGTGATAATGAAAAATTTAATGGGATCGTCCGTTCATAGCCTCAAATTGAATTTCTTCAAGAATGGAACCATTTCATTCCATTTCGCATTATGAAACCGTTAATATTTCTGAGAAATTGCCCAGTTTTAATCCCGACACTGGCGTTTTGGGAGAGATATTAATGGGTTAAAATTTTTAATGTAAATGATGAATATTCTATCGTGATGTTTGGTAGAATATCTGGGACACCAAAGTTTGTTTGATGTATGGGTTATTTTCTCCGGTTCTGTAATACAAGATAGAGCTATCGTCGCTTTGGTCATATTTTGGCTCTGGTATTGGGACGTAACCTTCCATTATGAGCATCTTAGTAACTTCTTTCTTCTTTATTTTTTTAAGAATTGTGTTGATTATTTTACAGCAGTAGATGTTCCACGTCATAACGATGATTCCTCTCATCCACAAAATTGATGCAGCTATTGGTAACCATCCAGCGAAATCATCGTAACTGCGAAGTTCCAACTCCACGCTCCATCCACTGTATCTGAGCACCATGCCCTTAGTCAAACTTTGCTGGATATGAGATAAATAGACGATGGCCATAGAAATATCGAATATTATGACGGAAACGGAGACATAAAAGAAGGAGACAAGATTTAACTTCAACAGTCGCAAATTTTTGCTATTCCTTATAAAGATACTCAGTAAGATTGCATTGATCATCCATATTAAATGTACGTACATACTTATTTCTATGTATCTGAGGACAAATTAATACGAAACATTCAGATTCTTATAAATTGAATTCGAGATTTAAGATTTAAAAACATATAGTAGCATTTAAAAAGGGTCCATACATAAATGTAATTCATATCTTAATTTGAACTTGAAGTTTAAACATTTTAAGTACACAAATAAAGTAACAGAACATTTGCAAAACATATATTCTACAAAAATTATATCTGAAATAAAATAAAAAAATCCAACTCAAAGCAGTATGAAGTGAATCTTTTTAAATTTTAAGAATAAAAGTTTCAGTCCAAGTCCAGAATTCTTCCTCAAAGTTTGCTCTCTAGAGTTCAAACGGAACTTCTCTCTGAGGTGCTATTGGTCTTAAAAACCTAAAAGACTTACCTTCTAGTTTTAGCGGATAGCCTGGTAGATACCGTAACGATGGCTTGTTTCCAAGCTATCGGCTTGACATTCAGTCCGTAAGTGTCGTTGGGGAATTGGATGTTGGAGAGAGCGGATGCAGTCTTCAGCTTATAGTCGCAGGCTGCGTGATCGTAGAGGTACATGATGCGGACAAGCTTGCTGTAATCCGTGCTGAATCGATCAGGGGTCCACAGGCAGTTGATAATCGTTGATGCACCGGTGAATACAATCATACCTGGAACATTGCGCAATAATAGGATTTTATATCGTAATAAAACGCAGCCTCTATCAGCGTACATGCACTGCGGCTGCCGTAATTTTTGTTTTTTTTTCGAATTCCTTTTGAGATTTACTGTAGATTCAATACAAAATACAAACAAGATCTTAAAAAGATAATTGCCATGATCCTTTCGAGCTCAACAAAAATCAATGCAAGAAGCAATGACATTTTCTTAAAGGTTCTTCTACGTTTTCTGATGATCTGGGATTTTGGAGCGCTTATAGAATCTTATTTGTTTATTCTTCATGTCTGATGCATAGATCATGTACATGATGCATGATAGCATGACTGTATTATAGCTGTGATTTCATGATGTGGTTGACTACTATGGCATATCATAACATAACATAAATAAATATTATATACAAATCATCAATAGTCAATATGCAGTCAGTACCAATAGTCATTATTCAAAAATTTTATTGGAACCTCGAGCACTTAATATGACTACATACTAAGAATACAAAATCGTTAGCAATGAAAAGCTGGTATTTGTATTCGAATGTTGCTATGTCATTGTGTTGCTAAATAAGTGAAATATGCTTAGTTTTCTCATTATCAAGATGATATTGAAGTAAAGTTGTCTGGAGGAAAGGGCTACCCTTTTATGGGTGAAATAGAAATAACAGAACAGCGACTTTCAACAATGGACATTCATGAGCAAAGTTTTGGATGTATCGCACGCTTAATAATAAACCGGAATAAGTCAAAATTTCACTTTTTTGGGAAATCGCTGTCAAAGTTTTGGGTCTTTACCTTGTTGTGAATATTTTGATGTTTTTCTCGTGTTTATGGTGCGATTTTTATATTCTTGGTCTTAAATTGTAGAGAGATGTATAGCAAATTTAACTAACGTAATAGTTTAATTATATCATTTATATAAAATTAATAAATGGAGTTTCTTTTTGATGTTTCGACTTTTGTCAGTTTAGTATAAAAATTAATGATAAATTATCAAAATTTTTGCAAAATAATATTTAATAATTCAGTTTAGTATTAATAAATAATATAATCTATTTAGACCTTTATAACTTATTACACTTTAAAAGTAAAACGGAAATTAAAGTACAGAAATATTTTGAAAACATCTTTAAATTTGTTAATGTTAGTTAACAGTTTACATTTGAGTTTTTTATTAAACTGCTTTCTTAACCTGATAACAATTATAGTTATAGTAAACAGTCGTAATAGGAACTTCTTATAATTTGTACTTAATAATGAACGTAATTTCTTAACAATCACAGAATACATATTAAAGTTAAGTTATCAGTTATCATTAAAGTTTCAGTCCTCAACAAATGCTTTTAGTTTAAGATTTAGCTTTACGTAATATGTTAAACAACATCAAAAATGTAATACAAAATATAAAAAAACACTATGTGCCATCTTGGCTTGGGTCGAATGTGGGTTCGGTAAAGTGACAACGTAATTAAAAAATCTATGAGACTTTATAGATTTATTTGTAGAATTAAAGAAATAATATTGTCAAATTGTAATTAGGCTTACAGTTATTCAATAACTTATCTACAGTTATAGGCTTCTTACAGTAACCAGGCAACCACTGTTATTTTTTTATGAAAAGGTCCAACAAATGACTCCATTCCACCAGGTAAGCAGAACTGGAGTCCAACCAAATGCGAAGACACCTAGCGAGAAATAAACGACCGCGCTAGCTACCCTGGCATTTCCGACCTGAAAGATGCTTCTTCATGCCTCTTTTGAATCGCCCAGGATTGTAAAAAGGAGAACACAAGTATGCTGGCAGTGAATTCCATTTCTTGATTGTGCGACATAGAAATGAGTTGTCAAATTTCATAGTTCTCATTGGAATGGTAGCCACCACAGATTATTAAATCTATGGTAGCCACAGTTTATTAGTGGCATCTTAAGCCAGCACGCATGGTCCTTAAAAGGAAGAGATATCAGTAGAGAGTCAGAAGGGAATCAGAAAGCATTGAGTAAGTACTTGGCGAAGCTATCCCACAGGTGCGAGCAATAGTTTACGCAGGACCATACTTATGTCTTATGTAGCAAGCACAGTTGATCTGGCGTGAAAAAACGCCTTTATTGAAGTCGCTGCAAACCTCCATAGCAAGGAAGCTGATAATGTCAGTAGTGTCAGTGTTGAGCCCTGTAGAGGAAGGGAGGGAAAGGAATGACAACGTTTTCATTGTAAACACACACACCTGAATTTTCTTGGCATTGAACCCAACCTTATTTGTTGGACTCCATTTGAAAACAAGGTCCAGCCCCGGTTGAGTTCAATGACAAGATTCTAACGATTCTCCACGGCTTGCGTTCATCCTGTCGTTGTATGTCCTAAATAGGCCGCATAGACTGTACTATCGTCTGCATAGCAATGAACGTCATCATATCATAAGCAGAAGAAAGAGTGTACGGGATATAACGGAGCCCTGGGGAAAACTGGTATTCACTGACATGAACTTTGAACTCCATCCGTCAGAGAGGGTACGGATTCTACGCTCATGCAGGAAGCCAACCACCCAGGTACAGGACATTTGTCCGTATAAGGTGGTTAAAGACAGCGACTTGGATTTTTTTCCTTTTTTTGATACAGATGTGTACGACTGAACGCTGTTACGTCAATGCTTGGCTTTATTTTGTTTCCCTTTTGAAGTTTTTCTTTTTTGGTATCTTTTTACCTCAATACTGAAACTATCAGAGACACAGGAACTCCATGACGATTCAGATGGTGGAATAAATAAGTTATTTGATTTATTTTTGTTTCTGTTGTCACTAGTGTACACATAACTATAATCGTCTTCACTCAAATCGACTTCGCTGTCATCGGTAAATAACGGATAAAACACATAATTTGGCATGGACTTGATATTTTTTCGTGAGCTAGATGGATCCAAAAAACAATAATAAATAATACTGTTTCAATGCTGATTGATGACATTATATTACACTTATATTTATTTATTATTAAAACACATTTAATTATTTTACGAAATTTCCAGGTGTTCCGGATTAACAATTCTTTCTTTCAATGTCATTTACCTCTTTGTTAGGAAAATTAACAGTTTTCAGGCCAACTAGTTTTAGTCACACGTCAGATTCTTGAGAATAAGAATCAGAATATGAAACTAGCAAATACTTGGTGATAGCATTTTCAGGCAAGTGTGATAATTTTTATTCATTCTGATTATTGTAGGTAAGTGAACCCAAACAATTGATTGTAGGTACTTAATATTAAAAACCATTTTATTATAAGAATAGCAAATTGGTACTTTTTTTAATAGTATTGGACTTCAATGAATTAATTTCTGGAAGACTCGTCATCATTACAAAGTTTCGTAGACGATTCTTCGGGTATACGTGTGTTATAATCACAGCCTGGTGGGAACATGAGCATGAGAAAGACGAATCCGCAGTAGACAAGCCAGAGTAAGACGAGTCTGAAGAAGATGAAGACGAACCTGAAGAACTGCTTGAAGATAAGCTAGACTTCCTGCGTGGTGGGGAACTGGACTTTCAGAATGGTGGTGCCCTGGATTTACTACTTGTTGATTTTAACTCCCTGTATGGTGAGACACGGATCGTCAGTTGGTTCATTCGTCGTCAGATATTTTTCTTTGATCAAACTCTAAAATAAATAACACAGAAACAAAAATAAAAACCCTCAATTAATTAAGATTTCACATCTATGATTAAATAATAATATCGAAACATCCAATGTCCAACATCTATTATCTAATCTTATACATAACCTACTTACTGATACCATTCCAATGAGCCCAAACACGATACCTCTGCTGTTAGTTGTTGAGGTATTGGTTTTGTTAGTAATGCTGCAGCATCAGGTAAACTTACCATGTTTTCGGGACATCATTGAAGTAACTGTACACCAATTTTCTGTCAAATATGACTGTGAAAATGTTTAAGGGTATATTTAACTACGAAAATACGATGCTATTTACTTACTTTTATTTCGACTGAATTACAATTTATTTCTTAACGTGTATCCGTATATGTAAGTACGTACATCCAGTATCAATACTCATCATAAGAAGTTTTTAGGCAACGCAGCTTCCTATTTGCAAACGTAATATTCAGGTCAAAACTATGGAACAGGGTAATTTATTACTTTTTATGAATAGATAATTAAAAGTTTTTTTTAATAAACTGCAGCAATTGCTAAAGTTCATTGAGACTTTAGGATAATTTAAAATATAAACCGAAATAAATACAAGTATTTTTTAAATGTGCTGATAGTTTTGGTAATAAAGTGATATAAAATGAATTGCTTCCCGAATTTAAGTTATAATTTTATACTAAAACGCACTAAAAGGCAATCTTTTATAACTATTTAAAAATAATTTAAAGATAAACCGCAATAAGTCTAAATAGTACATGCTGTATTTTATCACCGTTTTCTACTTAAGTGAAATAAAAAGAAAACATGCTAGATTTGAAAAAAAATAATGTGAAGTAATCTCACCTGCGTTTGCAAATAAACCGAATTATCTCACCTTACTCCACCTTAGTCACAAAACAATAACTCCTATCTCACATCGTGGTCGCCGCATTACTGAATGGATCACTATCGCATGAAATGCATTGTCGCGCGCTTTTCTAATAAAAAGAAGAATGATCTAACAAATCGGCCATTTTGGTTTGTTTCACACGGCGAAAGGATTGTACCTATTCTTCATTCGGAGTTAGTTCGTTTTATTAACAAAAGTGGAAATCCTGATTTTTTGACTTATTCCGGTTTATTATTAAGCGTGCGGTATAATTTGTCAAGCTCGTGCTCTCTTAGCTGAGAAGGGTAGTTCGATATAAATGAATAATTTAAGTCTTACTTTTGAGACATGTCATCATTGTCCTGAATCATTCTGACTTATTCCCATAATCGGAATAGATAGCTGGTTTGAAGTATTTATGTACGAGATTAATTTAGTTTTTAATGATAAACGTATGCGAAGTTTAGTGTAGCTAATCAATTGTTAATCTTATTAGATTAAGGATAATTCTGAGTATGTATGAGGACTGTATAAAAGATGAAATGAAAAAATATGTGGGGAACAATCCTTACTTAATGTCTTTTGCTACGAAGCCAGTTGAAATAAGTGATCCCTACATTCTATGACAGAAAGACTGTGGTATTATGTATGTATTATTTATTGTGAGTTAATAACGAAATAGATGAAACATAATGACAGTATTTTTCACTTTTAAAACTTTTACACTGTAACATGACTACGGAAAAATACAAGGAATAAGATCGATTAAAATCGGGGCTTACAAGGTAAAATCGCTGACTCATATTGTTAAAGTCGATTAAAATGTAGCCTATGTTACCTGGGCTATGATAAAGTATCGATTGAAACCTAATTTGGTGTACTTTAGGTGCTACGGATAAACATACGTAAAGACAAACATACATATATAGACTGCTTTAATCATAAATCTTCCTTTTAGCTTTACGAAGTCTGGTCAGAAGTAGAAAAATATCTTTTTTCACTTTATAACAAGATAAAATATTATTCCTGTTTTTCGTTTTCTATTTAACTTGGTAAGTATAGGTAAATTTTAAACATTTCAAATAATTCCAAATAAAATTAGCAACAAATACAATATTTTAATATATAAGTCGCATTAATTGGTCAATTAATTTTCCAGTGAATCGGGAATGAAGCTTTGAATATTAATTACTCTTTGTCTTGGACGTTGGACTAAGGAAGTTTCAGACAAAGAAATGGAAAAAATTAAACAAACTTTCGCAGGTAATACCGTACAAAAATTCTTAACTCGCCCTTTGGTAATTGAATAAATCAAAAAGATTCTCACAGTACCTATTTATTTATGTTAAATCTTATATGTATTTTTGAATTTTGTAAAAATCTCTGTTACGATCAATTTCACTTTTGTTAGACCACATTTACGACTGTAATGATAATTATAAATTCGATAGACAGAATATTCTTTTATTTGAGCTGATGGCAGGATAAGCTTTCCAAATATTTTCAAAAATTTTTTTTAGACGCCGTCGTGGTAGAGTAGTCAGTAACGCTGCTTACACATCGGGCGGTCCGGGTTCGAGTCCTGGTAGTAGCAATTGTTAGTGTGATGAACACGAATATTTGTTCACGAGTCATGGTTGTTTATATATTTATTTAGGTTTATTTATGAAATATCTAGATTATTATGTATATTATTTTGTCCGTTATCTAGTATCCATAGCACAAGTTCTTAATGATACTTAATTTGGGCTAGATAATTGGTGTGAGCGTGGAGATATAATTTAATATTATAATAATATATAAAATCTTTATACGGTTTCTAAAAAAAAAATGTCAAATTTCTAACTAAAATTTCATCCTTATTCCAAAGTATTAAACTCTATTGTGGTAAATGTACAGTAGGTGGTGCCCTTTCCACTGGCATCAATAGTCAGCACCAGTAATAAAAACATTAAAAATAATTTAAAAAGTAATAATGGTCGTAATTGTAATAATAATATTAGCGATATTTTCCATTATGGTATTGACTATTTAGCACTATATAAATCTCTTTGTTTACATTTTCATCTCATTTAAGTGGCATTTTTAATTAATGACAAATAAATTAAAATGGCTTTTCTAAAAACAACCTCTAATAAAAAATAATCAACTTTACTCTTTTACATATAATTACCTATTATTATACATGTATGAAGGTTGAAGTGCACTGCGAGGGGAGACTCGCAGACTAATATAAGTTCTTAAAGTCAGCCAAGGAGCAGGTTTGCAGAGGGCAATCGTGAGGGGGTCATAGGACGAGAGAGGCGCGGTGGTGCCACCAAACTGCCATACACTCGTTCGGTAGACGCTGGTCCACTGTATGTCTACTGCACGCTGTCTAGACAAATGCGGCATTTTCCTCAACTTCAAAGGCGTCGAATCACTGTATGTTTTGACGCTCTGTGGTATAACTATGCTAAAGTCAAAGTAATTTACATAATAATAATAATAATAATAATAATAATAATAATAATAATAGCAATGGCGAGAATTGGCAGTGCTTAGTACCGTTGACCGAGAGGCTGTATGGAAGGCGAAGGAGTTGCATGGTAGGTTCTACAAGGCGCTACACGAGCGTCACGTGGATAGAAAGGACTCCGTGCATTGGCTGCGTTTTGGAGACCTCTTTGGGGAAACCGAAGGGTTTGTCTGTGCAATACAGGACCAGGTCATCATGACACGTAACTATCGGAAGTATATTCTGAAGGATGGGACAGAGGACTTATGTAGAGCCTGTCTCCAACCCGGAGAGTCACTCAGGCATATTACTTCCGGTTGTCCTGTACTGGCCAATACCGAATATTTGCACAGGCATAACCAAGCGGCCAAAATACTCCATCTCGAACTTGCTTCCAAATACGGCCTCATAGGTGAAAAGGTACCATATTACAAGTACTCGCCGGTGCCGGTGCTCGAAAACGACCGTGCTCGACTATACTGGGACCGGTCCATCATTACGGATAGGACAGTTCCTGCGAACAAACCTGATATCGTACTGATGGATCGCGTGAAGTCGTGTGTGTTCTTAGTGGACGTCACTATCCCCTTCGATGAAAACCTCGTGAAAGCCGAATCAGACAAGAAAATGAAGTATCTGAACCTGGCACACGAGATTGCTGACATGTGGCAAGTGACGACCACTGTGATCATACCAGTCGTAGTCTCAAGCAACGGCCTTGTCCCAACTTCTCTTCGCGACCATCTGAAGAGATTGGGGTTACGTGACGGACCTTTAGTTGCGCAACTTCAGCGAGCGGTCTTGCTCGATAATGCCAGGATTGTCCGTCGATTTCTTTCTCTGTCATCCTGACCCTCGGCCGTCTGGCCTCCTCTGCCGAGGGGTATCCTCCCTTCCCTCGATCTGTCGAGGGACCGGGAAGAGTTTTTGAGAATAATCCATAATAATAATAATAATAAATCATTTATTTGCATGAATACGTTAATTTACAGGGTCAGCGTTCTTACATCCCTAGGTGCGTTATTCAGCCAGGTAGTTACAGGCGTGCAAATTTTACATGTCAATAGAATAATAAAAATAACTATCTAATTAATTATAAAGAAAAAAAAAAAAAAAAAAATATAAATGTGCAAAAATAATGTCAAATGCTCAAAGTCACAATATTAAACTGAATTACAACATTAACAATTATCATAAATATTTGTAATATTTTTCAAAGAATACATGCAAGCAAATTAAAATGATAACATGTTAAACAATCACTTAAAAAATTACAATACAAAAATAAACTACTAATTGGCACAATCAACTTTATTCTTTGCGTTCTAGGAATTCTTTTAGGTTATAGAAGCATTTTTCTGTCAGCCATTTTGTTAATTGTTTTTTAAAGATATATCCTTCCAGTAACTTGAGTTTCTCAGGCAGCCTGTTATATACAATTATACTCATATTATATACACTCCGTTGGTAGATGTATGTGTGACTCTGAGGTTGATGTAGCAGATTTATGTATTGTGCTCTTATAGGTCTGCGAGACACATCCGAATAATTTCTATAGTAGGAGGAGTGAGACTTTACAAAGACGCAAATGTCTCGTATGTACATGCATGGGAGTGAGAGGACATTCATTTTTATGAATAATGGTTTACAGCTATCTAAGAACCATGCATCGTTTATAGCTCTGATACATTTCTTTTGCAGTTTGAATGCCCTTTCTATGTCAACAGAGTTTCCCCATATGATCAGACCGTAACTAAGAACTGACGAAACGTAACCATGGTATGCGACTAGTGCGGTCTCGGCAGAGATAGTCTGTCGCAAACGCCTCAAAGCATAGACGTACCGTTCCAACTTAGTACAGATGTAATCTATGTGTTCTTTAAAATTTAAATGATTGTCAATTATTATACCTAAAAATTTAAAAGTGTCAATATTCTGGATTAATTCATTGTCATAATTTAATTGTATGTTTAGCTGATTTGTATTGTAACTACGGAATTCCATTATTTTAGTTTTTACTGTATTTATTCGCAAGTTGTTTAGTTTTGACCATTTTGAGATGTCTGCAAGGGCTGTATTTGTTATTTCGCTATAGTCCTCGCCTTTCTCGCCTTTTATAACAAGTGTTGCATCATCTGCAAATAGTATTGATCTATGTGGGGTGGCGTGAGGCAGGTCGTTTATATAACACAGAAACAACACAGGTGCGAGTATGCTACCCTGAGGTACTCCAGTATTCGTTACTCTAAAATTTGATCGAAACTGGGTTTTGGCCAAAGTGTTCCTTACATTTGTAATTTGAGATATTTCGACACATTGTTTCCGATCTCTTAGATAATCCTGCAACCAAGCGGACGAATTACCCCTTATACCATACTTTTCTAATTTGGCTATTAAGCGATCGTGATTTACAAAATCGAAAGCTTTTGACATGTCGAGAAATATAGATAAGATAGGGATTTTATTGTTTAAGTTGTCAGTTACATACTTAATCAGGTCGAAGCAAGCCAATGTGGTAGAACTTTTTTTTCGAAATCCAAACTGTTGTGGATGTAAAACATCATGTTTGTCAAAGAAATTGTTAAGCCTTTTCAACATTGCTTTCTCCAGTATTTTAGACATGATGGGAATAATTGTTATTGGTCTGTAATTACTGGGGTCAGATTTCTCCCCCTTTTTGAATAGCGGCTTAACTATAGATACTTTTAGTTCTTCTGGAAATTGACCTTGTTCAAAGGATAAATTTGTAATGTGACTGATTGGGCGACTTATACTTGTAGCTATCAATTTAATCAGTTTTGTTGTAATATCATCGTATCCGCTGGATTTGCTATTTTTTAAGGTCATTATAATATTATAGATTTCATTGTCTGTTACAGGTGTCAAATATATTGTATAAGGGTTAGTTTTTTGTTTGTCATTAATATTAGAAGGAATAGAATCATTTTTTGTCAAGTTTATGAAATATTCATTAAAAATGTCACATATTTTTTGAGGGTCCGTGTATGTCTCGTTATCTAGTTTAATACACCTTATGTTTTTCGCATGCTGAAGGTTAGACATTGTGGATGTGATGGAGTTCCAAATAGCTTTTGAGCTCTTTCTATATTTATTAATATAGTTTTTATTATTTATTTTTTGAGCTGTAAATATACATTTCTTTAATATTTTATTATATTTTTTAATTTGTTTCTTGAGTTCATTTTTCATTTGTTTATCATTTTTTGGAATTTTCTGATATGAGAGATATAACCCGCGCTTTGTTTTGCACGATAGCTTCAGCCCTCTAGTGAACCATTTAGGCTTGTTTGTTCTACGGGTTATTTTAATTTTTATTATAGGAAAACATAAGTCGTAAAACAAACGTATCGTCTCATAAAATTTCGAGAAGGCATCTGTGACAGAAAAGGACTCCAGAACCTCGGAAAAATAAATGTCTGAAATATGCTTTGTAAACATTTCAATGTTGTAGTTGCTATAGTCGCGCTTGTATTCGAACCAAGTCGTAAATGATTTTTCTTTCTGTGTTTTGAAAGTGATCATCTGCGCTGTTTCGTGGTCAGAGAGACTGAGGTAGAGAACACTAGAATCGATGTTCTTCATATTACTCGCTATTTGATCTATACATGCGTCTTTTCTTGTCGGTGATAATATATGCGCCGTGAAATTAAAATTCTGTAATACACTTATGAGATCTTTTGAAAAATTATTTTGTTTTAGTAAATCTATGTTCCAGTCCCCGCAAAGTACAACTTTTTTTCTTTTATTCATTTTAGTTACAAAGCCTAAAAGCTGCTCCAACTTGTGTAAAAATATCCCTATGTGTGCTTTAGTTTGTTTGGGAACTCTGTATATTGTAATTACTATTAGCCCTAGCCCTATCACCTCTACTCCACAGCATTCAAAATAAAATTTCGTTGCTATATTTGGTGGTAATCTTAATGTTTTTGCGTCGAGTATTTTGTTTACGAGTATACACGTACCTCCTCTATTTTTATCTCGGCAGTAGCACGATATTAAATTATAATTATTTAATTTAATGTTTTTTTCCGAACCTTGCTTAACATGTATCTCTGAGAAACATAGGATATCGATGTCTGAAATTCTTTTTTGTAGTTCATATAACGTTAGCTCCAGTAGATCAGATTTATTACATAAGCCGGCAATGTTTTGGTGAAGAATTTTTAATTTGTTCTCATTTAAAGATGTAATTATT
Organism: Elophila nymphaeata; assembly: GCA_955850985.1. NCBI lineage: Eukaryota > Metazoa > Arthropoda > Insecta > Lepidoptera > Crambidae > Elophila > Elophila nymphaeata. Next base: position 23,182,342 of record OY039079.1, read on the forward strand.
CTTTTTCTTTTATTTACATTTTCCCTTTTAGCTTCGAAAAAGTATACGACACATCGGCAAATGTAGCAATAATCTCGGCCTGCCTATATCTAGCGTAAGTGCCTGGCTCTTTGTGATCTAGACATGAATTTCCAGGGCAGTTTCCCAATATTCAAATCCAGCAATCAAAGCCTCATATATCATTCATGGAATGGTCGGGACACCTCCTGTTAGAACGCTAGTTGGTTAGCACTAGGGGCGTATTGAGTGATGAAAGGGCGTCAAGTAATCTTGTAAAGGGCAACTAACTGACTGTTAAATAAGCGCTAGGACTCCTTTAACGTTTTGAATTAATAACATCATTTTGCGAGGTTACGATTAGATTGATAAAGTTATCTCTAGTAGAGTATTTTTCACAGCTACTACTACGTACTTCAGTAAACCACTTTATAATTAAATATCAAATAATATTTATTCTCAAAATAAATTTAGTACACATACATGACAACACAAAAGATTTTATACAACGAACATCAAATTTAGTCAAAGCTGTCGATTACACTATGACATGTTATGTGGCCAGTATCTCTGACACCAACCTCTAACACTCCTCCTTAATCACAGCTTCCATAAATCTGTGTTACGCCCAAACCCTTCACGCACCATTCAAACTTCGTTCGCAACAATGGCTTGGTAAGAACATCTGCAACCATTCGCTCCGTATTCAAATACTTCAGCTCTATCACACTATTTGCTGCAGCTTCTCTCACATAATGGTACCTCACATCAATATGCTTTGTGTGGTGATGTTGAACCGGGTTATGTGCTATTGCAATGGCTGACTGACTGTCAGAGTAAACATTAATAGCACTCATAAGGCAACCTTTTAATTCGCCAACAAGCCTACGTAGGAACACTGCTTCCTTAGTGGCTTCGGATAGCGCTACGTATTCTGCTTCTGCAGTAGATAGGGCTACTGTGCGCTGCTTAGTGGATTGCCATGATATGGCTCCTCCTTGACATAGGAATGCGTAACCAGAGTATGACTTCCTATCCAAATCCCCGGCGTAATCAGCATCTGCGTAGCCTTCAATAAACACCTTGGTTTCTTTTGAAGAAAATTTTAAACCACGACCTTTAGTACCTTTAAGGTATCTCAGTACTCTTTTAGCTGCCATCCAATGGTTTTCTGTATAACAGCTGTTGTATTGGCTGAGGTAGCTAGTTACATGTGCTATATCCGGTCGCGTGCACACGGCTAGGTACATGAGTGAGCCAATGAGCTCTCGGTACGGGATCTTTTCATCCGGTATGTGTTCAGGACCTGGTCTCTCCAGACGTTGTCCAGGTACACTAGGTGTCACTACGGTTTTGCATTCTTCCATATTGAACCGCTTTAGAAGTTTTTCTACATATGTTTCTTGATCTAGAGAGATAAAGTCTTTATTTTGCTTTACCCTCATCCCAAGGAACAAATCTACTCTCCCAAGATCTCGCATCTCAAAAGAATCTTTTAACTCCTTCTTAACCTTCTCCATTTCAATCTTGTTGTTCCAAAATATCAGAAAGTCGTCTACATAGACTGCTATTATAATCAGCCTGTGCTGACTCCTTCTTATATACACGCAGGGCTCACTATCAAGCGCTCGAAAATTCAGTTTCTTTAATGCAGCATCTAATCGCTGATTCCATGCTCGAGGAGCTTGCTTTAGCCCATAAAGCGATCTTTTCAGCAAACATACGTGATTCTCCTTCCCTTTTTTGCGGAAACCTTCTGGCTGACTCATATACACCGTTTCTGAGAGATTTCCGTTCAAAAACGCTGTTTTGACGTCCATTTGGTCAATGTTTAGACCTTCCTTCTGTGCCAGAGCTAGTAAAAGCCTCAGAGAAGAGTGTCGCACTACTGGACTATACGTATCTGAATAGTCTACTCCTGCTCTCTGCTTAAAACCTCGAGCAACAAGTCGTGCCTTGAATCTCTTATTGTTCCCCCCTTCTGTTTTGATTCTAAGAATCCATTTAGAATCTATAACATTTTGGCCGCTTGTTGGCTCGACTAGAGTCCATGTCTTATTCTTTTTTAAGGCATCTAATTCGTCCTGGATTGCTTTCCGCCATTGATCACTATTTTTACCCTTCAATGCTTCTTCAATAGACAAAGGTTCCTCTTCTCCTTCATTGTCTATAGCTGCCTGGTAAAGATAGTAGTCTGGATATTCCTTTGGTTTTCTGTTCCGCAAAGGATATCTCCTTTCTAATGATTCTTCTAGAACAACGGCGTTCTCCGGTGTAGATTCCCCTTCAGACATTCTTTCATGTTCCATCTGAACATTGTCTGATTGATGACATTCAACACAAGATTGTTCAGAATCTCCTCCTTCACCAGATCGCTCTGATCCATCAACCACTGGAGTATTGTCTGAGTGTTCTTGTTCTGTAGGCACTTCTGCAGTAGTGATGACTTGTTGAGTGTCAACACTTGTAGGTTCTCGTTGCTTTACAAGCGATTTTTCAAATATACTGCAGTATTAACAGCTTCGGCCCAGTATGTGTTCTCTAACTCGGCTTCTTGTAGCATACTGCGCGCCTTTTCTGTTATCGTGCGGTTAGCCCTTTCGGCAACGCCATTCTGCTGTGGAGTATATTGAATTGTTAACTGGTGATGAATTCCATGAGATTTGAGGAAATCATCCACTTCACGATTTACAAATTCGCCTCCGTTATCCGACCTAATATTTTTAAGTTTCCTACCTGTCTGATTTTCGGCATAAATCTTAAAATCTTTCAACTTTTGTAACACTTCATTCTTTTGCTTCAAAAAGTATACAAATGTTTTACGCGTTTTGTCATCAATGATGGTCATAAAATATTTGTAGCCACTATGAGACTGTATAGGCATAGGTCCACATATATCCGTATGAACTAGCTCGAGCACCTCTGTAGCTCTAGTAGCTCCATTCTTCTGGAATGGTTGTGACGTTTGTTTCCCTAACATACATTCTACACACTCTAACTTTGTTGAAGAATTAGGAAAACTCACCCCAGTCGCCAGTTTGTCTCTTAACAGTTTTAGATTACGTACGCCAAGATGTGCCATTCGTTGATGCCACAATTTCAACTCAGCATTGTCCAAGGTACATAGAACAGCTCCCTGCAAGCAGTGTTTGATTTTATAAACACCTCTATCCAATGAACCTCTTACCGCAACCTTACCTGTTACCTTGCAACTATTGGCAAGATAAATCTCGCAACCCGTTGACTTAAATACCACCGTATGCCCTTTCTTCACAATCGCACTTACACTCAGCAAGTTATTTGACAGTTTCGGTACATACCAGACATCATTCACTGTTAAACTAAGCTTATTCATACTCACAGAACCCATACTTTGCGCAAATACTTTCTCACCATTCGCACATGTTATCTCTCTTTGCTCAATCGCTTTTACATTCGTCAGCCATACATTACTGTTGGTCATGTGATTTGAAGCACCCGAGTCGATGATCCATTCTTCATCAAATAGCTTCTCACTTGTTGCAAAAGCAAAATTGTTCATAGCTTCGTTCTTCTTCTTTGGGTTATTTGGACAATCTAAGGCTTTGTGCAGTCCTTCACAAATATAACATTTCAGTTTCTTCTTCTGATTGTTATTTCGAACAAACTTCTTTGTTTTCTTTGCTGCCAAAGCCGAAGTAGAAGTCGAGGCTTCTTGAGAGTCGTCTAACTGTAAAAGTTTCATTTTCACAAAGTCAGTTGTAATAGGATCGTTTCTAGCTTCTAATGCCAGTTTTAAAGGTTGGTATTTCTCTATAAGTCCTTGTAACATCAATGTTGCGACTAGTTCGTCGTCGATCTCTTTTCCTAGATCTCTGAGTTGCTGGACAACTGTTAAAGTCTTTGTCACATATTCTCGCATTGTTTTAAAGTTCTCTAACTTCAGGCTCACTAATCTCGATAAAAGTCTGCATCTGTTGTTGAGACCTTTATCTTCAAAAGCATTTTTCAAAGCATCCCATGCTTCTTTAGCCGTTTTCGCTTGTTGAACATGTACTAAACAATGAGGTTTTACCATAAGACATATGCGTGCTCGTGCCTTCTGATCTCGTCTTACTTGTGCTGCGTCACTAGTAGTTGGAGATCTCTCCGTGTATTCCCATAGATCATCATGGATAAGTTGCAATTCCATGAGAAACTTCCATGTGTTGTAGTTTGAGCTGCCATCAAGTTTTTCAATTGTGGGCAAACTCATACTGCTCGTAGTTGTACTTTCCGATGTACCACTCGTTATTTCGGATCTTTGGTTAATTCGAGTATCCGATTCAATTCGTAGTAACGGATTTGACATTTTTTATACAGAGTTTACTTACTGTACTGGGCCCATAACCTGATAAAGTTATCTCTAGTAGAGTATTTTTCACAGCTACTACTACGTACTTCAGTAAACCACTTTATAATTAAATATCAAATAATATTTATTCTCAAAATAAATTTAGTACACATACATGACAACACAAAAGATTTTATACAACGAACATCAAATTTAGTCAAAGCTGTCGATTACACTATGACATGTTATGTGGCCAGTATCTCTGACACCAACCTCTAACATAGATTACCTTAGTAGGGCAATCACACCACGCTAGGTGTCTATTACACACCAAAGGCCCGGGGCGGCACAATCTGACCATTTTTGAGCAAACGACATTATTTTTTTAATTAATCACACCTATGCATATAAAAGATGGTCGGTTTTACACTCTGGTAAGCCGTTGGGTTAGCTTACCAAGTACTTGGCTAAGCAGCTGTGCTGGCGGCTTTGGTGTGCAGACACCTTTATTATATTCAAAAAAGGTCGTTGCATACTGCAAGTTTCTTTTCAAACAAATTGATGTAAAAGTATGTGTAGTAGAAAAAATATTTTCTTTTGGAATGAATAGAATATGAACACTATCATAAGGTTTAAGAGCATTTGATACCGCAATCTAGATACAACTAGTATGTTTCTTTTTTCCTGCGGAACAAATATTTTTTTCGAAACAATATGAAGCATAAATCCAGAACTAATTGCCCATACTGCCACGAATCGTAACAACAGGAGGTCCCGCTGAGTTCGGTCACTTTGATCATTACATATTTAATAATAAGGGTTGCCATAACATATTAGTTGATATGATATTTTTATATATATCCGTATCCTCTCCGAAATGTAACCGATAAAAAACCGAGAGGCAAGTCACATGTCTTCGATCAAGGCTCTGGAGATAATCCTCAACGAATGCGTCATTACTGATGAGTCTCTTCGGACGGTGCTTCACCGAATCCAATGCAGCTAACTGAAATCGAGCAGATCCATCTCAAAGGTAACAGTACTCCAAGCAGGAGCGAACTTGTGCTCGATATCGAATGTCTACATTAAAGGACAGCTTATCAGCCCTACCGCCTCGTCGCGGTGTCCATTCGGTGTCGACGGGTGGACGCCGCGGTGTCAACTAGTAAACGTCGCGTGGTCAACGAGTGTACATAGCGATGTCTGTGAATAGATGAGTAGTTTATCAGGGATCGCCGCGCCGTTGTCGTCGTTATTCTTTATTCATTTTTAAAACAAAACGATACGACCGCGACGTACGATAAAAAGGCTTGGAATGACGGGAGGGAGCGGTGTGTCGCCTATGCATCGTTATCGCGCGTAAATCACTCGCGGACAGCGTGCGTTTCATTCCTACTTTTAAAAAAACGTAGGTACCAAATTTAGCACTAAGATTACTTTACCTCCCAACTTCTGCAAAATTGACAAAATATGCAAATAATTAGTTAAAAATTCCATTTGTTTGAAAGCGCTTCGCCTTTTTCAAGGTGTTTTTGAAAATAATTTTGGAAAATTAAATTGTAAAAAAATCTATTGAACATTCCTAGAAGTGAAATTTCAGTAAAATTTTCAATTTATAGTGCGTCTGTACAAAAGGTGTAAGCTTAATATAGTTACAAATTACCTCTTTTAAAAGACGAGCCCATTCGGGACTTTCGCGTGAGGAATGGGTAGTCACCGAGTGGCGAGGCGCCCCGGAGTTGATGTCGTGAGCATAAACCCACAGATACCATAGTATAAGTCCCATATTCCATACATTTGTACGGAGTATGGGATTTGGTAAATTAAATCTCAAAATGTAGTGAATCGGTAAGTATAATTTAATACTAACCGATTGAGGCGAGACTTTAACGCGAAACCGCTGGCTAAAGTGCTAATTATGTAATAACCACAACTTCTTACATTGAACAATAACGTAGCTTGTTACCCAGATGCACCGTTTTCGTTCCCACGGCAAAATTGTGGTAGGTAAAGCTGTTAACATTAAACTTTTTCTTAACATTATTAATTGTTACTTATTTCACTACACAATATAAATAAATCTTATTTTCTCTAATAAATTTCCGTAGGCGATTGTTGTTTGATTTATTTCTACTTAGTCTATGATTGAGACTCATTATACGTCAAATGGGAAAAGGTTTAAGGATAGAGTTTTATTGCAAAATGCTGTTTATCTATGTCTCCAAACATCTTCAAAGTTTTATCAGCGAAAAATGTGTAGTATATGTCTCAGACCAATGACGTGCTCGCAGGCGAAAAATAGTTAAAACGATTTCTATTCCTATCCGGTACACCTAATTATTAGATGAGAATTTCACAGTTTTAATAAGTTTTCACTAATGATAAGGAAATTTATCGTGCTAACATTTTTTTACTTTTTCGTATACGTAGTATAGAGGAAGTAGGAGGAAGTCTTGTAATCGTCAAAAAATTCAACCTCGAGATTTTGTCGAATTTACACCTCCTTGACCTCCCTGAGTCCACAAAAATTTTTTTTGGAATTATGTCTGTGTGTGTGTCTGTGCGTTAGGACGGTGTCTCGAGTATGCTTTAATATTGCAACCAAATTTAACATGAATATATGAAATATAAATATAAGGTTTTTATCAACTTTTGAGTCGTCGATCAAGAAAGTTAAGCAACCAAGTGCGCGGTCTTTACTCGGATGGGTGACGAAAAATTTAACATGCATGTATGACTTCAAAATATAAGGTTTCTATCAACTTTTGAGATGTTTCTGGTATACGAGAAAGTCAAGGGGAGACCACTCCCGATTTTTTGTTTAATGTTCACGCAAATTGTTTAGTCCATCGAAGTAAGTAAAATTATTAGGAGCTTGTATTACTAAATAACGTAAAGACAGAGATATATTAGATGTTACAATAACTAATTTAAATGTTACTTTGCAATTAAATTCGTCTGTATCGTGACTAACAATAATAAAATAAATAACGCAAAGATTCTCATGCAACGTTTCATTCTAAAAGTAATCGTACTAAATCGTTTGAACTTCTTTCCCTGGCAGCAAAATGGTGTTTATTATATCGATTGCCGCAGCTTTGTCATGCTATGAGTTGTGCTAAGTTTTTGCTTTAGTTTGTTCCATGCCAAGCCAAGGAATTTATGTTGTGATCACTCGCAACGTAATCTTTTTGTTATATTTTTTATCAAAAAGGAACAGGCGACAGGCTGGCAATCTGTCACTACTGTATGGCCCATTCAACCAGATGTGGCTATGTGTTACCGAATCTTACCTGAAGCTCTGCTCGACGCATTTTGGGGATTGTGAGCGTGATTATATGTACCTGTACATTTAAAAAACCGGCCAAGTGCGAGTCGGACTCGCGCACGAAGGGTTCCGTAACAATATCTATAAAAAAACGGCAAAACAACATGTCTGTTGTATGGGTGCCCTTAAATATTTGGTTTTATTTTAACTTAATTATTTATTTTTAAATTGAATACATAACTTAATATTCTGTGAATATTTCAAGCGTCTACCTGTTGCCGTTATCAATATCGAGCAAAAACAACAAAAAAAAATCACGTTTGTCGTATGGGAGCTCAATTGAATATTATAGCAGTGGAGGTTGCTTGCTAAATAATAAAAAATAGTTTAGTGACCAAATGTTTATTTATGTAGATTTACCACTACACACATCCACAGAAAAACATACAAAAAAGGCACCAAGTACTTAATAACTATTAAGAAATGGGAAGAAACAAACAATGGCGGACTTAGTAGTAGACACGGGCGCGAGTGAGAGAGTCAGTCCGTACGGGCGGGCGGTTGAGCCGAACTGAGCGCTCGCGATTGGATCAAAACCGAAGGACGCGAGAGTTCGTTCATTCTATGCTGCGCGCGCAGCTTAGGAAGAACGAAACCGCGCAGGCAGGCGTCCTCGTGATTGGCGCGTAGGCAAAAGGGACGCGTGGGTTACTATATGCTCCCCCTCTAGTTTAGGAGAACGCCCTCGTTCCTGAACTGGTTTCTGCCTAGGACGACCACGTGTTCGTTTTGGAATAACTGGGCTAGGTAAAGGATAACTGCCTTCAACGAAGGGCGTTAGGTCAATGGAGTGATATTTCCCCAAATATGTTGTAATGTCATTGACAGGAGAAATCATATAGGTTGTTGGAGACAACTTTTGAGAAACCACGTACGGGCCGTCACGTCTGGGAACAAATTTAGCGCTCAAACCTTTCTGAGAGTTACTTAAAACATGTGACCTAATTAAAACTTTGTCTCCAATGTTATAAGTTTGTGAAGGGCGACGACTTTGATCAGCATACTCTATTGCCTTGTCTTGGTTGGTCTCTACTCTTTCTCTTATAGCTGCTAAAGAATATATAAAACTTCTGAGATATGGGGTAATTTGCGGCACGAAGTTGTCTTTATTTAAAATGGCTCGAAGGTCATTAGTAACTTCTATAGGCGATCTTAATTCTCTGGCAAAGGTGAGATAGGCCGGTGAGGTACCTGTAGTTCGACATTTCGCACTATTCAAAGCGAAACGAATCACCGGTAACTTTTGTGGCCACGAGGTGTGATCGTCTCCCACGAGCTGTGCCAATAGCGCTTTTAGGTCTCGGTTCTTTCGCTCTGCGGGGTTAGCCTCTGGATGGTACAGGGGTACAAAATTTTGTTTTATTCCTAAAACTTCCATGCATTGTCGCATGACTGTTGATACAAATTGGACACCATTGTCCGAAACTATTGTCCGAGGAAGGCCATAACGCATGAAGAATTCCTCAACGAGTATACGGGAACATGCTTCTGCTGTCGCTTCTTTCATGGCAAACAGTTCAACCCATCTAGTCGCCGTATCTTCGACAAGAAAAATCCACCGCTCCCCCTGGTCTCCCTCTGGTAATGGGCCAAATAAATCCACAGCAAGCACTTCATTTCTTTGGTTCATGATCGGTGTCTGGAGTAGGCCCGATGGCTTTGTGTTTGCTGCTTTGTATCTCTGGCAATGGATGCAGGCTTTGATGTAATCATTTATTATCTTCCGCATCCCTGTAAAATAGTATAACTGTGCAACCCGTTGGTATGTTCTATCGATACCAGGGTGACCAGCTGTAGGAGAGTCATGCAGCTCTTTCAAGACTTCTACCACTTGCTCGGTAGGAATAACAAGCTGAGGTGTTTCGCACTCGGAATCCGGGTTATAGCGGTATAAGACGCCTTGATCCACGAGGTATCCCCTTTCTGCCCATCTTTTTACCGTGATTTCATCGGTGCCCTCCAGATCTATGAAAATTTTCTCCAAATCGGGGTCGGCGACTTGCGCTTGACGTATCTCATGTGGTGTTTTCGTCGGCAGATCGCAAATAATGGAACAAACGCCACAGTTGTCACGAGTTTCTTCGTTGCAAATGGGTCTGCTGAGAGTGTCTGCGACGACGTTCGCTTTCCCAGGAGTATATTCGAATTTTATATCGAATGATTGGAGTTTTAATGACCAACGCACCAGTCTGCCGGTTGGTGATTTAAGAGATAAGAGCCAACGGAGGGGTTGATGATCGCTACCGATTACCACAGGTTGGCCATCAAGATAAGACCTGAAACGCTCGACTGCCCAAACTACGGCCAAAGCTTCGCGCTCTGTTGTCGAGTAGTTACGTTCTGCATCATTTAAGAGTCGGCTTGCGTACTCTATCGGCCTTTCATCCTTCGTTGTCTCCCCCTGCAGTAAAACCGCACCTAAGGCGTAGTTACTTGCGTCTGTTCGTAGCACGAAGGGGCGACTGAAATCTGCCTGAACCAGAACTGGGGCTGTGGTTAATAAGCGTTTAAGCTCCTTAAAGGCTTGGGCTTGCTCTGCTTTCCATATCCATATCTGTTTCTTTCGAGTTAAGCGAGTCAGTGGTTCAGCAACCTTTGAAAAATTCGGTATAAATTTTCTAAACCAAGAACATGTTTGAAGAAATGTCCTCAAATGTTTTAAATTACAAGGTTCTTTCATTTCTAAGATAGAGCTCACCTTTTGAGGGTCGGTGGTTACACCCTGTTGTGTGATGACGTGGCCGAGATATTTAACGCTTTCTCGAGCAAAAGAACACTTCTCTCTATTGACAAAGAGGTTAAACTCGTGCAGACGTTTAAAAACTGCCTCTAGATCTTCCAAATGCCTGTGGAACCCCTCGGATATCACCAGAAGATCGTCTAAATAAGCAAGGAGAGTCACATTTTGTAATGCTGCACAAGAGCGAAGCCGATCAATCATTCGCTGAAAGGTCGCTGGAGCATTTGTAAGCCCGAACGGCATCCGCTTAAATCGGTAAGTACCTAAAGGTGATATAAAAGCAGTTTTATCTCTGTCAGCTTCTCGTACACTAACCTGCCAGTACGAAGAACGAAGGTCTAGGAATTTTCATCAACACTATTTATACACAAATCATTAGAAGTATGGTTACCAATACTATAATCTTGTAAGGACTCTGGGCTATACACTAAGTTATTATCTGATGAAAAAAATATTTTATGTTGTTTAGCCCTTTGATTATTTTCTAAATCATCATTGTAAGAAACAATATTTTTATGTTGTATAGCCCCTTGACTAAGTTCTAAATAATCATCACTGGAAACAAAATTTTTGTGTTGCATAACCCTTTGATCATAATATTTTAAGATTTCGAAGTCATCATCGCAACGAATATTTTTTTTATCTTGGACAGCCCCTTGACTATCTTTTAAATAATCATCATGAGAAACAAAGTTTTCATATTGTATATTATGTTCCCAATAATCATCACTAGAAACAAAGTTTTTATGTTGCATAGCCCTTGGACTATGTTCTACCATTACAGAAGGAACAATATTTTGTTTAATGAAATTTGAATCGGAAACATACATAAGGTCTTCATTTTCTGACAGGCTATTGTTGTAACTATCCAGATTAGACCTACTGGTAATATTATTATGATTACAGCTGTCCATATTATAATTATTTGACGTAATCAAGTTTGTATTAACACTATAAAAACATTGATTCGTATTACACTTTTTGCAACTTTCGCGAGTAACGTTTTCTGAACCGCACTGATAACACGACACTGATATGGAGTTAGTAATTGAAGATGAAGACTCACCTCTGTCTGCTAACTTACGGCACTGATCGCGTTGATGGCCGTAGTATCTGCAGTACGTGCAGAAGGGACGTTTCTGTGCGGCGCGCGGCTCTGCAGCCGCGGTCGTCATCGGGGGCGCCGACGCCGCCGCTGGGGCAGCGATGCGAGGCGCCACGGGCGGGGCGCGCGTTGTAGGCGCCGGTTGCGGCATTGATGCACGCACGCTAACCGGTGAGCGCCGTTCGAAGGTGGCGGCGGCGCCGCCGGCAACCGTTGTAGGTTTTGATGAGCGTTGCATAGAAATCGAATAATCTGCATATGTGCGTAGCGACTTTTTATTTTTACTCTCTTGCAACGAGTCTTCAATCCCTCGTGCTTTTGTCAATAAATCCTTGAACGTGGAGACTTCTTCTCTTCGTAATCTTTTCCGTATTTTCTCGTTTAAGAGAGCGTATACCATGTCAAGTTGCACTTTAATGGATAAATCGCCGGGTGGGAGTCGCGCCAAGAGTGCGCGGCATTTGGCAACAAATATGTCGGATCGTTCGTCATCTAATTGTTCGGTACCAAACAGCTCTCTGTAAATTCGAGATTCCGATCGTCTGTCGCCGTATGCATCTCTTAGGTATGTAATAGCTTCTTCCCAGGTACTAATCTCAGCGCGGATGCCTTGCCACCATGTCGCGGCTTCATGTGTAAGCAGCATGGACATACCTTTCAAAGCACTTTCAGTCGGTACATTGGCACAGTCCTTGAAGGCCTCTATGGCATCAATAAAAACCTCGACGCTCTCTTTTGGGTCTCCTGCGAACCTCGAAGTGCATCGTGCGAAGGTGCCGGTTGGCGGCATGACTGCCTCGCCCGCGGGAGCACTCAGCGACCTGTTCGGCTGCTGGACGGGTGAGGAGCATGTGAAGGTTGTCATCCGTTCAAACATGCGTTCGCACATGGCTGCTTGAGACTCTTGTATAGAAGCGAGCAACGACGTAAAGTTGTCGCGCGACATCGAAATATTGCCATCATCTTCTTGAGGCGGGTCGACCGATTGGCGTTTTCGCGGCATATCACTGTTTTATTTTAACACTTTTCACTATGGTTCACCACACTGTTGGGACGCCAGATATAGCAGTGGAGGTTGCTTGCTAAATAATAAAAAATAGTTTAGTGACCAAATGTTTATTTATGTAGATTTACCACTACACACATCCACAGAAAAACATACAAAAAAGGCACCAAGTACTTAATAACTATTAAGAAATGGGAAGAAACAAACAATGGCGGACTAAGTAGTAGACACGGGCGCGAGTGAGAGAGTCAGTCCGTACGGGCGGGCGGTTGAGCCGAACTGAGCGCTCGCGATTGGATCAAAACCGAAGGACGCGAGAGTTCGTTCATTCTATGCTGCGCGCGCAGCTTAGGAAGAACGAAACCGCGCAGGCAGGCGTCCTCGTGATTGGCGCGTAGGCAAAAGGGACGCGTGGGTTACTATAATATTTATTTTATTCTGTTTATTAGTACTTGTTGTTATAGCGGCAACAGAAATACATCATCTGTGAAAATTTCAACTCTCTAACTATCACGATTCGTGAGGTAAAGCCTGGTGACAGACGGACGGAGAACGGAGTCTTAGTAATAGGGTCCCATTTTATCATTTGGATAAGGAACCCTAAAAAGAACACACAATCTTTAAAGCACAATTAAAATTAAAATTACTGTCGTTGTCTAATGAGGAGAACGATGGTGTCGCGCTCTAGCGTTCTTCGTGATAGTCATTAAAGCTAATTTACCAAGTGCGCGGTCGGTACTCGGATGGGTTACCGAAATTTTATATCGATTTTCATCTGTGCTTCGTCGGCACGTTAAGCTCGTGATCCCAGGTGCTGTCGAAAGATAGCAGTTGTTCATAAGGAGGGTTGATGTCAGCCAGGTGGCCAGATAATTTCAAAGATATAAAAAAGATACAAACTTTTTCAAATTTTCAAACGCAAATTTTCTATCGTGTCGCGCATAATATCTTTATTGTCTAAAAGGTTGTCCGTTCCTTTCATGTCATCTGGCGAGATGCATTACTCCGAGACCAGGCGAAGCCTTTGTTCTGTTCGATGTGACCTAGTTATAGTATTAGATGCACTGGATGTTATGAGAAAGTTCGTCAACCTTTCTTCGTATCTCTTAGACTTGAAATTTGTCTAATAGTGCGCTTTGTTAATTTTGTTTGAAAATTTCAAATTACGTTAATTTTGTGTTAACGCGCTTTTGAATAATGCCTGTATTTCTTAATCTTTCTTTAGGTAATCTTTCTTTCTTCCTTAACAAATTAGTTATAGTTATTGATAATTACCAATAACTATAACTAATTTGTTAAGGTTAACGAAGTATTATAAATTATAACCCTATTGTTAGAATGTCCCTCGTATAATGAGTTTATAAGCAGTGGCTGTTGATATTGACATATTCAAGTACAATTTTCCAAATAATAAAAGACCATTTGCAGATTGTTTGCAAGCGTCATGGTGACAAATGTACTTTTCCCACAGTTTTAATTTTAACTTAAACTGTTGCGAGGAACAGCTCAGTCGTGATATTCTGAAAAGATCTCACTTTTCACTTTGTCTCTCACTTCGATTTCACCTGTAAATTTTAGGAAAAATTCTTAGTTTTGTCACAGGAATAATACGGACAGATTGCTACTCTTGTGGTTTTGTCGCGTAAACTGAAAAGGGAAGTTAGCCGGGTATTCTATAACTACATTATATCTAATTTAGAGATTTATGTTGATGGAAAATAGTCTAAAATATTCCATCGCCCTTGACAGCTAAATTCGAAGTGAGTTATTTATAGAATAACACGGTACTTCATTTGGTTTTTAGCACGTTTTTAAAAATTTATGGTGATGATGTTGATTTGCGTATTTTTTTCATAGAAGATGTCTCATAAGACAAAGAAATTATTGGATTCCATCCATGACAAAAGCAAGCGTATATGTGCGTATCAGTGGTGATTCCTCTAGGTTGGCGCCGCTAAACCAAACACGAAAATAATTAAATAACTTTAATATAGATATGTTAAAACAAACAAATATACTATTTTAGTAGTTTTCATTGCCCCGTCGGTACACGTCAGACAATCATTTAACTTAATTATAGGTCCTTTAAAGAAGCTATAACTTATAGTATAGTATTATATTATCTGTGCTTATAGTAACAAAATATCAGGGAAGCTTGCTTGCAAGTTATTAAAGTGTAACAAAACTACTCTTTGCCTGAACTAATTTGAACACGTAGCTATCATCGTAAAACTTTTACTACAAAAGACTTTAAAATTCACGGGCGAAGCATTTTGTTTGAAGCAACTCGACCTGCACACGACGCGACTGGTTAATTAACTGTCGTCGTGAATTTTATGGGACAGAGGTATTGCAGCGCCGAATTGTTACCCGAATTACCATTCACCGATTCTCGATCGAATTTTGCCGATTTCATGAAAAGCAGTAGTAAGTAGGTAGGACGAGAGTCTTATGTGTGTGTTGCGAGGTTGCCAGTGATTACCTACGGAACCGAAACGTGGCCGCTTACAAATAAGCCTCATAAGAAGACTCAAGGTCAATCAAAGAGCAATGGAGAGGGCTATACCCTGCGTGATCCTATCAGAAATGATGAGATCCGCAGGAGAACCAAGGACAAAGACCAAAAAATTGCGAAACTTAAGTGGCAGTGGGCATGGCGTCAGTCCTTCCGTCAGGCCGTCAGTCCTCCGGGCAACATGACGAGGAGGACCGACAGTCCTCGAGTGGCGACCTCATACCAAGAGACGCAGCGTTCGTAGGGCCCCCATAAACGTGAACTAGTGGACGTCTCTCGGCAGATGTGATGAAGTAGTGTACACGACATAGTAGATTTGTAGGTGTTTGCCTTTATCTCCTTCCTCGTTTTAAAGCTATTATGGATTATTTGTGTGATCAATCTGCGCAAGGCTTCTTCTGCACAACTTTTAAATCGAACTGAACTATAAAGTAATAATCTCCTCCCAGCCGCCGACGTAGTTACGAAGTTCTTCAGTTGCATGACTAACGACATAACTTTTCCCTCGCAAGTGCATGGTAATATCAATCACTGCACACGCGAACAATATCAGATTATGGATTCTGTGTTAAGAGGTATAAGTGTGAATTTTGCAAATAACATAGCTAGCGGGTACGAGGTTTCTCATCACGATTACCAAATGAAGACGTGAATATAAATAACATATTAAACTTCTATATAAAAATCAAGTATAAAATAAAACTGCCTTAACGGATCTGGTTTTCCATTTTGTTATTTAAGCCCGACGTTTCGGAATACTTTTCACGAAAAGGCTATTAGGCCCGGACTCTACCAAAGCGGAGACGAAATGAGAGAGCTGTGTTTTAAACAACCAATAGAAATTCGTGATTCATACATCTCGTCTCCGCTCAGCTTCAGTGGATACCACCGAGTGGAGATGTATCATATTTGTATGGCGTGATCGAGCTAGTGCGATGTGAGCTGTTCCTCATAATCTAGTGCCAGCCAACTGATTGCAGCGGAGTCGAGAAGAGATTTGAGCGACGTGTAGTGAGCGACTTTCGTGTCAGATCGAACTAAACTGAAATCTTCACAAACATCGCACAGATCTCCGCTACAGTCTAGTCAGTACGCATCTCCACTCAGCTTTGGTGGATACACTTTTGTTGAAAAACGTCTCTTCTCGTCTCCGCTTCGAATATCTCCGCACATCTCATCTTTGGTGGAGTCCGGGCCTAATATCTTGTTTCTCTTATACATGCGTGTCATACACACAGTTATTCCCCGTTTCTCTCAGTTGAAAATGCCATAACATAAATTCTATGCTCTTAATAAGCTGAGCTTCGTCCCTTTTATTGACTTATGTGTTTTTATTAACTTTACAAAATAAAATCAGCGCACGGTTATTAAAAAGGTAAACCAACGCTGGGTAAACAACGTCTGCTTAATTAAATCTAACCCGTTGTATGCTCCAGGTAACCTAGAACCGTCCAGATTTTATCTCGCCCGCTTTTGTTGTGGCATTCAACGGTTGGCGTTAGGTGCTCGCCTCAAAGAAAAATAATAACCAACCTATTTCTTAAGATCCTTTATTGCAGAGTATACAACCTTTTTCGCGAGCTACGAGATAAATCTTGTTTGATATTGCTTCTTCTTTATTCTTGCTTTATTAACATAATATCTACAAACAAAATTAAATATAAAGCCAAAATCTGTTAGAGAGTAATTAATCGAAATTGGCGATCCTGTGCGAGAATTTTTATAAGAGAATAAAGTGGTGGGAATAGTAATCTCTACCTATAAAATTCTGATAATTTAAAATCAAAATTAAGCAGTTCTTTATCAAAATCACAATCAAGACATTTAAGTATTCCTTTTATACTAGCTTCGATTAATTATCGACGTATAATGTCCAACAAATATAAAGTACATACGCACATCGCATATAGAAGACAATCTGCAGGTAAAAACTGGACTTTTTAGGTAGGTAATAGACAACGTTTCGCTAGTCACGATATTTTGGAAATAAGGTAGTACAATTTTTTTTATGGTTCACTGTGTGCAACTCAATAGCTATTTTCACCGAATATGTAAACTTTTTCGATTATTGAAATAAAATCCAGGCTAAACGCACGAAAGCGCGAAACACTACTTGCTATAGATTACACAAGCTTGTAAGGAGGATTTATCAGCCAGTAGCATAGGTTATAAATCACAGTGCTTATTTCTATATTATTTATCGCTAGAACAAAATGGGAAGTAATATTATGTAGCCACCATCATAGGACAGGGGTTGAGGCTGTTAATTTATGTGAGAAAAGATCGTTTTTATTTGGAAAACACTAGATATTTAGAACCCTATCAAAACCATTTCTTGTTCCGGAACGATTATTCAACATTGTAATTTGAGATTTTTAACACTAAACGTGTGATCATTGCCAATGCTTTAACACTGCATGACTGGGATTAGGCAGTGGTTCAAAATAGTGTCAATCACTAAGACACTACTTTGAACCACTGAGATGTTTGTGTTTCAAATAACTTAAGACAATACATTGTTATTTGTATAAATCCGAAACTGTAAATTATACAAAGTGAATGATTAATTAAGCTTCTGATAATACAAATTAAATTCCACTTTATTCTCACAAATTGAACAATAATGAGATTGTAATATTTACGAATCATTAACGCAATTACTACATGACACGAACACGTGTAAATTATGAGTGAAAATATTTATGTCACATCAATAGGATGGGCTTTTTGTGAGTCGCTTAACTTTCATGCTATCTTGCGGGTACTTAGTCAAAAAGTCTTTAAGTATAAAAAACCTAATGATATTTATTTTTGTTTGTTGGTTCACTGAAGGTTAAGCAGTTATATTTTGGGTTCGATGCCCATTTTAAACTGTCACTATTAAAAAGCACTGCATGGCTTATATTGCCAGATGTGGCTTCATGTGTAACGCAATATTACCAAAGCTCTGATCAACCCCTTTTGGTATAATAAAAGTATGTTATACAGTTTGTTTGCTATATGGTATATCAAACGGGCATATCAAATCTCCTTTCAGATTAATTTTCCTTGAGTAGGTTAGAGGGCACTTAGATTCGACGTTAAATTTACAAGCGTAGTGCGGTCTTTGTGATTGTAACAAACTATAAATTTCACATCAAACGACAATTACAAAGTTCTTAAGCCACGTGACTAATGACCCAACTTCTGCGGTGGGTAATGTGAAATCAATCATTTAATCGTGATCGATGTTAGAATGTAGAACCAGACCGCGAAGTAATAGGGAGCTAGCGATGTAAAGTGGTATACTCATAAACATAAGAAACTAATAAACTAAACTAACGAGTATATTAGAGTGAGATAGATAGATGAGATAATTTCACATACACGCAGGCGGCCCAAGTCGGCTTGTTTTCCCCGCAGATGATCTCATTTACCCCAAACGGTATCGGGTAAATAAGAACGACAATGTTTTTTATTTTCTTTAATTTTTTGAGTTTAAAGCATTATTTTCAGAAAATTTGATTTAATTTTTTTGTAGGTAGGTTATTTTTTTGTTAGGGTTTTTGGCTTGGTATCTAAGACCTTTGAGCCATATCATTTATTTATCTATTTCTTGATGTTTGCATACGGGTGTCATACATTTTAATGCATCTAGGGAATGCTTGGAAAGAAATGAATGGCAACAGACCTCATGACTGTGACTGATAAGAATTGTATAGTGAGATTTCCAACCACTATACTATACAATTCTCAACGCTACATACACAAAACCTCTATTTCAATGATTCCTCAGAACTGTTCGTCAACACAAATGCTTATGGAACGAAACGACACCACCTTCGCTGCACAAAATCCACTCCGAAGCAATTTTGAATTATCGAAATAAAGATCGATATCCAGACGCCATGGTTTCCCGCCAAACAGGTAGGTAGGTTAGTATCGTTAATGTTGCAATATAAAATATTATATTTGTTACTTTCTTTAATTTTTTCTGAGTGTTAAGTTCATAATTACCCCACTTTCCCTACACAGACTTTTCCCTACACGATTCAAATTCGTATCAATAATAATTTGTAAACTAAATCTTCTTTCTCCTAATAAATGTGTATTTTTAACAAAAAAAAACTTATTAGTTGCTGCGATACAGACCTAGAGTCTAGTGCAGATACCGCTGCCATATGCTGTTTGGTTCCTTATAATCAATATCCTTATTATGTTAGCTATAATTGTATGTAATTGGAACAATTTTTGTTGTGAAATAAAATATAATTATTATTATTCTATCCTGCTACCAATATATTTGGTCTGTGGGGCCATCCATAAATTACGTCACACGAATTTTAGGACTTTTTAACCCCTCCCCCCGTCCTTGTCACAGGTTGTCACATTTTTAGAACCCCTCTCCCCTGATGTGACGTCATACATTTTTTAATTTTATGCATGTATTTAGAAATAATCAAAAGAAAACAGTTATTTTAATTTTTTCTTTATTTTTTCTTAAACCTACTCAAACCCTTACCAGAACTCTCGTGAATTTTGTGTCTTACTTGCATTACAACGCCGCTCTAGAAGTTGATTGTTATTGCAAGAGAGATAATCTCATAGCGAGAGTGCTAAAGTATTAAAAATATAGATCGAGTTCGAAAATTTTTATGATTTTTTATTCACATATAAATTTCGCGTTTTAGTACTTTAAATTTTAACATGTAACGTCACAAAGCTTTTGGTGATACCCTCCCCCCCCCCTTTAACATGTGACGTAATTTATGGATGACCCCTGTGCAGTATGTCTCACTATCGTCATACTGCAATAATAATAATAATAATAAATTAACTTCTTGTCAGAGTTTTACAAGTCGCTTCTGACGTGACTTGCTTACGACTGACAGTAGCTTATAAACTGAATACTGTATCTAAAAGCATAGTTTGTAAATTAAATTCTCTATCTAAAATGAAGTCGATTTCCCAAATACAATTGAATGTTACAAGAGGATTCCTGTTCAAATATTCTCATATTCGGTATGCATGATAATCTCATTAACGAAGTAAAGTGATCTAACATAACAAGCGGTGGCATGTTTGTTGACGTCACAATACAGTACACATACCTCGGCCAAACTGCAAACATTGGAGTTGAAAATCCAGTTGGAGATAATTTGTGTTAATCCGAGTAAAGGTGTGCGTACAATGTTAAACTTATTTTCATTTTATCTTACTAACATTAGAAATGCAAAAAATGTAATAGATGAATTGTTTTTTTTTTCATTCATATTTATTGTAACTCATACTTGTATTGTATTTTCTGCACTTTTCTATATCTACTTTAATTTATGCCAAATCTCACAACCGCACCGACCGCGCAATATGCTTAACATGGAGTCGAAAGGTTTTCTATTCACTTATATTTATTCATTTACTTATACTGTACACCAACTCAAATGAAATTACCCGTTAGCCTTATCGCTGAGTGCGATCTCTTCCAGGCAACCTTAGGATGGACAGGATCTACATGAAATGAAATGAAATGAAAGAGCTCTTTATTTAAATGGACTTTGCTAAGTACTTTTAAATCGTCAAAAGCCCTACCACCATTTCGACGAAATAATTATTTTACTTAAATAATTATTATTATGCTGATATGGAGAAGAAATGGCGAAAGAAACTCCACAGCTTACAATTTCGTAATGAATTCAAAACATCATTGGAGCAAGTATAACTTGTTGGCACAATATAAAAAATATTAATAATAAAATTATTAAGCAATACATAACCAATGACGTGACTGACACTTACATCCTATACAGATAAAGAAGATAAGACAAACGGATACCAGACGCAGGAAATAAGAGATATCCATTTTTAGCAAGCGTTTCATGCAATTTCATTTTTTCATGCTGCCATCCATATTTTTACTAGCGTTACGGGAACATTCGCTCTGGCGTCCTATGTAGTCCAACCTTTACCCGCTTATTTGAAGTCCCGTCACGACCTTGTGACTTCGACCGCAGAATTCACTACTTCAAAGCGTTGTTTCCGCAATGTGTCGACTACAAATTACATAGTTCGACTTCTGTCCAATGGGATGCGTTCATTGAAATAACAATGACAAAGTTAGGACACTGTCAAAGGGACTTTTTTATATTTGACTTTAGTCTTTGCTTTAATCCTCCATCTTATTATCCATTAGATTTAATAACGTGTAAGCACTTTCACGCCTGAAACACGGGTTTAACCTAGTTCAGGCAAACAATAATAATAATAACTATCACCTTAGTTTTATATTTCTTTACATTTAATAAAATCATGTACTTTACTTATGAATAAACAATTTATTTATCTCACCTGGTGTAATGCAATATGCTACTAATGTTATAAACGTAAAAGTTAATGTGGATGTATGTGTGGGTGTTTGTTACTCTTTCACGCAAAAACTACTTATTAAGTTTTACTGAAACTACAAAAGGTCATCATCAGAATACAATTAACTCTTTAATTTATACTAATCCTGCGCAGACGAAGGCGCGGGCAGAAGCTAGTGTAATAAGGGATAAGATCGAAGCAAGCTTCACCCGAAGCCCTCGACAACTGACGGACTGCTTATCTTATGAAAATCGTATCACATTAATGCTGTTAACATCATTCTTATGGCGACAGATGTCAAGCTACTAATCTAAAAATGAGGCATCTAAAAATAAGTCCTACCACAAACCGAACTAAGCACAAATTTGTAGTCCCTTGGCAATCAAAACCATACCTCTCTGTGAGCGAGCCGCTAGGCCACGGAGATAGTTAAGCCGGTTCTCCAGAGTACAGTACAATATTAACTCTGATGATACCCTATGAAATACTTAGAGAAGGTCCTTAAATCACTTGCATTAAATTAACAGAAAAACTAAATTGTGCGCTTTCTATGTCTACTGCGTATCGGACAGATAATTTGAAGGTAACAAATTTCAATTTTACGTGCTGCTTAGAACTTTAAACGTGACAGGAATTGGAATGTGTTTTATTTGACAGTTTAGTAATAACCTTAAACCTGCCTTAAAGTATATTATGAACTGGCATCAATACAGTAAATATTTTATCCAATTATAAAAATTATTAATTTTCTACAAAAGTAATTTGTTGTAATAGACTGCAGAGATTTTTTAGTCCTGGTTGCCCATTTTTGTGTGTTGGTTCCTGGTTATCGCAATTTTTTTCCGGCGTATCGCATTTTTCTCAGTATTTTACCGAGGTTTTATATGGTATGGTATGGTTTCTACCACAGATATATCAATCTAAGGAGATCGGTCGAATCGCCGAGTTCATAGGAAGACCGAGTGTCGCGATCAGCCGCCGTACTACATAACATGGTTCTAGTGGAGCATGCCGTAATGTACATTATTCATTGCGCGCGTCTTAAGCACTGCGAAGCGATGAAAGTTAAACACAGCCGCAAAGGAGATCGGTCGAATCGCTGAGTTACGTATTCACTTGACTTTATCGGAAGGCGAAGTGGCGGAAATACACTTGTCACAAGTTTAACGCCGGCTTGGCCTATCTCCTTGTATTACTAAATCTGTGGTTTCTACGGTATCATAGATATGGGAATCACCACCTCGACAAAGAATTAAAATTCTTCAAAAATGTCTAGTGGACAAAAATCAAATCCCGAGTACGAGGACCAATTATCTCCACCTGTTCTAGTCTCATTTGACAGATGAGTTGACAGTTGCGATCAACATATTTCTATACCACTCCCTGAGTTGTGGAGAAGATATTTTCCCCTCTCGAGTTTGGGAAAGCGTAATCAGTCTCAGAAAATGAGTTGCTCTGTAAAACTCTTTTTATCATAAAGACAGGTCTAGAGATAAGCCTTTCTGGGACTTTCGGTCTACACTGGACTCCCGAGTCTTGTGCTGTGTAAATTAATAAAACTTTATCAGACCTTACGACCTAAATATAAACATGATTTTATGCTTAATTTATCGCTGCAGTCATTAACATAAATTATTAATAAAGTTTGCAACTTAAAAGCTTACTATAACAATGTTAAACAAAATGGAAAGTTATGCAGATAAAATGAAAATAAGTTTCCATTGCATCTACGAGACTATTTTAAAACACCAAAAAAAGTTAACGAAGAGTTTTCATTTTGAAGTGTAATTAAATTTCGCCGTGTCGCGCAAAAAGCGTTGATAAATTCTTTGATAACGTAAATTGTGTTACAACGATTTTGGAACCCAAAGTGTTTTATAAAGTTTTAAAGTTACGAGAACTTAAATTAACACATGAGTACTCTTCTTCCTCTTATCCTGCTCTAAATTTTTTTGGAGTGGTGAAATATTTCTTGATTTTTTCAACCCTTGATGCAAAAGAGGGGTGTTATAAGTTTGACCTGTCAATGTGCCTGTATGTCTGTGTGTCTGTCTGTGGTATCGTAGCTCCTAAACGAATGGACCAATTTTGATGCGGTTTTTTTAGTTTGAAAGCTTACGTGATCGCGATAGTTCATAACTATAAATTTATTTCGAGAGTTACTTAAAATTTTCAATTTTGTTGTTTTGTTATTTTTAATGTTTATAGGTAAATTTATAGAAGCCGCTTGCCTGACACAAGCCCTCCCTGGGAACACATGAGTACCTACTAATTTTTACTTTCTCGTATACGTAGTATAGAGGAAGTCTTGTAATCGTCAAAAAATTCGACCTCGAGATTTTCGACAGATTTACACGTTTTGGACCTCCCTGAGTCCAAAAATATTTTTTTTGGAATTATGCCTGTGTGTGTGTCTGTGCGTTAGCACGATAACTCGAGCATGCTTTAACTTATTGCAACCAAATTTAACATGCGTGTATGACATCAAAATATAAGGTTTCTATTTGGATCGTCTTTGAGTCGTTTCCGTCGTTTTCGTCAAGAGGAGACCACTCCCGATTTTTTGAAATAGTAATAGTTTTAGACTACATCTCTACTTTGCCCTTAACTAACATTAGCTTGTATTAATTTATAGGTTTAGTATTTTCATCTTATGACCGCGGGTTAGCTTGAGAGCATTCGGAGACATTCTTGTATATGGGTTCTTCTTTTAGCTGTCCACTTCTCTCAACCGTATGTATAGCAGAGATTTATATAAATCCAAAGATTCACGATACGACAAAGTGAATTCCGGTACCAAGAAATACAACGTCTCTTACTACAGGCTGTTTAACATCCTAAACAAATAGCAAGACACAGATCCCTGGCTGAGTGTTTGCTGTGTCCACCCAAGTGTTAGGTCAATATTAGTACTATTTACCAATCTGCCTGCCTCTTGTAGTATTCATTCCGTGAAACAATCGTGTTAAAAGCACCTTGGAGAGGACACGTGTTTGCTTAAACTATTTAGTATTGATTTGATTCTAGGTTTAAAATTGATTTTAGTAACTCCACGGAGGTGTTTATTTATTTAAGACACAATTATCGACAGCAAACAGAAAACATATAAGTTACTTTAAATTGTCTAGATTATATAGATATAATAAAACTTTGATTTCACCCTGAATTTCATATCTCAATTTGTTTCCGAAGTTTCATAAAATACCCTCTAATATATATGAAATGTTCGAAAAATGTACTCCTCAAATAAATGTTATGGAATTTCGAAACGAATTCCTATTGTGATCACAACAAATGACGACATATTTAAATATTAACAAATGTAATTTCCCTACAGTATAATAGTCAAATAGCAGTGCCTACTTAATAAAAATGTGAGAAATATTGACACAGCTCTTTGTATCGTGCAACAAATTCTCTTTCGGCTGATTCGTTTGTCTAAATATTTCTACCATATCGCTCTAAACCGACTTAAGGCATCCAATAAGTTCTTCTGCACATCATCTGCGATGATCACTTCATTGTCATTCAAGCGATAAGCGTTCACTGCTGAAGATAATGGAAAGGAAAACATAAGGAGTCGGTCTTGTGAAGTCTGCTTCCTGCGGTTCCCCTTATTGGATCTTCTGAAGATTATTGTGTCCTATCCACAATATAAAAATATTGCGCCGTAAAAAACAAAGTGATCAACCCTGGAAGCTTAGTAACCAATTCCAATTTACCGTTAACTTTAATATTACACCATATAATTATAACAATAGCAATAATTTCAGCTAAAAGGATCTTATGTACTAAACCTGTTGACCATTAACGTTATTAAGCCTATCATTATTACGGTAATAAAAATAATGCAACCATTAAAATACTTAAGGGTACTTTCCTAAAAGGCGTGGATTAGGACAAGTATTTTATGAGCTTCTTGAAGAAATTTATCAGGCGGGGGGAAAGTTATTCTGGAATGAAGATAATTTACATGAAAATAAACAATAGCCGATATAACAATAGAGTAGTGAAATAATATAGCAAAAAGTAAATGTAATATTCATAAGTACATGTATAAATTATCAATTTGAAGTACTGTTATATTTATTAAATAATTTGATACTCGTAGTTTAAGTTACTATTAAGTATTCATATTTATACTGTAAGTATAACGTGACGTTCATTACGTACCTAAACTAAATAATTTTACATTTTGATCAAAGTCAAGATTCCTCTATTGCTTGTTTTTTTTTGTTGACGGGGAGGTCAATTGCATTTTACGTATCGTCCCTGCGGGGTGGTGCCAATCGCAGGGGATATGTGAGACGCGAGGTAAAGGCCTTCCCTCCATGCCCACTAAACATCCTACCCGGCCTGACCTTCAGTGCGCTATTAGGAGCCCGTAACTACAACGAGACCGTCCCAACGCTGCCCGTCTAGGCACTCCGTTCACCATTGGTGGCTAGCAGCCACTCCTCCACCGACGGCTGCTCGAGCTGGCGCGTCCTCCTGACGAGGACACCGGGAGCAGCCACCGGACCGCACCCGGGAGACTTCGGGTGCGGTCGTGGCCCTGAAAAGGGCCGGCCGGAACTAGCCGTGGTGGGAAAACAAAAACAACTCGACGATGTCATGTGACTTCGGATGCCAAGGGAACACACTTGACATCAAAAGCAACACACCTTTGATCGCCACATTCCCAGGGTCCACCACGAGGAGGCTTCCGAACGTGGACCCCAATATTCCTCTATTCCTGCAACACCAGCTATTAACTGGTGATTATTAAAATTGTCCAAATAATGAGTCGAGGTAGCACAGTAGAGTAGCCGGTCGAGTTTGAGCACCCAACTGGGGTAGTGCCTCCACCTTACAAAAGACCACAGTCAAATAACACTTCATTTTTGTGGCGTTGTGCTTCTGTTGGTGAGTAAGGTTGGCAGAGCTCCACGGGGTAGGGAAGGAGAGGACTAGGGTTGCCAGCGCGCGAGTGCGTCTATAGGCTGCGGTGATTGCTTACCACCAGGCAGGCCGTCTGCTTGTCCCCAAACCAAATGAAAAAAAAACACAGCTTGGGTCAATGGCTGCATATAATAATCTGTCTATCCAAGTCCGTTTCATTTGATCTATAAAGCAGGCAAAGCAGAACCTGTACCTGGTTAACCACTCGATAATTTGAATTAAATACTAAGATAATTAGCTATGTAATGCTGGCTGGGTAGAAAAGCATCACCCCATATCCTCCAATGTGTGTCGTAGAAGGCGACTAATGGATCAGCAAAGGGGCAATTGATCACCTTATACTCCGTCCACCAATCCGCAATAGGCAAGCGTGGTGGACTGCTGCCTAAACTGATGACAAGGAGAGGCCCTGTGTCTCAGCAGTGGGTCGAATTATTAAGGCTGCTATCATGATGATGGCTATGAAAACGCAGATTTGCACGTTTTTGTTAACATTTTGTCATAAAATCGTCACTCTTTCTCGTTCGCTATCCCCAGATCATTATCTCTATGCCACAAAGCAGTATCACCTTACACGGTACGGAACTGTTATTGTAACCCATAAAATAAAGCACATCTTAACAAAACTCAGCTTCCTGAACAAGGTGCATTGATTTTTCACGCTTGCGAAAGCTCAGTGCGCTGATTTATCACGTCCGAACAAATATGTCTGATGCTTTACAAAACTCAGATCCGGTCTTGCGTGGGATATTGTTTCCATTTCCTTCTCATAGCACTACGTTCTCGATGCATTACGACGAATTTGCAGCGTCGAGCTGTTAGCATAATTAGTGATAGATACCTCTGAGAGCTTAGAGTTGCACTAGTGTTTGTGATTAGATCTTTGTCACTAATTAACCTAATTTTGGAACCATGGAAAATAATTACGAAAACCGAAGGTCGTAAAATTACCAAAGTCATCTAATTTCAACTTAAAAATCGTTTTCCAACACAAAACGAACCATTTGAACGCAAATCTCAACTCTTTCATTTGTTACGATATTTCACAATGACACAAATTCCTAGACAAGTACAACGTTTATCGCCAAAATATTACAGCTCATGAAACTGTATAAATTTTGAATAACAAACAACAAAGACACCAACGAAAACTTTGCATTTCAATGGTTCTAGACGAAGTCAAGATAATTATCTTGAATTTGAAGAAATAATTGTACCTATTACTTCTAATGGCACCTTCACAATATTTACTGAGATGTGATCATTAATTGTGGCTTTCAATATTTAGATGTGATATAAACTGTAAAATAGAATTACGAACAGCCATAATAATTCGAATTTTCCTTTTCCTGCCAAAGTAGAAGATTTATGATTCGGCACAAAATGCAAATATACAGCAAAATAAGAATTATATGATATAAATTGCTGGTTACCTGTATCATAATTATACTAAGCAATAACAAAATAAATAATACAATATGAATTTTCTCTCGTAAGACTTATGCCGTGTTTTTCTAATGAGGGTGGAACATATGATCGATTTGCGCTACAACATGGGAACCTACTTCGGGTTAGTGATTAACGACCCTTGTCATTAACAATTGTAACTAAAAAACATGCGTTCTTGGCTCTATAGATTTAAAAATTTCAAGCTGAACCACTCAATTATGGTATAGAAAAAATACAAAGAAATTGTATTCGTTGCAATAAAACATAGACCGAAGTGTAATTTATTTATATTTGCTTCTAGTAGTCGTATAAAGTGTTTTTTCTTCATTCTAATACGTGTAAAGGGATTTTTAATTACATTGAAATCTCATATTAAGATTAAACACACGTTTCCCTTTACTCCTTTCAAATCCCAAGTTACAAACCAAGATGCGGCAGGTACGAGCATTGTTGGATATAACAATAGACCCTATAATTAATTCATAAGAATGCCATACAGATTGGAGTATGGAATTCTTATGAATTAATTATAGGAAATTAGGGAGTCAAATTTCATTCATGTCATCAATCAAGCGAATTTATCGCCATTAAAATTTTATTCTACAACAATCTCGATGGTTATGAGATCTTTTTTAATGTTTATAATATGTTTGTTCTAGAATAAGATTTTTGTTCTAAATTATTTCTTCCACAAACTAAAACTTCGTATTCTTAATACTAAGAAATTCAATTCAAAGTAAATAAAAGTAGAACAAACAAGAAAGTAAAACTGTCTGAAATTACCAAATCAGTGGAACTTTGTTATGTTAATTGTCTTTAAGTTAACAAGCATTACCGAATGCCGACTTTACGGTTTGTATGAAACTGTCAGCTCCAGGGTACGGAGTATTACTTGTAAAACAAACTTACTTGTAAACCTTTTATTCCATTCAAAATAAATTAAACAACAGTATAAATAAATGTAAAGCTTCTCAAGGAAAAGAAGCGAATCCTTCAAATCGTACTCACGCTGTAAAGAGTAATCCGTTTAAATCTAAATTGCAACTATTTGTTTGGGCACTACACTTCAGATGGCTTTACGAAACGCTTAAATATATTGCACGTAAGCGGAGGATTGATACTGAGGCACTGCTGGCACTGCGGAATACACAAATAGAGGAGCACGGTCTTCGTTTCTGTACTGGAGGCGAGCGGTATATGCCATGTTACGGAGATCATTCTCAGTCTGGAATTGCACTCTCTGGAGCTGAGAGCCAGGCAGGAGCACATAGTAAGCACCTTGAGAGTTTACAACCTCAGCATCATTCTTAGGTTCTTCGTCTAATTTTTCTTTCTTCTCTTTCTTGCCTTCCCTCAAGCTTTCTACCTCACCAGCGCCTTCTTCGCTGCCTTCGCCTTTCTCTTCCTTTTCACTGTTTTCAGACTCTCCACCTTTCCTGCCTTCAGGCACTCCGTATTCCGCCTGCGGAGCTGAGTAAGTCTTAAATGGAGCGCCATAACTATCGTCTGGAGTACCATAAGATGTGGCCGGGGGAGATTCCTCGTTACGGGAAGGTAAATTGAATTCCTTAGTAGGTCTGAATCCAGAGGCAGGATAAGGAGCCTCTTCACCTTTAGATTCTTTCTCGCCTCCTTCACTCAGCTCCTGTCGCTCAGACCTGAACCTCGCTGACCTGTAGCGAGGAGGCTCAGCGACAACCACGGCTGCGAGGAGAAGTACACAAGCGAAGGTCTTCATGTTTGTATGTTGTGGTTGCTTCAACTGACTGCAGACGAATGATGCTGTGTTTTGCCTTCAATGTGCTTTTATACATATTCCAGAGACTTGTGAGTTTTCGTCTGCGTTTCCGCTAAGTCCGGATGTGTCATCTCTCCTTCATAATCGATATTCGGGCCGAGTGGCCCACGACATTGGCCCCATAAAGCGAGGATCATCGATTGTGTAACCGATGCCGATTAGGAGCTGTCATTGTTTTGAGCGGGCGCGTGACCGGAATGCCAGTGGACCTGTGGTGACGAACTTACGAAAACTCCTAATGGAGTGTTTTAATATTCATGACTTTTGGTGAAATCGCTTTCTTTTAGTACCGCTAATTAGGCTTTTGTGTATAATATTGGCGGCATTCGGTTCATTGTGGTTTTAATAGCGAACAGGTGGAATAATCGGGGTCGATCCCAATTTGCAATGTCTGGCAATGCGCTGGTAATTAAAACGGCGGGTACTCGTCCTGCGACGGTGGTGTCTGTTGGCAGTCGATGCATAATGCATGTTGCACCTATCCTTGGTGCTACATTAGGCAGTCGTTGGGTCATTCTTAGTGAATGTTGCTGTCAATGCTATTTGAATTTGAATAATTATACGTAACTTCTGTTAAGTGAGTGTACTGTCTGACATTGCTGCCTCAATAATGTATTTTCTTAGACACCCAACTAGCACATAAGCAGCCTAAACAGTCTTTGTACGACTACTGTATACTGTATAGTAATCGTACCACAGCTTTACTATTGTACTGAAGCTGTACAGTAGTGAGTTTAAACATGATTTAACAGACATGTGGTATAGTAGCCGTATGATGGTAATCATAATACCCAAGAACATACAACAACGTATTATACAGTTATTGTATCGGCATTAGATATAGAGCCGAGTTAAGAATTCCTTCTATAACACTATAAGATCTAAATAGAGAGTGGTTGCTGGCCAAAGAGTTTAAATGAAGTTATAAACTGACTTTATGTGGCTTTAAGCTGTTGAATTGGATTTGATTGATCTTTGTAGAGCTATATTTAAATAAAGAGAAATATTATCTTCTTGTAGCGCGCAAGCCGGAATATTTGAGAATTTTACAACATCCATATGGCAAATAGTTGTAAAACGCCTTATAGATCTAAAACAGTACAAATAACTTTTCTATCATCATTATAACAAATAAAGCGCGTCAAGAGTGGTTGTAGGTACTTGTAAAGTACTATCAATTTTAATATTGTTCTGTGAAAGAATGAAACGGGTTCCGTAGTTCCAAATTTGCAAACAGCGTAGGTATCTTGTACCAATTATATAGCTGACACTATTATTATTTTAAATTAGTGGGTGTAGTCCTTACTCCCTTTTAACTAGGGTGTAAAGGTTAAAAAAAACTTATGGTTTGGCGGTACCATATTTATGTTAGAATTTTTATACAAAATTATTGTGAAGACAATAACTAACGACCTATTATAAATCTACTAAACGCAAATATCATAATCTCGTTTGACCAGGTTGAGCATCACAGGCATTGCAAGAGTCGACAGCAGCTGTAGTTGAGTTTTCACACTCTTCTGGTACTACCTGTAAATTGATAAAAGATTCTTGCATTAAATTACAATCAAAATGTACTGATACATTATAGGTACATTATCTTTATCGCTAAAACATAACCGCACTGAACTATGCCATAGAACTTGGAAGATCTTTATTTGTGGATTTATTTGTGGTTCTTGGAAATATATTTATATTAGTTGTACCTGCCCGCGGAACCGCTCACGTAAAATATTAAATAGGCCATAACTGGCCAGAAAATACATGTAACAATTGAACAGAGAGATGTTGACTTTTATAAATTAATTTCAAACTCATACTCAAATTTCTTTATTCACTAAGGTACAATTTGTACACTTATGAAAGTCAAGTTTGACGCCATCGGTTCACGAGTCTACCAGGAGGCCTTGTTCTGAGAAACTCAACAAGTTTATCCTCCCTATACAGTTTTCATAGTATTGATTTGGAAAGAGTCATAATACACATTGTTCACAAAACATAATAATATGGAAGAAGCCCAAGTAGCACATAAAGGCTGTACAGCGGCTGCCTTATGGTATACCTAGATACTAAAAGATGTTTATGCTGGTGTTATAAAGGTGTTTACAGCGCATTCTCAGCCCTTATAACTCTTAAATGGGCACAAATTATACAGCCTATAGTTCACATTTAGTTCACATTTCGTTATAACGGCATTATAGTGGCATTATATTAGAGTTATTATGGTTCACTATGCTGTATATCAGATGTTTAATAGGACACACGTTACCTCTTAAGCAGCGAAGGCACTAAAATACGCTCTTCACGGTCATCTTAAGCATCCTTAAGTTTTCGATAACGCCGTTTTAAATTTTTGGTGTACTATTTTGACATTCGTCTTTAAATATTCTGCGGTGTCTGTGAACTGTTAATGTCAAAGTGGAATTTTATATGGTTAATGTTTTGTTTTGTTATTGTTGTTATCACGTTAATATCGTAAAATCAATTGGGGACGCGAGTTTTTTGTGAATCTATATATCAATTTCTAGCAAATTTTTTAAGCGCCTCGTATATATTACATTTTTGATTAAAAATATGTAACAAAAATGTTCGTAAAACATATATTTTTTTACTGTTTAATTTTTAATAACATACATTATGCTTTATTATTAATATTATTGGCAGTAGGTATATAGTTAGCATAAATAAAGCGCATTGATTATAAACAAATTATAGAAAACAATATATTTAATGGTGATAAGTATTAATAAAATGGCGCTTCATAAATGCTGCGTAATAGAACTTCGGTGAACCGATATGCCACTTTTGGAATTAAACCATTGTAAATTTACACCAAACTGATAGTTTAGGCTGTACGATAGTTCACTAGGAACTGTTATAAACCAGCATTTTTACGGTGTAACCCGACACCTTCATACAGCAGTTATCATATTTTTATACCATTAAAATTCTCTTAAGCAGCCAATGTAATATAAAAATGCTAAATGCTGCAAGAAAGCATTTTTGACAGCATTTTCTACTCAAATACCGTAACAAGAGTATCCATTATTACTTATATAATGCTATTATAACGATTAAAGTGTAATTCATAGGTTAAAGATCACGGTTGAACCTTAATAAGTGGTTATTAAAGCTAAATGTTCCAATTTACACCAAAGGTGATATGTTAAACTGCTACTTGTGCTACTTGGGAGGAAAGGAAGAGGTTTTTAAGTCATCACGCGGTCCCTAAATCGATCTCTGCTATAATGGAATATATTAGCTCAATTAAATATCTTTGTGCTCTGTAAAGAAGCGTAAAAGACAGGTGTATGTTTAAAAGCATACAAAAGCGCTTCACTACTACTATTGTAAAGGAGAAAATCCTATTACATAGAATACTAGAGCATTTTTGCGAAACAAACCGGTAGAATAGTCATAGTGGATGTTGAAAGCTGTTGTAATTGGGCGCCATTACAGTATTTGATTAAATCATAATTTCGTTGGTTATTACCAACATTTATTAACTGTAAATGTGTACAAAATCATAATTCAAGCCATTATTTCTCACCTATAACCCCAATGAAAGACGAATACAATACCAAGAAACCAAAAATACAATCTATGCTAAATGCAGATTTAACACTTTCTAATATTAAATTTACTTTTAATATTAAAAACTGCATAAATAAGAGGCGCGTGAAAATTTTAACTAAAACATATATATACATTCACGATAAACTGGTACTCCCACTGATAATTCCAAACATAAATGAAAAAAATAGATGCTAACTTACCTGTACTTAAAATATTTAAATCTTCATGTCTTACTTCATCTGTCATTACTTCACTGTCACAAATCTATTCTAAAAAATATATTTTGTTCACTTCCATCTGATTATCGCTATTATAAAATTTATAAAGAGTCGTAAAATCTAATTCCGCGTTAAAGACACGTCAAAATACGGCAAGAACGCTATAGTCGCGCTAAAATAACTTATTATAGATGATACTATGGCGTATATTCCCGCTTTCATGACATGTTAGTAACGCCGCATTAACACACATTTTCGATCATTTTGGAGCAACTGTACAACAAATAGCCGTATAATTTGTGCCTCTTTTGAGGGTAAAGCAGCGCTGTAGCAGTCTACAATTTCTGTAGAGTTTGCTTATAGAGCCAATGCCGTATTTGAAAACTTCTATCTGGCCACTGAAGCGCTTGTTATAAAGCTTGTGTGCTAGTTGGGCAGCTATCAGTTATTAACAAACAACTTTTCTTTTCATCTTCGATCGAATACATGTTTGGATTGGATATGGTCGATGACCCGAATTATTATACGTGACATGAGTTACGTTCATAGTGTAGTAGTTATGTACTCGTACATAAAAAAACGTTTTTTAATGCTGGTAAATGCTGGCCAAGTTCTGGATTTTGTAGGCAACGACAACAATCAACAACGACAACAAACACCAATGCTAGTACCAAAATATAAACGCGATTGGAATAAACTATATAGTACCTTTAGGTATTGATCATAGTGACACAAGATGAGATCTAATAACATAGCAATAAAGCGTATTTCATACATTTTATGCAAATTTTAAGCGCTACTTTTACATATTGTATCATGTTACAGTAATAGAACATCTATTACTGTAACATGATACAAAATGTAAAAGTAGCGCTTAAAATTTAAAAAGCTAGGTAATTATCAAAATTGGTTTTTTTGAACGTAGGTGGCACTGTATGCCAATAGAGGGCTTGTGTCAGGTATATAGATTGGGAACAGAGTAACAGAAAGAAGAAGAAATGTGGCACCATCTTGTTTACTCTGACTTATTTATGCTTACTTGTACTTTATTTATTTTACTCTACTTATTGGCATAAACATACACATTTCATTTCATTTACCTACTCTGTTCTCACAGTAAACCGTTGAGGTATGGGCGCTTCCATGTTGTATTATTATTTCTACATGATGATTTGTTTCGTTATTATTGTCTATCATAAATCAATACCATGCGCACATACTCTTGAAAAAAATGACCTCAAATCTGCGTGACCATTCAAATTGCTACACAAATTAAATTCTTTTTACTGATATAACATTAAATACCCCCGAACCGCAATATAAAGCTGTTATAAAAAGGGCCGAACAGTAACATGTGACGTGTTCCCAACTCATTGGACCGTGTTGCGTTTAATTCGCGCACAAAATGGCGGCTTGACGTTTAATTATGGCAAAATGGCCGGCGCCGTTCCTAGCAATGGCGCGAAAAGAGTCACGAGAGAGATAATCATCGCTTTTTAAAAGGCGTTCTTTATATTGTTGATGGAATATTTGTGTCCAGAGCTACGTCAGCTGATGTAGTAGACAACTTTTTGATTGGATTTCGGTATGTATGAATTTTTAAATAAAGTGGGTGTCAATATAGATAAATGATTTTCCTAGCGATAATAGAAAACTTTGTTGGTTTATGTATTATATTCCAGATGAACTCGGTGTAAGCTTTGAGTTCGGTTTGGAACACTAAACAAATTTTGCATGGAACAACCAAGATGAACCTCCTAAAATTTAATACTGACTGTTATTGCAACTGCTAATTGAACCAAAGTGGCTTTTTGGGCTCGTAATCCTTGAATATACTTATATTGCGTATGTAGGTTTATTGACACTATCTTAGAGCGATCATTAATACTACCTACCAGACCAATAGGTTTCAAATCCTCGTACTTATAAAGGATTGTGTGTTGAATAAGATGTAATAACGAGTAATAACTGTATAATAAATTATTTTCAAATATTTTATGTAATTAATTTATTATATTGTATCCGTTATCTAATATCCGTAATGGTACAGACATTTAAGTTGTGATAAATTTCCTCAATATGTCTAATGTCTTTGAATTTGAACTCTAATACTATGAAATAAGGTTGAACTTTTTATGAGTACCTATTATTCGATAATTTTGGGTAGCCTGATTTATAGTCGCATAGTACTCAAGCTTCACATAAACAAAGAATATTTTGTTTCGTATTGAACAATGAAATATCTAATATTAATACATTCTACTAGTATTAAAGGTTTGTTTTAACGTTTTTTTTTATTTTCGATATATGTAACATTGTAATGAGATGAAATAGACGAACGCTCTTAGCATATGGAGTGGTCTGTATAGCTGCCTACACATCAAGCGATCCGGGTTCGAATCCTATTTATGCATGGTTTAGGCGCAGAATGTCTAATTCGCAAAATGTCCAACTGTCGCAAAATGTCCAGTTCGCAGAATGTCCAGTTCGCAGAATGTCCATTCGCAGAATGTGCAGTTCGCAAAATGTCAATTTCGCGAAATGTCCAATATTAATGTTACGTGATTTTCCCTTTCAGTGACAGTGTAACTTAGGTTAGCGAGGAGCGAAGCTACCAGCGGGTTAGGTCGACATAAACACAGCGCAACTTTAGGGCGTTTCTCACATTAATTTGCATCACAGAAACACAAGGTGTTAGTAAATTAATAATTAATAATTTTGGATACATTTTGCGAAATGGACATTCTCCGAACTGGACATTCTGCGAAATGGACACTCTGCGAACTAGACATTTTGCGACCATTGGACATTTTGCGAATTGTACATTCTGCGCCACAAACGTTATGCATGTCTCTCATAGGTGCAAGTTGACGACGGTGCACGTAGCTGCAATACTGTGAACAGCATTGATTAGTTCCGACAGCGTTACGACAGCCAATCCCTCAATGATTGCGGATTCCAGGTGAAGCTCGCACCTTCTGCACCATCTGATAAGATGAAGACCAAGAACTTCCCCCTTAAGTTAGAAAAAGAGCCCGAAATTGATTTCATTTCACCAGCCTTAAACACAGCTTGCCCTTATTCTATTAACGAGAACTTAATTAATTTTAATAAAGTTTCTCGGGCAGCGTAAGTTTAGTAAATTAACTTAAGTATAATTTGGGACATTATAATTTAAACGAAAATTATAATTCAAAAGAAAAATATATAAATAAAGAAGTAAGTTTAAAAAGTAAAGCTTTGGAAACTACGCAAGATAGATGCCTTCCTAATTCTTGTTGTCATAGTAAAACTGATTTTTACAAGTCATCCAGAATCTTATCAAAAAAATTTCAAACTTAACCACAAACGGCTAAATTTGTACGTAAGGTAGCTCGACGCGACTGTTTCCTCTATGACCGCTAAATCGATGATACACGCGCAATAAAACATTCAGCGCACAGAATCGAATGCACGACCTCTGTGGTTTAACAGGGAAATGTCCTAAACAAACTAATGTCAGGTTCTTTGAATCTCGAAAACAAACGCGACTAGCATACAACGACTTAATTGTAGTTAAACTTTTGGAACACGGAAATTCAATGCTCTCATCTGGTATGTATAAAAGGGTTGCATATATAATGGCGTAACATTCTTTTTTTTTAAAAAAGTGTAGCAAATGACTATCCACTTGATGGTAAGCAGAAGTGGAATCCAGAAGCAAAAATCGCTAGTCCGAGGCTGGCCACCGTCGCCTTGCCGACCTGCAAGGTGCTTCTTCACGCCTCTTTTGACTGATTCAGGATTGTGAGAAGGAGGAACATGCATTACCAACCATTATTACGCTTACCAACCAATTCGAAATTAAGTATTTTAAAAAAGGGCTATGACAATCATTAGTTTGGTTGAAGGAAGAGAACTCTTTTATATATAAGTTCGCCTATGCAAAATGTAATTCTCAATTTTAGTTATAAGTATTTTTAGTGCAACAGAGAGTGTCATATATAAATATTGTAAAAAATTTCTTTAAAAGCCTCATAATGATTCAAAATTCTTAATTAACAATGAATTCTAATTAATCATTAAGCTTATTATTCTGCTTAAAAGAATGCCATCTACTTTTACCTTCTCTGTAACTGCTGCGTCATCAAATTCGCAAATTAATTATGTGAGCCGAAAAGGTTCATAAATTATTCTGTGTGAACTACTGTGATAGAGATTATCAGGATACAGAACGAACGCAGACATTTTTGGACCTTAAATCTAACTTAATAGATACGGTTTTACCATGTCAAGTTCAGTCTGAAGGCGACTATTTTGGCGAAGGCGAAAATTTCAGATTGACATCGTTCGTTGTGACTCATAATTTATTTGTGTAAAGTGAAGTTGCTCGATTAGTGAACTAAAGTGGGCATACAAGTAAATATGTGATGGGCTTTGTCTTATTTTGTAAGATGAAAACGAAAAGTAGTTCATGATGCAAAAGTAGATCTCAGAATGTCAGCGCTGCTCTACAATAGGTGACGGATTGGAACAGATGCAGGCAAACCATTGATCGCTTAAGAACGAATCACGATCGAAGAAGTTAAACTAAAATGTGTTTCCATTTATATTTTGTGGTGTCAAAATATTGTTTTATTTATACTATAATGTTGTACAGTATATCTAACCACCAACTGTTGGATGGAAGATAATAATGTAGCTAACAATTGTGGCGACAGATTTTGATTAGATTGTGGTACTAAGCAAAGCGGAATTAAAACTACCTTACCAGCAACCAACCACTCCCAATCACTAGACCATGCAGGCGGTCTCATAAAAGACAAAACTCCTTAACAAAACTATTTATTTATTCACTTAATAATCTGATTTAAAGAAGTAAGGAAAACATGTCTGAAGCTTCTCTGGCATTTGTTTCGACCAGATTTCGGGAAAGAAATATTCCGTGAGTAATATCTAATCCCGTTGCTTGATCGGGCAATATTTTAAGTTGATTTGCTGCATATTTGGTAGGGAGCAAAGTAGAAACTTCGTTAAATATTTATTCGCGTATCTTACTGTTTGCAGACTTCCACTTCTTACGTGATGTGACGCCGAAACATAAATAAAATTGTTTCAAAAACTGGAAAATAACATTTTCAGGATTTAAAATGCCATGGAAGACTGCAAGATTTGAATTTTCGGAATTTTGCTAAGGAACTACCGTCAACTCTAGGAATATTGTTACAAAACTACTTAAGGTATCGACCTGTACGGACGTGAATATCATTCCTTTATATAAGGGAAGGCAGAAATCATTTCTTTCTGTTCATAATTACTCTCATCACACTTCTCGTAAATTCTGGGATTTTGAGTACTGTTGACGTAACAAAACTAATAAACCAAAATCAATTTAAGTCACAAACTGTCGTACTTAGACAAACACTACCTCCAAATATTTTTCTTATAAATATGTGTTGTACACATCTTTCTGAATGCGCTAATATTGTAACAGTAAATTAATATCTGAAAGCAATATCATTTGCACGGACAGGCACCTTTGATGAAGACAATCTTTAGATAAAATGTTGACTCGGAAAAGATAATGCCTTAACATTTTTTGTAATCTTTTTTCTTTCTTTAATTATATTTGTAATTATATTGTTCGCCGGGATGCCCATATCATTTCTTTACTTTATACCCTCATTTTTCTTCTGCACAAGTTCTGAAGTCATCGGAAAATCTTAGTTTCGCGACAACAATGCATTTTATTTTTATCTCTCCTTTTTCTGCTTTATCTGCAATCGGCATACAGCCTTTATCATACACGTTCTCGAGATGACGCGGAGATGTTTGGGGCTACTACAGTTAACAACGCCAATTGGATGTTAAGTTATTTTCTTTGGTCAAGTGCCATTTTATTTGAATAATTTTACTGTGATTCTTATCCTTCATCTCCCCTGATAACAAGTGTTGATAAGTCTTAAGGTCCAGTCACCTTATAATAAAACCCTCAAGCACAGAGGGACTGACCATCCTCTATCTATCTTATTATTAATTGTCGGAACACAATAATGCAACAGACTTGGAAAATATGTTAGTAGCTAGCCAGGAAAACTAAAAAAAATCCCAGCATCAACCGAACCAAGTAAAAATTGGTAATCTCCTGGGAACCAAACCCGGGCAATTTAGATTAGATCACAGAAGCAGCTAAAATGATTCAGTAGGTAATTACTTAAAACGGTGACTCAGCCTGTACAGTCAAAGATATAATTTTGTTCTCAATATCGAATCCAAAGCAACAGTAAACATAAAATTTAATAACAAATATTTAGGCATAATATTGTAGTATATAAAAATGTATATAGGTTATAAAGTATACAAATTTTCCTTATCGGCACACCGAATCAGTTCGATTTAAATAGCTAAACGTCACAAATCCATGTCAACAGACGTTACGACGTCTCCGCACGAACAACTAACGTAGGCCAAAAAACGTCCCCAGCGATCCATAAACCGTTCGATTCGTTGTAATGTGTATAGAAACCGATGGTAATAAAATTTGCAAATAAACGCCCCGAATCGAATAAAACAGCGGCCAACAGGCGAGTATGGGCATCGCATCTGTTTATTCAAATACGAACTGCGGGCTTATTTAAAACCGTTTTTAGAACGTACGCAAACATATTGGGATCCTGATGAAAATATTTTGGTGCCTTCGGAAATTCAAATGTATTATCGGAATTATGTAAAGCTGCGTGGATCATTTTCCGCGCAACCTACTCGTATGCTTATGTTTTTACAGTAAGGTTTGCCACCGTTACCAAGCTTAATTGGTCTCCCTTTATTCAATTCTGTTTACTATTAGTCAGACAGTATGTAGTTTTTAAGTAGTAATAAGGTTTGCAAACGTTACCAAGTTTAATTGGACCTTACGCTTGTCTAACCTATAAATCCACTAATCTTATACCAATATTATAAAGATGAAGAGTTTGTTTGTTTGGTTAAACGCGCTTATCTCAGGAACTACTGATTGAAATTGAAAGAATATTTTTGTGTTGAAAACTTCATTTGTCGAGGAAGGCTATATATAACCGTCAGTAACGTGAGCGAAGTCGCGGGCGAGTACTAGTGGTATACAAAGTCTAGACCTAATTCCGTAGAACTCTCGTGAGAATGGTGAATATATTGAAGACTTTTTCTGTCTTCGAGACCTGCTAAATTTCTTAGGCTCACGCTGCTGGGTTATGTTTTCGTCAACAAACTGTGGCTACAGTTGCTACGTTGCTACCATCCCAATGCCAACAAAGAAGTTTGGCAACTTATTTCTATGTCGAATAATCTAGAAATGAAATTGCCTGCCAGTACACGTGACGATACTTCTTAAAATTGTGGGTCTTTTAAAAGAAAGCGTGAAGAAGCACCTTGCAGGTCGTCAATAGCTACTGCGGCGCGCGTAGTCCCTCTTACATCAATTATTTTCACAATAGACTTCACTACCGCGGTGGTCCTACCGTGGTCCTACCGGGTGGGGCGGAGTCTTTTACTAGACATTTTATAAAAATAAGCTTTGGAAGTCTATAAGCCTAATGAATAAATGTTGAGCTCTGCATCTCATCTTCTAGATGTTGGATACAATGAATAATTGATTGTGAAGTATGAACTTAAAAATTATCCTTCGAGGAAGTGAAGTGTTTATTTGCATACCGGATCAGATCGGGGAGCTACATAAATAACCTCACTTGAGCTATTCCGGCATAATAATATCGTATGGTGTTGTATTGAAATACGCATGTTTCTTATATAGACTTACTTATATTAATTATACAGAATAGTAGCGCCTTGCACTTCTACGATAATTATTGTTAAAAAGAGTTTATCAATCCTCAGAGATAGGGGATTCCTATTGTATGTACCTACAGCCAAACTGAGTGTTGCTTCAAGCACGCTGCGGCTAAAATTTGGAATGACTTGCCACCACCTATTCGAAAGGGGCTCCAATCGCTCACTTCCTACCTTTCGTAATAAATGTCGAGGAGGCTACTTGGACAGCAATATTCTATGTTGTCTCAGGGTTGATTGTGATTATGTTTGTATAAGTATAATTATCATAGGTTTAAACAATAATATTCAGTTACCCGATGTCAGTTCAATTATGGTGATAAAGAATACTGTAAAAGGTTGTGACAGAATAATAGAGGTTGTGGACTATCTTAGAGGAGTGCCCACAATGGGCCCAAGAAAGGACTGTGCTCGCTCGCATAGGCTGCGACCTTTCCCTGCCAACATTTGTGCGGGAGATGGTCACAAGCCCAGATAGAGTGGGTAGCGTTTCGCCACATAGAGGGCGATAGGCCGCAGAAATGCGTTCGAGATTGGGTCCGGATGCGGACGAAGCGACGGTTACGGGGCAGTCAGAGGCATGGTTTGCTGTTACTCTGCTTTTGTAACCGAAGCCGAAGATGGAACGCGGTGGTTATTTTAGTGGGTAGGACCCGTTAAATAAGGTAAGTCCCACACACCCCCTGTACAGTGTCCCTTCTGCTACATGGGGATAGTGCGTTAAAGCATTTTTTCCACCTAAAAAAAATATAGTGGACTATCTGCAACCACTGAGTCATAAACCGTTAGGTCTTCCTTTTGTTATTTTTTTTTTAAAAATTGTCTGGTGTAAGGTCTATCATAGATGGTATATGTATGTGAAAGGAAGATAAATAAATTATTTTATTATTATCATTATAAATCTTCGGTATAGAAAAATATATTATATTATTTTGTAATTATTTTCAAGACAATTTTAACTCTAGACAATAAATATTGTTTTAGTTATTAATTTTGCGCCTATAACACTTTCATTTTGTGTCAAATCTAATTTAGTATTTAATTAAATATTAAATTTGGCTTGTTTGCCAAGTTATTACTAATTTAAGTTATGTTATTGTTCCTCTCGTCTCCACTTTGTGTTCACATCTTTGCGAAACACTGCTTTTTATAATTCCACAAGGCTACTTGGGTGGATTTTCTTAAGCTGGCTTTTGACTATGGGATATAATGAAATATACTATATTATCTCATCTTCAGATATAACACTTTATCGCTCGTTGTAAATTTTGTACGAGACCGTTCGCAATGTGTTATGATATAAACTACATCCTAAATTATATTTTTTTTTCGACCGACTGATCGATATTTTTGAAGCTGTAAATTTTATATTTGTTATTGTTGCTATGTTTTGGATTTGTCTATAATATTGATTTTAAATTATTTTTTATACATTGAGTTTAATTGTGCCATTTAGTAAAATGGTGGGATTTATTCCACCAAAACACATTCTGTAAAAAAACTAGCCAAGTCTCGATGGAGCTGCTTGTTTATCTCTAAAAAGTAATGAAATCTAGACAAAGTCGTGCCAAGTCTAAGGTTCCTTACTGCGATTTCTTTATTATTATAGTTAATGTTGTGTTACTTGGCCGAAAGGAAGCGGCCCACCAAGTTGAATATTTTTTGTAAAGGCGGTATGTCGATCTCCAATAGTTTGGTTGGGCTCTTGTGTTTTCTAATCAGGGTCACCAGGTACTCCAGATCTTCGATTATCCTAGTTTTTATAGTTTTCCCTTTATTTGGCCATTAAACCCTAACTCTGTACCAAATTTCAGCTCTCTGAGTTTATGGGAAGTACTAGTTCTATTTTGATGATCATGAGTGAGTGAGTGAGTGTCATAAATGCGAAACTTTGCTTTCGCTTAACTTCGGAACTAAATGACCTACAGACATGAAAATTTGGATTTTTAGTATGTGATTATAGCTTACTGGATGACGAAAATTTCTGTGTTCTGGTCTTATCCAGAGGTTCTCAAATAAGGGCCTGAAGATGCGGCGAAATGGTTCCTGTAAAGGATGGTACGGCAGTGTTTGCTTCGCGCTCGACTTGGCGGGGGCACTACCGTGCCCCCAGATGATATCAGAAGTTCCTTAGATACAAGTTTTACGTCAGCAAGCAACATTTAATCAAGTTGTTAAAAAACGTGTTTCATGTACCAACGTTTGCCTTTGCAAGTCGTAAACCAAATGAATAGTTCCATTA
Source organism: Elophila nymphaeata (assembly GCA_955850985.1). Lineage (NCBI taxonomy): Eukaryota > Metazoa > Arthropoda > Insecta > Lepidoptera > Crambidae > Elophila > Elophila nymphaeata. The sequence continues at coordinate 23,225,711 of OY039079.1, forward strand.
AAACTGGCCGGTTCCTGGTCCGGGCTAAATTGATCGGGCAGTCACGCTTGAGTGAAACCCAGCTTAGTGTAAAAGTGGCGAGTGAATCCAAACTGTGCCGTTAGAAACATTTAGGAGTTTGGCTCTTTTCTGTGAACTTTATTTTGACTTTATCTAGTCAAGAGGATACAGATTCCTTTTTAACGGACTTCAAATGAATTCGACTGTATTTTTTTATGTTTGTTACCTCATAACTCTTTACTAAAAGATTCTTCTGACCTTTGGAAGCTGGTGTCTGTCATGTGGTCCCATTTAAATTTGATCAACATCTGTCCAGCAGTTTTCGAATTATCCCTAATAATGGCTATTTAATTGACATCGATGATATCGTAATCTTATCACTTGTGGGTCTAAAAGATCTCGAGATAGTTTCCTGAAATTTACTATACTTAAAACACGAAAAAGCAAAAATAAATTATTTTTAAATAAAAAAACCGCCTTCAAAACTAAAAACGGAGAAATAAAAAATTTGTTTGTAAAAATCTAAATGAAATAGTAAATTTTTTTTTTTTTTGAGGTTGGTGCCAACCTCAATATTTGGAATAAACGTTGTCACTTGTATTTAGAAAATTTTCATCAAAATCGGACTTGAGACTCCTTTGAGTACTTTTCGCTATTCCTCATAGCTCCGAATTTAGCCATCCACGCCCTCTTGAAAAATTCCCTCTGTATATGTAGGTACTTGTATTATATCGTATTTATGTATTGCATAGTAAAACTGATATACAACCGTTTCCATATAAGTAGATATGTTATGTTTTATGTATCTAAACAATTAAGTCATTTTTGTGGAAAACCTTAAGTTCAACCCGAATCTCTGATGTCCATAGTCCATATTTTTTGATTAATTAGTTAATTTATTTTATTTATTTATTTATTTTCTAATAGTTTTATAAATCGTTTTTGTTTAAGTTATAAGGTTATAAGTTATTTCATAACCTTATAACTTCAACATAATTTGTGGTGAATTCGAAGCATTCAGAGCGATAAATACCTCCTTTCTTACCACGTTTATTCCGGACGGGCCCATGAATGAACTGTGTGCCTTTCATGCTCAAGTGAGTTGAATCTGAATGCCAGAGCGAAGTCTGTGACGGCATTGAACGCGGAAAACTCCAAGACTTTCCTCCTTGGATACTAAGCTTTGTTTACTTTGCATTTCTTGTTTATGGCCCTTAAAATGAATACAGTTTTTGCGTAAATATTTTTTTTTATGTAGGTGCTTGGTATATACTCGTAAATGTTAAAAAGTCTCTTAGTTGAATATTAAAATGGCGAAGCCTTGTGGAAGTACGCTAAAAACTCGTAGTAAATTATGACAAAAGAAACGATGTTTACCATAAAAACATAAGCACCAAGCACTGACAAATTTCGACAGCGAAAAGCAGTGCCTCGGTGGCGAAATTGGTTAACGCGTCCACCCGGATTGTGGAAGGTGCGGGTTCGAGTCCCGCCTGAGGCAAGTCGATTTTTTTCAGTGCATTTTTCTAATATTGTGGACTGTTAAAATAAAACTAAGAAATTATAGTATTGGTCACTTCTGCTTCTTTTAATTTTTTCATTGCATTCTTTATATGAGTTAAATCTATTCTATTTTATAGTTGTAGCGAATAGCTTTTGCAATTCAATTATTTTACATTTCGTCTACGCAACCTTTAATTTGTACGCCTTGAAGTCGGTTTCCCTATTTTTTTTTTGCTAAAATTTTTTTTTCATTTTTTTAATTACTTGTTTTGACAAAATACACTTTAAAGACAATGATAATACACCTGTGTAATTAAAAATTAATGATTTTTGAATAGTTAGTGCTTTATTTCTCTGATTCATCCCATAGGTCTTTTCGGTTACGCGCGCCCGCTCCCGTTACAAATGACCACCGTGAAGGTTAAATATTTAAATATTTTATGTCAAGTAATGGATTAGTAAGTACCTATGTCTTAAATATATTCTCGGATCCTTCACTTGCTAATATAATAATCCACGATTTAATATCGGTTATTACATTACACGCGCTAAATACCAGACAAGTCACAATCACCGTAATTGTAATCAGCGTCATCTTGTGGGTTGACTTGGTAGTAAATTAAATCCGTTCTGTTCAAAGGAAATTAATTAATTATTATAACGTTGATTATGCGTTATTGAGTGGACTGTAATATATTTTTTTATGATATTTAAGGTATAGAATATTAAGTTTCATATAATGATATTAGAAATCTGCAAAAGTTAGGTAATCGGATCAACGAAGATGAACAACTAACAAGTAACCTAAGCTTCCAAATACCATTATAGAAACTGGATTATACAATAATTTAAACAGGTACGCATCCAACGGAAAATGGCTATATTTTGAAATGAATTTTCTGTGATAATCAAAGCACAAGTTAATATATGTTTTGGGTTCAACTGTTTTTAAAGCTTCACTGATTGATAATATCAATCAGTATATTTTTAATAAATGATTTCTGCTCATATTAAACATTTTTCCGTTTTTTTGTGGCGGAATACAAAGTGGTTTTGATAAATAACGATTACTTTCGCTCAGTCCATCTTCGTCTATATTTTTCGGAAAACATATTCCACTTGGTTCTAATGAAGAGTAGCTTGTGTATTATATATAACTATGAGTGCTTAGAGCCAAAATGAAAATAATGGAACATTCGCCCAGATTGCTAGAAATCTTAGATTCATTTGCAATTTGGATTACGGGACAATTTTTTATTGTTATCTTTTCAGTGTTATCTATTCCGTTCGGGTCCTTCCAATAGTAAGGTATTAAAGATAAACTGGTGGTTGTATAATTAAGCTTCCCAGTATCTTCAGCAGTCCCCTTTTAATGTGTTACGACTCGATAGAAGACTAATGATCTATTTCCATTTCTTTATTGGACATCAGTAAGTTAAGTCTGATATAGTTAAACCTCATCGTACAACCCAATTCAATCCAAAACCCATTCATTATTAGAATCACTTAACTCAAAGCTGTAAATAATTTTCGATGTCAATAGCTCCACCTGAAAAATTGGATATATAGGCTAAGATATATAGACCGATAAAGAAAAATAAATTATCAAGTTTTGTTATGATATTTTGCCTGTGCGACTCTCGTGATATAAATTAGCGATATTTCAGAGTACCGTAGAATGCCGTAATTTTGCCTACATGTTATTATGTTTCTTACACACTATTAGTTCTTAAACTTCTTTTATTTAGTCGCTGTTTCAGTTTTATATTTTTATTATGTTTAAGGACTATACTGTTACGGATTTGCATAAAGTGAAATTATAATAATTTAAATATTTAATTTAAAAAAAGGTGTCTATTTTTATTTGGTCAGCAGAATCGACTCATGGAATCGTATCTTATGGACTAGACAGGCTTATTTTGCGTCTAAATTATTGATGCAATATTTAACTAAGTCTTGCCCAATAATACACTTAAAATTTCAAAAGATTTTGCAACGATTTTTATTTAGAAATTTTAAATAACGTGACTAATACATATTTTATTGAAAATCCTCATAAAAATTGGCGTTGTTCCATACTAACTCTATTTTTTTAACTCTAAATCCACATGTTACAAAATTTGGAGGAAATAAGCGAACAACCCTCGGTTAAATCTAGCATCTATAAATTATGAAAAAAATCAAGTCTGTCTATGAGTTAGTAGGCATCAAATCGTCAATTCTGATGAAGAGATTAAAGAGTCATTCACTTTTTTTCAGAATTTAACAATTGAAATATAATTTAATTACAGGTAAAAATCTTGTAAAAGTGTAGCTTCAAAAAATAATAATAAAAACCTAAAACAACTATTGAATGAAAGAAATTGCAAGTTTAGGTACAAGATAATAAAACAACAATTTTATAGGTAAAGACCAAATATTATAAAAACCGTAACTTATGGAAATTTTAATCTTACATAGTTGATAGTATGCATAGTTATACTGGGTAACAACAGCATATTGTTTGTAAACACAATGTCAATCATTTTCGCAGTGAAACGAAAAACGTTACATGTTTCAGCGAAAGACCTCATAAAGTGATATGTCACAGGTACCCGAGTGAAATCACGTAGCTAAGTAATTGTTGTTGTTGTTGCCCTAATGGAAATCCTGGAAACTCCCCATAGAAATGGAAAGTTTTAAAATTTAAATTGCCATAGAAATATAAAACTTATTACACACAGGTTTTGTAATTTAGGCAAAAGAGTGGCATGTAGGAAACATTGCATTCCATACCTAATTTCCCTACCCTGCTCCCGATTTATTTCGGGTCGGTGCAATATGCCTTGATATCGACAATACTGCTTAAGGATGTGGCATTACATTTTTACGGCCATTATATTACATTTTAATTTTTTTTTAACCCCTTACGCAAAAAGGGGGGTGTTATGAGTTTGACTTGTCTGTGTATTTGTAGGTCTGTGGTAGCTCATAAACGAATGGACCTATTTTGATGCGGTTCTTTAGTTCGAAAGCTGACGTGATCTGGGTGGTTATAAGCTACAATTCATGAAAATCTGCACAGGCGTTTCAAAGTCGTCAGCTCTGCAAAATACAATTTAAGTACCTAACTATCTATTGGAATCATAGTCCTCGAGTAATTTAAAAAGAATGATATAAAAATAAAATTAAAAAATTTAAGTAACCCCCGACACGAAAAAAATAAAAATAATTCTCTCAGCCTTTTAACTATATCAAAAGAACCTATTAATATTTTCAAGATGAACGTAGCTATGTGAGGGGACCGCTAAGTAAATAAAATGAAACCAAAATTCAAATACAAAGAATATTGATACCTAATCCTAAAGTATGGATTAGCGGTCCCCGACGCGGCGTTAAAAGGCCGAGAGGATAATTTAGGTTAGGTACAATTTTTTTCCATTTGAATATTTCGTTAAACCACTTTTAAAATTAATCATACGTCCATTGACATTTATGTTCAATAATATTAGGATATCTCAAGACTATGATTATGTGATAATGATTTCATTTTCTAATTGAAAATACGACAGAAGCTCTTAAAGCTATTTTACAAAGATTGATGTATTTTATTTCTCGCATTCCTACGCCAAATCGAAAGGGTAAAACGTATTCTGAAATACGTATATCTAGAGCTTGATAAATGGGACTTACCAGTGTTTCAATTTGCAATAATCGATTGAACTGAATAAAATTATAATAAGTTAAAGCGACGCAATTTATAACCGTTGACTAGAATTTACAAACTTCGGGAGTTGGGTAAATAAATCGACGAGTGAATCAGCTTATCTCAGTATTACTTCTTTCATTGTATTCACTGTAATAGTCTTTAGAAAGAGGAGAAAAGAGTTCTTTCTGTTATTCCTTTTTTAGGTATGTACGAGTACCTAAAAAAGGAATAACAGAAAGAACATCTTATATATAAAATTCTCGTTCACCATGTTCGTTCTCGTACTCCTCCGAAACGGCTTGACCGATTCTCATGAAATTTTGTGAGCATATTGAGTAGGTCTGAGAATCGGCTAACATCTATTTTTCATACCCCTTAGTGATAAGGGTTGTCCACCCTTAATTTTTTTTTTATTTATAAGGCAAAACAACGTTTGCGGGGTCAGCTAGTATAATATGTAATTATTTTGTTAAGTATGATATTGTATATAATTATGTGTTGAAGACAAAAAATTACTAACGAGACATCGTAGTTTATGTATTTATTTTGGTTCGTATATAAAATATCAAATGTATTATGAATGTTTGTCCGTTATATAGTATATCTATTAAAGAGGGCTAGATATTTTGGTGTGAAAGTGAAGGAGTGAAGTAACTAAACTTTTAGTGAACTCACAAACAAGCCGACAAACAACGGCAGTCTAAACCATGTCAGCCATTCAGACACATTAAGGTGGTATGAAGACAGAGCAACTTTGATCTCCGTATTGCGGCAACAGGCAACTAGCTATTTACATAAAACTTAAAGATTCTGGGCCCGTATACAAAGTAACAAATAGAATCGAAGTTCGAAAAGAACAAAATGTGTGTGATTGACTTAAGTCGTCATTAAATCACGTGATTAAGTAGCTCTAAGTAAGTTGGTAGCACAAGCTAAGACGCTGTCAATAACCAATCAATATGGCCTCTCATGACTAATTTCGATATCTTATCGTTATGAAACGATTGCCACTTGTCTAAGCCCCCAGCGCAGATATAGCAACAGACTCAAGTTTTAAGTTTTGATGATCGTTTAAGTTTTCAGTTGCTGCACTCGAGGTCAGGATCAGTTTGAAATTGACGCAATCAGCAAGTGTTAAATTTGTACTAATTGTGTCAGGTTTATGTTTACAAATCGTAACAAGTCGAGCGTTTTCACTCCCTGACACTAACTGTTGACCATGGATTTGAAAAGTTCACTTAGAATCGCTACAACTGACAACCTTTATCGAAAAATATTTAATAGTTGATAACTATTTCAACTAAGTTGATAGTTTCTTCAACTAAAGGTTCTTCAAAAACAAAAACTCTTCTCTATTTTATTACCCTCTATTCATACTATCAACAAATTTTATCAAAGATTTACGATACTAGAAAAATGCACTGAAAAAAATCGACTTGCCTCAGGCGGGACTCGAACCCGCACCTTCCACAATCCGGGTGGACGCGTTGACCAATTTCGCCACCGAGGTTCGAGTCCCGCCTGAGGCAAGTCGATTTTTTTTCAGTGCATTTTTCTAGTATTATATTTACGCGTTTGTAAACGCAAAAATAAAATTATTCCATAAAGATTTACGAATTCTTTTCAAACGCTCCATAGTTTATGAGAAAGTTTTCTTGCCGCAGAGAACTTTCTCATAAACTATGGAGCGTCAAAACTATCAATTACACTTGTTTGTATCTAATTTGTCCCGTATTTTTAATTTGTCACGGAGTAACCACAGATCTTGTGACAAATGAACTGTCTGTCCGGGAAGGCAAGCCTTATTAACCCCGGAATCCATCCGAATGTTGCGGGCAATTTGGTATAATGTTCTTAGTTCAAGGTAGGTATCTAATCCTGTAAGAAAAACCGTTCTGGGTAAAATATTAGCCTTGGGTAATGTTTAAGTAAATATTTTTTGACTAGAACATAATTTATAAAATATGCATTTTTAACGACTCATAAAAAATTAGGAAGTAGGGCAGGCAAATCTTGATGATAAAATTTTAATGATGCTTTTTTATAAATTTAACAAATTAACGTAATTCTTTGTTTTAGCGTCAAAACACCTAAAAAGTGTAATAAGTATACTAGCAACAGATTTTATTGCAATTCACTCCTGAATTTAAATGGTTGTCAACATAATAAATTTCTAATACACAAACCAACCATTGCCACAAGTAATATAACAGGACGCTCCGTACTGTACATTGGCAATATTCTTCGTCGCACCCGTTGTAATTGCCAATTTATCCACTCTCTCAGATTGCCTCGTGACTCGATCGACGAGGTTCTTTTTATCACTCCAACGTATAGCTGATTCCTTGAAAAGTATAGTGCATTCATTTTCGGGATTGCAATAAGCTTTTGTTTTGTTTTAGATTTGTTTTTTTTTTCAAATAAAAGGTCAAGCAAATGACTCCATTCCACCTGATAGTAAGCAGAACTGGAGACAAAATGCAAAACCAGATAGTGCGAAAGATAAACCGCCGACTAGTAATCCTCGCCTTGTCGACTTGCAAGGAGCTTCTTCACGCCTCTTTTGAATGACGTAGGATTGTAAGAAGGGGAGACCACGTGTGCTGGCAGTGAATTCCATTTCTTGATTGTGAAAGAAACGAGTCACCTTTCTTAGTTCACATTGGAATGGTATCCACAGTTTATCAGTGACACTGTCCACTGGCGCTTATATCGTGTAGCTTGTCCTCATATATGAACTGTAGAGAAATATCGTGGGGATAAATAAAACCGTTGAGGCCACTAATTAAATGTCATCTCTACATGTTTTCCTGCGACTTTATCATTCCTCGCCAGTCTGAGAGGAAAAACAACCCCTTTGTCACCATACACACGAATTGATACTAGTGGATGGGGGGCTTTTATCATTTCGTTCTATAGAAACGTTGTATCGTTTGCTTGTCTAGGCCCTCAGGGCACTTGACGTGGTACAGAAGACGGTAGAACACGCTCAGCATGTCTGACATTTTGAATTTGTTAAACCATCTTCTTCCTGTCACACTGCTATTGGTGTTGGAATATTTTTATGATCGGTCCCTGCCGGACACCAACCCTGTTTGTAAATACATACATTATTATTATCACGCTCATAATCCTAAACGAGATTTTTTCCTTAACCCCCTCCGCTACTTTCCCCCACAAGGGGTGAAAGACAGAGCAACGAAAAGAGTTAAGAAGACCTTCAGGACCCCGAGGGAACGAAGAGATGTAATCCTATATGGATACCCGAAGGGCGGCTCCTGGGTTATTTCGGGATCCTACCGACTAAGCACCCCCCTGCCAAGTGCCAAGGTGGCATAAGGCTATGGGAAGCAGTCGCCCAAAGGGGGAAGCGATAGAGATTTCGGTAGGTAACAAACCTAACATTAGTTTGGATACACATAAAATCTAGACTAGAATAATTAAATGATCAATGTATTATTATAGATTTATTTAATGTATAGCAATGAATGACCCATACTGCCAGTTGTGGTTTAATGTGTAACAAAATGTTATCCAAGATTCTGCTTAATCTGTAATTGTACATAAAAATTATATGCTTCCCAAAGACATAATCTATACTATATAAAGTTATGGGCCATACAGTAGCACCCAAAGAAGTGACAGGTTGCCTCTCGCCTACACGAAAGGGGAACCAAACCCAAAAATAGCAATCCTTCAGTAAACAACCAAGAGTCAACGACCAGCAGGTCTAGCCAAGTGGCAAACGATACAATGTTTCTGAGGTTTCTATCGAACGAAATGTCAATTTTTGACTACTACTCATACATTTGATCGCCATACTTTCTCACTTTGGTTCGGCGAAATCAATTGGTCACTTGGCTAGGCCGTGGATAATAGGCCCACAGATATTACACTCAAAATCATCTTAGCAGTGAGTTCTTGGAAATTATGTCTTTTATTTTGCATTTGTTTAATTGGTTGCTTAAAATTCCACCTATAAGTTTTATTGTCAGTGTCGATAAATTACTTATCATTATAGTTTCTAGAGCTGCTATAGATTTACCTATTACATGGAGTCTGCTTCAGATAGGTAACTCACATGTTTCATGTTTGTGGGCTGTTGTTGCAAATGTTAGTATTTAAATCAATTTCAATCTTACTGTCAATAATATAATGTATAGTAGTCGTATGTAGTTATCGTTGCTTGCAAAATGAAATTGGAATTTAATCTAAAGCCTCTAGAAAGTACCAGTCTTAAAAACTAGCCCTTGAGTCCGAGCTGCATTGACGCTTCCCTTTGTCCGATGGTTCAGATTGGCATAGTTCCTCTATTCGCTTTGATCAATGCAGCTCTTTTGTTTACTGCTTCTGTCTTTTTAAAGTGAGGTGTCTCTTTGCCGGTTCTCTAATGTACTTTAGGATATAGAAATTAGATCTATTGAGTAAAAGGAAATAACTAGTCCATTGAATTTTTTTCTTATTTAAAAACGCAATTGACTGTGAACAAAATTTGTGTAATTTGATTTTTACACGACTAGTGTGAAGTCAAAAGGGAAGGGTTATGATTTTAGTAGTATATGTGAGTAGGTAAGTTTGTACTTACGTATATAATCCTCTGTAGCGCCTAAACTATTCATCCTATTGTGATGAATAAGGTGTCAATCGATTCGTTATTATAGTCTGGGTAACACAGATAGGCTACGTTTTAACCAACTTCAACAATAGATTTTATCTTGAAGCCCCGATATTATTCCTTTTAATTGTATTCCCCGAGTCGGGTTGCACAACTGGTTCTTAAAACTGTTTGCTTATTGGTAACAAATTACAAATAATTATTCTTCAAAAAAATCGTAGAAAATAAGTAAGTATATTTTTTGTTTTAAATAGATAGTCTACTAAGCTATCACGTTGAAATTAAAAGAACTACAATTCAAAACGTAATTTTGAGCTTAAAATGTCTTTTTTTAAAGCCCTGAATCTACTGGGTGTAAAAGACATGAACAGTCAAACGAGAACCATGTATTCTGCTCACCATCATAAAATTTTTTTCCCTTTAGTCTGTACCTGGGAAATTGATAGTTACGATTTTATTGAAGGTCAAAGTCATTTTTTTTTTAATTTTTTATGAAAACGTGTTTTATACATTATTTCTTAATTATTGTCCAAAGGAACATTATCATTTTTTTTAGTATTTCATAACAAAAAATGGCTTTAAAACGTTAGCGTTCAATGTAGCTCACTCGGTGCGCACGGACACAAACTAACGGGGCCGCCGTCTGGCAAAATTATTGCAGTTTTGCGAGTTGCATACGAGTTGAGAGCGTTACATTGCGCGGTACAATTTGCAATTTTTTTTCAATACCAAAAAATAAAAATCATTTCCCAGCAATTATTTTTTGAAATATTACTTATTTTGATGTGTAGAATACATGGTTCTCGTTTGACTGTTCATGTCTTTTACACCCGATATATACATTGGACCACCTTTGAAATATGATATACCTAACATAAAAAGACTCATCGAAATCAATTCATAATTGAGCGGAGAAATGGCGTAACAAACATACAAATAAAAATTACGTCGATGACATTCAATGTGATGTGTTTAACTAGTTTTACATTGGTAATATACCTAAAGGAAATTAATCAGATTACAATTACAATGCATGTAGTACTTATTTAACTCGGATATAACGTGCATAAATATTCTTTGGGTCTTATCTCTTCAATTCAGAATGCCGAATATCCTTTTCAGCGTAGAGAGAAATGCTTAATAGTAATATTAAATCCTTCATTGGTCTGAGATTAAATCATTCAATATGTTTGCCAATTATTTTCATTATTGTCATAATCCTATAACATACCTGGTTTCCGTTTGTTCAGTTCCCGAGCTTCTTGGATTGGACTCCGCACAATAAACGGGTCGACCCGAATCTAATATTAATCCCGAAACATTCTCGTAGCTGAGGATTCTTCCAATTTTTAACGGATTTCGCTTTGACCCTTACAGGTATTTGGTGCTTATAACCCCACTTGATTTTTTTACAAAGACCTTTGTATTCAAATATCAAGTACTTTACCTTTATGTAGGAATCCACTACGAAATTGATATTTTACCTTGGATTACTTACAGAAAATGGTCCTGTGATTCTATTTGACTGTCGATCTTGTACTTAGATTAATAAAGAGAAAACCCCAATTTTCATATTGGGATATTTTTTTTTATTTTAGAGACAATGTCTCGTTAGAGAACAATTTATCCCAATTGTAGTAATTATTATATCTTTCTAATAATAATAATCTATCTATCTCCTATCTATATAAATCTTTGTCCAGATTTGCGCACGAGCACCAACCGTGCGGTTCGTACCTCTTAAGAAAACACTTTGGACGCTCTTGGGCATGTGTGCGAACGGATTGCGAGCAAGTAATAATCTCCCACAACGAACACGATCTTTGCGGTTCGCGTCCTTCTTAAGGTCAGTATAATCGTGTTCGCGTGCAGTTCGCGAGCGGTTCGCCTGAATTTCATGGACAAATTGGATAGGTATTCCTGGCACGCAAACAGCGCGTGGCATCTTGAACGTGAGCCGCTTGCGAGCCGCTCGCATGCAGCTCGCGTGCGCTGAATTGGATGCGTCCAATAGCTATTCGAGGAGCGTAGTGTGCTCGTTTCGTCCGCGTGCGCAGGTCTGGACAGAGGTTTATATAAAAATCACATTTTTATGTAAAACTCTATCCAGACCTATACTCGATAAACTCCGAAATGACTGAACCGATTTTGATCTCTTTTTTTATTTTGTTGGATGTTACAAACTTAGGATAGGATAGGTGTAATTTTAATTTATAATAAAAAAATTAAAAACCAACCTTTTTATTTTCCCATATAAATTGTTCCTACATATGTTTGTAGATGACCCAGGTTGTTTGATGTTAAACAAGTTAAGTGTAGATGGTGTGTCACTAGATTTTTTTTTTATTCAAGTTTGTAATAATTTTGAATTTATTCTTATCGTAGTTACTGGAACACATCAATGTTGTTACAAACATACGGACACGCTCGCAATCCCGTGAAGGGTCGAGCAGAGCCTTAGGGAACATTTTGTTATACATAAACTCGCATCGGGTAGTATGGGCCATGCAGCTACTCCAAATAGTCACAGGTTGTCAGCCTGTCGCCTACATAATAGGAGCACCAAACCCAAAAATAACAATCCTTCAGTGATCAATCCAACGCAAAAACCAACAACCAGGACAGATGTTACACTCAAAATCATCTCAGCACTCCGGGGAATACATTATTAAGATAACACAAAATCCTACACGATCCTAATGCCCCTTCGTACCTCATTTCCCGAGTCCAGCTGTGTCCACCTCCCACACGTTCCAGACGACCATGTGTCACAAAAACTCTGGAGCTTCCTAAGGGCAATACCAACTTTCACCTACATTCATTTTCTTTTCGTGCTGCACTCCTTTGGAACAGCCTCCCAACAGTCATCCAAAATAGTCCGTCCATCGCCTGTTTTAAGACCAGACTCAAGAAGCACTACTTATCACAAGTTCTCTAATAATATTTGCAAGGTTATCATCTTATATTTATTTTACTTGTATTTTATTTATATGTATATATTATTATTATCTATTCATATTAGGTATATTGTTTATTCATATATTTTTAATTTATGTATGTGTATATAGTATTTGTAAGTAGTATAAATATAATAATTTATATTTATGGTGTGTATGTTTTGTTTATGCTATTTAATTTTAAGATAACAAGCAGATCTATTTATTTTTTTATTTTGCATTTTGTTGGTCACCAACATTACTATTAACAGTATCTATAACACTCATGGGTTGAATGGAAGAGATCTCTCTTAGAGATAAGTCCGCCCTTGCAAATTTTGTAATTAACCATAAGTTTTGTTGTTATTTTCAAGTGCAATAAAGAGTAGGTACAGTAACACAAAATGTAAATGAAATTTATACACAACTTAAGCGTACCTTGAAGGGTGTCAGTTTCCAATCATTTATATAATATAGTTCAGTGACTTCCCTTTAATAATTGGAACCACTGATCTATGTACACGGAACTGCGTTAGCCCATCTCGGGCGCATTGAAGTGAGTAAATGGGTATCTTAACTAAAATGACGATTTGTTATGGTCCAATAAATTCATTAATACCTACGCTAGCTACACTATTAATAAATTTTACAAACATTAAAGCAATAAATTCGCTGTATAAACTTTTTCATTTAATTCAAATAAAAATATAAAGTAGATGGTTCATGTAAAAAGCAATGTCTTGCAGATCATTTAAAGCCAAATGGCAAACAGAAACATGTAATGGGTACAGAATTAACAATATGCCCTTTATTATAAAACATGGATTAAAGAATAATTTTATTTTTGCGTTTACAAACGCGTAAATATTAATATTAGAAAAATGCACTGAAAAAAAATCGACTTGCCTCAGGCGGGACTCGAACCCGCATCTTGTGGAAGATGCGGGTTCGAGTCCCGCCTGAGGCAAGTTGATTTTTTTCAGTGCATTTTTCTAACATGAATTAAAGTTATTCATGGTTTAAAATTGATGCTTACTCTGTCTTTCATTCAGCAAATAAAAGTGACAGCATCAGTTAACCACGACTAACTTTAGTCATTTAGTCATGTTTTATAATAAGGGGGTATGGTGTTCAATATCTATATATCGTGGCCCGATCGTATAATTGGCCAGATCATTAAATGCTTGGGTATATCGTCTACCTACCTATCACACAGATACGTAGATAGACTCTCCCACAAACAGTCCACTCCGCTTGGTCATAAGAAAAATAACCTTGAACCTACTGATCACTCCTGACCACTACCATTTTTAGATAATGGGCTACTCGACCAGTGGTCGAGACTTTTATGGTCCAGTAGCACATTTCATGATCTGGCCAATTATACGACCGAGCCTCGTGTTTAAGCGTTATTTGCCGCTACCAGGCTTCGAACCCGGACCGCTTGATGTGTAGGCAGCTATACTGACCACTCCACCACGACGGCGTCTAATGTAAGGTTCAGATTTTACTGAAAACATCGGCCACCTATAATACAATCCAAGGTTCCTTCGTCAACATTCATCGTGTTACGGGGAGAGAGGGATACGGATGGTCTACAATCTAGAGCTTCCGACTGCTAGGTGTAGATTTTAGGGACTGTTTTTATTTTATTTATTCTCCCCTGACCACCCCCCTGGAGGGGGGGCCTCCTTTCCCTTTCCCTGCCTCACGGGGAGGAGCAAAAAGAGTCAGAAGAACCTTCCAGATAAACGAGGGAAGGAGGGGGTTGAATCCTACATGGATACCCTAAGGGCCGGCCCCTAGGGTTATGTCGAACTCTTACCGACTAAATACCCCCTAATTGCCTATTGCCAAAATAGGCATAAGGCTATCGGAAGCAGCCGCCCCTCAGGAGAGAGGGAGGTTCACACGTTGCCCTAGATATATAGACTAGGGCATAATGCGTGGAAGCACTGAGCACCCTCACCTTGTTCGTGTCCTCCTCTTAGCATAGTATTTCGGTAGGAAAAAAAATAATAACAGTATTTTATTTCTACTTCTTTTGCATTGAAACTCCTACGCGCCAACTTCCAAACGAATTACTCAAATTGAAAAGTCAACCGACCTTTCCGTTTATGAAACTTCCCGTGCCACGTAGCTCCCAAAGCATTGATATTATGTAAATTTTCAATTCAATTTGATTAGTAGTACAACTCTATCCATTTCCATATTAACTTTTGAATAACAAATTGTGAATGAGCCGCGGCTTGTATGGAGGCGGATATGAGATTGATCCCCGGGAGGCTTGCGGCGTGGCCGCTCGTCGGAGCGCCTGTGAGCAGAATATTTATTCAATTTAGTATTACTCGGTGCCTCGTGAATGTTAGCTCATACATAAACGGCAGCCGGTTTAGTTATTTCATTCATAACTTAAAATTAAATAGAATCGTAAGCTATGTAGAGATTAAATAGAGAAAAAGTAACCATAAATATATAGTTACAAAATAAATCCAGTCGTGATACTTAGTCTGACAATGAATTTACCTCCCTTAATGGTATCACAGCGATTGCTGTTGAAAGCAAACGAAAAGTGTAGTTCCTTGAAAATTATATTATTTTTTTAATTTATTGTGCACTAGCGCTCCGCCCGCGACTTCGTCCGCGTGGAGTTTTCTTAAAATATTTTTTTCAATATGAATCAGTAGTTCCTGAGATTAACGAGTTCAACCAAACAAACTCTTCAGCTTTATAAATAACAAATCAGTCAAAAAAGTAAAGGAATGGATGTTTTGTTTATAGTTCAAAAATATTTTTTTTGTTTTTTTAGGGTTCCGTACCTCAAAAGGAAAAAACGGAACCCTTATAGGATCACTTTGTCGTCCGTCTGTCTGTCTGTCTGTCAAGACCCTTTATCTCAAGAACGCGTGGACGTATCAAGCTGAAATTCACATGAAATACTCAGGTCTATTGTCCCTTTAAGCTGTGAAAATATCAAACTTCTAAGCCAAGCCAATCAAAAGATACAGCCGATTATGTCGATATTTTCAACAAATTTCCGACACTCGCAAAGGAATCAAAACCTACAGGATACTTCCCGTAAACTCAGAATCTTGAAATTTGGCATGAAGCATTGTCATATAATGCAAATATAGGAAAAATTGCAAAAATCACATTTTTTTAGTTATATAATATAATAAAAATATTTTAATAAAATGAAACTTACTACCTTATTTCTCACGAACGAATAAAGGTATCAAATTGAAATTTATACCAAATACCTAGGTCTATTGTCCCTTTAAGCAGTGAAAAAATCAAACTTCTAAATTAACGCGATCAAAAGATACAGCAGTTTATACCGACACCTTAGACGAATTTCCGTCACACGCTAGGGAATCAAAACCTACAAGGTACTTACTTCCCGTGAACTCAGAATTTGATTTAATACGTCATAAATTGTAAACCGCTACGTTTGTACGGCGGAACCCTCGGTGTGCGAGTCCAACTCGCACTTGGCCGGTTTTTTCCTTGTTGTTTGGCACAACTGTTTTCTATTTTGGCGCTGTATTGCGAATTTCATAATGGACAAAAACATCGAACAAAGAGTTTGTCTTAAATTTTGCATCGCCAATGGAATTTCGTGTTCGGAGTCACTGAAAATGTTACACAAGACGAAAAAGGCCAGATTTGTGGAAAGTAAATTCTTTGATTTTGCAGCACGATAATGCGCCTTCGTTCAAGGCCATCATTGTGAACGAATTTTTGACAAAACACTCAACAAATACCAACGAGCAACCACCATATTCACCAGATATGGCTCCAGCCGACTTCTTTCTTTTTCCTAAACTCAAATTACCACTTTGTGGCACCCGTTCTCAACCGGTAGAAGACGTAAAGGAGAATTTGCGGCAAGAACTGAACTCAATCGGAATCAGCGTTTAAAAAATTAAGTATGGTGAACTTTATAAATTCCTTTTTAGATAAAATCCTGACTGGAATTAACAAATTCCTGTGGGCCCTACTTCTACTGTATACAACATACCCGCATTTTGTAATTAGGCAAAAGTAACCGACGGATTTGAGATAGGCACTCCCTTGACAAATTGAAGCCGTAATACAATGTAATTGGTCATGCCAGCCATCACTAAAAATTGTATCATTCGTATATTAACTTGTGCATAACAGAGCACCAAGCCGTGTTAAAGCGAGAATGGTAGGTCCCAAGAGACGCCCGCACTGTGGCCGCGGCCTACGTGCGGTGAGCAAAATAAGTGAACAATGTAACAAAAGTTGGTTAATTTTACTATTGTTTCATTCTGATATATTGTATTGAAATTGCTCCCTCAATAGCAAAAGTAGTACAATCGGCGTCAGAATGAGTTTAAAAATTGCTGGAAGAGATTTCTTCTAGGTATTATTTGTAATAATCTCTTTGTAATGTAAGTCTCCTTTCGTACATAAATATGTAATAGATAGTCTGTTTTTTTCAACAACTATTCTAGTAAATCCAATTTCGGTCACCACGCACCTTTATATCATCTTATCAGGGAGTTCAATAGCTTGTCTGTGATCAAAGACGTGGATCGTAATTTATAAGTCCTGGCGATTCTAATCAGGTTAATGGGATATTCTTATTGAATTATTGTAATGTCATCGGTCTTTGATAAATCTATAAAGTTTGAATGAAATCTGACCGTTTAAAATGGGTCAAAATCGAGCCCAAAGAGTCAGTTACAAACATACAGGTGAAACTAATATAAACGTAACGGATTGTGGAAGATGCGGGTTCGAGTCCCGCCTGAGACAAGTCGATTTTTTTCAGTGCATTTTTCTAGTATTAATATTTACGCGTTTGTAAACGCAAAAATAAAATTATTCCATAATGAAAGGTAGTTTCATCTTAACTGAGCGTCAAATATTTGCAAAAATATTTCGTTCGGGTCTTAGAAGTGCAAATTTCAAAGATTTGATGAAACAATTTTTACCATAAAAACATAAGCACCAAGCACTGACAAATTTCGACAGCGAAAAGCAGTGTCTCGGTGGCGTAATTGGTCAACGCGTCCGCCCGGATTGTGGAAGATGCGGGTTCGAGTCCCGCCTGAGACAAATCGATTTTTTTCAGTGCATTTTTCTAGTATTAATATTTACGCGTTTGTAAACGCAAAAATAAAATTATTCCATAATATAAACGTGTTAATAATCAGGATAATGCGATATTCTTATCAAATTATTGTAATATCATCGGTCTTTGATAAGTCTATAAAGTTTAAATGAAATCTGACCGTTTAAAGTGGGTCAAAATCGAGCCCAAACGAGTCGGTTACAAACATACGGGAGTTACAAACATAAAGGTGAAACTAATATAAGCATGTTAAATATATACAGAGCTTCAATTCTGAGTTTCAGTTACGAAAAAGCTTGTCGTCTTTTGTTCAAAAGCTACGCAATATTTACATTTCCCTTTCCTGTTAATCTTGATAAAGCGAGAAAGTTTTAACGAAAATTAAAATTAATTTGAAGACTGATGTTATACAAAAAAGGGATTACTTTTTTGTTTAGCAATAAGACGGATTTTTCTGTGAAAAAAATTGTGCTTGCATGGATTGGGAAAAAATGCGTAGGAAGACGACAGAATTGTGGCCGAAGCTGAGAGATGTCGTGATATCAAAATGACTTTAAATAAATCGAACTTCCAGATTTTTTGCCGATTTCAAATTAAATATTAGAAATTTGAGCCTCGCGAACTGCTAAGATTTTGTATTCCGTGATATATCTATCATCGTATGTGTCTCGTAGGTTGATGGTGCTCCGTGGTCCTGTGTTCATCGTAACAATCATAAAAGATAAGCTACCATGTGTGTGGTCGATGCTCGCATTGGTGACCGAAAATTTTTCATTTCGATGTTCCTTCGTGCTTCGGAAGTTACGTTAAGCTGGTGGTCTCGAGTGCTGGCGAAAGATAGCAGTCGTCCCCAAGATTATTAACATAATGATTCTGAAAATTTAAATAAAAGAGATTCTCTCTAGTATTTTTAAGAAGTGCACATAACTTAAGGGAAGCGAAAGCAAAAGAAACGAAAATATACTTTAGCAAAATTGTAATTTACACAGGAGGAATGCGTAAACGCGTTATCTCCCACCCGGGAGGCACCAGTTCTAACCCCGCCACGTACCAATGTGTTTTCAAATTTTGAATTGATGATGATGATGACAGGATGTCTGGTGCACAGTTTAACAAGCAAGCACCTACCCATGGTAACGTAGTGATATAAGTTCTATGTGCTATCAAAAATTCAATGTTGTAATTTTAATTTTGAAATTTCTCATACCTTCCCACTTATCACTTATTATTACTGAATGCGCTACAGTCCGTAGTAGTTTTATACCCGCCTATTCCGTAGCGTTCATAGTAAAAAGAGGCGTTCCCTTTCCAAGCCGATAAGTGTGCTATGACCTTTACTGATCGAACTGATTTTGAAATTTATTTAACAATTTTTGAACTTTTGATAACACCACAGCATTTATATGGCTATGTGAATATGGGTAGTCCGCTTATTATATCATAAACCAAACAATCTGTAAATTCAATAAACATGTTAAATTCATTAGCAAATAGGATCTCTGTGTTCATGTATTTCTATGGATGTAATGGGTCTCCTGCATAGCTTCTAGCCATTACACGGATTGTTCTCATATCTTTCTATTTCAATCGACAGGATTTCCATTCATTGTCCTTTGGTTCACAAGGCTCTAATGAACATTTTAATCAGGGCAAAATCTGACATTAGCAAATTACAAACCAATATAGTGTGTAACTTACATTTTTGTGTTTATAAATTTTTAATTCCTTACAGCTACCATTAAAGGCTCAATTTACGGTATGAGATTTAAAAAAATATATTACATAGAAAATTTTTAATATTAAATTATTTTTATTACTTATCGATTTTTTATTACATAGAAATAACAAACTTTATGTCGATTGCGTAAAGTATAAACTAGAAACGAACCGAAAAGGCCGCGCGTTTTCCGCAGAATGCGCAAGTCAAAGTTGGCAATTCGATAATTACCAATACAGCTCAAAGACGGATTTATAAATTTTCCTTGTTAAGATGGCAACAAGGGCCTAAAAGATACGTATCAAGATCAAAATGAACAATTTAGAAAAAAATTCCTGCACACGAAACTATGCCGAATTTTGATAAAAGTAATTTAATGTAACAAAATGTACATTCATTTGTAATTTGCGTAATATAAAACTTATTAATTGCTACACAAAATTAAATACCTATTCTATTATAAAATTTTGTGGGATTAAAAAAGATTTCAGTAAATTATTTGGACGACCTATTAACTACATTGAAAATGGACGTTTCAATTTAAAACTTCATCAGGGACCACGAATACAAATTAGTTATATTAGTTTGTTCCATTTGCAAATATGGAGAGAGAGAGAGACAATTTTGAATTAATTAATGTTGAACTAGGAATTTTATATGAGTTGAGTATTCAAAGTGTTAAAAGGCCACAAGCTGTGCTTCATTTAGTTTCAGTGGTTTGTACATTTAAAGCTGACAGAGTTATTATAAAGGACGGACAGCCTGTGGTGAGGCTGTAGCCTCTAATATGAGCAAATTAAAGGCTCCTGTTGTCGGACCGATGCGTAATAAACTGGATAGTCTGCATAATAATATACTATGTAGGGCTTTAGTTGGTATGTTACATATTGGATGAAAACGTAACAATTATATTGGAATACTTTTAGAAAATGTTTTTGTATGATTAATTAATACTGCTCCACTGCTCCCACAATGATGCCTAAAACGTCACCGAAGAAGCATTTGCCTTATTTGCCTTTTTTAAGACGATAATTCTTGGTGGATACTTGATTTTAGAGTGCGAATTTCCTTAATATCTATTCCACAGTCTTCTCCCATGTAAGACTATGGAATAGATTTATATAGTATCTAATAGTTATCTATCGCCAAGAACATCAAACCTGAGTGCTGCTAAGGACTGGGACCTTTGACATAACGTGGAGGAACGGATGAAACAGGATCCGAGCACGATATCAATGCATGTAGTCGTTTTGCACTCCTATTAACCATTTGTCTTAAATTTAGTAATGGATCGCGTTGATCAGTATCCTCATACAAGTTACGAGTACTTTATACCTACCTCTACGTATCCACGCACTTGTTAGCAGAATTCAAAACATCCGCAGATGTTAACAATATCAACAACCACATTAAAGATATGGATTCCACTCAAATTGTTCCACTTGTTTTCACTGAAATTATAACAAAAGGTCGCTTATTTGCATTCCTCACCAAGTTTTGGAATAAGCAATTTGAGGTTTAATTGAGATAGTCTCCGCTGGATTCTTTATTAAATTATCGAATTCAGTTCGGAACTTGATAATTAAGGACGGAAAATGCCGATTGGGGATTATATATGTCCATTCATTGATTTTGTTTCTAGCTGGAGTACTATTGTACAGTGTAATTTGTATTGTCTTCTAGTATTTCACTGAAAGTTCATGTTTTTCTTCTAACACTATTCTTGCAAAGAAGTAAATGCGTTGTATTTCAATAGGAGTGTGTTTTTATTCCCAAGTTATAATGGAAACAGAGAAATCCATTATATATTGTGGTGTGGACTTAAAAAATATTCTGATAGTAATAAATGTAAGAGTAAAATATTGTTATAAATAATATAATATGCTTTGAATTGACTATCATTAAATGAGTACTTGTAACCATATATTCAGGATAGCCCTTCCTTTCTCCATATTGCGAAACATAAACAAAGTTGGAAGTAATAATAAGGGCCTTGTTTACGCATTTCTTCTGTCCATCCAACGTATGAATAAAAAGCTCTTAAAGGAGGCTCGTTGTATTATTTTCCTCTTTATATTTACCATTTCAACTTTCAGGTGTAAATACAAACATACCTATGGGGTATTACAGGAACTGCAGCCAATGTTTAAGGCCCTTATTGCTATATGATACACAATAAAGATATTGGATTTGATTTGATTACGTAACTCCATATCGTTGTTTTGGCCATAAACATTTTTTTTCTAAAAACTTTCAGATCGGAAATACATTTGGGCACTTTAATGAGGACTGATCTAATGTGATATGCTGTCTTCTTTTTCTTCCTAACGTTAACTTTAATTTTTCCTTATTATCATCATCATCATCTTATCATCTCTCAATAAAATATTTAAATACCTGTTTAGAGTAACAATTCACTTTATAGGACATTTTTCTTTTATATTACACGGATAATAATGATAATATAAGTAATTCATTTATTTAGACAAGATAGATCCATTTATGTGTTAGTAACAGAAACCTAGGTAGTTAGATATAAATAAAGTGGATCTAATTTTCTGCTGCATAGGTTTAGTTACTTAGGAGCGCTCAAGAGCCTTTTTGATGCAGAACAAGAATGAAAGTGACACTTTATAAGACTACCAGTCAACATTACATTCACAATCACTAAGATCTCTAACAACGAAATCCGCGCAACATCTAAACTCCACGGTATTGTTAAAAAGGCATGTATTAAAATCTACATGTAGAAGTAAAATGCAAGCTTAAATTTGATAACTATTTATTTACAAATAATTAAAATATGTACAACATGTATGCAGCGGAGTAGAAATGAGAGAGAGAGAGAGTTGCCACATGTAAAATATAGAGTCGACTATGTTAGTGTGGCTATATAAAAATACAATAGCAATGAGGTATAATGGCAATTATGTATTACTGTTTAATATTAATTAAACGTACACAATATTGAAGTGACCTAAATAACTAAAATTGTAAATAGTCACCATTTTGGTGATCAGAACATATTTCTTTTACATGCAATTTATCCTGGTTTACAAATTCACAAAAATCAGTCACATTTGCTTCTAACGCACCCACATTTTTCACGACACCGAGTGGAACCGATAAGCACCTCACACCTTCAACTTTATAATCGACAAGGGCTAATGAAGTGAACTGCTCTGATTGATCAACATCGCCTGCCGAACTCGCCGCAGTTCATAGGTCATTAATTTTCAATCGATACTTTTGACTTTCGAGTTATTGCCTCGGAAATTCACGGTGTATTCTCGGCTGGGACGAGTGCCGCTTTGATCGTGATAAGCGAAAAAAGTGAATTAAAACTTGTTAAAGGTTTCGGTCTAACCTGAAAATTAGGTCTTTTGTTAACTTCGTTTCGGCTCTTCTGGTTAAATTTAAGCTTTCACATCTTGGGTAGAATTTATTTATGTTGGCAACGGCTTAGCGATTTCAATTGATTTGGCATTTTGATTTGTAGCTAGAACTTTTTGGGGGATTTCTGCAAAGTTTTTGAATAAACTATTTTGGATATAAATCTTTTGGGTTCTTTGGGAATTTCGCTTATTAAAATAGCCACGTTTAGTTTCCCTTATGCTGACATTGCAAAAATAAATTACAGAATTTTTTACTTAGTTATCATCTTATCTAAATCACGCAATAATAATATTAACAGCATTATTGTTTTCTAACGGTTAATAAAAAGATAGCCAATCGCGTAGTGGTTGAGTTTTCCGGGTGAAGCTCCCTTCCAAGCTAGTCTTTATGATCACTTACAATTATGGCAAGAGGAAGGCCAAAAGCAAGTCAGTAATTAAAAAAATGGTTGGCCTACTTCATACGATTGTAGGATGTGTCTGGGTTCACCACATCTTTAGCAAAAAGGGAAGATCTTCCGCCGAGCTAGGTGTTCGCTCGGGGACCACCGTATTTTTTTTTTTGGATATCTATTGCAGATTGTCACTGATGACATTTTCTGCGTCACCGGGTTTTGGAACCACCGTATATCGTTGGAAATTGTATATATACTGATGTCCCTCGGAAACTTCGTAAGCGCGATTTAGGCTTGCATTACGTATTGTGACGTTTCTGTGTCGTTTCTATCGTTCCGTGTTTACATTTGTACTTTTCGCTGATCAACCATTTCTCGGTTACTCGATACTGTCTATGTAGCACTGTGATGTAGCCATTACACCATGATTATCCATTAGCTCTCAATCATGCTGTCACTGGTGTTGTTTTCAAAGTTTCTTGAATGTTTGTACCTAAGTATTTTTATTAATTTCACATTTATAAATCTCTAGATATCATAAACAAGCACATATACATTCTATTTATAAATTAATACATTGTGTTATGAGCTTAAGTAGTTCAAGGGAGTCAATCATTCTCCTAATTTAAATTGCTTCAGTAATAAGCAGCGCTTTAGAGCAGAGTTTAAAATTAATTTCTAAAGTCGTAGTAATTAGGTTTAATATTATTAGCTACGTCTACTGTTATATAACAAACTAATTGTACCTGCCGCCGTCTATTTGACAACAATTAAGTTGTGTTGGCACAAGCTGGCGATGCGGGCCGCTGCGGTAGAATCATCTCGGGTCTTCGTTGTAATCGAAACTTGCTTGTGTATTTAAGGAAGTGGCAGAAAAAAATCTGCATTAAAAACCTTGTATGCGATTTGAAATAAAATCTTATCCTGGTTAACAAGAGAAATAAATTGAACTGTCACATGTTTTAGCAGTACGCAGACGACACATTTCATAATTACCACTATCGATTTGCCTCATACTGTTGGCTAAATCAATTTGATGGCTGGACTTTATCAAAGCGAAGAGAAAAGATGTTTCAGTTAGTGTGTTTCGACAGATCCTGTGCGGCGTATGTATGGACCGGATCAGGTTATTATTGATATGGATAGATATGTGTTGGCTATAGTGAAACTGAGCAGCTGCGTGTGGAGAGCGTTAGACGTTGAGAATATAGTGGCGCGATGCTCACGCCTTCCGTTGCTGCATTTGTCGTTTGCGTAAGACAACGCTAAAGTTGAACAAAAATAAATGTAATATTGTACTATGGGTGTAATTTACCTGAAATAAAGTTTTATTATTATTATTATATTTGTTCTTTGTTTTCTCAGCTTAAGCTGGTAGTTAACATTAAATGGGCTACGGGCTGCGCCAAGTAACCCATTTAGTTTTTATGATGGTATTGTAACGTTATCGTCTTGCAAAAACCGACGGACTATTCTACAGCTGTTTAATATTGCTGCTTTCTGCATAGTGACAAAACAATTTTCAGGTAAATCTAATGTATTAAGACTGTGAAGTAAATGTTGAGGAATTACTCCTGTACTAGAGAGCACCAGTGGAACAATGTATACTTTATTTAGCTTCCATATTCTCGTAATTTCGTCTTTAAGTTCTGAATACTTATGGATTTTTTCTGAAATAGTTTTTTGAAGGTTATGAGTTCCGGGAATGGCTACATCAACTATATATGCTAATTTCTTTTCTTTATCTATTAATGTTATGTCAGGTCTATTGCAATATATGGTTTTATCTGTTAATATGGCTCTATCGAAATACATTTTGTAACTGGAGTTCTCTAGCACTGGTTTTGGTTTGTATTCATAGTACGGTGTTAATTTGTCTGGGAGCAATTTATGTTTGATGGCTAGTTTTAGGTGTATGTAATGAGCAACCTGATTATGACGATGGGTATAGTCGTTTTGCGTGAGCATAGAACATCCGTTTATAATGTGTTGTATAGTTTCCGGCTGTCTGTTACATTTCCTGCATTTATCATCTTCGGAACCAACTATCTTAAGAATGAATTTTTTATAATTTTTAGTGTTAATAATCTGGTCCTGTATCGCAATTAGGAAGCCTTCTGTTTCAGGGAATAAGTAACCTATCTGGAGCCATTTGTTGGATGCTTCTAAATTGATATGTGGTTTTTCTATATCGTTTAAGTGTCTACCGTGAAGTTGTTTCTTCCGCCATGAATCAAATTTTTCTTCTTCAAAGTCTCGTTTAGATTTAAATATTCTGTCAATGGATTTGAGATTTAAGGGTGTATAATTATTGTCTTCTGTAACTATGGCTAAGTGTAATGGACTATCGTTGGATTTACCGTAAAAGAATTTTCTGATATTTTCAACCTGGTTACTGCATAAACATTTGATGTCAATCAAACCTCTACCACCTTGTTTTCGCTTAACAGATATTCTCTCAACTGCAGATTTAGGATGCAAAAAGTTGTGTCTTGTTAATGTAGTTCGCGGTTTTTATTTCTAAATTAGAGATATCTGTAGCAGTCCATTTAATGACTCCGAAGGAATAGGTTAGTACTGGTATTGCGAAAGTGTTTATAGCTTTAAATAGATTTTTAGAATTTAAATGTTTTTTTGCTAGTAAATTATTATAAATTAAAATTAAATTTTGTTTTTCCAACATTTTCCTTTACTTAAAGATTAATAATTAGATCGAAATGTACTTAAAACAACTTCCAATACTGTTTCGCTGTAATATCACAAGGGGATTACGCGTTTAGTCCATTTGGACGACAAATAACATTGACACGTTTGTGTTATTTGACAAAACACGAGTGTTTCCTAATATTAGAGACGCCTCAACTCCCAAATAGATCCCTGATGAGACTATTCTCATTATGAACAGTACGCTTCGTCGGAATGTTGGCTTTATGCTCCCTTTAGTATGGCTCCAATTGTTCTACTGCGAAGAGTACAACTGACAATTAACACACGAGTATATGTTATTGTTTGACTAAGTTAGTATACGCAATTATAGGAAATGGGATGAATTAGGGTGCGTAATCAACTCTTTTATATACTAGAACTAGCTTTTGCCCGTGGCGTCGTTTGCGTTAAATTCGGGGCAACCCCCCCGTTATCTCCTTAGGAGGTTAATTTTGGAAAACCCTTTCTTAACTGATGTCTATACGTGAAAATAACTATATGCGAGCAAATTTCATTCCGTTTGTTGATGGTTCTCTTTGGTTCATTTTTTCAAATTCTTTTATTACAATAAATAAATATTGACAACATTGTAATAAAAGTTTTCTAAGTAATAAGCCTCTTATTTGTATGCAATGCCGAGATCACCAGCTTAACGTTTTTTTCGAAACAGAGGAAAGTCGAACTGGAAAATTTTGGGTCACTCATTCAAGCACGAACCGCGCACTTAGCCGCCTAACTTTCGAGAACGTCAACTCAAAACATTACTTAAAAACAAAACAAATTAAATTGAACTTATGCCGATTTTGACGACGTAAATTGAATACATAAGTACCACCGGTACTCAAATAGGTACTCCTTCAAAGTACTAACTACTGTCACGTTAACAATACCATCCCTACGTTGTCGATACGAAATATAGACAATTATGTCGTCTGTATTTAGGGGACCGACATCCTGAAAGGTCAATTACTTGAAAGTGATTTATTTTGTTGGCGAGGTTCACAGTTAAGACATTTATTGAGGTACAGTGACCGAGATATGACCGGTCTGCGGGACAGAAGACTTGATCACATTGAAATTGTCTTAGTAAGTAATAAACTGTCTGAAAATAAGTGGACATTAAACTTTTATCTCTAAACATATGATGCGCTTTCCCATCCTTTCTCACGTCCCTCATTATCAATGGATCTTAATTTTTATAGGTTTAAAGAAGTTGGTAGTGTAGCTAATAACTAGATTATAGTTAGTTTATGATATTTGGTGAAGTCATGCTAATTAATTTTATTATATTTCAAACACGTTCTCAAAATTTCTTTACTCTATAGGTACTATAAATTAGCGCACCAAGTCACTGTGTGTGATAATAAAGTGACAAGTTTTCCCATTATAATTTTATATCACACAGTTTTAGGTTGATAATCGAATGGAGAAATTTGAATGTTTCTGATAACCTAACGTGATGTTGCTTGTAAGTTATATTATGATGATGACAGTCAAATTGTAAGAAATAAAAACCCCTGGCGTTCTCTTAGATTTGCGCGAGCACTACACATTATAAATAAAACAACTTTTACGGATTTAACTCGCGTGTAATTAGATTTTACATGATGATTTATTATTGCCCGACGTTTCGTAACACTTTTCAGCGTTCGTGGTCACGGGATGACTAAAGATGTAGGTTGTCAAACTTTATGAAATAGTTAAATCTACCGTCACTTTAATTATTAATTTGGAGTGTTCCGTTTCACGCAAACGGAGCTCACGGTGTCATTAGGTCTTGCTGTGTGGTGGTTTGCCTGAGTTTTAATAATTTTAATTACTGGATCCCAAGCAGGTGGTACGGCCCAACCATCTTCTCTATTGAAATTTGGGTGTTTCTTTATTTCAATAGCCTCGCGCAACATCCTTGGGATGTATCGACGTTCCTTGGCGAGAATGTGTGGTTTATCGAACCTTATATAATGGTTGGGCCCTTCTTGCGTATGTTCACACACTGCAGACTTCGTTTCGCGCCTATGTTTTATGTCAGCTATATGCTCCTTCACCCGGGTGCCTATGCTTCTCTTTGTTTGACCTATATACGAGAGCCCGCAGTCGCAGTCCAACTTGTATATACCTGCATCTTGAAAGGGTATATTACACTTGACGGGTCGTAGAAATTGGTTAATCTTCTTTAGCGGCTTAAAGTAAGTCTTAATCGAAGCTCGCTTCAAGATGTTCCCAATCTTGTCCGTGACTCCTTTCATGTATGGTAAGACTGCAGGTTGACGCTCAACTGTGGCTGCTTTTACTCGGCGTGGGTGACGTGGCCTTGGTACTTGCAGTTTATTAGCTTACAGTACATGCTTAACATGAGTAAGCTCGCCAGAAAGATGTTTGTTGTCACAGATGCCGTGTGCTCTCTGAAACAAAGATTTCCCTACAGTAGCAAGCTGACTAGGATGGTGGTGAGAGTCACCATTGAGGTATCTGTCTGTATCAGTTGCTTTCCTATACACAGTATGGCTTAGGCTATGATCAGGATTCCTAACAACCAAAACATCTAAAAATGCTAGTTTAAACGTCGGGCAATAATATCATCATGTAAAATCTAATTACACGCGAGTTAAATCCGTAAAAGTTGTTTTATTTATAAAAACCCCTGACGTTGGAGACTTTCAGAGGAGTAGCAGAAGACTCAGACATTATAAAGGGGCATTGAGATCCGTTTTGAATAAGCGACAGGTCAAATTAAGCCGGGGCGCCAGAAAAAAAAACATTTTCTGTAAGTGGGCGGTGCACAAAATAAGTTTGAGATACTATTAGCCAACGTTGCGGTGCGGGCCGCAAATGGATTTTCCACCGTAATAAAAAAGGGCGTTCTATTGAGAAAAGCTACTTTTTCATAATAACTATTTTTATTACCTTTGAATCCAAATTATGATAAAGCTGAATTTAGACTGTTCATTTTTGCTTTCATTTTCGATGACGTCTAAATAAGACGATTCATTCATTATTGATGCGCCTTTTGATGAAAGTCACTAGCCGCCCGAAAGCTTTCATCGAGCCTTGTTCACTGTTTATCGGGCATCTGTCATCGTTTATCGAATCTGTTTGAAATGAAAATCGGTCATCCAAAATGAAACTTGTAAACAATGACACTATTAGTTTCACTATCACACTGGTAGCAAACTGAGAGAGATTGTACAACTTGTCTGCGTGACGTCGTCGTGAAGCAAAATGAATTAATTTCATACTAATTTAACATTTACGTCGTTCACTGTTCACCATTCACCAAAAGTGAATCACTTTTCTGACCGTTTAATTCCGCCTTGTTGTAATGAATGACTAACGGTCATCGAGCATATAACCAGTAGAGTGGTAATACGCGCCTTCCGTCTCCGAAACGTTAGCGTTTTTTCGCTAACGTCAAACTGTCAATTGCACTATTATTAGTGTTGCATTATCATAAATCTAAACATGTATAGATATTTGCAGTGCAATAACACACTATTCCTTCGAAATAGCTTCATTTTATTTGTTCCTAATACATTTCTTTGTTAAAAATATTATAAAAACTGTTTGAAGCTTTATTCGCTAATGTGAATTTTATGTAACTAATTAACTTTTGCACTTTTTCTGATATTTTCCCACTTTTCACTTATTTATGTGTGTCACTTTCTAAATTATTTTATGGTTTAACTCCTTATGATTTCCTGATTTTATGTTTACTTAATTGACTGTCAATGTCTAACTTTCTTTGTCATTAATTCTTTATTTTGATTTTTCTGTACGGTAACGGTGTAGACTCAATATCATGTATGAAGACAAAAAATTTCCTGTTGTACTACGAGAGTTACTTGAAGACGTAATCTATCCAGTAAACTGTCTCACTAGAACGAAGCATCATTACATCATAGTAATGAAATTATTACATTAATTTATAAGGCAGAATTTGCGCGAAATCCTTCCTTTGTGTATTAAGCTACATCTGGACTCCAATTGGATTTGTTACTTAGTTATATTGAGAATATAAATGAAAAGTAGGAAAAGTATATTTTTTTATCTTATAGGACTTGCTGAATTGTTATGTCCGAGTTTTGGAATCTAAGAGTTAGTAATTTTATTGCGGAATACTTTTCTGTGGGGTTAAAATAATTGAGTTTTGGTAATCTTTATAACATTACTTTAATTAATAATGTTTATTTTATTAACTTGTTCTTTGTCTAACACAGTGTCCTGTTAATATAAGCGGCAAACCTTTCTAATTGAGATGTGTACCCATTTGTTGTACGCGGGTTGTTTGACTTATTCGTATGCAAAATGATATTAAACTTATTTTTTTGTATAAAAATGTCTAGCAAATACACACACACATACACATATTTACATATTCGTAGGACGTAGAGTCCAAATGAAATAGACAGCTAGTTATATGCAAAGTGATCAATCTACAAGGTGCTTTTTGTATGTAAGAAGGAAATGCACGTATTAGTTATAATTGCTGGCAGAAAATTCCGTTTATTGATTGTGGGATAGGTATAAAAATGAGTTACCACTTTCTTTTTTCGCTTTGGTATGGTAACCAAAGTTTATCGATAACAGGGTTTCTCTTTGGTTGGTGATAGGGCTATTTTTAATTTACCCAGCGTACATCATCTTTGCTTAGTCTATGACCATAATTTTTACTTTTTCGTACGTAGTATAGAGGAAGTCTTGTAATCGTCAAAAAATTCGACCTTGAGGTTTTGACGGATTTACACATTTTGGACCTCCCTGAGTTCAAAAATATTTTTTTTGGAATTATGTCTGTATGTGTGTGTCTGTGTGTCTGTGCGTTAGCATGATAGCTCGAGCATGCTTTAACTTATTGCAACCAAATTTAACATACGCGTATGACATGAAAATATAAGGTTTCTATCAACTTTTGTGCCGTCGATCACAAAAGTTAAGCAACAAAGTGCGCGGTCGGTACTCGGATGGGTGACCAAAATTTAACATGCATGTATGACATCAAAATATAAGGTTTATATCTACCTTTGAGTCGTTTCCGGTATACGAGAAAGTCAAGGGGAGACCACTCCAGATTTTTTATTATTATTATGTTCCTGCAAATAAAGGTAAAGTAGTTAGTTCCTCTCTCTATTGAGGTGATCGGATGTGGTTCATTTTCGTTCATGTTTATACTAAACTACGAGACCGAATTAAAAAATTCTTTTAGTGGTAGAATCCTACATTTTTATTAATTAAAATAGGCTACATACTATTTTCAAACAAAATTCTACGCGGACGAAGTCACTGGCGGAGCGCTAGTTTCCAATAGTTTGTGTAAACAGACAACTCTTGCTCGATATTTCAAGTACATTCTCCAATGTGAGCGAGGCATTCCCGTCAAATTACAACACAATATCGTAGGTAAATTCATTAAGCAATTACTTTGTTTCACGCCGTCTTAGCGGCTTCGCTCGACTGTAAACGACTTAACAGTTCACGTATCGTTTAATTAAAATCAATGCCGCCTTGAGTCCTTTAGTTTCTTAATGGTTATAAAGTTATCGGAAAGCTTTTAATAACAATGTCTAGTTAGAATTAATAGTGTTATAATAACTTCTGTGCGAGTTTTGGCGCTATGTTAAATAGGATTACGGCGTTAATTGCGAAGTATCTTTTGGGATGAGTTTGGTGTAGCATACTTAATTGAATTGTAATTAAAAACCGCTATGTTCTTTTGAAAACAAAAGGACATTGCGGTGTTTGATTTTATGTGACTGAATTCATAAAGTGGTTTTATGGTAGCGATTGTTTTTTTTTTTTTATAAAAAAATCGAGCAAATGACTCTATTCCACCTGATGGTAAGCAGAAGTAGAGTCCAAATGCGAAGATAGCTGGCGCGAGAGATAAACCATTGCGCTAGCCACCCACGCCTTGCTGACTTGCAAGGTGCTTCTTCACGCCTCTTTTGAATGACCCAGGATTGTAGGAAGGAGGGAACACGTGTGCTGGCAGTGAATTCCATTTCTTGATTGTGCGACAAAGAAACGAGTTGCCAAATTTCTTAGTTCGCGTTGGAATGGTAGCCACAGTTTGTCGGTGACAACGTAGACCAGCACGCGTAGTCTTTAAAAGGAAGGGAGATGGTGGGATTAGGGAAAAAAGTTCCTCAGAGCACTCACCGTGGTAGAGACGGTAGAAAGCGCTCAATGACGCAACATTGCGCTCTTTCTACCGTACATTGTAAGGAATATTACCCCAAAACCATACATGGGTGTCATAACAAGCGAGTAAGAGTATTCTCAAATCAAGAAATGGAATTGGCCAGCTCACGTGTTCCTTCTGTCTTACAATCCGGGTCACTCAAAATGCCCTGGTTACTAAGAGGGCACTTAAGATTCCTAAAATGTCCTCTTTATCGCAATAGTGGGAAGAGAGGTCTGTTGTGCCAACCGCAGACGGTGTGTATGAATAAATGCTCCCGCGCAACCGTTGATATGTGTGAGAGAAGGGATCCGATGGTTTTTTATAGGTATACCAACCTACCCACATAAACTGGTGGGGCTCTGTTCAGGCCACGCGTATATATACAACGTTTTCTATCGGAAAAAAGGGTTGGCGGCCAATGCCGCCTCCTCATAGACAACATAGATGGCGCTGTACAATAGTACTCATACAAGCGCGACAATTAGTATGGGTAACTGAATCGCGCAAACGATGTTTCCAAAGGTGCTCGCTATATATAGAAGTTCCAACTACTGATAATTGGACTGCGGTCCCCGAGCATACAACACCATGCCCGGCGGAAGTACTTCCCTTTGTCTTCCTACAGGGTTACTCAAGAGAGGCGTAAATATGAACCTAGATAGATTTGCAAGGTGAGGGGGGTGGCTAAGCTAGCGCGGCGCGCGTACTATCTTTGCATTTAACTCCACTTCTGCTTAACACCAGATGGAAATAAGTCATTTATAGACATTTTTACAAAAAAAAATTAGACGTCACGAAACTCAGGCTATCGTTTTACTTCGCGGTATACCCAGTACAGATATGTACCGGACACTTCTCCCCACGTCCTCCACGACTCGACGCGCCCGAGCCGAGGGCCGAGCCTTTAGAGGCACCCTCGGGCGTGTCGCTCCCTTCCGATTCGGACGGCCTGGGGACGCTAGGCAGTCGAGAGACACCCCATGGAGGAGTTGCCCAGTAACCCCCTGGGAACGGCCGACCTACAGGCTTGAAGACCCTCCAAGGTCTTCGCCTTCTTAAAAACCCGGTAAAGCAGTAAATGCCATCATCAGCAAACTGTAGTAGTCAGTCAAAAAGAAAGCTATCGTTTTAGAAGTTTTAGGTCACCTCGTACGTCAGTGATGAAAGCTTGAGAGTTTGTCTCAAATTTCAGGTAAGTATATAGTTTCTAGTTTTCTACGCTTACAAAAGTAATTTCAAAATCACTTAGTTCATCGAAAAGCCTTAGTAGCTCCTTCATGGGTTTGTTAGTTGACCAATATGAAAATTGTTCACGGGTTCTACTTTTTAACCGACTTCAAAAATGAGGAGGTTCTCGATGTTCTCCGATTACTCGAAGACGCAATTTGGAAATTTTATTTTTTTTGGCAAATTTCAAATTACATGAATTGGTTCAGTAGTTTTTTTTAATCTTAAAAAAAACGCAGTCGCAATATGTTTTTTTTTAATTTTTCAACTTTATGCGTTAATATCTTCGAAAGTTGTTAACCAATTTCTAGATTCTTTTTTTGTCTTAAAGATCAGAGTCTTGAAATAGTTTCCTAAAAATTTTACAGTGCTTGGAACTGTAGTATTTTATTCTTTAGAAAAGTAACAGGCTCATTAAATTAATATTCTTTAATTTGAT
The DNA here is from genome assembly GCA_955850985.1 of Elophila nymphaeata. Lineage (NCBI taxonomy): Eukaryota > Metazoa > Arthropoda > Insecta > Lepidoptera > Crambidae > Elophila > Elophila nymphaeata. Next base: position 23,259,614 of record OY039079.1, read on the forward strand.
AGAAAATACGAAGCTGCCACACTGCAAACACATTGCACAAACAAAGGACCTTTTGGTTCGGTTACAATCATAATTATGAGCAATTTTCTGCTAAGACTTAATTATAATCTCTATGTAAATTTTGTTTTTAGCTACAAACTTTGCAGGTGCTATATTGACAAACATGCTGGGTTATTTTATACAGTATTATATTTATTTTTAACTCTTATGTTTTTTCAGTGCACAATTAAGGACCCGGTCCTATATTGGCTAATAGCTCTATAGGTATTTTAAAATTACTATTTCACGGTGAAACAACCAAGCACTTGAAAGTTAAGAACTTGAAACTTTTTGGCCAACTCTTGAAACAACACTCCAAATAAGAAAACTTTCGAGCCCAAACACCAGAGTTTAATTGAGAAACATAAAAACAGTTGGCATAAAATTACTTTAGCCAAAACTCATTCCATTTCATCCGAGGATAGTTCCCACGCCGTTTTACACTCGACAAGACGTGACAATGTGTTTGCTGGCGTGACATCGCGGCGGGTGGGTTATTTCACGTTGCGTTAATGTTATTACGAGTCTTTGACACTCGTTCGGTGCGAAATGAGTCTTTTCATCTTATTTTCTCTTTGACGCTGCTCTTTCTGTTAGCTGACGCCGCAAATTCAGAGGTGCCTTGGTTGCGTTGTTTCTCGTTAATCCATGCGGGATTGAAAGGCTGGCTTTGTTCGGTAACATCGATTCTCAATCTTTTACCAACGACCCAAGGCCAAAATTTTATTGAATATTAATTATAATATTAATATAATTATATCAATTACGTGTCACGTTGTTTGTCCGCGATGGACTCCTAAACTACTTAACCGATTTTAATCAAACTTGTACACGGAGTTTTCATCGTGATAAGTAGTCATTTTTTTACTGCAGATACTATGTCAGGCAGGTCAGTAGTATGAAAATACCACAGCAACGCGTGGCCGGGACAGCTAGTAATTCATATGTTAGGCAGATAACATTGATCCATTTATGGTTAGTAACAATTTAACTTAATTTCTATGTTAGTAGGTAATAAATAATTGAAAATATAAATTCTTTAATTAAATGACATTAAAATAAAACTATTTTTTATTTCAATGTCAAAATTTCATAATTGCCCCAATAACGATTTTAATATAGATTTTTTTAACACTGAAATTAAAGTCAAAACAATGAAAAAAAAATTTGTTGTGGTTGCTAAGTTACGAGAAAATATTTATCCAATCACTTTCTAGTTGCCTAATAACCAAAACAAGAGTTTGTGTACAAACTTCAAAGGAATAAAATCGGTTAAAATTGTCTTGTCTCGCCTCCTATTCTTTAGTCTTTCAATTGTAGCCTATGTTACCCGGATCATAATTATGTATCGATTGACACCCCATTCATCAAAATCGGATGAATAATTTAGGCGCTACGGAGGATAATACTTAATTACAAACATAGATACATAGACTGCTAAAATCATTACCCTTCGTTTTGGCTTCACCGTAGTCGGGTAAAAAAATAAATAGAAATTTGATTACAAGTCAACAAACACACACAGTCAACAAACAAACACACACAAACCAAAATATCTTGATAAAATTACACCGTTTCTCGTACCCAACTCTTATTTAAATTCTTGGGTATACTTACCTTTTTTAAATAAACAACTAAGTTTTCAGCGTTGAAAGCATTCTGTTTGCGGTTAGAGGTGGAGATTTCTAGAGCAAACGATATTGGATTCCGCCTTTATGACCCGAAGATAGGTTTAGATACGAACACAACTTTGAATGTAACTGTAATTTAGTCTTGAATGTAAAGTGAAAGGTAATCTGATTTTTACAAGTAGTTGGTAAATTTAATATAAGCGCCACTTTAGAAATAGGTACACATAATGTGTATTTCTTGAGTGGCATCTCTATCAGTATTTAGTCTTTGTTGTGTTGTTCGACTACTCTTAGTTAAACTAAAGATATAAGCTTGTGTTTCCGGAACTGGCCACTAACATAAACAATATTTAAAAAGTAATTACAACATTTGAAAATGGAACTCTTTGGCTGTAGAATGCAGTTTGTTTCATCTCACTGTCAATTGTTTTTACATTGTGGCGCCATTTTAAAAATTGCGTGTCTACAATAACATGGATTTAACTCGGGAAAATTTTCGTAGTATGATTTCCTACGATTTTAAGTGTAATTTGATAGCTCAACAAAGCATCGCTCGGCTTCAATCTGCTTTTGGCGATGAAGCACCATGCAAGACGACTATTTATAGCTGGTTCTGGTAAAGTTCAGGAATGAAACTCGCGATGGTCGCCCGTCCACCGCCGTGAACAACAAAAACATCGATGCTGTGCGCCGTATGATTGAAACTGACAGGCATGTGACCTACCATGAGATTCGCGCATCCTTAGACATAGGCATGATTCAAATACAATCAATCCTACACCAACATTGGGGTGTGAGAAAGCTGCGCTCGCGGTGGATCCCACACAATTTGACCGATGCTCAATACAACCAGATTCAACGAAGGTGCGTCAAATTTGGTGTGGAACATAGTAACAGGTGACGAAACGTGGATTTATTGCTACGATCCCAAAATAAAGCAGTAATTGAGCGTATGAGTCTTTCAAGGTGGCCGAAACCAACCAAAGCAACTTTCTAGCAAAATATATTGTATCATCAGCGTGAAGTTTTGTACACACATTGAAAAGGTTATAAATAACAGTATCTGAGGTTTTAAACATACCTAACCTTTTGACAAAATACCTATACTGGGTGTAAAAGACATGAGCAGTCAAACGAAAACCACGTATTCTATACATCAAAATAAGACATATTTCAAAAAAAATATTGCTGGGAAATGATTTTTATTTTTTGGTGTTACAAAAAATTGCAAATTGTACCGCGCTATGTAAAGGGCTCAACTCGCACGCAACTCGCAAAACCGCGATAATTTTGCTTGACGGCGGCCCCGTTCGTTAGTGTCCGTGTGCATCGAGTGAGGTACATTGAACGCTAACGTTTTGAAGCCATTTTTTGTTATGAAATACTAAAAAAAATGATAATGTTTCATTGGACAATAATTAAGAAATAACGTATAGAATACGTTTTCATAAAAAAATGAAAAAAAAAATTATGACTTTGACCTTCAATAAAATCGTAACTATCAATTTCCCAGGTATAGTCTGAAGGAAGAAAAATGTTATGACGGTGAGCAGAATACATGGTTTTCGTTTGACTGCTCATGTCTTTTACACCCTGTATATAAGCGCAAGTTTTTCTTAACTTCACTCGCTCTCATATTTTTTATTTATTTTATCAATGTCTAAATAATTCTAAATAAAACATTTTCTACTTATTTAATATTTAACCTAAGTGCTGCCTCTCACACCTAAGCATTGTGATCTTAATGAGTGCTCAGCTCTCGTAAATTTTGTTGCGACGCTCTCGCAACTCTTAAGTGTGCCTTGGAAACATACGACACTGTGTTGCGTACGTGCACGCTGCTTGTTACCTAGTACTTATACCAACGAAGTGATTAAAGTTGGGACGTCCGCCATTAGTTAAATAGCAGCTTTCATCATAATTGAGTTGTGACAAGATTGCCCATTATGCACGATCTTCATTAGGGTTGAAGCATAGAAGGTGCAGAAGGGGAATTTTTGTAGCATGGTGTTAAGTATGTAGATTTGTTACTAGATTTTATTTATACAATATGTTAAAAGGCTCATTCGATTCGGTTTAAGTTTTTTCCCAACAGTAGCAATCGGGTAGTTAATTATTTAATAGCACAAATTCAGTGGTTAAAAGTAGCCTCTTCATCTCGCTTTCACCTTCGATCATTTTGTCACTTATCATCGTCAGACCAACCACTTGCCGTTCATGTTACACAAAATGATGTTTATTTTAAAACACAAATTAACAATTAACCTTAATGAAACGGATTATTCATCACCTTTCAATATTAATAAAAAATGTGTTTAATGTCGATTCCAAACGCAACCGAAAGCCGTATAAGCCCGCGATATCAATCATATTATACAGCGTTGTATTTTTATGTTTTGACGTTTGACAATAAAAGGACAAAGATAAATTATAATAAGTACAATTAGATTACGCTTTTTATTTGCACAAAAGGAATTCTGTGAATTCACGAGACTCTTTCTTTTTTCAGGAACGGTGCGACAGAAAGCTACGTCGAGTGAGTACAATTTATTTTCTTTATGTTTACTTTGTAACTTGACTGGTCGTCTCAAATCGAGCGAAGTGACGGAATACTTTAAAAGAGTCATTAAAGCTAAGTAAACTATGGAGTTACAAAGATTTAATATTCAACTTATGTTCTTTCTTAAAATGATGTACAAAATACAGCTATGATTAATTTAAATTCGCACACACACATTCTCTACCATTAAAGTGTGAAATTTTCAATAACTCTGGAATAGGTAAGTCCGTAAAGCACCTTTTAACATCAATGGTTGTCAAAAAGAACCTATAACAACATAGAATATTATTTGTATGGAAAAATGCACTAAATGCCCTGTTGCGTGTGTCATAACAATCGCGCAACGACAGGTGAGAAACAAAAGAAGGTTTTGTTGTCGTACGCCAAAGTGAACCAACTACGAAAGTAACAAAGTATACTTTGTCGTGTCGTTTGTCACAAAGGGTGAACGGAACAACGCTTTTGGTAATCGCTAGCTTTTTTCTTTCAACCCGTAAGAAAATAAGTTGGCGTGAGGAGTGGAAATTGTACGGTACTGTTTTACAGCATCATCCTGTCTATCGAGTTGATCAACTATAGAATTATTAAAACGAAAGGAAAAGAAATTTCCATAAAAAACATTTTTAGTAACAAGTTTTTATATACCTAAAAGAAGAAAAATGAAAATAATTTCCATTTTATAAAAGTTTGTCGCGAGGTTTATTTCGGTCATCGTTTATTTACTATCTAACTCTTTGCCGATTCTATCGCTGTTTATCTACACAAGCGCGAAGCTTTATAACATTTAAATTTAAATTTTATTTTTTTATTTTCTTCTTTTTGAGTATTTATAATAATACGTGAAGCATAAACTTTGTACCCCTTTTTGTGACAATTGCGCGGACGGAGGAGTATGGAATTTCGCACACTTATAGTTTATATAGAGAATGAGTGTAGAATGCTAATATTTTTTTTTTATTATGCATAAAATATTACAAATTACAATAAATTAATAAAAAAAATTACACACTGCGTGCACACACTACCATGTCACTGTATTTGACACACTTTGACAAGATGATGGTTATAATAATAATAATAATAATAATAAAGCCTTTTTATTCCATATCTAAGTTACATTATGAGAGATTTGAATTTATTAATTTTGTTAGTTTATAATTACTTATTCCTAGTGTTAGTGTGGTTAGTTTATTTGTTCTTTTGATACGGTCCCTTTCAGGGTATAGGCCTCCTCCAATTTTGTCCATTTCTTCTTTTCTGTGGCTAAAGTTCTCCAGTTCTTCCCTGCCGTGGTTTGGATGTCATCCTCCCATCGCTGTTTTGGGCGTCCTACCTTCCTCTTTCCAACTGGGCCTTTCCAGTTTGTGCTTAGAATTGTCCACCTAGCGTCTCTATATTTAGCAACATGTCCCGCCCAAAGCCACTTCATTTTAAGACAGTGTTTGAGAGCATCTGTTAGTTTAGTTTTTTCTCTCTCTTTTAGATGATGGTTATACTCTTCTGGATATCAAAATTGAGACATTTGGGTCTAATCTTGAGCCAAATCCGATAAAGAAACGTAAAAAAAAACAAATGTCATTTTGTATAGATTATTTCTTAGATTATATACCTGTCTTAAGGATTATTTATTTAGGCTTGCCAACATTTGTGTACAACATTTCTTTCACAATACAGATATAAAAGTAATACAATGAGTCAACTAGTTGTCACAACAAACACTGCATGCAAGGTTTGTCGCAGTCACTCACTATCTTTGTTACTCCCTCCTCACTCATACAAGAATGACAGTGATTTGTTTCAATTTGTTCTACAACGAATTTCGCTCAAGATTGCTGACTGTAAGTACAATGTCGGTGGGTGAACCGGTGAACCACTAGGCCAGGGAAGCATTTATAAGTAAATCTATTGATGTACCAAAAAACATAATATAACTACTAGTATAGTATTATATTATCTGTGATATAACCTAAATAAAGCGAACGAAAGGTGAATAAATGAGAAGTGGACTGTTAAAATAATAAAAAAGTATATTCAATGAAAAATGGTAAAAAATACAAACTGCTAACTACAAGAACATGCACGGAAACCCTGACACGTTGACAATAACAAGCTGACAAGAAACACTATAATTTTGAACATTTATTGAAAACCAAAAAGGAACTTAAAACTATGGTTGCAAGGAGGTCCGCAACACTAGCTTTGATATTATCAACAAAATTGTTCATTACTTTGTTTGGCGTCATAAGCTGGTGTGAATCTTATTAAAGCCACTAAAAGCTTTATTGCTGCTTCCCAGCTCAGACGCGACGTAAATTGAGAGTTGATACCGAGACATAGTACGAGATTAAAGGTATTCGACGCGATCAATACGAGACGCATTCTGTGTAAAAAGTAAAGCAACAAAGTGCGTGGTCAGTATTCGGATGGGTGAACAGGATTTTTGTGTGGATAATCCTCTGTGCTTGGTGTTGCAAAATAAGTCAGGACATTATGAAGACATGTACATAGGTGAGCTTATCTCTAATAGAGACCTCTTCCAGCCAACCCTTGTTTTATATTTCAAAATGCGACATTATTCTGCGGGATATATTACGAAATAAACAGTAGATATTAATAATACAAACAAAAAAAATGTACATCATAATTTTTATAAATAACTGTGTAGGAATTGTATTGTCATATATTTCTCTCACCTCTTGCCCAAATTAAGTACCTATCAATAAGACCTTGTGTAAAAATGTGCAAAACAAATTAGTTACGTATGTAAAAGAAACATAACTAGTACTGTAACCGTAGTTTCCTCACACTGGCTACCGCTAAACGATCACCTTTTTTGTGCGTGGACACCAAAAAACTTAGGCCGCGGTCTCTAAAGTCGAATCGAATCGAGATTCTGCTGTTAGTTGACGCCAAGCTTAAGGTGGAGGTATAACCTACCCAAGTTTGGGCGTTCTAAATCTGAGCGGCTAATAGGTCTTGACTCCAGCTATCACCTAACACGGTATTTCGGGCTATTAACAGGACACTCTGTATATGTATTTAGTTGTTTCTTTTATAAACATACAAACAAACACAAAACAATATACGAGTAGGTACAATGATTCAGTATGTTCAATAAATAAAACGAAATCACGTGACGCTAGTTACGCCTTCAATCCGATTTATTTGTTTATATGACACACCATTTTTGCCTCATTTTCAGAATGGCAAAGGTCTGTTACGGCATGGTATGTCGATTAGAAATTCCTAGAAAAAATCCAATAGGACCACCCACAGCTGACCGAAATATTGGCGCATTATGTAACCTTGGCGCGGCGCCAATGGTCAAGTTATGCGCTCTATTTCATGCGGGCTATGCTCTTAATATCTGTACGAGACCACACGAACGTTGTAAAGCCCTGAACTATGCCAAATTTTTGGGTGTTTATTAGTGTCCTTGAGTAAGCTTACTAGCAGCGGTTAAAAGAATTTTGTAAAATTGAGTCTGATTATAGGTTTTTTATTTTTGTGGCAATTAAAATCTTACATAGTTCGTTGTATGGGAGTTTTAGGGCAACAACGATCATTACAGGCACTTACGTCGCTTCCTGCCACAGATCACCTTTTTCGTGGCACTGTAAAAATGGCGGACTTCACGTTTTCAAATAATATGTTGTTGTTGCCCTAATTAAACTCTCCATACTACCAACTATGAAAAAAAATTAATTGTCATAGAAATATAAAACAAATTTTGTAATTTAGGAAACTACACTGTATTAGATTTCATATGTTAGGGCTTTATATGAAAAAAATATACAAAATGTAAGAAGGGTACCTACAGTTTTTAGCGTTTCACAAAATTACATTTATTGTCTTAAATATACGATTAAAAAAACCGTTAATAACGCCGCGTTTTTACCTTAATCGCCGGTCTGCTCGGGAGCTGAAAAACCACCGTAATTATAACAGGTAATTGGTCATTTCACAGAGTTTCTCGAATGTATGCGTCGAATGAACGAACACAGTTGAATTGAATGAAATTCACTGCTAATGAATTCTATTGAGCTTAACTTGAGTTAATTATGCTGTGAAAGGGATTTAAGTTTATGATAATTTTGACATCACGTTCGGCTTGAAAGTGAACTAGTTTGATTTTATTTCCGTATCACGTTTTATTTAATTCAATCTGAGCTTTTTATGAAAAACTCAAAAACGAAAATGAAAAAGCTCTTCATTAAGTAGGTACTTTTAAGCTGGAAAAAAATAATGGATCAGTTTTGTACAACCATTACGAAAATGTTAATAGTGATTTTAAAAAGGTACAATAGTTAAATAGTTACGCCTAAAATACAAAATAAACTGGAATTTACTTAAAACCGAACTGATTCATTGGTAGAGATTTTCTCAATGTTTGAAAACATCCATTTAAGGAATAATTTTATTTTTGCGTTTACAAACGCGTAAATATAATACTAGAAAAATGCACTGAAAAAAATCGACTTGCCTCAGGCGGGACTCGAACCCGCACCTTCCACAATCCGGGTGGATGCGTTGACCAATTTCGCCACCGAGGCACTGCTTTTCGCTGTCGAAATTTGTCAGTGCTTGGTGCTTATGTTTTTATGGTAAACATCGTTTCATCAAATCTTTGAAATTTGCACTTCCAAGACCCGAACGAAATATTTTTGCAAATATTTGACGCCCAGCTAAGATGAAACTACCTTACATTATGGAATAATTTTATTTTTGCGTTTACAAACGCGTAAATATAATACTAGAAAAATGCACTGAAAAAAATCGACTTGCACATAAGCACCAAGCACTGACAAATTTCGACAGCGAAAAGCAGTGCCTCGGTGGCGAAATTGGTCAACGCATCCACCCAGATTGTGGAAGTCGATTTTTTTCAGTGCATTTTTCTAGTATTATATTTACGCGTTTGTAAACGCAAAAATAAAATTATTCCATAATGTAAGGTAGTTTCATCTTAGCTGGGCGTCAAATATTTGCAAAAATATTTCGTTCGGGTCTTGGAAGTGCAAATTTCAAAGATTTGATGAAACGATGTTTACCATAAAAACATAAGCACCAAGCACTGACAAATTTCGACAGCGAAAAGCAGTGCCTCGGTGGCGAAATTGGTCAACGCATCCACCCGGATTGTGGAAGGTGCGGGTTCGAGTCCCGCCTGAGGCAAGTCGATTTTTTTCAGTGCATTTTTCTAGTATTACATCCATTTAACTAGAGAACTATGAGATTTGGCGGAACATATGTTTTACTGTAATTATTCGCTTTGCACTATCTGTTAAAGCAAAGAAATATAAATTCAATTGAAGACATTCTGAAATAACATTGAATAAGTAGAAAAAAGTATAAGTACGTATTCCCACATATCAGAAAGCGTGCACGCCAAAAAAGTTATATCAAAACGTCCAAAGCACAAACACATTATTTTGCGCAAAACTTTGGGAGACAATAAAAGAAAGTTAAAAGACAAATATTAATATTTGTTGAACTTGCAAATAGGAGTTTACTGGGGCGCCGCGAGTGTATTCCGAACCTACAAAGTTTTTTATATCGCTCTCAACATAATTCACTTTTTATTCAATTTACCAACTTCCTTTATTGTGTATTAACATTATTTTGATATTCACGTGAATTTTTAAAGCCTTTTATATTTCCTTTCCTAAAATAATAATATTATTTATACTTAAAAATTATGTATGAACATAAATATCCAAACAAACAGTTATTTGTGAACTTTGTCAAGTTAGAACATTTAAGAGGGTACTAGAGATGAAACGGATATCCGGTAAGTATCCGGTATCCGGACGTCTAAATTTACTATCCGGCCTTTCCGGCCTATATTTACTATCCGGCCGGATACCGTATAGTAACACAATATCCGGCCGGATATCGGATATTCCAATACTACAACAATTTCCTATAATAAAAAAACAATACTTACATTAATCTTTGTGAAGTAAATATCAATAAAATACAGCTCGCCGGATATCTGGTACCGGATAGGTACTAGATATCTGGCGAGCTGCTAGGCTGGATGGCCGGATATTCCGCCCATTGTCTCATTGTATGTCGTGACGAGTTTATCGCCGCGCAGGTACCTACAGCAAACGCGATCGGATTAATTTGAGCGGTTTCGCTAAAAGTTTTTCGTTTAGATATTTAATATTCTTTACTGTTTTTCGTTTAGATTATTTACATCATTAAAAAATGATGATGACTTTGACCTTCAATAAAATCGTAACTATCAATTTCCCAGGTATAGTCTAAAGGAAAAAAAATGTTATGATGGTGAGCAGAATACATGGTTCTCGTTTGACTGTTCATGTCTTTTACACCCTGTAATTATGGCGGCTTTTATTTAAAGTCGAAAAAGTTACAACAAAGACCTCTAAAAAACTAAAATTTTCTTTTGAGATATCCACTCTAATGATAAATACATAAATAGTAAATATCTAAACGAAAAACTTTTAGCGAAACCGCCCAAATTAATCTGATCTTGTTTGCTGTACCTGCGCGGCGATAAACTCGTCACGACATGCAATGAGACAATGGGTGGAATATCCGGCCATCCAGCCTAGCAGCTCGCCGGATATCTCGAATAGGGGTCGAATTATAAAGACTGTTATGATTATGTTGATGAAACTGTTGTTTATTTGACTGTGGTTTTCTGTAAAGCGAAGGTACTATCTCAGTTCGGGGGCTCCAAAATTCAAGACGTTCTGTTCTGCCCAACTTCACTTACAATCTCTTCTGATCTCAGACCTCAGATAAAATTGGAAATAGAGCAAGCAAATCCCTAATGATTGGAATTAATATAATAAAAATGGGTGCGTGTACTTAGGTACGCGCGTGAGAAGTATACTTCTTTGCAAACAGCAAAGAAATTTTATTTGTATCAATATTTTTTTATTATTTTTTATATTAAATAATCAATAATAAATATTTAAAATTAGGAATGTTGTAATATTTAGTACAAACTATGTCATATACATTTATTTCGAGATTTGACTTTAACTTTGACATCAACCTATGACTTGTGTTACAGTGATGCGCGCGCATCTTAAAATTACACTCTCATCATTTTTTAATAACGCGCCTAAAGAATTATAACTTCAAAAGTCAGTTAATTATTTTTTTCCGAGAACACAATGAAAGTTGTTTTTTTGTGCACCCACAAACGCACTCGTATATACTTATGTATCAACCTGTAAAATGGAATCCTTAGCAAGTTTCCAAGCTGCAGTTTGCGTGCAGACGGCATCGACCGCTTATTCAATGATTCATGTCGTATATTCCATTGACTCACTCATGGTACAGCTATGGGGTGGTCCAATATTCTGTTGAAAGAAGAACTTTAAGGAGAAATATTTAAATTAAATAATTAATACCTCATAAAATATGTAACTTTTGGACTAATACCTGGAGACTCCTCGTACCTACTTCTGTTTTAATATACGTAAACAATTAGGCACTGGCACATAGATCAACTTCAATTGAAGCAACTGTGATCTTTTTTAAAGCTATTAACACTTGTAGAAATAAAGAGGTCCAGTTTACGTAATACATTTACGTTGAAGTGATTTTATTTTCTCCCCAATCGCAGCAAGTCGCATCCAAAGATTATACAGTTCACGTAGTTTTCTAGAATTGTATGAAAATCGAAAAAGTCGCTACTTGTTATTTGCAGCAAGGTTGCTTCTGACGAAGTGTTTTTGACATAATTTTCGGTTTTTGACATATACTAGTACAAAATGTTGCTCAAATTATAACTAGCATTGATAACATTATTCTAGTTGTTTCATCATGTCACGGTCTTGGTTTCCTCAACCACCAACTGCTATCTGCTTTATGAATAGTATAAAAAATAACTAACATATGTTTTTTTATACTACGAGATGGCAAACAAGCTTGCGGACCGCCTGGTGTTAAGTGATTACCGTCGCCTATAGACACTTGCAATATTAAGGGTAAATCACATAACACTGTAAGCGCGTTGCCATTGTAATACTTGATTTCAACTGGTTGTATTTTCCTTTCCTAAATGGGTATATATGAAGTGAAACAACAATTTGATGGTTTGGCAGTACAATGTTTATTTAGGGTGGACAATATTCTGTTTGTTGCACTAGAAAAGTTATTTACTTACAATTTACATATTCCAAATAATTCACCTTTGTGAGAATTCTCTTCCTTGAAAATTCCTAGTTTACACAAGTTAGATTTTACACAATTTAGACCTTCTAACTTATATATCTAATAGTAAAATACAACCATAAAAATAATGAAAGGTAGGGTCCTGGAGTCTGCTCTGATCGTTAACGAGTGGAATTTGGGTATTACTATGTATAAATTATTAGTAAACGCGTTATGAGACAACCTTCTGCAGAGTATTTGTAGAACTCTTCGACAGTCAGCCGCTACCGTTTGGTTAGTGTAGTGTACCTGGATCAGTGCGTTGTGTCTTGGCTCTGATAGATCAGCCACTAGTTAGCTCTCTCTATATATTGTAGTTCCCCGGTCACCTTTCCAAATTGATCTCACAACTCCAAACTCTGGTTCTGCGCAGGTCTCTCTACCAGGCGACTATATTTGTAATGGAAATTTGGGTCTCTAAACCCGTACCGACGACCCTGAAGATGTGTCATAATAAAACAACATCAATAAATGTTACACTACTCATTATAAAACCCCAAGAGGGAGTTGGAACCACAACTTGTCCAAAAACTAATATAAAACAACGGCAAATCTTTGAGCAATTACGAAACCCGACCAACAGTACTTAGAATATGATCTCTCGAGATGTGAATTATTCATAATTTAAACAAATAGATCATTCATTGCCTAAAATTTCGAACCTGACAAAATATAATTACCTTAGTAGGTAGTCAGGCAATTTTTACAAGATGAGGCGGTTTTTTACAACCGAATTTACTAATTTACTGTAACACAAAATCAAGGCAATCACAGAATTTACTTTTAACTTTCAGAATAATTGAAAAACGATAAGAGTTTTATAGTTACCTTTCGGGTGAATTATTAACTCCTTAACGGTTATTTATCCGTTCCAGGATATTATGAAAATACGGAATTATCTTCCTTCCAAATTAGAAAATAGTTCTCCTTCGTTAATATAATCCTCGCATATGTTATTATCACGAAGATGTTTAACGTTCCTCAAAAATAAATTCAGCCTTGAATTTGAAATTCGAAATGCGAATGAATAATCTGACAAGCAAAAACAAACGTCCCTGATTGGTCGGCCTACCTATGGTTTTTTTAACGTCTGAGGCAAAGGAAAGTGAGTCCATACATCCGAATGAACGAAAAATTCTTGTCAATACGAATCTTTGCGAATAACTACTTTGAATGAATTTTGAACAACTAATATGATCCCCGTAAGCTTAACGTCACCTAAATAATGACGAGACTATAGAAAACGCTCTAACGCGCCCCAATTCAAAAACAAAGTGTAAAAATTCCATAAAGACGACCACAATCTCTAATATCGAACTGAAACATGATACCACTTACCAAGACAAGAAACTTTCGTCTGAACTATTTCTTTTTTTTTTTTTTTTTTTTTTTTTTTATAAGTCGCTGGGTATAGAATTTATCACTTTGCCTAAATGTCAAACCTAATGCGAAACGGAACGTAATGTCACTTGTCAGATGACGATGTTGACTTTGAAAAATTGATAAATAAACAATGCTACAATATCCCCCTACCCGGGTAAGAATTCACGTAGTGAATTCGCGTTTGACGCCCACGTCAACACCCAACACAATACCTACTCAGACAACTGACCAAACCAAACCACACAAAAAAACTAAGTTACCTCTGCACAAAATACTAAATTAAAACAAACATAAAGAAAGATCTTCCAACGCACAATTCCTTCCTATTTTATTGAAATAACTAACTCAAGGTATTTCATGTTAGTGAAAAATATATCAAGTCTAATGGGACATCATGGATGCAACCGTGAAACTTCTTTGCTTTCACAGTTATCAAAAAACAAAATCATAGACACGTATAGATTCTTGATTTTATTAAAAAAAAATTAAACCTACTTTTAATTGAGTTTAATCAAGTTATGCTCTAGTTTAAATAAAAAAGTACCTTAAAACAACAAAATTAAGCATCTTCACTTAAGTAAAATCATCAAAGTAAAAAAAAAATAGAAAAAAAATGATAATGTGCTATCTATCTACTCAATGCTTCTTGGCACGATAAAATGTGTAACTATGTCGCTAGATGGCAATAGCTACCCAATAACCTTTCCCCCTCCTCCGATAGTGATGAATGAAATGCGGTGTTGTTAGCTTACCAACATTTCACACTCAATTACGACAATGCCCGCCCTAATACCTCAGCCCCTCTTAAATTTTTTCCCCTTGTATTTAAATAAATGATCAGATTTAAATAATATTATTTGCTTAAGTAAACTAAACTCCATTACTTTAGTTTTACCAAGCACATCATGGCTACAAACGTCAAACTAAGGAGAAAGGGAAAAAACGAAAAACTGAGGCAACAGGCAGGCACCACCGGCCCCATCTGATCTTAATAGAGCAAACCCTACAGTCGGCTTCTACGACACGCCAGGAAGTACGGCGGGGTGGATATTCTTCGACCGTCAACCCACGGTGATGCAAAATCTACCAAGCCAAATAAGTAGGCAGGTAATTAAACAGCTACATGGTTAAAAACACAAGACATTACTTAGGAAAAATGAAAAAAACAAAACATAAATTTGTAACTTAGTGATACGGTTAAATCGCTGACTTCACACATCTGATGCAACATCTACAATTTTAAAATCTTTAATATGCCACTTGCCTATGAACTTGCCATTCTCGTCTTCAAGTTCATATACCAAAGGAGAGAGTTTTCTAATTATTTTGCACAGCTCATACTTAGGAGCCAACTTTGCTGAAAAATACCGGTTTGCAACACTCTGTTTGTAAGTTCGTTTCCAAATTTTATCCCCTACGTTATAGGATATGTCACGCCGCTTTTTATTATAGTAGTGAACGTTATGCTCATGGGCCTTGCGAAGGGATGTTTTTACGTTAACGAAGACGTCCTTGAGATGACCTAGATTACTTAGATATGCCTCCCGAGGCTGCACGACTAACTCTTCGATGTCCGTGAATTCACTATAAATATTGCCATCCGCAACGGCCTCCCTACCGTGAACGAGCATGAACGGAGTGTACGAAGTCGCTTCATTCACTGACGTATTCATTGCGAACTGTATTTTGTGTATATTGACGTCCCACGTTCTATGATCGTTCTCCACGAATGACGCAACCGCCGTGATCACTGTACGGTTATAACGCTCCACCGTATTCACCTGAGGGCAGTACACAGGTCCTAAGTGGACCTGTGGAATATTATACCTCTCATATAACGCTCTTATCTCACGACTAACAAATTGCGAACCGTTGTCGGACATTACGGTTTGAGGGATGCCGTGTACCAGGAATACATGGTCCTCTAGACGTTGCGCAATGACTTTACCCGTCGCCCTACGTAATGGAAACATTAAACAATATTTACTGAACACACACACTACTACAAGGAGATATATATTTTGCTGACGGGACATCGGCAGTGGACCAACCAAATCTATGCTGATGCACTGGAATGGCCGGCAACAAACTTTAGGTTCACCCATAAAGCCAGGCGTTGCCAGTGAGCTGTGTTTATAAGCATTGCAAACGGTACACTTCTTAATAAAATCCACGGTATCTTTATACATACCGGGCCAAAAATATCTTAACTTTAAACGTTTATAAGTTTTTGCCACTCCCAAATGTGCGGCAGTTGGTACAGAATGATTTTGTAACATTACATCCCCCCTAAAATCCATCGGTACCACCTCTTTCCATTGGAAATCCCCACAGAGTTTACTAGTGCTCTTTGTAAAACGCATCAACCTACCATCTACCAATTGAAAATTCGGACACGCTCGCGGCCTCTCCGTACAACGCTTCACAATGTTATTATACCACGCGTCGTTAGTGGAGATTATGTTTACGGGTGCTACTGGGACCGCACGGGAAAGTGCATCCGGTACAATATTCTTTGAGCCACTGCGGTGTTCAATTGTAAAATTATATTGTGACAGCCTGCAGCCCCAACGAGCCAGACGGCCAGTTGGATTTTTAAGATTTAGAAACCATTTCAAGCTAGCGTGGTCCGTAATAATACGAAACGGACGGCCATTATCCAAATACGCACGAAAATGCTCCACCACATGAACCACTGCTAAAGCCTCTCGTTCAGTGGCAGAATAATTACGTTCCGACGCTGTTAATGAACGACTACAATATGCTATCGGATGCTCTACATTATCTATGGTCTGTGTCAAAGAACCACCCACGCCAAAATCAGATGCGTCGCAGTGCACAGTAAATTCCTTAGAAAAATCGGGACATGCCAACACGGGAGCAGTGGTCAACGCTATTTTTAAATCGTTGAACGCCCTGTCTGCCTCAACTGACCATTTGAACGGCGGAGCACCCTTACGAGTCGACGTAAGAGCGTTCAACGGCCCTGCCCTAGCACTGAAGTTCACCACAAACCTTCTATAATATGAGGCGGTTCCTAAGAAGCGTTTCACCTCTTTTCTACATGTGGGGGTGGGAAAATCTACTATGGCCTTCACCTTATCAGGATCCGTGCGCAGACCATGTTCGTCAATTACATGGCCTAGATATTTGAGCTGTTTTCTGAAGAACTGACACTTTCCCATGTTTATGGTGAGGTTAGCTTGACTCAATCGGTCCTTCACCTTCTTCAGCAACTCCAGATGTGCCTGGAAATTGCTACTGCAAATAATTAGGTCATCAAGGTATATGAACACTTTACCACTATTGCCACCATTTGGATCATTACCAGGACCAGTAAACTCAGGACCGAACAAACGATCCATCAAACGCTGTTGCGTAGCTGGCGCCGAAGCAAGACCAAAGCTCATAACCTTAAAATGATAGAGACCTCTCCCCGGAATGGTGAAAGCTGTCTTTTCCCTGGATTCTACATCGAGGGGAACCTGAAAGTATGCTGATTTTAAATCGATCGAAGAGAGGTACTTCGCCTCTCCAAGCTGATCCAAAATATGGCTTATGTAAGGCATTGGATATGCGTCATGCTTTGATATGGCATTCAGCTTACGACTATCCAAGCAGAAGCGAGAAGAACCATCTGCTTTCATTGCTAATGTGACCGGGTTATTCCAAGCACTGCTGCTAGGCTCCACCACATCATCCTTCAGCATTTGATCTAAGTGCTCATTCATCAATGTCAGCTTTGCTGGAGAAACAACATAATAGCGCTGCTTTATTGGAGCATGGTTACCAGTGTCTATTTTGTGACTAACTAAATGTGTCCTGCCCAAACCCTTCACCTCCGCGGAAATTTCTTCCAACTGAGAGATGACAACACTGGCCTGGCTACGCTCTTCTTCAGATAGAGAGTCAAAGTCATGCAAAGCCCTATCAGCTGTTATGACCGTGTGTACCTGATCATTTACATGTAAAAATTCGCTACCTTTCAAGAGTGACAATACGTCGGGAGCAATGTTAAACTCCCTCCAGAAGTTTAAACCGAAAAGCAACTCTGTGGAGACTCCAGGTACTACAAAGAATTTAACTACACACGTTTTCTCATCAACTGTTACCGGCAAATACATGTAACCAGTTACAGGAGACGATGAGCCATTAGCAGTTTTAATAAATTGCAGGTTATGTGAAGTATGTAAATCGGCAAAATTAATAAAATGCTTTACTGCATCTCTGCCTATAATTGATATTTCAGAACCGGAATCCAATAACCCTCTGAATCCCAAATCATAAATATTCACTTTCAAATATGGACGCACATCTATTTATTTATTTATTTATTTATTTATTTCTTTTACATTTTGGATCCTTACACTAGGTAAACGACCACTTATGTACGTCTTATGGTATATAATTACAATTTTTATATTCAGTTCCAAGCTTCTTTGTCGTTAAGGTAATCCTTTACACTATAATAGGATTTCAAAAGAAGCTTTGTTTTAATAACTGATTTAAATTTATTATTAGATAATTCCTTAAAGAGATTTGGAAGTTTGTTGTAAAACTTAATACAATTACCAGCAAAGGAATTACTAACTTTATGGAGCCTAATTTTGGGCACAGCGAGCTTATGCTTATTTCTAGTATTAATATTGTGTACGTCGCTGACTTTCTTAAATTTATCAATATTTTTGTGTGCATACATTAAATTTTCAAATATATATTGGTTATGAACAGTCATTATGTTGATTGTCTTGAATTTTTCTCTTAGGGATTCTCTTGGTCCCATATTATATATAGAACGAACAGCCCTCTTCTGCAAAACAAATATGGTGTCAATATCGGCACCATTTCCCCAAAGCAAGATCCCGTACGACATTATACTATGAAAGTAACTAAAATAAACTAATCGTGCAGTTTCAATATTAGTCAATTGGCGAATCTTTTTTACTGCGAATGCTGCAGAAGAGAGTTTATTCGACAAATTCTCTATGTGGGGGCCCCATTGGAGTTTTGAATCTAGGGTTATTCCAAGAAATACTGTGGTTTTGACTAAGTTCAATTCTTCATTATTAAGTCTTAAACTGGTTTCTGCATTTCGCACGTTAGGTAAAGTGAATTTAATACAATTCGTTTTCTTTTCATTCAACAGCAGGTTATTCATATTAAACCAATGTACAACCTTAGAGAGAGCATTGTTCACTTCATCAAAATTAGATTGTCGTCTATTAGTTTTAAAAATAAGAGAAGTATCATCCGCAAACAATACTATCCCGTGGTTGTCTTTAACAATAAAGGGTAAATCGTTGATGTAGACTAAAAACAAAAATGGTCCTAAAATAGAACCTTGTGGAACCCCCATTTTGACAAATGACCCGCGGGAAAGTTTTCCATTAACATCTACCTTCTGAATTCTGTCGCTTAAATATGAAGTAATGAAATCAAGAGCGTTATTTCTAACACCATAGTGATGTAGTTTCCTGACTAATGTTTCATGATCAACACAATCAAATGCCTTGGATAAGTCACAGAAGACACCTAGAGCATCACACGACTCCTCCCAGGCTTCAAAAATATCTTGTATTAATTCAACACCTGCATCGGTTGTTGATCGACCGCGAGTAAATCCAAATTGTTTTTTGTGTAACAAATCGTTCTTAGAAAAATGATTGTTTAACTGATCCAAAATAATCTTCTCAAATATTTTACTAAATGTGGGTAGTACTGATATGGGTCTAAAGTTAGTCGGATCGGAGGTACTACCAAATTTAAATAACGGAGTTATTTTACTAAATTTCATTAAGTCAGGAAACACTCCACAGTCAACACAATTATTGAATATTAATGCTAAGTCAAATGAAACAATTTCAATCAATGATTTAAGTACATTAACAGAAATTCCCCATAGGTCATTAGTCTTCTTAATATTTATTAATTTAAAGGTTTTTACAATATCAATTGCATTTATATGTTTAAAATGAAATGATAAACTACATTCAGGTACATTATTTTTTAAAAAGGAAATAGCGGCGATGGGTGAGGATTTTAATGACATAGTTGTAGAAACAGGAATATTAGTAAAAAAGGTTTCAAAAGCGTTTGCTACGTCCAAATCAGCTTTAATTGTTTGGTTTTCTATATTCAATTTGAAGTCTTTGTATCCTAGTTTAGCGCGACCTGTTTCTTCATTTATGATTTTCCAAACAGTTTTAATTTTATTATTACTGTTTTTGATCTTACTACTTAAATGTTGCGATTTAACAAGTTTACAGTCTAATTTAAATTTCTTTGAAAAATTTCTAACATGTTCATCAAACTTCTCACTCGAATTGTATGACCTTTCCGCATATAAGTCATACAATATTTGCCTATTTCTATGCAATTCAGCTGTTGCCCAATCATTAAAAACTAATGTATCTGTAACAGAAAACGTTTTTGGAGTAAAAACAGAGCTGAAAATTCTGTGAAATGAATTAAAAAATAAATTATACAAGTCATTTGGATTTAACATATTATTATGTGCCAAGAAAGGCAATTCTTTAAGTAAGTTCATTTTCACACTCTCTAAACGGCTTGTGGTTACCGGTACATAAGTCACTTGATGGTTTCTGACTGGTTTCGTAACATTTTCAAACTTAATCAATTGGCCGCTATGGTCAGAGCTTAATTTATTTATAATACATTTGTTTAAAGGGAATAAATCTGTAAAAATATTGTCAATGCATGTGGCACTTGTACTTGTGATTCTAGTAGGCTCCATAAACATATTTATTAAATTATGGGATCTAAACAGGTTCAGTAATTTCCTAGAGACAGTACTATGTTCTAAAATATTTACATTAAAATCTCCACACACAATAATCTTCTTACTGGATTTTGATAATTTAAATAAAACCTCTTCCATTACTTTTTCAAAAATGTCAAATGATGCTAATGGCGGTCTATATACTGATACAACTATAAATTTCCCTGTCTCTAATGAAGCTAATTCAATTGTCCGTTCAATAGATAGGTTAACAATATCTTTACGCTCTTTGAATTGTATACTTTTACTAATTATAATTAACGAACCTCCATGGATTGAGTTTACTCTGGTGAACGAACTACCAATTTGGTGACAGTTAAAGTTGAACATGTATTCATGCGTTTTTAACCAATGTTCAGTGATACAGAGAATACTTATATTACAGCTATTCAAAAAAAGTTCCACTTCTAGATCTTTACCTCTTAAACATTGAATATTCTGATGCACCAAATTGATATAATTTGCATTTGTTGAACTTAATACTGACTTACTAGTACTATTATGTTTGCATATCAAATTTTGGCCAGAGGGAACCTCTGCTGTCTTACAATCTAGTTTAAATTAATAAAATTACTTTGAAATTCGTTAAATTTACCATGACCTGAGTGCTTAGCAAGGTTATTGTGTGAAATAACAAAAAAATAGGATAAAGAAATTGCTATCTGTCTTTTAAAATAATTTGATAGTGTAAACCTATCTCTGTTTACATTATAATATATACGAGCGATATTGTTAGAGTCAATAAATCCCTTTTCCCTTAAAATTGTTAGAGTCAAAAAAGTCATCCTTATGCATAGAGTGAACTGGCGAAAGACATTTAGACTTTATTGTATTACTATTATAGTTGTGTTTATTCTTAGAATAAAATATTCTAGTATCATATTTAGACCAATTTTTATTATTATTATTAGAGTTTCGCCAGTTCACTGTTCCAAGTTTTTTGAAACATTGTTAAAAGTAGGTTTATTAGAATTACAATTTGGACAGTTCCTAGCAGTGACATCCTTCCTACCACACCTATAACAAATTACAACAAAAGATGCCCTGCAATTCCTTAAACTGTGACCATTTACCCTACAACGGACACAGAAATCACCCCGTATGGGCTGAACCGCAGAGACCCTCTGCTGTGGTGTAACTTTTTGTTTATTTCTATAGCACAAGTCAGGTGCTAAAGATGATAAGCTAGCGGGCTCACTGAAGTGTTTACATCTCTCCTGTGCCCCCTCCAGCAACCTACACTTCATTTTCAGCTCTGCCCAAGATTCTACAGGACTCAATGCTAACTGGGCTGTGTAAAATGGCCTTATATTAAATAAAACAATATTCAACCTTTCTTCCTCAGACATAGGTCTTGCCAAGCGACTGAAATAATTTTGCATAATACTGAGATAATTAATAATACTCTCATCAGATCCTTGAGTTCTAGAACGAATCTCCTGCAATAACCTATGGTCATAATCAGAAGGTAAGTATTCCTGTAGTAACAAAGATTTTAATCCTACCCAATCATGAACATCCGATTTGACACCCCTATACCAAAATAGAGCTTCATTGGAAAACAACTCAGAGGCTGAATAGAAAAGTTTTGTTTCAGATACACCCCTAGATAAACAGAGCTCTTCCAAGCGTTGTAAGAAAGCCTTAACGCATGATTTGCCATCGAATTTCAAACCAAGCTTATGGACTGCCGCGTCCCCTACCAAGTTTTGGCTAGCAATATCTTGTGGCTTGCTAATGGAATGTTCTCCAACTTTCTCCTGTGCTAAGCTACTTTTGAATGTGTGCATTATATTATCAATCCTTACCAAAACGCTTTCCAAACGCTTTTGGTAGGTATCAAGCATAGTGGAGAAGTCGCTGTCAACTTCCTCCTCTACATCAAGCCGACCAATTCTGTGAAACAAGTGGTGAGCCAATGTCTGAATTCTATTCAAAGACTTGAGGGAACCTGCCTTTGATGAAGATATTGAAATAAGTCTGTCCAAATCCTCAAATCTTTTATGAACAATTCTTAGCTCAGAAACTACATCCAAATCACACTCCAATATCTCATCAGAGGGTAAGTCCTTATTGAGAGAACGAATCTGTGCCTTCAAAGCAGTTACTGTATCTGCAGGTTTTGCACCCCTAATTCTAACTTCATATTCAAGTTCATCTTTAAGTAGTAGATTAAATGTAATAGGTCGTTGTTCCATGTTTCAACTTTATGAAAACAAATAGGTAGTATGACTCTTCCTAAAAATGTGTATAGTAAGAGAAGGTTTATGTTACCTAATGTATGTAATGTAGTAATTTGGAGAATAAAAAATGATATAGGTATGTATTTGCAAAGATTAGAGTTAAAAAATAAAAAAAATAAGTGTAATATTTAGTTCAAGCTCAAAAAATAAACTGCAATTTCACATATATTTATATTTTCAAACACTTTGTGAGTGGTATGAAAATATTAGCTTATTAGCATTCAAAAATGTAAAAAAAACCCATAAAATTAAAAAAAACCACTCCAAAATCGATCAGAGCTTACAAAACTCCATGTACATGAATGCAAAAATACCTAAATATACAATAGTTAACTGGAGAACAAACAATATTAAAGTTTATATATTGCCACCTTTTGGCACAAATTAAAACAAGAAAAAAAAAACCTCAAATCCTCACCGTCAACGATCAGCCTTCTCTGAGCAATTTTGACCAGACAAGAATTAAAAAAAAATAACAGAACCTCCTCTCTTAATGTTCGGGCGCCATGTAATACTTGATTTCAACTGGTTGTATTTTCCTTTCCTAAATGGGTATATATGAAGTGAAACAACAATTTGATGGTTTGGCAGTACAATGTTTATTTAGGGTGGACAATATTCTGTTTGTTGCACTAGAAAAGTTATTTACTTACAATTTACATATTCCAAATAATTCACCTTTGTGAGAATTCTCTTCCTTGAAAATTCCTAGTTTACACAAGTTAGATTTTACACAATTTAGACCTTCTAACTTATATATCTAATAGTAAAATACAACCATAAAAATAATGAAAGGTAGGGTCCTGGAGTCTGCTCTGATCGTTAACGAGTGGAATTTGGGTATTACTATGTATAAATTATTAGTAAACGCGTTATGAGACAACCTTCTGCAGAGTATTTGTAGAACTCTTCGACAGTCAGCCGCTACCGTTTGGTTAGTGTAGTGTACCTGGATCAGTGCGTTGTGTCTTGGCTCTGATAGATCAGCCACTAGTTAGCTCTCTCTATATATTGTAGTTCCCCGGTCACCTTTCCAAATTGATCTCACAACTCCAAACTCTGGTTCTGCGCAGGTCTCTCTACCAGGCGACTATATTTGTAATGGAAATTTGGGTCTCTAAACCCGTACCGACGACCCTGAAGATGTGTCATAATAAAACAACATCAATAAATGTTACACTACTCATTATAAAACCCCAAGAGGGAGTTGGAACCACAACTTGTCCAAAAACTAATATAAAACAACGGCAAATCTTTGAGCAATTACGAAACCCGACCAACAGTACTTAGAATATGATCTCTCGAGATGTGAATTATTCATAATTTAAACAAATAGATCATTCATTGCCTAAAATTTCGAACCTGACAAAATATAATTACCTTAGTAGGTAGTCAGGCAATTTTTACAAGATGAGGCGGTTTTTTACAACCGAATTTACTAATTTACTGTAACACAAAATCAAGGCAATCACAGAATTTACTTTTAACTTTCAGAATAATTGAAAAACGATAAGAGTTTTATAGTTACCTTTCGGGTGAATTATTAACTCCTTAACGGTTATTTATCCGTTCCAGGATATTATGAAAATACGGAATTATCTTCCTTCCAAATTAGAAAATAGTTCTCCTTCGTTAATATAATCCTCGCATATGTTATTATCACGAAGATGTTTAACGTTCCTCAAAAATAAATTCAGCCTTGAATTTGAAATTCGAAATGCGAATGAATAATCTGACAAGCAAAAACAAACGTCCCTGATTGGTCGGCCTACCTATGGTTTTTTTAACGTCTGAGGCAAAGGAAAGTGAGTCCATACATCCGAATGAACGAAAAATTCTTGTCAATACGAATCTTTGCGAATAACTACTTTGAATGAATTTTGAACAACTAATATGATCCCCGTAAGCTTAACGTCACCTAAATAATGACGAGACTATAGAAAACGCTCTAACGCGCCCCAATTCAAAAACAAAGTGTAAAAATTCCATAAAGACGACCACAATCTCTAATATCGAACTGAAACATGATACCACTTACCAAGACAAGAAACTTTCGTCTGAACTATTTCTTTTTTTTTTTTTTTTTTTTTTTTTTATAAGTCGCTGGGTATAGAATTTATCACTTTGCCTAAATGTCAAACCTAATGCGAAACGGAACGTAATGTCACTTGTCAGATGACGATGTTGACTTTGAAAAATTGATAAATAAACAATGCTACACCATCCTGGGGGCTAAGATGATATGCCTTCCATGCCCAGTAATTACATTGGCTACCTTTCGTTCCATCCGAAAGACAGAAAACTGCTTCACGGCAGAAATAAGAAAGGTGGTACCTACCCAGACAAACCCTACATAATTAGGTCTACCTTCTAGTAATTTTAAAAATAAAATTCATTAAAACGATAATATTCTGTTTAGAAATTTTGAGACCTTATTTAAATATACATAATTAGTTTAATTTAAGGCCTCTAATCATAATAATATTATGAAAGTTAATTCTGTAGAACAGTCACCCTAACGCGCCCTGCTACAGATAAACCGATGTCACATTATAGGAAACAAAGAAACAAAACAACAGCACCATTTGCTATTGCTATCCTTGTCTAAACACAGTGACAATGAGATAGCGTGTGAGTAGGGTGCGATCCCCTACAGATAATGACAATGTCCACTTTTCAAGTGTGATAAAAATCGCAGACCAAAGAGTTTTAAAACGCAATTCTTGTAAACGAAACTTTTTCAGGGAACCTTTTCTTTCTTCAATCGTATGATTTCTAGCTAAAAACGTGTATGGCTAAATTCCATGTCAGAAAACACTCAACGGACATTTAAAAATCTGTTCGTTTACAAAACAAAGACATAAATTAATTAGTTCATTAATGTGATTAGTTGAATTGTATAGAAAAGCTTTTACAACATAAATTATTATTATAAATGAACCAAATGCGTGGGAGTAATAACTGCCCAAAATTTACGCATGTAAAACTGTAATTTTAATTATATTATTATTATCTATTGACCTGTAATGATGTTTTGAAATCATTACCAAATTGTAAGCTGTGGAGTTTCTTTCGCCATTTCTTCTCCATCTCAGCATAATAATATTATCGTCCCGAAATGGTGGTAGGGTTTTGACGATTTAAAAGTACTTAGCAAAGTCCATTTAAATAAAGAGCTTTTCATTTCATTTCATTTTCATTTCATTTCATTTCATTTCATTTCATTTCATTTCATTTCATTACAATTGTCTATCTATACAAAGTCGACTAGCGTGGTTTTGATGCACGCACACAGGACAAACTTTTCCGACTCTTTATCTTGGACTGAAGGTTTTTTTCTATAGTAATAAAATAAAGAGTAGAGATTTGTATTTTTGTATGTTTGTAACAAATAAACTCAAAAAGTACTCAGCCAATTATGGAAATTCTTTCAACAATAATTAGCACGGACTTTCAGGGTGGATATAGGATTCTTTTTATCCTGGTATAAGTATACCGCACGTGAATCCCGTCCCCGTAAGTACGGGGACGGGATTCACGTGCTGAAACCGTGTGCGTGGCGCTAGTCTATTACAAGTACAATCGCGCTCAAAATCCCAAGAGAGGTTAAGCAGAGCCTTAGGTAACGTATGGCTTACATAAAGACGCATAAAAATCCAAAAAAATAAACTTCAGTGAACAAACAAACAAAAGCTGAACCATAGATATAGCAAACTGTAGATCGGCAATGTAAAAGAAATAAAGCATACTAACACGTATATTAGAACGAGATAGATAGACAAGGCCATTACATATACGCACAGGTGGCCTGTCAGTCACGTAGAAAAGACAGCAAACTGTCAGACTGCAGTACTATTTTTCACGCACACATGCACATTACTCAGTCATTGGTGTATTTTTTTGGTCTCGCCCTAGTCAATCATAGCCAATCTATTAACGTCAGTAATAATAAATCTATGGACCTAACTGTCTATTGGTTCACCCATGCTGCTATTGAAATTGTTTACAAACATTGGTTAACATTTTCTAAACAAACATTTTTGATCACAATCTTAAGAAAAAAATCATGTTCGGTAATGGTTGTAAACATTTCTAATCAAAATTTTTAGCTAACAAATTGTAAGTTTGTATGCGTTTGGCGTATCCAGAGCACTTTTCGTTTTTTATTTTAATATAATATTAATAATTGTTTTATTTCAGATAAGTCACATCCATAATATATGTTAGTAGTTACATTGTCTTAAAATTATTATACTTCATACAAAAATTATACATCATCCTAAATATTATTGTAAAGGATACGCAGAGTCTCCTGCGATCTTTTAGTATGGTCAACCCACAGACTTCCCGTGTATATGCCTTGGCAATATGCCTTAAAAAGTGTGACTTTTACATCTTCTGCCAGTGCGCAAATCTTCCATTTTTTTTGTAGACGCATTGGAACATAAATCCAAACTGTGAACCGATCGTCATGTTTTCAAATCTTATAAATGTTTGTAAGCATTTTCCATCAATGTAGGAGCACTGAAAACATCTAACAATTCGTAGCAGAATGTAAAATTTTCAAGTGTTAGTAAATGTTTACTTGTAAGCATTTTGGGAGCCCCATATTCTGAAGACAATGAAAAATGCAAAATGCATAATCATTTCAATGCCTCAGCAGTCTGGGCAAACGGGACAGCCACCCGGTTGGTAAGGATAAAAACAGAGTTTACTTTTCTTTAAGCTTCTTGTATTTCTTTTTCCTAACACACCCGGAAAACAGCTACCAAGTTCAATGACCCCAAAATGGAGTACAATCGACTGCAAAATTGCATTGGGGTCGGAACACGGATACAGTAATTTGGTTCCGTTTTTTATTGGCGCACTTAGTGATACCGGCCGAGTTTCGTATCGAGAGCTATTCGAAACGGATTTCAGGGATAACGAGTAGATACTGCTTTTGATGCTACAAAAAACCCTTTCAAGTGACACTGCACTGTAAGCTTTTAACGTGACCTTTGAGAAGAGAGGCTTTGACATCTTTGAGTGTCTACAGAATGAATTTTGATCAGAACCAAAATGCTCTTTATTAAAATGGACTTTGCTACGTACTTTTAAATCGTTAAAATCCCTACTACTGTGTCGAAATGAAATTAATAATTATTTTTCTTAAACAGCTATTTTTATATGCTGATCGTTCGACTAATTTACTGGGTATTTTTTTATGAGTCCACATTTTTTTTATCAAATGTCTTATGTATGTTTTGTTACGACCTATATTCCATTGCTTCATCATCATCATTTCAACGGAGAGACGCTCACTGTTGGACATAGGCCTCTCCTAAGGATCTCTGAGCCAGTCGGTCTTGCGCTGCCCGATCTAACGGCTTCCCGCGACCTTTACCAGATCCTCAGATTCCATTGCTTACAACTTGCAAATAGCCGCAATTTATTAGTTTATTACTGGAGTTAATATCTACACATTGTTTGGTACGGGTATAACATCAATTCTTGCAAATTTTGCATCCTCCTCAACTACATAATTCTCCGAAACGAACCACTGATATTGTTTGACCTCTCAATATTGTGAATTACTCAACCCCTCTCCTTGCATTAACCCCCTAGCGTGCAACCATTCATCACAGCCTGCCGCCCAAAATTATAGTCCTTTTGCTCTACCTGTGGACTGTAATTTGATCGGAAAAACCAATGTTCCTAGTGGACGATTTCCGTAATATAATACATATTAGTTACCGTAATTTGAGTGGCGTAGGCTCTAATTTAGCGGAGCGTTTGAAATACGTTATTATGGAAAAGCTGATTGCATATTCATATGTTTTTAGGGTTCGAAATATAAAATTTCGAATTATAAAAACTTTTTATCCTTTTAAAATCGTGGTTTGATATATTAAACAGAAGCGGTAAATATCTACATAGTTGAAAGCCGCTGCTCTACTGCGACGTACGGAGACGCATATGTGTCAAACTTCGCTTCGTATGCTTGACACGAAAGCATGAAATAACGTCATTGGTACACAGGTGTATTTGTCGTGGCCCGATAAAATATTTGCCCAGATCATGAAATGCATGGGAATATCGCCTACCTACCGATCACACAGATACGTAGATTAGACTCTCCCACAAATAGTCCACTCCGCTTGGTCATAAAAAATAACCTTGAACCTACTTTTCACTCCTGACCACTACCATTTTTAGATAATGGGCTACTCGACCAGAGGTCGAGATTTTTAGGATTCTGTGGCATTTCATGATATGCCGCACATTTCATGATTTGACCAATTAATACGATCGGGCCAGAATATACCGATCGGATATGTCACCCACATTAGAGGCTATGCACGGTGTTGGCGACAGACACTGGCCACCGGCACCTCTTTTTGATATTCTATTTGTATTCTTTATATGAGATTTTATATGTCATATTTTATATTATATTGTTTTTATAGCAGTTGAAAAATATATCTTGTACAGTGCGGTTTGTGTTATTCTTTACACACGGTAGCTGCGTTAGTCCATCGGGCCACGAATTTTGAATCACGTGGCTACGTGGAGTGCACAGCGCAATCGTGGGCCACGTGTATGGCGTGTACTGCGTTGAACGACTACGTCAGTCCATGCATGTGTTTGAGACGTCATCCGTGAATTGCGTAGCCATGGGAGGCTACGAATTTTATTAGTAGTGAAAACGTCGACCCACGTGTGCTGGCAAACAGACACATGCGTCTAACGTGGGCGTGGACCACGTGCACCGCGTGCCCCGCAGTGAAAATGCTTTGGAGTCTATTACTCTAGATACTTTTAAGTCAAAGCAATCATTAAATACTGCAGCCGTCTATCACGCATAGCTTGATACTCGCAAGGAAAT
The DNA here is from genome assembly GCA_955850985.1 of Elophila nymphaeata. Lineage (NCBI taxonomy): Eukaryota > Metazoa > Arthropoda > Insecta > Lepidoptera > Crambidae > Elophila > Elophila nymphaeata. Next base: position 23,289,336 of record OY039079.1, read on the forward strand.
CAAAACCTATAGTGAAATTATTTCTTATAGCGCAAATAAAGGTAGCAATTCGTAAATTGTTAAATTTGTCATATCACAAAAAGTACTATACACATTTTCAAGTTTACACGGAACTCTCAGTGCGCGAGTCCGGTTCCCACTAGCTGGATTTTATTATAATTATAGGGTTTAGTAATTTAAGGATTTTATCATCATGACAGCCTTCGTATTTCGACCCACTGCTGGAACACAAGGCCTCTCCTTATCATCGAAGGAGGTTCAGGCAGTAGTCCACCACGCTTGCCCAATGCGGATTGGTAGACGGAGTATAAGGTGATCAACCCGTTTGCTGATCCATTAGTCGCCTTCTACGACACCCATTGTAGGATATGGGATGATGCTATTCTACTCTGCCGGCATCACATGACTAACTGGGTAGTACTCATCCAATTTACAGAAGACCACAGTCAGATAGCACTGTAATTTTGTGGTGTTGAGTTTCTGTTGGAGAGTAAGTTTCACGGGGTAGGGATATAAGAGACAATTGGCAGCGTGGAGTGTCACATTAGTGTTGTAAGGTCTAATAGACTACGGTGAGTGCTTATCATCAGGGAGACTGTATGCTTGTCTGCCAATCTATATAAATAAAAATGAATACTGACTGAATGAAATACTGACTGACATATCAACGCACAGCCCAAACCGCTGGGCTTGGGATTCCAAATTTGGTACGTAGGTTCCTTAAGAGGTCCAGGGGTGCACTAAGAAAGGATATTTGGAAATTCATCCTCGAAGGTAAAAGGGGGTGAAAAGTGTGTATAGAAATCCGTCAGTTTTAAAGTAAAATGTATAAAAATTGGTACATGACCTTTCAGTTAGAAATTAAGAAAGAGGTATTTTAAGATTTTTTGGAAATTCAATCTCTCAGGGGGTAAAATGAGATATAAAAGTTTTTATGGAAATCTGTCATTTTTTAAAGTAAAATTGATGAAAATTGGGTATATGGGGCTTGGGTTAGAAGAAATAAGAAGATAATTTAAACGCTGCCCTAAATAACTATTCTACGCGGACAAAGTCGCGGGGAAAAGCTAGTTGATAATATAAAAAAACACATTTTAACTTTTTCTGTAACAAAATTACTTTCAAACTAATAAGTACTTCTGGTGAATATAGTAATTGAAGCACAGTAGGATATTATTAGCGAGGCTATATTAATACTAATGCTCTCCTCTAGTCTCCTAATTTAAATAAAACCAAGTAACACAAATCACATAGGACTTAATGCTACTTATAAATACATTAAAAAGTTACTGAATGCTGTAAGTTCTTTGTGGTTTCCGTGGCTACTGAAACTTTGTTTATTGTTTGTTCCCTGTATTCGCCGTTAAACATTTTGAAACAAATATAATATCTCTATGGTAAATAGAAAACAGGGACAAAAGGGAAAGAGAAATATTTCGGCTTTGCTTTATTAAAAAATCGATCCAATAGAAAGAAGTTGCCAATACTAAACGAGGGTGTAATTTTCATAGTTGCCAGTTTATTTTACATTTCTATAAAATTTCAACCAAGATCCAATAAGGGATCAAGAATAAAAGTATACCGAATAATATTAAAATTTTTAAGCAAAAGAATAACCATAAAATACAGAATTCTGATAACAATCTATTTCAGAAAATTCTTTACAAAGAATAAGGCAACATTAATATACAGAATCATCCTGAAAATTTCTTATTTATTTACACACATTTGATTAAAACACAAGTAAACTTACACCTGTCTCGAATACACGCAATAAAAAACCACCAAGTGCAAATTGTGTACGAATAGCGAATGCATTCCCCCATAACGGCCGATTCCCCTCACTTCCAGGAAACTCTGTACGGAATCCCCTCAATTTGCGTCGCCTGTTTTTCTTTCGAAGCCGCGAGAAAAAATATCAATAAAACAAATGAAATTGTCCCTTGAGCGTGTCTTCCATCTTGACGTTTCAATTTTTATGATTGGCAAACTCTGGCGCGAGTTCGTTAGCATCGCTTTTGATGTAGCGAGACGTTCATTGTGACGCAAGGATTTTTTATGTTGTTCCGAGTAATTTTGAGATCAGCGTTCGACGTATTTGAAATGAGTTATCTACAAATTGTTATTACTTCGGTAGAAGTTTAATACAGTGCTTACAATGTCAATCTTTTTGTTTGCCCATTAGGACGAGTAGGTTCTGATAAAGCTGTGAACTTTAGATTATTTCGAACAAGTTAAAACTTCACTTGCATCTTGTTATCATTATTACTATTTTATTGAAATGTATGTACATACTTTATATTCGTTTATAAATTAACCGTCACGTGGTCTAGTGTTTCACCCACTGCAGTTAGATATAGAGGTCCCAGCTTGGATTCCCAGGGGATTACAAAGTGCTCAATTTGGTTGATGGTAAGGGTTGATTTTAAGTCTGTCAAGCTAGCTACCACTATTTTATCAAACTTTAACGCCATAATAAGTACCTACAAAGTTAAAGGCTCTAATCGTCCCCGCTCCAGGGGAAACGCACGAGCAATATAATCAAAGTTGTACTGCTATATTTAGAACCAAAGTTCTACATCATTATTACAAAAAGTATCGTCAAGTTTTCAAATAACATAATATCCTGAAATTAATATCAAATATTAAGTAATTTGGCAGCTCCAAGAACAGAAACAATTCATATAGCATGTTACTTACTTCGTAAGTAATTCAGGAAAGGATACGTATTTGAATGTCGTGAATTAATAACGTTTCAAAATATCTATTATTATATCTTATTCTGTAATGATTTTTACAAAGATGAGGCCAAGGATGGAAGCGCCTTTCTCCCGGAACCTCAAAACACTGAAATTCTGGTTGTCTTACCTCTAAATGCTGGAATATAACAAATAGAAAAAATATTAATTTACGTAAAATATTGTTCTTCTTTTAAATAAATGACGATCGCGACACATAAGATTACGCATTTCTCCAACAGACAATAAATTGTTCGGTAGGTTGAGTTAAAAATGAAGTCTCTTAACACGTATTTTACAACAAGAACTTCGGGGAAACTCCTACGTAAAATATTACACTATACTGTATTAATACTGTAAAATTACTTAAGAAATATGTGGGTATATTTAAGATGTCATAAATCAAGTTCTTTTAAACGAACTGAGCATGAACTTGAACTCGCTTGGGATTCAACCTCCGTATCTGAACTACTAGACTCCAGATGGTCTAGAGAAATAGTTTTATAACAAACTAGCGCTCCGCAAGCTACTTCGTCTCTGTAGATTTTTTACAAATCAAATGTAGTCTATGACACTCAATAATAATATAGCAGTGCAGAATTCAGCCAGCAGAATAAATGGTGGACAAAAGACAGACGTGATACTCTCACAGTTGAAAGGATAATGGTGAATGAATTTATGAAATCAGTCCAGTCTTTCCTCTTATAAATATTAGTATAGAAATATAGATTGTTCCCTATTTTTAAAAAAAGGAATTTAATTCTTGAAAACTTTACCACGAATTCGCTTTCGGCTTTGTCTATGAAAATTTCTTAATTGAATAGTCCTCAATTCAAATTCAAGTTACATTGCAGCTAGACTTTTCAAAATCGCCAACTTTTATTAATATAACGTAAGTTTTAAATCTGCAGGAGTGGAGTTTTCTAGGAGACTAATAAATTATTTTCTCGTCGGGATCTAGCTTTCAATTTTGCAATCGCGCTCCGTAAGCCCTGTCTAAGCTTCAATTAAGTTACAAGCGAACAGCGTTTTTATACAACGGCAACGTAAAATTTTTGACTTATGTAAGATTGATGAGCCATTTCTTCTTTGAAATGGAATTGGGCCGGACATGCCACCGAGCAAAGTGATGGCAGATGGACCAAAAAAAATTACGTATTGGTGGCCTATTACTGACAAAAGACACGTTTCCAATTTTATTTATGGTCAGGGTAATATGTTTATCTCTTTCATAATTCTCGGTCAGCCGTCATCGCAGCATTAAGTCATCATCATTATGCCGTCATCTTCCCTTGCTACATCATCTATCACACAATCTATTCATCTTTCCTTCAGTCTTCCTCTCCTATATATCTACGCTCATGTTCATCACCTTATATATATATTACACTTATCAGCTACACTCATTAGATGCCCGTACCATGTTAAACGTTTACCTTTCAATTCTTAATGATATTTACTTTGGGCTAGATAATTGGTGTGAGCGTGGAACTATATTATTATTATTATTAATTTTGTTGCTATTATTAGTGAGTACTACTCTCACACTGCCTCTATTATATTCAGTCTCCACTTTTCCCACTCTAGTTATACTCCTCACATCCATCTTCCCTTAACTATACACATTCTCTTATTTCTTAATCTTAGCCTACGCACGCATATATAAGTCATGTGCCAGTTTTTATTTTGTTGCGAAATCAATATTATTCCATGTTCCTTAATTAGCGAAAGATTCGGTTGCCACATTTTTTTTAAATATAAATAATAATATATTATAACGTTTGCAACAATTATCTAGCTCAAAGTAAGTATCGTATCATTAAGAACTTGTGTTATGGATACTAGATAATTTTTAATATACATAATAATTGTACATATTTTTATAAATAACCTTAAAACATATAAGCCTTCCATGACTCGCAAATAAATATTCGTGTACGTCACACAAAATTTTGTGTGAAATATTTAATATTTGCCGCCACCAGGATTCGGAGCCGGACCGCTTGATGTGTAAGCTATACTGACCACTCCACCACAACGGGTTCAAAAAAAATTAGAACATTGGAGAACTTCAAACCGCTTCTTTACACCGCTTCATCTTATGAATTGATCAGTTTTTTAAAGTCGTTCGGAATGACTGTGCCCCGCTGTTTGTGTTTTATAAGAGCTTTAATTAATTATGGTTCAGGTGAAGTAGGCCCAGTCGGTAAGTATGATGGATCGTACTTTTATAATATATCATTTTTAAAATGGAAAAAGATAATGTTAAGTGATAGATGTAGGGGTATGAATTGTTTATTGTATACTTTCGGGATTTCTTAAATAAGTAGACACATTTAGAGGAAACACGGTAGACAAGGTTTTGTAAGATATATTCTTCCACTTATTTACCAAAATCGTACACACAGAACATGTATAGAGAGAAATTACAAAATACTACAAACAATTAGTGGAGTCCTGTGCAAGACCAATTGGACCCTGCCTCAGCATGTGCTTCTGCAGATAGTAGACTTTTGTTTACTGAAGGATCATTTTCGGTTGTGTGCGTCGGTTTGTTGCCTCTTTTATGTAGGCGACAGGCTCGCAACCTGTCACTATTTGGACGCACTGCATGGGCATACTGCCAGATGTGGCTTAGTGTGTAACGAAGTGTTGCAGAAATTTTACAGTTTTTGATTGTCATTGTAGCCGTCCGTGACTTCGCGTCCATTAAATTACGATCGTCCCTAAAAAAAACATATATTTAAAAATCGGGAGTAGTCTCCCCTTGACTTTCTCGTATACCGAAAACGACTCAAAAGTTGATCGAAACCTTATATTTTGATGTCATACATGCATGTTAAATTTGGTTGCAATAAGTTAAAGCATACTCGAGTTATCATGCTAACGCACAGACACACATTCCAAAAACGGTATTTTTGGACTCAGGGAGGTCCAAAACGTGTAAATCCGTCATCGTCGTCATCTCGAGGTCCAATTTTTTGACGATTACAAGACCTCCTCTATACTACGTATACGAGAAAGTAAAAATGGAACAACGCATTTCTATGAAATAAGTTAGCATAAAAATTACTTTTTTGCAAAATTATAAAAGGCAAAGCTTGGTGCAACTGGCCGTTATTTAATTAACATGTTTGTAATTAAGTGTTCAAAAACAACAAAACAGGTTCAACAACAAAATCAATTACTAATGGTATTGTAATTCGTTACTAATAGTATTTTTTAGATAGTGTTCCGTGTTTTATTGTCAATTAATGCCTTTGTTATTAGTGTAATAAAATAGAAATGGTGAAAATGATTATTGGTTAATTGACTATCAAATGTTGATCTTTGTAACTGTTATGATTTGGTATATAAAGTTGTTTTACTTCGATGGTGGACATCAGAAAAGTTCTGTGTTCACAACAGTCAATACACAATTGGTAAAGGTAAGAAATTTTTAGTTTAAATTTTATTTGTGTTGTTTTTTCTATCTTGGATAGCTCTTGGCCCTCATCTTAATGACGGAAAGTGATGATAATGTCGAGATGGAAGCCAGTTACACACGGAGCTGTTAACCTGAAGAATCGGCTCAAAATTAATAATCAGCAGTTAAATTGTTATTCTGGCAAGAGTCTTCTTAAGATGGACATAGTTTGTGACAGTTTAAACAAAAAGCATTGCATCCAGTACTTGAGGCTAGTAGTTAGTTATTATGTCTTTTTAAGTACCTACTTATTATTCTGTATTTTCGGTAAGCAGTTTTGTTTTATCTTTAGTACTTAATGTTGTGTCAAGATGTGATTTTAACTTGTTGTAGCTTGTTAATAACTTAAAATAAATAAGATTATGAGAGAAGCGCGCTTTAATAAGGCTTACTAAATTACCAAACCAAGCTGAAAGGTTTTTATGGGAAAGTTATTTGCTAAATCTTTTAATTGATTTAATGATGATAGATTTTTTTTTTCTTCTTTGTTCTTCATTTCTTTCTTATTTTTTTAATGATAATCCCTTTGAATTAAGTGAATTTGATAGTAAATACATACATACAATCATGCTCCTAACATTTTGTTACACATAAAGCCATACCTGGCAGTATATAAAAGGGACACCAAACCCAAAAAGTAACAGTAAACAAATCAACTAAAGCTAACATCTGAGCAGCCCGGGTAATCAATCAATTCATCAATAGTGGCTGGATTTATTTTTATTTATTTATTGTGTTGAGTTAATTATAGGCAATCTGTATTTGATACCACCTAGCCAAAAGTCAATTATTAATATGTTGCACTCTGATCATTGTGGTCAATTAGCATCGTTTCCTAGGAAAAAAGTTGAAGTGCGAAGAACGAAAATAAGCTTTATTCCTATAAATGCAAGCCGAATTGAAAAGTTTAAATCGAATTTAAGTGTGAAGCTGCCATGGTTGCCTTATGATGACTGTCCAGATAAGCTATACAGTTCTTTATTTAATCTAATAAATGTTATATTTACCAACACTTTTGTGCCAAAAACAAAGACGATCTGTGATCGTCTAACTTTTAGTGAATGGGCAACGCCTGGTATCTACAATAGCAGGAATAAGTTGTACGATTTGTATAGTAAAAAATCATATAATTTTGATCCAGTATTTGTTAACTATGTAAAAAACTACTCTAAAGTTTTCAAAAGAGCCTGTTCCACAGCCAAGTCAGTTTACTTAAAAAATAAAATTAACAATTCTACTAATAAAATTAAAGAAACTTGGAATATTATTAACAGTGAAACTGGCAGGAGTCAAACACGCTGCCGCAATATTAACTTAAAGATTAATAATGTAAATGTTAAAGCTGATTTGGAAGTAGCTATGGAATTTGAAAAGTTTTTCTCAGATGTTCCCATACTGGCTACTAAATCACTTCAGTCGTCTTCCACCTCAGCTGAACAGCTTCTTAAACAAAATGTACCATCCTGTGACAGTAACTTCGAATTTACAGCTGTTAATTATAAAGATATTATAAATACCTTTAAGTCTATTGACCTGAAGAAATCTATGGATCTTTGGGGACTATCAGTCAAAACAATCTCATCCATTATAACTATAATAGCTCCTTATTTAGTTGTCGTATTTAACAGTTGTATTGGTTCTGGTGTGTTTCCTGACCTGATGAAACACAGTAAAATAATACCGTTATTTAAATCTGGCGAAACCTCAGATCCCACTAATTTTCGGCCTGTTTCTATTCTGCCAACTTTAAGTAAGATCTTTGAGAGATTAATGCTCAATCAACTATTAAAGCATTTCAATAAATATAATATATTTCATCAGAAACAATTCGGGTTCACTCGGGGTCGCTCCACCATTGATGCGGGAGTTGAGTTGTTAAAGGAGGTATTTGCTGCTTGGGAAGTATCACGTGACGCTCTTGGTGTTTTCTGTGATTTATCTAAAGCTTTCGACTGTGTTAATCATGATACTCTGGTCAGGAAATTACACCATTACGGCATTAGGAACAAGGCTCTCAACCTTATGACTTCATACCTGAGCAATAGAATACAGAAAGTTGATATAAATGGTAAAAGATCTCCAGGTTCTCTAGTTACAATAGGTGTTCCGCAGGGCTCAATTCTTGGTCCATTTATTTTTCTAGTGTACATAAATGACTTGCCTTACTACATAAGGGACAATCATGATATTGTATTGTTTGCGGATGACACATCTTTGATTTTCAAAATAAATAGAAAATTAGATAATTATGACGAAGTTAACAATGCACTTGCAAAAGTAGTTGATTGGTTTAATGTTAATAACTTGTTGCTTAATGAAAAAAAAACCAAAGTAGTTAAGTTTACTACGCCGAATGTGAGACGTGTAGAAACTAATGCTCCAACCAACTCCATTTATTTGTAATAAATGGAGTTGAATTGAAACCTGTGGAAACAACAACTTTCTTAGGAGTAATGTTAGACTCCAAACTACAATGGGGTCCACATATTGTAAAACTTTCGGGTAAACTAAGTTCTGCGGCATACGCAGTTAAAACTATTAGGCGGCTTACCGATGTAGATACCGCTAGAATAGTTTATTTTAGTTATTTTCACAGCATAATGTCATATGGAATTCTTCTCTGGGGGAGTGCTGCAGATATTAATACCATCTTTGTGCTGCAAAAACGGGCTGTTAGAGCAATTTATCAACTGGGTCCGCGTGACTCCCTCAGAGAAAAGTTCAAGGAGATAAATATTCTGACTGTGTCATCACAATATATACTGGAAAACTTACTATATGTTAAGAAAAATATTATGAATTTTTCCGAGAAATGTCATACGCACAATGTAAATACTAGGAAGAAACACGATTTGGTTGTATATAAAACTCGTCTCCACAGAATAAGCAATTCCTTTATGGGCCAATGTATACGTTTTTACAATAAGCTTCCGAAGAATATTAGAGACTTGCCTATTAATAAATTTAAAAAAACTGTAAAATCTAAATTATATAAAAAAGCTTATTACAAGTTAAATGATTATTTAAATGATCCAAAATTTTCCAGCGAAAAGAGCCCAAATTTACGCATTTAAAATTGTAATTTATTCATTCATATTGATATATCTATGGACATGTAATGATGTTTTGAAATCATTACGAAATTGTAAGCTGCGGAGTTTCTTTCGCCATTTCTTCTCCGTCTCAGCATACTAATAATTATTTAAGAAAAATAATTATTTCGTCGAAATGATGGTAGGGCTTTTGACGATTTAAAAGTACTTAGCAAAGTCCATTTAAATAAAGAGCTTTTTCATTCTTTTCATTTGAAAATGTACGAGTTTATATTTTAAGAAATAACTATGTATTTCGAAAATAATCGTGAGTCATTCCCATTTCTTAAATACTTCGGAGCGGCAGCGTTTTCCAAATAACATGGCAAAATCTGCTAAATACTTTAATAAATGCCTGACTGAATGTTCCAAGAAATATTTTCTCAACACTTAATAAGTGTTTCGGTTTTGTTATTTCATCTTGAAAATATTTTGATTAAGTAATATCTTAAATTATAAGATGCTGCCCTTTCCACAAATAAGATTTAAGTTACTATAACATTTGGGAGATTTCAATTTATTTACTTAATTCCAACTTAGCCTATATCTTTCTGAAGTCTATGAATATTTAGCATACCTGTATTGTAAAAAATGCTGTTTCAATTCCGAATGGATTATAAATATCATTTCTGGAATAATATACATACAGTTATACTAATATAAACTACAAAACACTATTATGTAATTTAATTCCCTAGTAGAGTTTTGTATGTGATTAGTTTTGAAGAGAAAATAGATAATTTTTAAAAATATTCGTTACATCTTACAGCCCATTGTGCTATACACATAGGACATTTTATATAAACGTACCTACACAAACAGTTAAGGCCCACCCGCGTCCGTGAGCTAAAAATACTGTCAGCTGAAGTAGGCCACCGCAGAATAGCCGCTAGAATTTGGAGCACTTAAACTGGGGTAGTACACCATCTAACTTACAGAAGACCACAGTCAAATAATACTACATTTTTGTGTTGTGTTTCTGTTGGGGAGTAAGGTTACCAGAGCTCCATGGGGTAGGAAAGGGGAATAGGGTTGTCAGCGCGCGAGTCTCACGTCAATGATGCAAGCGTCTATAGGCTTGGAATTGATGACCACCAGGCATTCCCTATGCTTGTCTGTCAAATAAATAATATAAAAAATCTCTTACTGTCTGCTCTTGCGGTATTCAATTTATTCGTACCCGTGCCCTGTACCAACCCAGCACAAGACGCAACACTTATTTCGAATGTTGCCCAGAAACCGAAGGTAAAGGATTTTTTTCTAATTAAATAATTCTTGAGACATTTCACATTTGCGATCTCTTTGAGAGCAAAAGGAAAATGTCGAGATCAAGACTCCAGGACAGTTTCTTTTAATCAGGGACCTCTTCTGAGCCCAGTGGAGAGCACTCTCATTTAATGAAGATTAATTTTTTTATTTACGTCCTAATTCGTTTCTCCTTTGAGTAATTTGGTTTTAGCTCGTATTTAAATGTGAATAAGATCCTAATTGGTATACATATCATATGAGAAGTTTGGGATATAGGTAGTAAGATCCTCAAATTTATGGTTGGATGTTTTGTCCTACAGAAATTGAGATTTATCTTATGGTAATAAAGTTTACTAAAAATCTATAAGGACATCACACAATAATCTACTTTACAATAACAATCACTGAAATTTATAAATTTATAAATTTTGATGGCTTACTTTCCAGGCGTGCGTTATTTCCTGTTACATGTTGTTAATCTAAAAATAAATCTAACTTGTAATAATTTTCCAGATGAAGTTCTTCCTCGCTACCTTGTTCTTCTGCATCGCTCTGGTGACTGCGGAACTTGAGTGGGATAAGAACGGACAATACCGCTTGGTGGAAACTAAGCCGGGTCTGCCCCTGGAGTACGGCCGCGCTCATCAGCATCCCCTATACCGCTACGGAGGGTACTATCCAACTCTTCCGCTGTCCCTATACCGCTACGGAGACTATGCAACTCATCCGCTGTCCCTATACCGCTACGGAGACTATCCAGCTCATACGCTGCCCCTATACCGCTACGGAGGGTACCATCCCACTCTACCCTACACCCACGGCCTACGTTCCTACTCACCCTTCTACTACAACTACAAACAAATCTCGAAGTAATACGTGATTAAATAAATGTAGGAAATAAATCTTTCTATGGTATATTTTGTTTTCTTTTTCATTTACTCCAGGTGTTTGAAAGTTGATCCGAGGATTGAGCGAGCAAAGTGTCTTAAGCGAGCAAAGCGAATCTCTCGTGTCTATGTTATATTTACTTTCTTGTATACGTAGTATGGGGAGTCTTGTAATTGTAAAAAAATTAGACCTCAGATTTTGACGGGTTTACACGTTTTTACAAGGGAGGTCCCCTGAGTCCAAAAATACCGTTTTTGGAAATATGTCTGTGTGTCTGTGCGTTAGCACGATAACTCGAGTATGCTTTAACTTTTGCAAGCAAATTTAACATGCATGTATGACATCAAAATATAAGGTTTCTATCAACTTTTGAGTCGTTTCCGGTATACGAGAAAGTCAAGGGGAGACCACTCCCGATTTTTAAGTGTTTGCGAACAGCACACGCCGCGAAGGACGCCGCGGCCTTCTTCGTGAGACGCACACATTACGTGTCGTTAAAGGAAAGTGATTGCTAAGTAATTAAAATAAGGTTGAATGTAGCTCCACAGTCTACATAGTTCTTACATTCTACAAGTGACTGTATGGCACATCAAAGGAATTTTTCGTAGACAAATGATTTGCACCTTATTTAAGTGAATTTAGCACTGACATTCTTTTATTTTAACAATAATAGGTCGCGGTGTTCCGCGGCGTCCCAAAGAGTGCCGTGCTGCGCCGTGACGTCCCGTGCCGTCGGTAGGCGCTGGCACTTATTGCACCTTTTATTTCTTTGAAACTATTGACTTCTTCATTGATAAATACACTCTAGATTCCTGATGAAATACACCTAACGATAATTTGGAATAATTGGAATCTGAATAATAACTCATTTACATTCAGACATGTAGAGCCTTTAAGTAAATTACAGAGTGTTATTGTAATACTTTGTAATTTACATATAACGTACTATGTAACATAGTAATATTTTTAACCTCGTTATCTTTTTATTAAAAGTTTATAACTACTCTGAAAACCATTACCTGCAGTTGCAACTTCTTGTACATACGCATTCTATCCTACTAATATTATAAACGCGATAGTTTGTATGGATGTATGTCTGGGTGAGTGTTTCTTACTCTTTCACGCAAAAACTACTGAAAGGATTTTAATGAAACTTTACAATAATATAGCTAATACATCAGAAAAACTTATATGATATAATATACACTGATACTGCGCAGACGAAGTCGCAGGCAGAAGCTCGTATTTCTCATAATACGAAAAGTGTTGAGAAGAGCTTTAGGTAACGTTTTACACATAAAGTCACAACTGGCAGTACGGGTAATGCGCTCATACCTCTAAATAGTGGCAGATTGCCAACCTGTCGCCTATAATGGGTGGAAGAAGACTTATGACAATGCCGAGAACTGCATATTCCGCTCATCATTACGACCATTTTTGCTCCAAGACTGTGCCTGGGAAATTAATAGTTATGAAGTTATTGAAGGTCAAAGTTAGAAATATTCTTTTTAAAATTTTTTATGAAAACAACTTGAAAACATTATTTCTTAATTTTTTTCCAAAGAAACATTATCAAAATTTGAAGTATTTCATACCAAAAATGGCTTTAAAACGTGAGCGCTCAATGTAACCATTCGAAAACCGAACGTCGCGTCGTGCACGTCTCCAAGTTGCTAAGCGCCGCGTGACTTGCGCGGTATATTTTGGATTTTTTTTTATGTTACAAGATGGCAAACAAGCTTGCGGCCCACCTGATGTTAAGTGGTCACCGCCGCCTATAGACACTTGCAATATTAAGTGTAAATCACTTAACACCGCAAGTGCGTTTGCCATCCTGGGGACTAAGATGATATGTCCTCCATGCCCAGTAACACTAGCTACCTTTCCCTTTGATCCGAAATACAGCGAACTGCTTCACGGCAGAAATAAGAAAGGCGGTGGTACTTACCCAGACGACTCTACATATGGGTCTACCACCTAGTCGAGGAGTTTTTTTAACACCATAAAATAAAAATCGTTTCCCAGCAATATTTTTTGACGTGACAACGTCTTATAATTCGATAGAGCCGGCTGCATGCACGTTACATGCGGCGTTACCTCGCTCTGAATCTAATTCTCTAATTTGAATTTGGAATTATGTTCTTTAAAATTTAAACTTTCAATGATACCAAAACCAGCCAGATACAAATAGTATAGCCAAAGAGATTTTATTACAAGTTTATTCATACTATAATGCGAAATCTATTAAACAAATGAAATTAAATTTTTCTTTTGAAAAATGCTACCATTCCATCAGTATTTTCTTAAGACGTTGTCACGTTCAACTATCGTCAGTAAACCGACTTTTTTTTATTAGGTTGGGGAAAAAGTCTTTTCGCATTATAGTATGTATAAACTTGTAATAAAATCTCTTTGGCTATACTATTTGTATCTGGCTGGTTTTGGTATCATTGAAAGTTTAAATTTCAAAGAACATAATTCCAAATTCAAATTAGGAAAATGTGTGATTTTCATTTGTTTTTCGTACCGCCAAGATGAGTGAATCTAATGAAGAAATTCGATACATTTTAAAATTTTACTACAAAAAAGGTAAAAATGCAACGCAAGCCGCGAAAAAAATTTGCGATGTTTATGGACCTAGTGCAGTGTCTGTGAGAGTAGCACAAATTTGGTTTAAGCGTTTTCAATCCGGAAATTTTGATGTCAAAGATGCACGTCGCTCTGGTCGCCCTATTACAGATAAAATGGATGCCATTTTTGAAAAAGTGGAGCAAGATCGGCATGTCAGTAGTTACGACGTAGCTGAAGAACTGGGAATTGACCACAAAACAGTTTTGGCGCATTTGAAAAAAACTGGGTACACAAAAAAGCTCGACATTTGGGTACCTCACGAGCTCACTGAAAGAAACCTAATGAACCGTGTACTCATTTGTGATTCTTTATTACGACGTAATGAAACTGAACCATTTTTGAAGAAGCTGATAACTGGTGATGAAAAGTGGATCACGTACGACAAGAACGTGCGAAAAAGGTCGTGGTCAAAGGCCGGTCAGGCTTCACAGACTGTGGCGAAACCCGGGTTAACTCGCAATAAGGTGATGCTGTGTGTGTGGTGGGATTGGAAGGGCATTATTCATTATGAGCTGTTACCACCAGGCAGGACCATCGATTCTGAACTCTACTGCGAATAACTGATGAGATTAAAGCAAGAAGTTGAGAGAAAGCGGCCGGAATTAATCAACAGAAGGGGTGTGGTTTTTCATCATGATAACGCTAGACCTCACACATCTTTAGCCACTCAGCAAAAATTAAGAGAGTTTGGCTGGGAGGTGTTAATGCATCCGCCGCATAGTCCTGACCTTGCACCTTCAGATTTCCACCTGTTTCGGTCTCTTCAGAATTCTTTAGGCAGTGTCAGGTTAACATCACGAGAGGACTGCCAAAACCACTTGTCGCGGTATTTTGAGCAGAAGTCCCAAAATTTCTATAGCAATGGGATCATGTCCCTACCTACAAGATGGCAAAAAGTTATCGAACAAAATGGTACCTACATACTTTAGTTAAATGTAAATAAACTATATTAAAAAATGTTTTGAATTTTCTTAAAAAATGCGAAGAAACTTTTTCCCCAACCTATTATCTTTCATGTTTTGATGTATAGAAAGCGTAGACTTTGGCTTGGAAACTGACATTTCTTCAATGAACCAACAAACATTACAGGAATTATTATTTATTATTCATGAAATTATTTCCCAAAGAGCAGAAAGAATAACAGAATAAGTGCAAGAATAACAGCTTTCCTACGGCTCTATGCAGAGGCGGATTATCCTAAAGGCAAACTAGGCATGTGCCTAGGGGCGCGAGGATACAAAGGGGCGCGCGGGCGGAATTGTAAAAAAAAAGAAAAAATATATAATATAGTATACAATTAATTGCGCCAGTTAAAAAGCCAGCTATTTACACAATAAAAACTATAATTTTGCTTACAACCTCAATTTGACATATAATATAAAAATATAACAAAAGATAACTGACTAAAACTTACGCCTACAAAGAACCTTTTTTTTGTGGGAAATCCATTTATGGACCATATCACACGCTGGCTGTACGGCGCGGCGTGTGCGGGACTCACCATCGCGGAATAGCGCCGGTCCTACTCCGCTTAAACCCACCGCGGTACCCTCTTTAGCTGTTATGGGGACGTTTTGGGATCGTCGCACATAGTGTGCCATTACACCAAAACACGCCTACAAAGAACCTTGCCGATGGTACATGATCTCTGATTGAAGTTGGAAAGATACGACTGCAATGCTCTGCTCTTCGCGTCGGCCGCGAGTGAGTATAGATAGACTATCGGACATTCCTGATTCTAAAATTGTGGGTATGAGGGTGCTGCGCTTGATTTTTTAAATTTACCGAGTATTAAATAAAAGCGCCAGACAGTTCGTTCGTTTCTCATATTTCATATTTGCCCGATCGAGAAAGAAATCCGGGACCTTCCGCGCTTACGACAGATACCTAAGCCACTATAATTACACTATCGAGGTCGAATTAAGTAAGTAACTATAATATATTAAAGTTAGTTAATTATATAAATTAAATGTAACATAGACTGATTTTTTTTCCTGTTCCATAATTTAACTCATATCACGCCTGTAAAGCCAGAAATTATTATATAGGGAATTTCATAATTTTGGCGTTTACATGCCAGTCGTACAAAAAAAGCTTTAAAATATTGTAAACCGAAATCCGTAAGATCTGTCCGACAACATCGATCTCATGTAAACTCATGCTCATTTTTCCTTGGCCTCCATCTCACCCATTTTTTGTAAGGCGCGGTACAGCGGTTTCGGTCATCTTTAGTAAGATTTATTCCTACTAATATTATAAATGCGAAAGTAACTCTGTCCGTCTGTCTGTTAAGCTTTCACGTCTAAACCACTGAACCGATTTTGATGAAATTTGGTATACTTGAGCTCGGGGAAGGACATAGGGTACTTTTTATTGCGAAAAATAGGCATGAAGGGGTTGAAATAGGGGATGAAAGTTTGTATGGAAATTCGTCATTGTTAAAGATAAAACTATGAAATTTTGAATTTAGGCACTTGATCGATACGAAATAAATAATTATTTGTTCTAGCGTTTTTGAAATATTTACCCATGTGGGGATAAAATGGGGGATGAAAGGTCGGTCGTAAGGAAGTCCAAAAAAAGTCACGCTTTTTCAAAAGTCACGCTCAAACATCAAAATCTGTAGAGGTGTTAGGCGCAAAAGCGCTCAACTGATTTTGATGAAATTTGTTACATAAATAAACAAGACCTTGAGATCCTTGAGATAGGACATAAGCTACCTTTTTTGTTAAAGAGGGCATAAAGGGGTTGAAATAAGGGATGAAAGTTTGTAGGCGATTCTTCAAAATCCATGAAACCAAAAATCAAAACCATGAAACTTTGCATATAGGCACTTGCTTATTCCACGCAGACGAAGTGGCGGGCAAAAGTTAGTTTTTAATATACCTAGGGGCGCCGATGAGATACTTGCCTACGGCGCACTCAACGTTTAATCCGCCTCTGGCTCTATGTTTCAGAAACACATTCCAAGGCCAAAGATTATGAGTTCACAAGGAGTTGACTTGCCTTTGCATTTAGACGTTAGGGTAGTGTCTGTGTACTAACGCGGCTTTTTTATAGAGATCTAATCGAATGTGCGAAGCGTGGACATGGGTTCTATTTGATTGTGATTAATAGTATTTTTTAAAATATGCCAAATACTAGAAGATACTGCAAAGAAGAGAGAAAGAACAAGTGTTATTCCAGACTATTCTAGACTACTGTATCGCCCGCGTGTGTGAAATGAACACTCTTCAACACACACCGCTTTCGCGCGGTCTATCGCGCGCGATTAGCCTTTACACGGCCGCTCTTTACGTTGTCAAAAACGAACACGAGTATTCGCCCGCGAAAGAACGTGTACTTAAACAAAGTGGAAAAAAATAATCGCACGTGATTAAGGTCCTGTCCGCACAGCGAAAAAAAATTCGCGCGGAAATAATATCGCGTTCAATTTGCATCAAACCACAGATTTTTTCGCGCGATTTTTTTACCGCATGTGCGGATAGTCCTATAAGATCCTATGTGTCACAGAATTTTGCGAGAAAAAAACGCGCGGTGAAATATCGCTGTGCGGACAGGGCCTTAGTGTGCAATCCTTTAAACTTTTTTACGTCATTGCCTACGCTCCTGAGAACGCGCGATAGACCGTACCTGTAAAGCCTTTAATAGTACTAAGATTAGCTTCAAACGATACAATTGTTTTATTAAATTTAGCACTCAACGAAGCAGATAATTACATCGTTAAACCAGTATATAGTTATTTGAGTGAAACAATAATAGTCAATTACATGGTTATGGCGTATCTAATTAATACTAATTTGACTGTCTCATGTAGTCATTATACACCGTCCTGTTCAATTAGGCCCAATTTGTGGTGTTGAGGTTAATGTGATAGATAATGAGATTTGTTATTTTGCCTTAGAACATTAAATTATATTAGTATATTTTGTATGGATGTGATAGCTGCTCTATGTAACCATTGTATGCATTATACGTGATAACAATGTAGCGGTCTTAGGCACGTTTTATAGAACGAGTCTCAAGAATCAACGCCGACTTGAGAGTCGTACATCTCGATCGCTTTTTGCTTGACAGAAACGAAAAAACGATTCTAAAGACATGATTGATTTCCGAGTGTCATTCTGTAATACGGGCCTTAGATTAAGTCCAGTATTCGTATTCGTAGTGTAACTTTTATAGTACAAAAAACGTTACTATTTTAGTTGTGTTAAGAACGTGATTCATGTTTTTACCGCTAGGGGCGCTAGTCACGACAACGGCCACCATTTCGGGACGAAATAATTATTTTAATTTAATTATTATTATTATTATTATGGAGGAGAAATAGCGATAGAAACTCCACAGTTTACAACTTCCTAATGAATTTAAAACATAATTACAGTCAAGAGATATATCAATATGAATAAATTACAATTTTAAATGCGTCAATTTTAGACAGATTTTACTCCCACGCTTTTGGATCATTTAAATAATTATTTATCTTGTACTAAGTTTTTTTATGTTATTTAGTTTTTAGTTTGTTATTTGTTAACAGGCAAATCTCTAATATTCTTTGGAAGCTTATTGTAAAAACGCATACATTGGCCTACAAAGGAATTGTTTATTCTATAGAGACGAGTTTAATATACAACCAGATCTTGTTTCTTCTTAGCATTTACACTGCGTATTGGCATTTCTCAGAAAAATGCATATTTTTACTTTCGTCGAATTTCGTCGTTTCGCCATCGTCGAGTTGTTTTTGTTTCCCACCACGGCTAGTTCCAGACGGCCCTTTTCAAGGCCACGACCGCGCCCGAAGTCCCCCGGGTGCGGTCTGATGGCTGCTCACGGGTTTAGGCGCAGAATGTCCAATTCACAAAATGTCCAACGGTCGCAGAATGTCCAGTTCGTATAATGTCCAATTCACAAAATGTCAATTTCGCAAAATGTCCAATATTAATCATAACGTGATTTTCCCTTTCAGTGACAGTGTAACTTAAGGTTACAAGGTTAGCGAGGAGCGAAGCGAAGAGCAGGTTAGGTCGACATAAATTCGAAGCGAGCGTGCGTTTCTTACATTTATCACAGAAACACAATGGACATTTTGCGAAATGGACATTTTGCGAATTGGACATTCTGCGCCTAAACGTGCTCACGGTGTCCTCGTCAGGAGGACGCGCCAGGTCGAGCAGCCATCGGCGGAGAAGTGGCTGCTGGCCACCAATTCGTGCAAGGAGTGCCTAGACGGGCAGCGTTAGAACGGTATCGGTGTAGTTGCGCTCACGTGCGCAGATCCCGAGCCGTCCCGTAATAGCACACTGAAGGTTAGGCCGGGGAGGATGTTTAGTTGGTATGGAGGGAACCCCTTTACCCCGAATCCCACATATCCCCCGCGGTTAGCACCACCCCGCAGGGACGATGCGTAAATGCATTTGACCTCTCCGTCAACAAAAAAAAGAGGCTTTCTTGCCTTGAGTTCTGTTCTGTCCCCACTTATAATAATATGACAGTCGAGGCGAAGGTATTTTAAAAGAAATAATTATGATGTTGACGGTAGCACTATTATTTGATATCCTAGGTTTCACGCTTTATTCATTTCGATCTAACACATAGCTGTGTAAATAAGGAGTGGGGTCCACACCACAGAGAATCGAATTGCAGTGATTGCGCCACAAATGTAAGCAAACACCATTCGAAATTTTCAACTTGCTATAAGCATTAAAATAACGCTAAAATTTGTTCACTGGACCATTAAGCACTGTCCACTGGATCATTAGACCGAACCATCAAGCATCGATAGAAGATAACAAGGAGTTGTCTTCTATCGATGCTGGGCTGGTCAACCTTTTTTTGATAACGATGGAAAATCCATTTACGGACCACACGTTAGTTTGGCGTCGTGTGTGGGACTCCCCTCTAAAACCACTGGTACATCGTAAGGACTTTAGAGAGCGCTTTGGGATCGGCAAACTTGGGATTTGGCAATTTACGTTCGCCTTTACACCAAAACGTCCCCGGGCTGGCCCGGCCCAACGAGTGAGCCGGGCGACGCGCTACTGCGGGATGGCTAGGGTACTCAGGCAATCCCCAGACGGGGTGACCTATGCTAAAGCACCAATTGCACACAGGATCAATCCGTGTCTAGACCGCCGAAGTACTGGACAAGACTGGCGGTCATAGCCGCCTACCTTCTCCGACCCACGCGTTTACACTGGAGGATAGCGACTAGAGCATCTTCTTCCCGCTCACTCTCCGCGACCTCCTTCTACGCCATTACTGATTCACAGAAGGAGGCGCCAGCCTTCCAGACTCTCTCATTACCAACCATGGCTCTAATCATGCTTGGCAATGAGAGATCTCCCCCGCCTAGCACTGCTCTTAGAATGCGGGGCTTGTTTCGCCAGATCGGGCACACAAGGAGCGTGTGCTCGGCTGTATAGTCGAGGGAGTCGTAGTGGTGACCGATAGCCCGACAAAGAGTCCGCCAGGCGGCTCTCTTTTCGGAGCAGGCAGAGCTGCCCACTCTCCATCCAGCACCGCGCGGATCGGTCTCCCAGGGGGCTGAATGCGATAGCCATCACGTTGGCTGGGGACCCGTTCAGCCTTGGCGCTCTCTGTCGGCGCCGGAGCTGGTCCATCACCAAGTCAAAGACCAGGACACCAGCAGCTATCAAACCTATCAGAGAGAGAATCGTAAGAAATCTGATCCGTAAGTAGACAATCGTGGCAAGGGAAATGAAAATTTCCCCCAAGTCTTTCATATCATAAAAGAAAAGATATGTCCGTCATACTAGCCTTCTTCTTCTTGCCTCTTTTCCTGATTGATTTCTTGATTTTACGATATAGCAATGAGTTGCCAAATTGCTTAGTTCGCGTCAAATAGGGACTCGGTATGGGAATCAAGACTTTACACTAAGCACTCTAATTCCATTATCTAACACAGTAATTAAATTACATTGGTTTGTATCGTTTCCTACTCGCTGACAATTAGGAGAACGTTCGCGAGTATTGTCTTGCAGTCGTAATTAGTAGGTTGAGATTGTGTCGAGTACCTCGAAGTTTCTCAAAGATCTACCGTTTATGACACGATGAAGACAATTAGTGGGTGTTTAGAATTCTGTGGTTATAATTTTTTTAAAACCA
This sequence comes from Elophila nymphaeata, assembly GCA_955850985.1. Classification (NCBI taxonomy): domain Eukaryota; kingdom Metazoa; phylum Arthropoda; class Insecta; order Lepidoptera; family Crambidae; genus Elophila; species Elophila nymphaeata. The sequence continues at coordinate 23,310,524 of OY039079.1, forward strand.
AATCCAAAAATATTTCCACCATCTAACCATTAACAGAAACAGACGAGATTTTCACAGACTTCTGGGTCCTTTATAAGACAAGCAATAAAGCCTAAAGCACCGCGCAGGCTTAGACCAAATAAAAAAGTGTAAACGGAGCTCTTCGAAGACCGATAATTCTCTCAATAACATTGATGTCTTTATTGAAAATTTATCTCAAAATGTCACCAGTCATATCGCAATCTTTAATTTGTTTTCTGAGGTTTCGTTAATGAGTTAACCGTAAATGATACATTTTTTATTTACCGCTAATGTGTTTTAATTGAAACAAAACAAATAAAATTCAGATTAAAATGTAATTTGCTTACTACTCTCTATCAATTTTTACTGGTCATGTCCATTAAAGTCAAAGTATATATTGTTGAGAAGAGAACATCGATATCAGTTAGCAAATACAACCGAAAGCAAGCAAGGTAAGGAAATTTTATTTTATTAATATAGATATTCCGTAAAAATAATGAAGATAAACCGTAAATGTCTTCCTTCCTTCAATATTTTTGAGATTTTTTTCTTCTTTTCCGACAAATACAGAAAAGCAATCGCAAAATCTAGAATCTAGTATCTTCAATACTAAAAATATTGCAAAAACATACAACGTGGCAACATTATTTGTCAGTGAAAAACTGGACACATGCATTCACACAAACTACTTGATACAATATTATAGTCTTTAAATTGATAAAATATTCTTCGTATTGATATAATATTATAGTCTTCAAGATTGAATTAGCTGTAATTACAAGTATCTACTGAATTACCAGATATGGTGTTTAATAAAACAAATAATAATAATGTACCTAATTATTCATAATTTATGTAATTTAAATTATTAATACTAAATTTGTAGAGCCCGAACAGGGATTATGTCGAAACCTACCTTTTGTCAGATGTTTAAAGACAATAAACATGGAATATTTTATTAAAAATAAGAATTCGACAAACAAAAATAAGCCTGAGATATGTGTCATGAAGCGTCGGTGGCGTAGTGCGTAAGAGCGTCGTCTCCCATCCGGAAGGCACTGGTTCGATCCCCGCCACGTACCAATGTGTTTTCAAATTTTGAATTCATATGTACGTTTAATCGACGCTTCTACGGTGAAGGAAAACATCGTGAGGAAACCTGCACACACCTATGAAGAAATTCTTAGGTTGTGTGTGAAGTCGACCAACCCGCACTTGGCCAGCGTGGTTGACTAAGGCCTAATCGCCCCTAATGTGGGGTAGTGGGGTAGGCTCAAGCTCCTCGGTGGGGACATTATATGAGCTGTTGATGATGATGTGTCATAATATTGAAATAATCATTTAATTTCAGATGAAATACGCCGTCGCTTTCGCTTTGTTCATCGCGGTTGCGTCTGCCGCCCCATTCCTAAACCAGGAATGGAGGTCCGTTTATCCTACCATAAGGTCTGATATCCCCGGCCTACATTATCCCTATTTGGACTTACCCTATGCTATGGGCGCCTATCCTTTAGGTGAGTTGCCTGCCTTGAGTTTGGTCTATCCATATGCTTATTCCCCTACAAAACTATCCGACGAAGAAAAGGCAAAGCAGCCAAAAATTGCTGAGTCACAACCTGAAAAACCCGTAACGGTTGCGCCAGTTGAACACAAAGAATCTGGCCACGTTCCTGAGTTAGAATCATCATTGGGATCGTTCGGCTACTTATATTACCAGCCGGAGGCATTCTATCACACCTACGGATTTTACCCGACCTACTAATTGCGTATCAAAATAACAATAAAGGTTGTTTCTTTTGTAATACTCGTTTTATTCATTCATAACATTTCTTCGTGGACTTCAATGAAATCATAGAACATTTTTTTTACCATTAATGCCGTTATTCTAACTAACAATCACGCTCAACATCCCAAATTGAGCACAGATTTAGATTTTTCCAACTTGAAGCCGCATCTGGCAGTATGGGCCATGTAGTACCACAAAGTAGTGACAGGTTGCTAGCGTGTCGCCTACATGAAAGGAGTATCAAATTGGTATCTAAAACAAAAAGCATTGCATACAGACATAACAGATAAACGTTAAAACCCAGGACGAATGTTACGCCCATATCGTGAAACATGCCGTACACAAAACGGCGCGGCGGATTGCAGTGTGTGAGAGTGACATGTGACAATTCCACACCGCTTGGTCATTTTAGCCATGTGACGCTGGCAGAGTAGAATATCATCACCCCATATCCTCTAATGTGTATCGTAGAAGGGGACTAATGGATCAGCAAAGAGGTATTAATCACCTTAAACTCCGTCCACCAATCCGCATTGGGCAAGCGTGGTGGTCTACTGGCTAAACCTCCTTCGATGACAAGGAGAGGGCTTGTGTCCCAGCAGCGGATCGAATTATAAAGGCTGTTATTATAATATTCATAAAAACATTATCAGTACAGCGCCTTACGCGTCCAATACAATAATGCATTCAGAGTGCTATTGGGGCTACCTCGCTTCTGTAGCGCCTCAGGGATGTTTGCTGAAGCGCGAATGGATTGTATTTACACAACCATGCGCAAGCGGTGCACATCCCTGGTGCGCAGGGTGCGGGCTGGCCCGAACAGTATTCTGAGAGCCTTCGCCGAGCGTTTTGACTGCCGATACATGTATCACTGTAACATAATACATTTACGGGCTAATGTTAAAATATTATTTTAAATTATGATTATTTATTTATGTGTATTATATATTGACATTGCTAAGAAAATAATTGATTATTATGTATTTATCTAAATTATTATCGGAATTTTATGTATGCTTCTATTTTATTGTGTGTTATTTTATATGAATTTTGCCATTTGTAATTGGTCTACTTGTTGACTTTTGAATAAATAAATTCTTATTATTATTATTATCTAAACCTTCCAATAATAAGCGATCTCCATTCGATAGAATCTACTACGGTTTTTTGTATTACATTTGGTTAACAATTTCACAAAGAGTACAATCGACCGCGCCGTTTTAACACGGTAATATTATCTTACCGTGGTTTTAATATGGCGTGTTATACGATGCGACTACAGTGTTATTTGCAAAGCATCAACGTGTTACGATTTGGCTGCGACATTATATAAAGTGCGATTTGCAAAGCATCAACAACCTTCAAACAGATTTTAAGATCTCTTTAACACAAACAACTTTTACTACGGAAACAGTTCTAAATATCGCGTAAAAATATCAGCTCCATAGAAAAGTGCAATAAGTACGCAACCCAAATGTATGAAACTTTTGAGATTTTTTGCGATTTCAGCGTTGCTTATAGAAGTAAATCTGTAATCGCACAAATCATTTTACTATAGAGTAAAATGATTTGTGTTGCTTTTCAAAAATAACCCAGCCTGCATAATATACGTCACAAGCTTTTGTCCGCAACTTCGCCCACCTGAAATAGGTGCTTCGTTCAGCATTTAAATTTTCTTAGGGTATGTATTTATTTCTTATCAAGTGCCTAAATTGAAACTTTCATGGTTTAATCTTTGATAATGACGACAAAATCCTCATGTTCATTTTCACACTTTGTCATCCCATTTTCACCCTTTTAGGGGTTGAAAGCTGAAAAACACAGAACACAGAAAGTTTCTGTGTTCTGTGTGTGTTGATGTCAATTTCTTCTTTGATGTATTTAGATAAATTAATAATAATATTTATTAAAGAATCAAACCAGCATAATCTGAGCGTAACACCAACAAGCCTTCGTCAATAGTTTCGTTTTAAACCACATATTTTTAATATCCCCGTACTACATTACTAACGCCATTTCATTAGTAGCGACCATTTCATTTCACTAAAATTGAAACTCAAAAACTTTGCATCGTTCGGTGGTTACGAGCCATCGAACACTCGTTACCTGAGCTCGTAGCGATTTCAACTCAAATTGCAAGTCTGGAAAGTTCTGATGGGATCCGTTTTACTGATTCCTGGATTGTACAGATGCTTCTCTATGGTGACGTTTCAGAATTATTCCAGGTATTGTTTTCTTGATATGCCGGACGCTTTAAACATAATGCACCCACTTATGTCTCACTAGCGACCCGCCCCGGCTTCGCACGGGTGCAATGCTTATGTAAATATGCATGTATTATACATATAAACCTTCGTTAAGAATCACTCTATCTAACCGCATCAAAATCTGTTGCGTAGTTTTAAAGATCTAAGCATACATAGGGACAGACAGACGGCGGATAGCGACTTTGTTTTATATTATGTAGTGAAGTATCTATAATTTTATTTTAATCTCAAATACTACAATTATTGGATACTCAAAGCTTTTGATACATACATACACACGATCACGCTCGTAATCCCATGAGAGGTTGAACAGAGCCCTAAGCCACATTTTGTTACACATAGAGCAACATCTGTCAGTATGGGCCATGCATTGCCTTCAAATAGTGAAAGGTTGTCAGCCTGTTGCCTACATAAAAGGGGCAGAATAAAAAAAATAAAAAAAAATATCATTCCTTTTGCAAACGCACCAACTAAAGCCAGATAACAGATATTACACTCAAAATCATCTCAATTGGTCTGAGATCTCAACAGTCCGGGTGAAGCTTTTGATTAATTGATATAATTATCTTGATGCTCGATTTTCAATTCTCATTTATTTTTGTTTTTTTTAGCACAAATTAAGTATCATTACATTACAAACTTATGGTTACATTAAGGATATGGAATATAATAAAAAAGGTAATGGACAAATAAACCTACATATAATAGTCTAGATATTTTATAAATAAACTTAAATAAATATATAAACAACCATGACTCCTGCACCTTTTCACCAGAACGTCCCCGGACCTTGTGGGTGCCTACCAGCGTTGGTAGGTAGCAATATCGTTTAACAATTACAAATCCCTTAGCTATCCCGCGATTGACATCGGAAGAATATTTGACTAATTTCATTAGAATCGTTTAGATCAGGATTGTGAATATTGCTAATCCACCAATATCGGTCCAGTGAGGGTTGCAGGGTTAACAGAGTAGGAACAATCTTAGTTGGTATTTAACCAAATGATGTACCTACTCGTATTTCGTTTCAGATTAGGTTTTATTACTCACGTTATCGTATAGCGGGTGGCTACGGAGAAATTATTATACTCCGTTCATTTAGGTGCTTTAAAAAAGGTAAACAAATCAAAGACAGGTTCTTTCAGAGGACAATTTTTGTCGTCCGTTTTCTTCTCTAAAAGTAAACTGTAAAAGTAAACAGAATAAGACAAAAGTATAATGTATTATTATTTCAAATATTTTATACCTCTACTAACAAAAATGATTTTTCAATCCAGATACTCAGCAACGTCATGATTGCAAAAATATGAATGAATGACACACCGGTGATATAAAGATAGGTGAAACGAAATATTAAAAAAAAATTAAGATGACTGTACTGTGTACATTGGTCTACTACAAACTGTCAACAATATGACAAATTTTTGGTACCGTCTATAGGTCCTATATTATTTTTTATATATTTTAGAAAATCGTAAAACCTTGTCCTTCTTATGACGTCGTCAAATCAAAGATGGTGTCACACAGAAAACAACGTTTAGTTGATGGCAACACTGACAAAACTAAATTTTTTTTTGTGGCAACATTTTTCTCTTCGCCTGTAGCTAATATGGGCAGTGTGTGTATACTTGAATATAAGTTTAATTTTACTTAGAAATTATCACAAACAAAGTCAAGGCCAGGATCCAGAGTTGTAACATGACAGGAGCGACATCTATGGCTGCTCATTGGTAGCAATATGTCGTATTACTACTCTACTCTACATCTACAAAAACTGAATAGGTCGGTTACCGGTTACTGATAAATTGTACGAATTTCCATAAAAAATCCAACAAATTGATTCAATATAAGCAAAGCTTCCAATGAGAAATTGTAATTTATTTCAACGACCCAGCAACGTAGAACCCTTTAAAACAAGGCCTAAGCCCGATAATTCGAAAAGGATCTGTTAAGGATCAGATGAAATTGAGCCCGATGGAGTAATTTGCAAGGGAATGTTGTACAAAGGAAAAAAAACCGGCCAAGTGCGAGTCGGACTCGCACACCGAGGGTTCCTCGGTATAAACTGCTGTATCTTTTGATCGCGTTAACTTAGAAGTTTGATTTTTTCACTGCTTAAAGGGACAATAGACCTAGGTATTTGGTATAAATTTCAATTTGATACCTTTATTCGTTCGTGAGAAATAAGGTAGTAAGTTTCATTTTATTAAAATATTTTTATTATTATATTATATAACTAAAAAAAATGTGATTTTCGCAATTTTTCCTATATTTGCATTATATGACAATGCTTCATGCCAAATTTCAAGATTCTGAGTTTACGGGAAGTATCCTGTAGGTTTTAATTCCTTTGCGAGTGTCGGAAATTTGTTGAAAATATCGACATAATCGGCTGTATCTTTTGATTGGCTTGGATTAGAAGTTTGATATTTTCACAGCTTAAAGGGACAATAGACCTGAGTATTTCATGTGAATTTCAGCTTGATACGTCCACGCGTTCTTGAGATAAAGGGTCTTGACAGACAGACAGACAGACAGACAGACAGACGGACAACAAAGTGATCCTATAAGGGTTCCGTTTTTTCCTTTTGAGGTACGGAACCCTAAAAATACAGCCGAAGGGCACATTTTTTTCAAGAAACTTTTGCTAGCCGTTTTAAAGTATTTTTTTTTATAAAATACGGTAGCTGAATCAGTAAGTTTTCATTTTGTCTGATTAAAATAGCCGTTGATAATTAGATGCACATAGGTACATAAAGTCACGCCTTTTTTGAATTAATATTATTTTCTTAACAAAAATTTCAGTAAGAGACATTAAACACCATCTTAAAACATAAGGTAACACACGTTGAACCCGTTTACATTAATTTAAGTGACTAAGAAAATTTTATTCATGAACCATGTGGAAAACTTAACTGGGTCAAGTTTCCGATCGGGGAGTGTATTTCGCTTCATCAACTCTCTCATCACATTTCTATTTGCTCGGGGATTTTGGAAAACGGGGGGAAATCCAAAAAGTAAGAATCCGTCAGTAAACCAAACAATGTCCAACAACCAGCCCGCCTAGCATGACCACCGAAACACGATATGATACAGCAATTTATCTCGTTGAACTGTCAAAAAATATTGGATATAACCTCAATATTGAAATTTTTTCGCAACTGCGAACATTTATAAGCCTTATAAATGTACACAGTTTTGATAAAATTCTAAGTTGGCGGTTATATCCAATAATTTTTGACAGTTCAACGTGATAAATGGCTCTATCATATCGTGTTTCGGTGTTCATGCTAGGCAAGCAGGACAAATCTTACACTCGACATCATCTTCGTTGTCCGGGTAGTCAGATATTTATTTTTTACAATTTATTTTTCTCATAAATCCTTAGTTGTATCCGGATGGTTTCAATTTCTCTGATTGTGCCTTAAATATATTTCGATAAGATAATGAAATAGCTTTATATGTTCTTTAAATAATATTTTACATTGATCACCTAATTCAAGTTTCCTACAACGCTGTTGCAAACTTTACGCTAAAGCCACTTACAAAATATTTTTCCGTGTATAGTGACAACTACACTATACAGCAAATAATACAATTACGGTTTGGTTGGAAAAACTTCAATTACTTCCAAAATATTTCAAAAATATTTCAAACATATATAATTATACTGTTAAATGTTAGTGTCTAAGGTTTTGAATATAGGGTAGAAATTTTGGATAATAATAGCATATAAGTAGGTACTTAAAGAAGCGACATAATGTTTTAAACAGGAAATTAAATGAGTATTCTAATAAGAATTAAAGACTAGAAAAAAGCACTGAAAAAAATCGACTTGCCTCAGGCGGGACTCGAACCCGCACCTTCCACAATCCGGGTGGACGCGTTGACGCAGTTGTGGAAGGTGCGGGTTCGAGTCCCGCTTGAGGCAAGTCGATTTTTTTCAGTGTATTTTTCTAGTATTATATTTACGCGTTTGTAAACGCAAAAATAAAATTATTCCATAAGAATTAAAGAACTTGTCAACATAGTTTATTTTTAATGTAAAAGCGGACCTCAAAGATAACGACTTTGTCTTATAGGTACAAACTAACTCTATTAAAGTGCCGAGTGTTGTGAATATTATTCGCTCTTAGCACAAGAAATATTCCTGAATCAAATTTAAAATTTAAGTCCTCACCCTCATTATATCGAATATAAAAGCTACCGTAAACCCTCAGCAATAAGATGTAACATATTGCCCCGAAAATCATCTCCGTTGTAGCCTCCCGCTTTTAAGTAAGTATCGGTCCTACCCACACTTAACCCTTAACTTAGTGAGGGTAAGGGCACTCTAGGGCTATCTTAGAGAAGTGTTGAGGTACACAAAGACCCTTCAAATGTGCTCCGAGAGGACCCAGCATCCGAATGTTTGACTATAATCTTAAACATTTGAATTTCAGATCTTACCTAAAGAGATTACGAGATCTGTTTGCCGTTAAGGTTTGTGATAACGGCTTGGTGTTGTGGGATTGGGCGATCTTTATTATCCAGCTAATAGTTCTAAAGAAGTCAAAATGTAAGGATGCTCTAGTTAGGAACAAATAACCATATTCGCTTGATGGTAAACGTTTACGAGGGTACAAAACACGATGTAAATTACTTTTATGTGGTTAAATTCGTCGTATTCTCACCGTCTAGTGTAGCTGACGAAGAGCAGTCACCACATTTGCGAAGGTAACGGTATTTTTTCTAGTTTTCTCGTTAGGTACCATTTTATTTGGTATTTTCTTCGAAAACAAATTCATAACAATACTAAAATGTTAATCTACTTCTGATGCTGACTGTGCGATGCAACTGTGCAGGGGTATGTGGGGCACAGAGGGAAAGGCATTCCCGCCAATTCTCACAAAATATCCTCTCCGGTAGGAATTTAGCCGTGTGATGCCGGCAGAGTAGAATATCATCACCCCATATCCTCCAATGGGCGTCGTAAAAGGCGACTAATGGAGCAGAAAAAGGGGTATTGATCACCTTATACTCCGCCCACCAATCCGCATTGGGCAAGCGTGGTGGACTACTGCCTAAACCTCCTTCGATGACAAGAAGAGGCCTTGTGTCCCAGCAGTGGGACGAGTAAGTCTGTAATGATGATAAATGATGATCCTCTCCGGGCATCCTGCCAAGGCACACTACGACAGCGACCCAGCATCGCGAAGTTTTCGCTTTCGCCGAGAAGCCAACCGATGCATCGTTCGCGTTCGATGTTCGGCATAAGTACTGGACAGTGGAACCCGCTGTCTGCTGGCCCTGAAAAGGGCCTGTTCCCGGGTCTTTTGCCGTGGTTCCAAGCACGGCTTAGCTGGAACTCGTATAGACGTGTATTGTGTAATATAAAATACATTTCCACATATTACAATTTGATATCTTTTTCTTGGCTAGTGAATAATTTCTTTTTTATTGACATGTTATCCTAATATTGTATTTATTTTTATTGATTGATTTTAATTTATTTGTCATATAAAGTAATTTAAAACCTGTAAAACAAAATTTTTGCACGTCGTAAATCGACAGAATATGTTGGAATGAACGTACTTATTGTTAACAGCTACCTATATGTTTTTTTTATATTATATCAATAATATTAATATAATTTTGAATTATTTGTATAAGTCTAAACTAAGACGAGTGGCCACAGTACCCACTTTTTGTTGTGACGAGTCATTGTGAAGGTCGGTAGGAGTGGAGACTGTATTATTGATGACCATGAGTGATTGCTGGTCCCTCGGTAGCGTAGATTTGTGTACCTCATTACTCATAGTCCCTACTTAAGGGACAGACCAATTCATTAGTGGGCTGTTCAAATACTAGGCTCTATTTTGTGTATAACTTTATTTAGTTTATAAATTGCTTCATTTGAAAATCGATTTGCTTTCAGATTTCGGGTATTTTCGTAGAACTCATGACTTGATATTTTTGTACAAAATTCTCAGTTAAATATTGACAGCCCCGATCTTCTGTCGAAAATTGCATTTAAAATTCCCCATAGATACCCCAGAAACCAAGTTAAACTCTCAAGAATTTTTAAAATTCGCAACAACCGCAGCACTGATATTAATGTACCTATTTGGCACTTCATATTCTAAATTCCACCGTCTGGTCCATTGCTTGCTCATGGAAAACAGTAACTAGGATCAACATTTGTATTTTTCTTATTTAAGTTCACTTAAGTGTTAACGTAATAATTATTATACTTTTAGATGTTTAACCTGATCTGTTTCATATAATGTATTATTAATATTAAATTGTTGGTAAACCATGTAATTAAAATTTATTTTATTTTATTAATATGAAATACGCATTTTCAAAGTCAAGTGAAAGTATGATTTAATCAGGTCAATTTTTAATTGGGTGTGCCTTGTTTTTTTTTTGTAGTTAAGAACTGCAGTCCAAATGCATAGTTAGCTAGTGCGAGAGATCAACCGCCGCGCTAGCCACCCTTGGCTCTCCGACCTGCAAGATGACTTCTTCACGCCTCTCTTTTGAATAACCCCAAGATTGTAAGGAGGGAACATGGTGTCCTGGCAGAAGACTGGCAATGAATTCCATTTCTTAATTGTGCGACAGAAATGTGTTTGTTTAGTTCGTTTGGAATGGTAGCCGCAGTTTGTCTTTGGCACCGTAAGCTTGCATAGTCCTTAAAACAGATATAAGACAAAGAAGATCATAAGGAAGAAGATCATAATCGACCAGTTTTATTTTAGTGTTCAAGTGCTATAGGGAAAGGATCTAAAAAGAGTAAAATTGTAATATGTTTCTGTGTAGATTATGGACAGTAAAATTTATTATTAAAAGTAACGGGACTCAAACTCAAACTCAAACTCAAATTTCTTTATTCATTTAGGTACAATTTGTACACTTATGAAAGTCAAGTTTGATGCCATCGGTTCACGAGTCTACCAGGAGGCCTTGTTCTGAGAAGAACCGGCAAGAAACTCAACAAGTTTATCCTCCCTTTACAGTTTTCATAGTATTGATTTGGAAAGAGTCATAATTCACATTGTCAAGTCTTTAATAATTAATCATAATAAAAATAATATAATAAAATAAAGACTAATAATTAAGTTTAGAATTATATATATGAAAAAGTGATTTAAGACATCTTTCCTTACAATATTGTCAATTAGAAAATTTAAATATTACACATATTGATATCTCACTAGATTACAATGGAAAATCGAGCACATTTGGATGTGTCCACACATTTTTATCGTCTATATATTCCTGAACTTTATAATACGCTTTCTTCATTAAAATTTGCTTAATGTGAAGCTTAAATTTATGTAACGGAAGTTCAGTTAAATGATGTGGGAGTTTATTATATATTTGTATGCATTTCCCCATGAATGAGTGACTAGTTTTATGAAGTCTGAAACTTGGAACAGCAAGTTTATTTCTACCTCTGGTGTTCAAATTGTGATAATCACTTTTCTTCAAAAATGTATGTAAATTTTTATGAACATACATAATGTTGTCATATATATATTGGGAAGCAACCGTTAATATATTGATTTCTTTAAATAACTCTCTAAGCGAGTCACGAGGTCTTAATCTATAAATAGCGCGTACGGCTCTCTTTTGTAATACAAAAATGTCATGAATATCAGCTGCTGATCCCCACAACAATATACCATATGACATAACACTATGGAAGTAACTGAAATATACAAGCCTTGCCGTCTCAACATCAGACAGTAATCTAATTTTTTTAACAGCAAAAGCAGCAGAGCTAAGTCTTCCTGATAGGGTAGTAATATGAGGATTCCATTGCAGACGTGAATCTAAAGTTATTCCTAAAAATACTGTTGAGTCAACACATTGTATTATTTCTTCGTTAATTTTAATATTTGTACTGACTTGCTTGACATTTGGTAAAGTAAATTTAATACATTTTGTTTTATTTGAATTTAATAACAAGTTATTATTAGTAAACCAACACACTACTTTGGAAAGGGCATTATTCACATCGTCAACATTTTCTGTTTGTCTATTAAGTTTAAAAATTAGGGAAGTATCATCTGCAAATAATACCGTCTCACATAAGTTGTTTACATAGAAAGGCAGGTCATTTATATAAATCAGAAAAAGTAACGGCCCTAATATCGAACCCTGCGGCACGCCCATAAGAATAGGGGCCCCTGAAGACTTTGCTTTATTTATAACTACTGTTTGTAATCGGTCACTCAAGTATGATTTAATTATTTTTATTGAGTTTATTGAGACGCCATATTGTTGCAATTTGCCTAATAAGGTTTTATGTTCTACACAGTCGAAGGCCTTGGACAAGTCACAGAAGACACCTAGAGCATCTTGTTTATTTTCCCAGGCATCAAATATATGTTTCATTAACGCAACACCTGCATCTGTCGTATTTTTACCCCTGGTGAAACCGAATTGTCTCTCATGAAACAGTTTATTCAGTGTAAAATGAGAAAGCAATTGATTATAAATAACTTTCTCAAATATTTTACTTAACGTTGGTAAAATGGAAATAGGTCGAAAATTAGTGGGATCACATTTATCCCCAGACTTAAATAAAGGTATAATTTTACTACATTTCATCAAATCCGGAAAAATCCCATTTTCAATACATTTATTAAAAATAGCCGTTAAATGTGGGGCAATTACTTTAATTATTGATGTTATAACTGTAACCGATATACCCCATAGATCTTCTGTCTTTTTCGTATTTAAAGATTTAAACGTTTTTATAATGTAGTCGGCACTAATTTCATGAAAGTTAAAAGAACTGTCACATTTATTAACACAAGATTCTAAAAAGGAAAGCGCCAATTCGGTAGATGAATTCAATTCACTAGTGATTTTTGTGGGAATGTCTGAGAAAAAGGACTCCATAGCATTTGCCACTGCTTCATCCGTTTTTACCATTTTACCATTAATATTAATTTCAAAAGACCTATCTTTAAATGACGTTTTACCAGTTTCTTGATTTATAATTTTCCAGGTGGTCTTAATTTTATTGGTGGAATTTTTGATTTTATTATTAAGGAAGTTTGCTTTTGCAACATTACAAACCCTTTTAAATATTTTAGAATAATTTCTGACATAATTTATAAATGACTGGTCTGTGGACATAGACTTTTCATAATATAAATCATATAATTTTCTTCTACTAATGTAAATACCTGGGGTAGCCCAATCACTAAATTTCTTTTTTGAGTTAATTGAAACAGTTTTTTGTTTAAATATTCTATTAAATTCTAAATTTATTTGATTAAATAGATTTTTATACATTTCATTTGCATCACCACAATATTGTAAAAAATTTAGTCTATGTTCAATATTATTTTCGAAAATCTTCATGCGACTGTCCGTTATTGGTCTAAAAGTAATTTTTGTTACTAGATTAACATTACGGCGCTCAATAGTGATTTTCTGTCCACTATGATCTGAGTTTACACAGTTAAGTATAGATTTTTCAAGTATATTGCAATTACAGAAAATGTTATCCAAGCAAGTAGCTGTAGTAGGGGTGATTCTGGTAGGTTCAAAGAAAGCATAACAAAGATTAAAAGATCTAAATAAATTAATGAACCTATTTGTATATGGACTTGATACTAGAATATTTAAATTGAAGTCCCCACAGACAACTATCTTCTTGTTGTTGCTACAAATAATATTTAGAACATTTTCCATGGCAGTTTCAAACAGATCATAGTTTCCAGAAGGGGGTCTGTATACACATACAATTATAAATTGCTCAAATTCCACACATGAAATTTCAATAATTCGTTCAATTGAGTGCTTAATCACATCTGATCGTTCTTTATATTTAATATTGTTTTGTAACAAAATCAAGGAACCACCTCTAATGGCAGACTCTCTAGTGAATGCACTTACAATATTATAACTTTCAATACAATTTAAGAACTGATTTTTTTTTAGCCAATGTTCTGTGAGACATAATACATGTATATTTAGACTCTGTAAGAATAAAGAAATTTCAAGTTCCTTTCCAGATAAGCCTTGAATATTTTGGTGAACTATTTTAAGTGAGCTATTGCCAGAGGTGTCCTCTGTTGTCTTACTAATTAATTTAAATATTGATTTTGTGTTGAGCTTATCTGTGAGTCAAAGTTAGTTTGCTCAACAGGAGCAATTGTTATGTTATTATAACTAATTTGCTCAAAAGGAGCAATTGTTATGTTATTATAACTAATTTGCTCAAAAGGAGCACTGTCAGAACTACAATGCTGTATAGGGGCATTGTCACACCGAGATAGCCCAATAGAGGCAATGTCAAAATAAGGTTGCTCAATAGGAGCTGTCCGTACAGCCAAATTCTTGGCTGAAGTTAATAAAGAAAAGCTTAGCAATTTTGCTAATTGTTTTTTAAAATAATTTGAGAGAAAAATTCTATCCCTTGTCAAATAAAATTTTTTGTACCTATTGTTGCATGTCAATTTATTTATGTCAATAACATGTATTTTGTCTTCATAATATGACATAGTATCTAATTTTATGTTTAATCTATATCTAATTTCATTTTCTATCTGTGGCAAACTATCGCAATATGGAAATGTAAACATTACAATTTTTTTTACATTTAATTTTAGTAGGTACTCATAATACTTTTGTAATAATCTTTTGTTTACATTATCCCTATTTCCTATGAATAAAATTAAGTTGTCATTACTATTAAAGTTGTATTTAGTAACTTTTTCTATAATGTCATGAAAACAAGAACCTGGCATACAGTAATTTGTTACACTTTGCCCCAACTTATTCATTAATAATAGGCCCAAATCCTTTCCAATTTTCCGTTTCTCTCGGAACATGCGCTCGCTGAAACGTTGTTATAATACTGACAGGATCGCTTATTTTTCAGATTAGTATATCATCAAGTATCTGAGCGAAAAATGTATTTATCAAATAAAATAGTTTCTTACAGCGACACTTTGTGTTGACATCAAACACGTTGTTTATCATTCTTGTCACGTTGGTAAATTAGACCTATCAAATTAAGACGGGCTATGGTTACTTGTCGGAATGGTAGCATTAGTTATTTGTTTAACTAGTGAGAAAAGTTATTTTTTGTTGCGAGTGCCGATATTTAATCAAGAACCAGCGAAGTAGTCTAGAATTGAATCACGAGCATAAGCAAGTGATATTCATAAATAGACTACTGAGCGCAGTGAGTGATTTAAAGGCTATAAGACAAAAAAGTTTGCTCTAGTGTGGAACATACAACTTTTCACCTCTTCAGCGACAAAACAGGTAAAAAAAACAAGATTTTTTTAAATACCTACATGTTTATTAGGCTAAAAGTATAAAAATTAAAAGTACTGCCCTTGTGTAGGTTGAACGTTACAGTCTTGTTTGGAGCTCGCAGCAAAATGCGTTTTTGCTTCGAAATTTTACGAAGCAAAAGAGGCCTTTTGCTGCTGGAGAGGTAAAAATAATATTATTTTACTATTATAGAGCTGTCCAAGAAAAGCACTAGTATGGAATGGAAAGAGCTGCTAGAATCTTTTGATACAATTTTACTAAAGTAATTCAGGAATGTTCAAATGTTGTTATTTGGTTGGGAGTTAACCAGACGGCTTGCCAGGTGGTAAGCAGTCACCGTAGCCTATAGACAGTATCTATAGACACTTGCAACACAGACGTGACTTTCGCACGCTGCCAACCCTAGTCGCTTTCTCTACCCGTGAGCTCAAGCAACCTTACACAACACTACAAACAAATAGGTTCTGTCATTTGCCTGTGGTCTTCGGTAAGGTGGAGGCCCTACCCTAGGTTCGGGCGCTTCAAATTCGAGAAACTCAAACTCAAATTACTTTATTCAGTACACTTATGAAAGTCAAGTTTGATGCCAGCGATTCACTAGTAGCAAGCTAGTCTGCTGTAACCTACTTCGACTAATGCACAGGATAGATGAAATAGCGAAAGTTTGTTAAAATAACTGATTATTAGAACCGTGAATTATCGCCAACCCAATGAAGGGCCGTTACATTCTAGTAGGGAAAATATTTCTCTTTAATTACACTTTAAAATTGATTTATTAAAAGTAATTTTGCAAAGTGATAAATCAAAGGGCTACACTCTTACAGAATCACTGTTCGATGATTAAATGGCTCGCTGTAAAGCCCATAGTAGATTATACCCGTATTATTTTATATTATTGAATAGAAATAACTTTATTGTTGGTAAAAATAAAGGATTCCGACCGGTATTTGTATACTTGAGACCTGACTATGGGCGTTTCGGCGAATAGTGCTTCAAGTCTTACATACTTTTAGCTCACAAAGGCGTGTGAGCCACGATGTATGTAGATAGATATGCACATTATATCTGTGTGCGTTAGTGCGGGAACGCACTCACAATGCAAGAAAAAATAAAAATTCTGAGCCTAAGTGTGTTTACACACACGCCACAGCGATAGCGCCAAGGGCGACTAACACAACAGCTGCAGCTGCGGTGTAATGTGTAAAAGCTCTAGCGCTCAGTACAAACACAAACACAGATACAAAGTGCATTTATCACACAGTCATGGAATGAATATCATCACAACAGCAGATATAAGGTCCCCTACGATGGGCCACGAGGCTACCCCACCCCACATTAGGGGTAATTAGGCCTTAGACAACCAGGATGGCTATCCTGGTTGTCTAAGGCGAGAGAGCGGGTTGAAATGAATATACTAAAACACATACTAAATTTAGGAATATTACTCCACAGTCTATCTTTAAGATCTTCCGTGAATCCAACATGTCTTAGGGATTTAATTAAATCTCAATTATCATCGCTTCCCTGCAAAAACAAGACGCGAAGCTAATTAAAAAGCTTAACTTTTTGCGCTAACACTAAAAACGCAATCCCAAAACGAGAAGTGCTACCCAAACATTTCATAAAGCAACTGAGTGTAAAAATTTCGTACCAGCATTCCGGCAACTTAATTTACTAAAATAAACGCTTAACCCGCATCACGAATTAGGGTTCATTTTGTGAAGGAAATTCCTTTAAAATTAACGCCGACAGAAAGCACCAGTGATCTCATTTCCCTGTACGTCAGCGCTTATTTTCCGGAAAATACCGGTTGTCGCCGTTTGAGCGCTGGCTTGTACCGGTGCAGGCATAAAGTGGGCACGTGACAAGTGTATACGTGACTTTAGTTATGTCTGCGATACGGCTGACAAACAATTATTTACTTTACTGTTTAATGCCGCTTCTGTTTGATTCTGTTTAAATGCTGGTACAAGCGATGCAATGGAAACTGTATTGGACTCAGAATTGGATCGGAGTGAAACTAGATTCAGTGCTTTCGAAATCAATTCGTATTTTACTTTGCATGTTGTGTTTTACTTATTCTTAATATTGTAGTGTAGAGTTTAAATTCTTGGTTGTAAGTATGATGGAAGTAATGACTATTGAGGGGCATCTTTCAACACTATCAACAACTATTGAAATAGAGTCTTGTGGACTTATGAAAGCTTGGGACACCAATGTTTTGTTTTATTGCTTATTATGCTTTATTTGACATCGGAGAGCTGTAAACTTTAGAGTTTAGTCTGCTATAAAACAGCTTAATTAGTTTAAAGTATAAAGTGGAGGGAGGTACTTCTAGAGACGACCGCTGCAACCACGGCGTTCTACTTCTCCTAAATCAATCTAAATATAATAAATAAATAATTTTCGACTTTCAATGTATCATTTAATCGGTAAATGGGCAAAAACACAACAGAGCATTGCGGTGCCAGACCGCTGTATTGTGTTTTCGCTCTAGGAGCTAGTAAAATCTGACATAATCCAGTGTTAAAATTAGCAAAACCAATAATAGCGGGACACTCCTACACGTTAAAACGATTCTGCTCGTGTTTAATTGTTCTGATTTGTGACACTTTCACTTCGAAGGCGCACAAAGGACAAACTCAAAATCCTCGTGAAATGGTAAGCGACAATAGTCCGTAAAAAATATATCCCGGAGAAGGATTGCACCTGTATCATAAGGATTGCTTCTTTGATCTGACCGTACTAAGACAAAAAACGACGATCAACCCTACCCTTTACATGGATCATCCGAAATAAATGGGATTGTAGCCAGCCTTTAGTAATCTGCGTGCGGGCGCTCATGTCCACCGGTCTTTTGTACACTAATGAGAAATTTGGCCCGAATTTGTGGGTTAAGCAATTTTGATTCCAATAAAGGTGGACCGTCGATAAACGATCCTTTGTATACCCGTATAATCGAGCGACTTAATCTTTTAGCCTCTTTTAATAATTTCCCTGTTAGGTATAAGTCTTCTCAAACGGAAGCAACACGTTGGTAGCTTATTATTATGTTATTAATAAAGCATAACACCATGTTTGGAGTGAGAAAATCAATTCACTTTAGAATTAATTTTGCCCGAAAACAATAACGAGGAATCAAGTGCTTACCTACGTAGGTACTAATGTATCTAGTGTTATGACTAGTTTTATAACGTTAATGTTAAAATTTGATGTACCTACATTTTATCACATCACAATATAGTGATATTTTACGTGATTTTGACGGTTAATGATAATGTCAAACGGCAAACGACTCAAATACCTAATATTAACAATTCCCAAGCGGAATCTGAAATTACGCCTCTCAGTTCTCATTATTCACTGTTGCGATGATTTGCTGCATTTATTCGTAAGCAAAACAGCGCTGCAGACTAGCTAAACAGCAAACAAGCTATTGAGCTAGCGTTCGCTAACTAAACACTTAGCAATGCTAAATGGAAAACAGTGCCGTATTATTATTCTGGACAAATCCAACCCACTACGCTGCTTGAGCCCAGTGTGGGTTACAATGGGAATATTTGATTTGTGGTTCATAAAGCACTTAAATTTTAATCTACCAAAATCTTACGAATTATTTTTTTCAAATTAATTTTATTTTGCACGTCTTATACACTACCTTCAGTGGTTGAGGGATCAGTAAAATTCGATCTTAGATCTTAACGTCACTTAACATAAGATGAGATGATAGCCAAGAACTTTTCTGTCAACTAAAAAAACACAATTTTACCGAAATAGTAAGTAGTTAGTAATTTTTGTTTTTGGTTTTCTGCATCTTAGTCCTCAGGATGGCAACGTACTTGCATTGCTTAGTGATTTATCCTCCATATTGCAAGTGTCTACAGGCGACGGTAACTACTTAACACCAGGTGTGCCGCAAGCTTGTTTGCCATCTCGTAATGTATAAAAAAAGGTGGAGATTGCTTCTCTACACGGGCGCTACAAATTTGGGCGTATCCACTGTCGGCTTTCAGTTTTCATAAGCTAACTTTTTCTTCAATTGCCTGAAGATCACTTTTTGAGTAACCAATTTATATTACTAAATTGTATTATATTTTTATTGTTCCAAAATGATACATTAAAATTAGTACATTTTTCATACATACATACCTACAAATAATCACGCTCACAATCCCAAGAGGGGTCTAGCAGAGCTTTAGGTAACATTCGGTTACACATAAAGCCACGTCTGGCAGTATGGGCACGTCATACCGTACCACCAAAATAATGACGTTGCCAGCCTGTCGCCTACAGAAAAGGGGCACTGTACGGTCTTGTACGTCTGTCTTCTAATAAAACAACTTCCTGGAGCTTAATTATTCAGCTTTTATTGTCCAAAGCAAGAGTTTTCCTTACCCTCGGTCGTCGAATGTCATATGTGTCTTTTCAAAGGTCTGTCAGTATTGTCAACCTCGCAAGGAGGCTGGACGCCGCGACAGGCACCAAACCCAAAAATTAACAATTCTTCAGTCAAGAAACCAACTTAAGCCGACGACCGAACAGATGTTACGCTCAAAATTATCTCTGCAGTCCGGACTAAAAACAAAATGTTTCAAACAGTTGAAAACGTTGTACAGTTAAGGGGCACGAAAAACCTTCGTGAGTTCTTTTCGTACAATGCTATACGGAATCAATTGGCCTCGTCACAAGGCACTCTGTATGCATTACTGTATCTTATACCTAACCGTTGATGTATCCCCGATGAAGCTATCCATTAAGCCTAACCCAGCATGACATATTACGACTAAATTAATTAGCTATTCGCTGCGAATAATCTCTGTGATAAATAGCTGTTAACACAAACATCGGTGCGGTTTCGGTCACTCAGTCTGCGCCGCGCCTGCGGTGTAATTAAAGGGGTTTGGTTTAACAAAATTCACGGCCTGCCGAGCACTACTAACAAAAAACTTTTGTCAGCTACAAATTGAAATTTCATTCAATAAAACTGATGTGGCCGTTTTTTAGGCTGCAAATGTTACTTTAAAAAAGCGGCGAGAATGTTCGTCCTTCATTTCGTTAAACGTAGTACATTAGGGATTGTTTTAATATCTTGGCGAAGAAACTCTTAGCGCTCACCATCTTCTTGTACATCTTCGTATGATTAGTCTAATTTTAGAGTTTTTCAAATCGGTATTTCTGATCTCTGACTAACTTCTTTTAACGACTGCTATCTTCGGCAGTAACCGAGACCACTAACTTATGTGCCTTTCAACGCACGGAAAATTTAGATAGAACAATTTCGGTCACCTATCTGAGTAATAACTGGGCACTTAATTGGTAGCTTAATTTCTGCGATCCTAATGAATAACGCATTGCCATACTTCAGACGTAAGGATTCAACAATCTGTCTATGCCGTATTTAACTATAGGTACTTCAATTTTTCACAATTTTTCCAGAGAAATGATGTTTAGTAATTTTATATGTTCACATTTTACGCCGATCCCAAATTATTCGTCATTGAGTTCGTTCCAGCGTTTTACCGTCTGTACCACAGTAAGTGCTCTAAGCAGCCATTTTCCACCCACCATCTCCCTCCCCTTTAAGGACTACGCGTGCTGGCTTCCGATGCCACCAACAAACTGTGACTACTAGGTATTTCAACGTGAACTAAGAAATTTGACAGCTCATTTTGATATGCACAATTAAGAAATGGAAGTCACTGCCAGCACACGTGTTCCCCCCTTCCTACAATCCTGGGTCATTCAAAAGAGGCGTAAAGAAGCACCTTGCAGGCCAGCAATGCGAGTGTGACTAGGACGGTTCTGTATCTTTGCATTTGGATTCCATTTCTGCTTACTATCACGTGGAACGGAGTCATTTGCTCGACCTTTTCCTAAAGAAGATTGAGAGCAGGGTAGGATAACGATAAATAATAATGATGAACTATGGATTATGGCTTTCTGTTCTTGAGAGTATATTATGCGCGTTTTACAACGCAAGTGCTGTATATCACGTCCCTGAAATTTAATTTCGCAAACTGCAGCCACCCAGTTCGAGTGGGCGCAATGTTCTTTATGACTTATACTCATAGAGCTCGAAATGCTACGGCGTTTCCCATACCAGTTTGGAAGTATTCCAGTTACTGCCTAATGCAGGCACGTTAAAGTTTAAAGGCAATGAAAGCTCGGTAAAGGGTGTTGGACTTAATATCTTTCACATAAACGTGTCTGAGAAGTCTTAGGCCAATTTACGTTTTTCATTTGAATACCAAAGGTTGGAGGTATAATATGGAGTTATAAGTTGGAACTTATTCCCTTCTCTGATCTTTTTTGGTTATCTTTAAGTTTGGTTTAGTCTTTCTATACTATGGGTTTAATCTATCTAAGAATACGCACTGCTTAAGAGTGGGCATTACTGAGTTGGTAAATAAATAATTCAGTTTTTAAAAGACAAATATAACACAAGTTCTTGAGTTGATAGCCGCCAATATGATTATGCCCTGTAGTCAATTGGTTCTAAAATGAAGTTATACCTGGAAAGTTTTCCGTTTGGAGTTTCTGAAAATGGGTAATTCTATAGATTCCGATGTGCTCTTTACCAATTTTTAAACAACTTTGCGACCTCGTATCTTTGCTGCTCGCGCCGACATTATTGGAAAAAATGCGTAGAAAAGTTTTTTTTAACAATATCCCTTTTCCGACTCATTTTATGATAAAAACTTTTATACACAAAATTGAGCTTTTATATTAATCGGTTCTCCGGCGATCACCATTGTAAACTCAAGCAGCAAATCCGTCGTGCCTCTTTTCTTACTAGTTTCTGCTAGGTAGTGCAGTGAAAACAAACAGTTAACTCCAAATATTCTCACAAAACTAACATTTGATAATTAAAGAAATTCCATTCATTGTTCCAGGTGGTCCGCAACAGCGGGGTAGCAGTTTGATGGCGCGGTGACGCAGAATGCGCCGAGTGCCGCTCGCCGCTCTGCTGCGGCTGCTTATCATCACAGGTTGGTGATCTTCACTCTTACACACAGATTACTAAACAAAAACAGGTGGACTGTTCGGAACAATAACGTGGCAAACATTTACAGCCAGCGGCACCAAAGTTTTAGGAACTGCACCATAAGATTCTCCTCGCTTTAAAAAACTATACGTGTAAGTTAAAAATCTCTATAGTGGTTTCAATCAAGAATTAATCTTCCTATAATATATAATTTCTTTGCAAAGTTTGTTCACGTCACTTCAAAATCAGATCTGAAAAATCCACAAAATGCCCACAGTTTAGACATAAATCGAGTGGATTTAGAATGGGCTGTTCTATTTTGAAATATATGTTAATTTATTCGACATTTTAAAGAGTTTACTTGATGCAACCGGTCGTTATATAGCGTGTGCGTAAGGTACGACAGTTGCAACTGGCTAGTTGCAACTGGCCGGTGCTGTATCTGGAATATTTTGGCATGCCGGTCATTGCCATTCACACTCCTTTGCTGTTTGCGGCCTCTGCCCTTGTACATATTATGCCAGTTGCTGTAGCAATTATAGTAAATGTTGCAAAAAATAGCATTGCAAGTATCTGGCAAAGTTAAACCACCTAAATGAACTGACTTAATTATTTTCCTACTAATTAAATATTAAATTGTAAGCTACAAAAGTTTCAGATTCAGAAAGTATAATAAAAGATTGTACTTTTATTGCAAAAAAAATGTAACTTTGGAGCTATAAGGGCTGAATTAGCCCCACTACTTCCCAGCCAGATATGCAGTTGGTTGGGGTATTATAAGAGAGTTATATAACAGGTTTTCATCTTGCCTCAAGTACCTACTCAAATATATCTATCAGCTCTCAGGCTATAAGCAAAGCGCTGACAATTTTGTTTGAGTGATGACCAAGAATATAGCAAGTGAAAGGGACATACCGATACAAAATGACATTTGGTTTGTTTACATTTTATTCCATAACGAATGTGGCTCAAGTATTAGTAATCTGAGACTATACAATATGTAGGTATAATACTTGGGGTCCACGTCCGGAAGCCTCCTCGTGGCGGACCCTGGTAATGTGGTGGGAAAACTTTCTCGGCGGGTGTGTGGCTTTTGATGTCAAGTGTGTCCCCTTGGCATTCGAAGTCACATGCCATCGTCGAGTTGTTTTTGTTTTCCCACCACGACTAGTCCCGGACGGCCCTTTTTATGGCCATGACCACGCCCGAAATACCCCGGGTGCGGTCCGATTACTGCTTCCAGTGTCCTCGTCAGGAAGACTCGCCAGGTCGAACAGCCGTCGGTGGAGGAGTGGCTGCTGGCCACCAATTGGTGCAAGGAAAAATCTACGTTTGCAATTGTAAATCGAAATTTGTTTTGAACCGCATTGCAATAACCTAAGTTGAGCATTATAGTGTATTATATAGTGTTGTTCACAATATCCGTTGGATCCGATAGCAAAATCCGTGTTCGTTTTTGCAAAAGCAAAGCTGGTGCAAATATCGTCGATAGGTTCAGTGCGCACATATCAACAGGTGAACATACAAAATATGCAAGATCACAAATAAAATACATCTTTGAGATTCACTCCGTGAACGCTCAGCATACTCGTCTGGAATGCTTTCACTTTGGCGCGAAAATATTTTACTATAGATATCTCAATCTGGATGGCCCAGGGATTGCTATTTCTTAGAATTCAGTACCATTGCAATTCAGCTTGAGTACACGTAGAAGCAATTTAAAGTGACATTCGTTTACGAGAATAGACATCATTTTTTATAATAATACTCTTTACTTTTTAACCCCAGACACAAAAAGAGGGTGTTGACTTGAACGTGTGTATCTGTGTGTCTGACTGTGACATCGCAACTCGCAAGCGGATGATCAGAATTTGATATAAGCGTTTTGTAAAAAGCGCTGAACTTGTAAACGCTTATAGTATGGTTGATGCAACATTGTTTTGCTGCCAGTGTAATGAAATAACTTGTAACGGAATAGCCTCACTCTCGAACTGACTCAAACGAAGAAAAAGTCTGATAATTTAATTATGTTGTTCTGTGAGTTAGAGGTTGATTCCTCAGAACGAGCGCTTCAATTAGAGCAGCTAAACGTTCTTCGAAAAATTACATTTATCTTTGCTTTCGTAATAGGTGGTATAAGCCTGTAAGCGACGCAACACGAAATGAACGCTATCTCGGACCTTCATGTGTGCTGTAAGCGAGATGATGGTGTGATCTTGCGTGTAGCCTACACATTTGACCTTTAACACCAAAGGCGTGAGCTGGTTAAAAATGGATATAGCGGAGAGATTGAGCATGCGCCTAGTGTATTGGTGCCTTGGTGGTGGCCTGGAGTTTGTCACAAAATTGTCACGTATCAGCTTCTGTGATAGTATCGGTATCCTTGTTCTTGGGAATGTCACTAGTAAACAATAAGAAGAGTACACGGAGCACGGAGTCTTGCGGGGTGCGAACATGACTATTTCAATGAGCGACGGTGACGTGCAAGAGAAGCACAAGAGCTAGAGCTCATCTCATCTGTCAACTAAAGATAAGGCTGAAATTGGAAGCACACTTCCTAACGAACTCCATAATCTTTACTTAACATAATCTTGTTTCAGCTTATTTAAGATTGTGGTAGTCCGACTGACTGTCGGACTTAAAATGAGACTTACCAGTAACATTATAAATTTAAAACCAGGACAGCACCTCCTGGGAATCGAACCTCTGACTTCTGGTTCTGAAATACCTGGGTCCACTAGATCCACAGGCGGTTGTTGATTTTTATTCTAAAGACATAAGTAATTTAAGTTTTATGCGCTGAGTAAGATTCGTTGAAATATCCGTATAAAGATCATGGCACACTTATCAATTCTGAAAGGGATAGTAACCGTATATCCTTGCTCCTCGCCGTCCACCAGACGTCAACTTAACGTAAGCACGTAACCAAGTCCGATCAGCAACGACTCTGCTATGGCTCGCCGTAAGCGCGGCGTAGCCTTTCAATAGAATTAGTTTCAAAGCAAAATAAAACACGCTCTAAACTAAGTTGTGAAGGAAAGCATGTTCTGCAATTAGTAGTTTGCTACAGGCAGGCCGCGGGAGGGGTAAGAGGGGCAAGGGTGGACGAAGAGACGAAGGCTCGCGTACGGAGAGACGTAAGCGCGGCCACGAAATGAACTTTTAAACACAAAATTTAAGGATGAAAAAAAGCTTGTAAGCTTTGGATCCTTTGTCGAAGATTGTTAGGCACGTATTATAGAATGAGTCTCAAGAATCATCGCCGACTTGAGCGTCGTACGTCTCTATCACTTTGTTCTTGACAGAAAGTGACAAACTATTCTCAAAATATGATTGCTTTCTGAGGGTCATTTTGTAATACGGGCCTTAGAGTAGTGTAATCTCGAAATGACTAATAACGAATTATGATATCTCTTGACTCACCAAAAATAATTTAATGATATTTTCCCCGTATAAATTATAATTTTTTTCCCAGTCTTTGGCATTCATCATGGCCCAGGTCCCATACTCAATTAGGCATTCTCCTTTCTTAGTTCGCGTTGAAATAGTAGCCACAGTTTGTTGGTGATATCAGTACGCGTAGCCCTTAAAAGGAAGGGAGATGGTGGGATTAAGGAAAAAAGCTCCTCAGAGCACTCGCCGTGGTACAGACGGTAGAACGCGCTCAATGACGCTTTTTTTGACCAATTTTGCAGGATGTCTCTAATGACCTTCTCTGTGCACCGGGGTTTTTTTTGGTGAAGGCGAGAACCTAGATGGGTCCTCTAGCCTGTAATTCGAATCACTCCAGAGAGAATTCCTGACCGGTGAGCATCTCCCTCGAGGCAGTCCCTGCACCGATTAGGGTCTCTAGGGCGTTCGAGTCGAACGGGTCTCAATGACGCAACATCGCGCCGCAACTGGAGAGGCTCAAGATGGTTGGAAACCTTTTCGCCGCCGATGATGTGGGTCGCTCGACGCTGCTACCTATCCAAGGATCTAGTAAGTTCTGATCCACCTCCAATGCATTAAGTGTACAAAAGACCCTTAGCATCACTCTTTTCTCATCTGTACTCGTTTGTCTTTCTCGGCATATGTTGTATCCATAATCTGATTTATACTTCAACGCCAACGGAGTAATAAGCTTTGCAAGAAACATAAACCTATTTAGGGTGTCATAATCCTCCTTTGTTCCCCACAATATTATGATGTTAACTCTGATTTACGTAAACGGCTTAGCCGAAGTCTAAGCATACATCTACATGTCAAAGTTGTGTTAGGTGTCGATACGAGCCTAACCTGTCAGTGCTTAATAACTTAGCGAAGTTGGCTCGTTGCGGGAGTTTGGGTAATCTTTAAGTTTTCGTGACTTCTGTACTTACTTAATCTATTTTAATGAAATTATTTAGAAAGTGGCGAGTGTATGTTTAGAAAGTCATGCATTGTTTTAATCATTTATTTATTTATTGTTAATCAAAACGTTATTTATAAAAATAACAATTACATTAATTAACACAAATATACAAAAAAATATATTACAAAAACATTCATACAATCTTCTCGCAATACTCCAAACATTCTGACAATATTTTTACTCAACCATCATCAAACACATCACATTCAGGATTAGAGTCCAGAAGAGAATTAGGCGCTGTGAGCGAACGTGTTATGGGAGAATTTGAGTGTGCAACAGTTCTACAAGAAGGGTTACGAAATTATTTGTGTGCTCTGCTCCTGTGGTCGTATGATGCCGAAAGAGTAGAATAGCATCACCCCATATCCTCGATTGGGTGTCGTAGAGGGTGACAAATGGAACAGCAAAGGGGTATTGATCACCTTATACTCCGTTTACCAATCCGCATTGGGCAAGCGTGGTAGACTACTGCATAAACCTCCTTCGATAGCAAGGACAGGCCTTGTGTCCCAGCAGTGTGTCGAATTATATAGGCTGTTGTGATGATGATCTTTTGCACATAATGATCATTTTATCATAGGTTAATGAAGTTCTTTATGTTACAATCGAAGACTACATGTGAGTCACACTTGTTTTTCTCCCCCGCAGGAGATGTTTGCCGACTAGAAATCCAAGGGAGTAGTAGTTCGCATTATAGGCTATGGGGCCCACCAAGGTCTTCGCCATCTATAAAATCTCGGTGGGCTCCAGCATAAAGGTCATTGCACACTTATCAACTCGGAACCGTATTGTCTATAGCCACCGTTCATAGTAAAAAAGAGTCGTTCCCTTTCCAACCTTAAGTTAAAAAAGTCAGTTAAAAAAGCTTCTGCACTTCCAGACTACTTTTTTGCGACGGCAAAGGTTTTATAACTACCCTAGTTGCTATATTGGGCCGCGGTGCGCTGTTATGTGGGGGCTTTCTGGGACTCCAGCATACCGAATAAAAACCATCGATATAGTCTACGCTCCACATGCCGGTGAGCCTTGTGAGGAACCCTGTATACGGCCGCAAGGTCACCCGCGGCTGGCCCCGTCATGCCCCTAAACTGCTCAGAAAACATCCCGAGAACGCATGGGATGTTCTTTCAGCTTCGAGAAGTGAAATGCCAGCGCCGGGACAACCTATTCCATTATTCGTTTGTCTCTATTCAGGTGGGTAGATGGCGAATTTTCGTCTCCGGGACGTCCTAGAGACTCGAAAGCATTATTTACATTACGACATGGTCGTATACAGGATAAGATAAGGTAGTAAGATACTTAAATTACAAAAATGTTGTTTTATCATTACTAGTATTAAGTTCATTTGGGAATGATAAGTGGGAGTTTTAACGTAGTTTTTTCACAAAGAAAAAGCTTGCTTTGTTTTTTAATACCCGATTCGTGAAGACAAATCATTACTTAGAATAATACATTCGGAATGAGGTCTTTCTGCGGGACGGCTCTAGACAGGGCGGGGCGGTAGACACATTAATTTTCTGAACACCCAACTTGCTGAAGCAGGCATAGCCATGAAAATTGAACAAGAAAACTTCAATTTGCGACCCATTATAATAAATTCTTAAAAACTTTTGTGAAAGAAATGAAATGAGCCGTTTAAATTCAAATCGCTAAGAAATAAAAATGTTTGCCAAGTTTTTAGAAGTTTCATTTTTTATGCTATAAGGCTGGCAACGAACGTTTAATTTTGGTCACATTATTTTTTAATTTTTTACTCGACTGCAAAGTTCATCTCACCTGATATAACGCCAAAATTGGGAGCGACTTTAACTAGGAACCTTCAATCAACCACCTTGCAGTTAGTCAAGGGTGGTTAGCGCGGGGGTTCTCTCGCGCTAGCTATCTTCGAATTCCAACTGCACTTCTGCTTACCATCAGTACCCCTTGTATGAGTTTGTTAGTTTTCGAGCTCGATCAAACGTATCGTCTCTTTTCATACATTGCCCACTAGCGCCTCTAGCTTAAACTATCAGAAACAAAAGGTTTGGAAATCCTTGGGGGAGGCCTATGTCAATCAGTGGGCGTCTTTAGGCTGAAATGATGATGATGATGATTGAGAGAGTGAAAAAGAAATGATAAAAGAAAAGATCGTTGGACTGTCTGAAAGATAATATGGTAAAGAAACGTGTTAATGTTGAGATGACGAATCCAAATGAAATTAGAAGCAGGATAGGCAAATGTCAAGTCAAGCTCAACCAGAATTTCTAATTTCAATTTATGAGTTTCTTTATTTATTTACATATGGTGGAATAGGAGCAGAAGTATCCATATTGCGACCAACAACTTTCTGAGACTTAACTTTCCTTTATCAGCTCGGGATTATAATTTGTAATCCATCTGGCGACAATGGCTTTGTCTGATAATTCATAATACAATATCGTTTCCACGTTTAAACAATGCAATCATAGAGCATCCTTTGTTTAACTCTTCCACGAACGAATCTCGCTAGAAAACAAATCGCCCCAAGTTTTCTGAATAAGAACAGCGTAATTGATGTCGCTGTGGCTGTCTTGGCCATTTCCTGCAGATCCCTTCCGACCAGCAAACGCTTTAAGATACGGGGATCTCTCAAAATGTGGACAGATAAGTGTGGCTCAGCTTATACCGGTCTGATGGCTGCTTAAATAAATTAAACGTTTTAGTATTTGTAACCACGATAAACATTTTGAAATGTTTGTTAAATTTACTATTATCTTTTTGTTCATTATTGTGAGTACTGCGGAGGACAATGGCTGCTCATAAAATTGTAATTATGAAGCTTTTACTTAAATCAAAAGTATGTTTTGCTCTTTCATCCACCCGCGGTGTCGTCACAGTGACAAATGTATACACAGACTTCGTGAAAATTTTACAAAATATTGCTACACTACCTAATTACTATCAGACGGGATGTAGTCATTTCCCAGACCCTTTTTTTAAAAAAAATTAGTAGGTATTTCTTTGGCCGTATTTTCCAAATGTATTTTGATCAGGAGTGTTGTTAGCTAGGATTGAAGAGTACCTATCTATTCAGTCGTTTTGAAAATCATCATTCTTTTATGTTGACTTGATTAGAGTTGACTTGACTTAGGATAGTACTTAGCGTATTTATTTTAACCTTAACGGAATATATTTCTAAACCTTACTCTTGAATTACTCTATCTATTGATGAAAAGCGCATTGAAATCCGTTGCGTAGTTTAAAAGTTCTATACAGAAAGAGCGACTTTGTTTCCGTACTAATTATAGATGAAAAGATCTGAGTAGCTTCCACAGGTCTGGTTGATAAGAAATTTGCCTGGAAAGATAATTTGGCCTGGAATCTACTAGTAGAAGATCCGAACCTAAATCGACCTTCACCGAGCTGATAATAGAATGAAACATATTTTATTATTAATTTAGTATATTAGAAAATATATTAAAAATGGGTTGTCTAAAAAAATCCTGGACAGACTATTTTTAATTATTTTTTGAAAAATGATTTTTAATGATAGTAGAAACCGTATAGAATGTGCAGCCATTGGGTTGTCTATTATTTACCTGCGCGAACTACTGGGTTGTCAGGTATGAACAGGTATGTCGATATCAGTTACTTTCACTCGATTGGATAATAGAGAAAATTTTATATAATCATAAGCGCGCGACAAAATTTTCTTATTATCTTGATGTTGCAATATTTTATTAAAAATCATTTTTCAAAAAATAATTAAAAATAGTCTGTCCAGGATTTTTTTAGACAACCCATTTTTAATATATTTTCTAATATACTAAATTAATAATAAAATATGTTTCATTCTATTATCAGCTCGGTGAAGGTCGATTTAGGTTCGGATCTTAGACTATACATTGTACCTAACTCCTCTCGAAAGTAATTCATAATTCATACAAGAGAATTATCATGTTTGGGCTCATTGGATTGGTCTTAATTAATGGTCTATAGATAGGCAGTGATTAGGGCCTCGTAATTGAGCCGAAGAGATTATTGAGGATAAATTTGTCAGAGAATCTTCATAGCCGGGTTTATTCTTTAATTTTAAATTTAAAACTTGTTGGTAACATAACATTTTATTTGGTAACTCTTTTGAGAAATTTAATGATTCTAATTTTGAAATGATAAAGAAAAATGTTTTGTCGTCTCAGTACTTATGGACACCACAGGATTTTTTATATTTCTTCTTTTTTATTTAAAATATAACAAACCATAAAATTTTATAAAGGCCAAGTATTTTGTTGTTATTTCATTGTCACGTGCCTGCAGTCTCTTACCCCGTAGTGTTTGGTATAATTTGACGTCCTCGTAAATGGATGGATTATGCATGAGTTTGTCATAGCGGCGTTTTACAGGCTATGCTTTGATAGCATCCTTCATTTTCCTTGTTTGAGGTTATTTAAAAAACTCTCATGAGACGATTTTGTAATAATATAAGCAGGCGCATGCCTTTTCAGATTATCACCATCATTTTACTCCCATATAATAGGTTGTTATTTTACAAGCTAGTTCTGAGTCAAATAGTTTCGACAGCATTTATTAATATATCCTCATAACAGTTCCTTTTCACGGACCTATTCGTGACCAGGAGGGACATTTTGGTGGCCGGTCTCGAATATGTCTACTCCTCATCCAAGGGTTATTAAAGTAATAAACCACCCAGAACAGCTTTCTCAAGGAGAGTTCGTGTCAGGCTGGCACCGGGCATAAATCTATACTAAAATTTAACATAGTGACATATAACATACTGATCTCAAATATATCGGAACCAGAATAGGAAGAAGATGGGATAAAAAAACACCTTAATTTTTTATTAGATAAATAGAAGATAGAATATTATTTATTGCACACCAATAAAATATTCAATACAGATAGAAATCATTAACAAAGACAATGTACAATGGGCGATCTTATCGCTGTACAAGCGATGTCTTCCAGACAAGCTTTGAATGGACAGGAATGACGTAGAATAGTATGCGAAGAAGTTGTTGGTCTAACAAATAATCATTATGATTTATTATAAGTTAAACATAGGTGATTACTATGCAATAAAAAAATTATATTATTAGTAGGAGTAAGCTTAAAATTAATATTTATAAGCAATCGCTTCTTCTCGACTATGAAAAAAGTCTTTAATTCGTGTGTGATGTCAGTAATAACCTATGTTTTCCATGTATTTGTAACGAAAGGTTTTCCTTCTTTCTTACTGCTTTCTATATTATCAGAAAGGTCACTCACGCAAAAGAGAGGAATATGCTCTGAGTTTCTTTGCGTGATCACATCAGTAATGATGAGATAAAAACATGAAATTTTATTATAAGCTTAAAATTAATTTTGCAAATGCTTCTTCTCTGTCCATCTATTTAGACAAAAATTCGTGTGTGTTGTCAGTGACAATCTTTGGAAACGAAACGTGGCCGTATACAATGGGCCACATAAGAAGGCTCAAGGTAATCAAAGGACCATGGAGAGGGCTATACTTGAGGTTTCTCTGCGTGATCATATCAAAAATGATAAGATACTCAGTTGAACCAAAGTCACCGACATAGCCCAAATAGAGAGGTGACTTTTTCGTCACCCTTATCAAGCCCATGGACATGTATGGGGGTGCATGCACGTTACGACGTGATAGCTGGGTGACATTTGGTGCATGTCTATACATTCTTCGAGGGACACCGTGACAAAAGTCACTAGTGCGCGTCTGGTCTTAAGTGGCAGTGGGCAGAGCACATTGCGAGTAGGACTGACGGCCACCGCGCCGTTTTGCGTTGTGGCGGAAAGGTCCTCGAGTGGCGACCACGTACCAGGAAACGCAGCTTTGGTAGGCCCCCACAAAGTGGACTGACGAACGGTCGTGGTAAGCCGCTGGATGCGAGCAGCGCAGGACCAATAGGTTTGGAGATCCTCAGGGGACGACTAAATCCAACAATCGGCATCTCTCGGTTCAAATGATGGTAAATCACTTCTACTTCGTGGTTATGGTGTCAGAGTCTTATAAGTTAAGTCTGTATTTGAAATTAAATTAAATTATTTTTAACCCCCGACGCATAAAAAGGGGTGACTGAGTGTTTGTTTGTGGCACCGTAGCTCCTAAGAGAATTGACCAATTTTGATTCGGCTTTTTTTGTTTGAAAGTTGAGGCGATCGAAATGGTTCTTAGGTTTAAATTTATGTCGGGGGTTACATATTTCTTTTAACATTGTCAATCTACAGTTCCTATTTATTCTAACACTAAATATCTAGCACAAAATAAAACACACGCAAGCAATTACGAAAAAGTAGTTATAAAATATTAAGTAATAAATATTTAAGTGAGCTACATAAATATAACAGCTATAAAAGATTTAGTCCCCAAGGAGAGGTATCATTCATTTCCAGTAATAGCCTGTTATTATTTATGTTATGCAATAAGTAGATTTATTACGTTTTTCTTTGAATTAATTATTCCTTGTAATAAGATATTATGTTTATTTTCTTACTTGCGTACAATTACTTCTTATAATAATATATCTTTCCTCGAAAACCTTAATTGAAGATATGATGTTTTGGATTTCACGAAAAATATTAGTGGTTTATTTTGGTGTAGAAAACGTCATCCATATTGAATGGCGAAGATCGATCCCAGAATTGGATTCCTACTTGGTTTCTTCTTAGTTCTCTTTTTATTGTTAGTATATTGTTGCAACACGAAGACGTATCGGAGCAGTGGTTACCGTCCCCGAAACTTTCCTACAAGCGACTTGGAGAGTACCATCAGGCTTTAGTATTCCCGGATATTCCCGAATGAGTCCTATACACGCTGCGCTGTCATCCTACCAAAAACTACGGTGCAGTACAGTCGCTATAACACAGTATTCTTTGTCTAAGCTATAACAGGATTCTCCGTCGAAAAAAACAAATGATTTATTTAAACAAATGAAGCCATGGTACATAATAAACAAGTTAAGGAAAGCTTATAGAATACGAAGCACTTTTATATTCTGACTGTGTGTACGTTGCTTCTCGTTGAAACATTTTAATATCCAGCGAATTTTACTTATGATACCACTGAAATTGCTGAATAAAAATGGCAGTCTCTATGTCGCATTAATAAGCATCAAAATTGCAACACCATTTGAAGTGAGAGGCTTCATTTGCCGAGTGCCAAGCAGTTTGAACTCGGTGCTAACGACTGCGTATCTGGTATGCAATTAGCGCCTTCCCCCAGGGTGGCTCGCTACAATATCGTCTGCCATCTTTTGTTGGCACAACAATCATATGAATGGAGAAGAAAACTTGTCATTAAGCTGCTTTCCGTTTAATCTTTATGAAGATTGGATTATTTCGCCTTAGCCCATACAAACGAATATTATAAGTGCGAAAGTAACTCTGCCAGTGTGTTACCCTTTCACTCTTAAACCACTGAATCCAGATCACACATAGACCAATTTCATGCCTTGTACTGTATTAATTATCTATACTAATATTATTGTTGAATATTTGCGAAACAAATATAGACAAGTATACGTATGAATTCAATGTTGTAAATTTATGACAGAAAAAAACCTGGTGATAACCAATGGCTTAGCGACTGAGTCGGAAAAGGAAATGAAAGGACTCAGCGGCTATGGAACTCACCCCACGACCACTGCAGTTGGTTTACAGTTTGAGAGCTCGGGTTTTAAGCAGAATGATGTAGTAAAATATTACAGCGGTATATAGGTAGGCAATGACCATCAGCGCGCGGGGCGGTTATAGGCAGACTGATTCGTGTCATCACAATGACCACCGCTCTCAATTAATGCAAACTACTTTGTTTTTTGGTGAAGAAGGGAAATTATTAAAGGATAGGAATATGACAATTAGTATATGCGGGAAAGAGAGGAAAGGTTCAGTTGATAGAACAATCTCCACCATCGGCACTCACCAGAATTCAATTTTAAATTAATGGCGCTAACAATTATAAAGCTGAAGAGTTTTTTTGTTACGCTTCAAGCAAAGTTGGTGCCGTGTATAGGTACTAAATTAACTGTAACGTTGTGACCTCTGGTGCTTAGCACGAGGGGGCGGACCTCCTGTCCTGGGAAGCTGTTCTTGCTGGTTTCTTCGAGAGACCCGATGGTGTGATGGTCTGAACAGATGATTGTATGACACCTGCGACATGGGAAGTCCTGCTCGTGACGGGAACCTAAATCGTGTTTGACCTTGATTTGATATAAAACTAGATTGAAACTTTTAAAGATCATATAGGTTACTTTTTGGCGTGATAACTAATCGACATCCATGTGGGCGGTATCAATAACAAGAGCCAATTAGTCCGTTTTGGAGCAGCTTAAAATCAACCAGGCTCTCGGTTAGGTTGGTATCTGCCGACAAAGAGCTCTGTGCTTCTTCGGACATATTTTGTGGCCTTCAAAGCATGGTCTGGAGAAGCAGATAATAATGGGCAAAATGGACGGCAGACGTGCCCAAGGAAGAGCGCCCACAGAACACACGTCTTTCTGTGTTCTGTGAGAGCGCCTATAAAGTGGTGTGACAAAGCAAAGATAATAATATAATATGCGGCAATATGCACCGTCCAGTTCACACTGCGCATGGTCGCACCATGTAGAAACTGATCGGACGTGGTCGTGATCCTCTGCAATGAGGGAACGACGAAGAAGAAAATGTGGGCGGCTACTGTTTTAATTTGGACGTGAATTGCTTTATCTATAAGCTCCCGTTTGTTTAAAGTGGGTACTCGAAATCGCCAAGCATAAGTGAGGGCTGTGATGATAAGTGAACAATATGTAATGATCATATCAAGTTGAAAGCAGTGATATCTGCCGGGTAAGGGGACTTTATGTAAATATATAGGTATGGTTGTTTTGGATTTGATAACGGGCTTAGTAAAGATTAATAATGTCTGGTGTACAGGACGTATCATTTTAACAGATAAACGGTAATGGCGGGTCGTGATTGTCAAAATATACGATTTATGAGGCCACGTATATTACGCACTTTGATAAATTACATAATATATTGTTAAACGACCTGACGATGGTGTACGACTCATAAAATAAATTAATGTTCATTAATTCATTTGTCACAAGATAGATAGCGAGTGTATTCTAAAACATTATTTTCTTAATAAAATAAATGAACTTAAATATTTAAGTTTCTTCTCCTTCGTCTTTCTAATCATTATCCGTTGGCTTCGTTTCTATTACAGTCTGATTATTTTCGTCTTCTGTATCTGTTTCTGATGTGGAATAACTATGAAAAAATGTTGTCATACTTAATCATTGTCATTAACTATGACAAAATGTTGTCATACTTAATCCACATCACAGTATATAAGTTCTTGGTGAACCAACGAGCACGTCCAGACAGGGTAATCGTGAGGGGGACGCGGGACGAGAGGCGCCACCGAACTGCCATACACTCGTTTGGTAGACGATGGTTCACTGCATGTCTACTGCACGCTGTCAAGACAAAAGCGGCATTTTTCGCAACTTGAAAGGCGTTGAACCACTGTATGTTTTTACGCTGCGGTAAACCTTTATTGTAGTGTTTTGTTTCTGTTGGTTACGTTTGCGAAACTCTTTAGCATAGTGCATAGAATAATACTACTAGTTTATTATTATATTATCTGTGATAATACTAATGAACTTGAAATAATATTGGTACGGTCGTGTAAGTTTCAATTATTGATTCGAGCCCCACAATATCGGTGCTCAATATTTATAAAACTTATTGATGAATATAAATAGATCTAAATGAGCAGCCATTATATCTATCAGCCTAGTTAGTAATTTTTAAGGTGTCAAGTTGAATGTTTACCGTTTTAGTTTTGGCAAAAAACTATCCCATTTTAACAGCATAGCCCTAGCAAAGACTAGTCTAGTTCTGTTTCAACAGTATTTATATCACACTTTATTAAAACTAAAAATTTACCTTATAACCCATGATCAATGCATTAGGTCGTTTCGTCTTACATGTTCTTATTTTATCCAACAGGCGGCGCCAATTTCGTCAACCCATCCGTGAGCGACGACCGAGCAGACCTCGCCCAAGTATGGGTGGACATCCCACAAGCACTGGTCGCGTTGGGCGGCGACGTGCGCGTGCGCGTCCACGGTGCGCTTGGGAACGACGTGTTGCGCGTGCGTCTCGCGCGCGACGACGACGACGGCCGCGCACAGCTAGCTACCATGCCTCTTGCACTTGATTCCGAAGGCCGCATGACTTTGCCTTGCGGCTACTTCTCCCGAGGGGGAGTCTATTACTTAGAACTCGTCAGCAGTAAAGAATACTTAGACTACGATAGCGTTAATGCCAGTGAAATTAATAAAGTGAAAAGAAACGTTGATGGTGAAGACAGTGACGCTAAAGTTGATAGTGATAATAATTTTAATGTCAACGATGAAAAACTTAGAGTCAAAAGAGATTTAGATAGTGATGGCGTGCTAATTGAAACTGGTGATAGTATAGTGAAATCTTGGAAGTTTGATGTGATGTGGCCGACGGCTAAGCTGGACGTCACCCCTGAACAGATACAAACGTATCCAGAGAGGCAAGTGACTGCCATTCTGGAGTTTCCAAAAGTAGTGTGTACCCCCGTGGAGTCTAGTGCAGACTTTTGGTTGGAACTTTTATACTGTGGACATTCTAGTGGAGGTGCTGTATTGTGTGACGGCAAGAACACTAGTTCTCATGCTCACGTGCTTTATTCAGAACAAGTAAGTATATTAGTTTTTGTTATAGTTTAAAAACGTCAATACAATGATCTATCTGAATAAAAACACAAAAATTGCAATTACTATTACCAAAATGGTCATTCATCATATTGATTTATTATCAAACCTAATAAAATTAACGCCGTCTTGGTGGAGTGGTCAGTATAGCTGCCTACACATCAAGCGGTCCGGGTTCGAGTCCTGGTTGCGGCAAATATTTGTGTGATGAACACTTGTGTTTGTTGACGAGTTATGGTTGTTTATATATTTATTTAAGTTTATTTATAAAAATGTCTAAAAATATTATGTATATTAAAAAAAATGTCCGTTGTCTAGTATCCATAACACAAGTTCTTAATGATACTTACTTTGGGCTAGATAATTGGTGTGAGCGTGGAAATATATTATTATAAAAAAAAAAGATTATTCATATTAAGGTAAATAAAATAAACATACAAATTTTTCTTCAAATTAATAACCAAAAAGTAGTACCTCCTTTTTTATTATGGTACATAATCCATTAAGGCAATAAGGAAGTTGGAAATCAAAATATAAAACAGATTAAGAATAAATGGTTCAGGATGAAATTTCAATTTTGCGGTCCATAAGTACTTTTTACTCTTGTTAGCAATCAATTTGATGGTGGTACCAACCTTAAAGAATTGAAAATTACAAACTACGATACTACTTAGTTTAATCTTCATTTGTCCAATTAACTGTTATTATACCTCTCTTCTTGTTTAAGTAGTAAATTGTGTTTCTCAGATGCACGGATTTCCTGGCCGACGGACCATGACACTACGCTGCGAGCTGTTTGGTCAGGCAGGAGACTATGCCTTGACACTCAGGCCTGCAGCCGCGGCCGGCCCGCAGGACTTTGCTGCAGCTTTTATAAAGGTCAGGTCTTATCAGTAGCCAGTCTTAAGTTAAACTTAGCCATGTGATGCAGGCAGAGTAGAATGGCATCACCCTATCTCCTCCAATGGGTGACGTTTAAGGCGTCCACCAATCCGCATTGGGCATGCGTGGTGGACTACTGCCTAAATCTCCTTCGATGACAAGGACCTTGAGTTCCAGCAGTGGGTCAAATTATTAACGCTGCTATGATGAAGTTAATCTCTAACTCAAAATGTTTATTGTTCATTGTTGTTGTAATCTATGGATGTGTATCCTTAATCCTACAATGGAATAACTTGGGAGTAAATGCAAACACACTTGCAAACTATAAAATAATATGTTTATATTATTTTCTCAATACAAGTTAAATCAACAACATGACAATAGTAATATTTTCAGGCATCTGACACTGATTTGAAAATAACATTATCATTACCATAGAGCCATACATTGCACCTCTTTCAACACTCCTCCTCATTTGAATAGCTCTATGAACTTAGCAATAGTCAGCATTTACCATTACAAATTCTTTATAGGTATCACTCATAAACATTATAAGATCAAAATATTTACTACCTCAGCTAATATTCAATCTAGAAAAATTAAAACAATAACATTATCAAAAAACTTACTCATGTACAAACACATTCATTGAAACATAGCCTTCTATCTCTCAGGCTCTCAAATTCATCTCATTCACACAGTACTCGTGTTTGCATCTAGGTAAAGGTTTTGTTAAAATATCTGCAGTCATTAACTCTGTCTGTAGATATTCAAGTGTCACAACGTTATCGTTAACTTTTTCCCTAATGTAATGACATCTCACATCGATGTGCTTAGTTCTCTGATGATGAACTGGGTTCTTTGCAATCTGTATAGCTGATTGACTGTCGCTTAGCAGCTTCACGGAATCATCTTTACCCGATATTTCTTTTATCAGTCTCTTTAAAAAGATAGATTCTCTGCACGCTTCAGAAATCGCCACATATTCCGCTTCTGCACTCGATAGTGAAACAGTCCGCTGTTTCTTGCTTTCCCATGATATGGGCGCTCCTCCAAAACAGAATACAAAACCTGTAAAGGATTTACGATCACTCAGATCTCCAGCATGATCAGCATCGACATATCCAGTTAAGCTTTGTCCAGTCTTAACAAATTTTAGCTTGTAATCGATGGTACCCTTCAGGTATCTGAGGAGTCTCTTAGCTGCATTCCAATGCTCAGTCATATAGCAGCTGTTGAACTGGCTGAGATAAGACACCGCATAACTAATGTCCGGTCTGGAACACACAGCCAGATACATCACCGAACCAATTAAATTCTGATAGGGAATCTCTTTAGGTGGAACATAATCAGGATCGCAAGGTTTCTCTAGCTTCATTCCAGTTGGCAAAGGTGTCTTGACGGGTTTGCAGTCTGACATTCCGAATTGCTTCAGAATTTTCATAATGTAGTCACTCTGATCAACATTAATCTCCTCCTTGGCGCGACTGATCCTCATTCCCAGAAAAGTGTCAACTTTTCCCAAATCCTTCATCTCAAACCTCATCTTTAGTTCGCTCTTTACAATGTCTCTCTCTTTATCATTGTCATAGAACAGTAAAATATCGTCTACGTATACTGCAAGTATTATCATACTGTTTCCTTTCTTCCTGAAATAGACACAGGGTTCATTATCAGATCGCATGAACTTCAACTCAGTTAGAGCATCACAGAGTTTCTTATTCCATGCTCGTGGAGCTTGTTTAAGTCCATATAGAGCTTTTCTGAGTAAACACACATGATCTTCTTTGCCTTTCTCTTCACATAGTCTTGGCTGCTTCATGTACACATGTTCAGTTAAATCTCCATTAAGAAAAGCTGTAACAACGTCCATTTGATCTATTGATAAATTATTTTCAGCTGCAATTGCAAATAGAAGTCTCAGTGTACTATGTCTAATTACAGGTGAGAATGTCTCATTATAGTCTAATCCGTGCCTTTGTGTAAAACCACGCGCTACTAGTCTAGCCTTGTATCTAATCTTTCCCCCAGGTTCTTTTTTAATTTTGAAGATCCATTTACTATCTACCAAATTAACATTTCCCTTACTGGGTTCAAGCTTGACTAGACTCCAAGTGCCGTTCTTCTTTAAAGCATTTAGCCCATAACCTGTTGTAATCTATGGATGTGTATCCTTAATCCTACAATGGAATAACTTGGGAGTAAATGCAAACACACTTGCAAACTATAAAATAATATGTTTATATTATTTTCTCAATACAAGTTAAATCAACAACATGACAATAGTAATATTTTCAGGCATCTGACACTGATTTGAAAATAACATTATCATTACCATAGAGCCATACATTGCACCTCTTTCAACAATTGTGTATCATGAAGGTTGGTAATTCCTTGTTTATGACAAGTTTAGGTAGTAAATACACCCAGCTGCAGTGCAAGCATGAAATAATTTATCGGGGGACATATTATAACTTACATGTTTTGTTAACTTACAAATTTCGACACACATTAAATTTAAAATTAAATAAAATAAAAATATATAAAATGATAGTTCGTATGGAAGCCCAAACAAATCTGTCTATGTTTACTATACGTTTATTTATATTATTTATTTATTATCTTTCATTTTAACATTCACTCCTATCTCATGTAATTACGGTCACCGCATTCTATCAATCTCCTTTTTCGCTCTACCTTCATTAATTAAATTGACCGCTGTAGCTTATGTGATGCCATTAGTATAAGCCGGTAATATATCTTCTACCATTTCATTCAATTGGTTTCTCCGATAATAAACAAGCAACACCAGTGGCAACTCAAACTGCCTTCTAAAATATCCAAATACATCTTCCCGAAAATCGGTTTTTGCGCCATTAACAAAACCTTCCTGAATAATCTCTTCTATACATATTCTGAGTTAAGGCGCACTGAGTGCCCGATACATTGCTCGGCGTTCTGTACGGATATTTATGGCTTGTGTTTAATTCTTACAAAAACTCAAGAAGAGGTATCCCTGTTTATTGAGATTCATTGCCGCATCGGCTCTCGCTGGAATATTTTATATGGTACGGGTAGCGGTGAAAGAAGATAAGTCATTTTGAATTCTAATAAGCACCCTTTATACAGCATTTATATTGTTCACATTCTATTCCTTTTAATATTGTAATTTCATTTTATCTTAATTATGATGGCACGTGATAAACGTTTATATAACTCTGTGATATAACTACTGTAATGCATATGGTAAACATTATGGTTGGATACTGCGACGACTGAACCAGAGTCCCTAATTCAATAGATGCGTCAATAGCACCCTGCTGGTCGACAAGATGAGGATGGTGAGGAGAGCGGATATACTTTTTCTAGCAGTAGTTGTCTTCGCATTTGGACTTCAAATCCGCCTACCATCAAGCGGAATAGGTTCTAAATGCATTTATCCTAGATTAGGACGATTGAAAAAAAATTTGGCTCCAGCTAAATATGACTTTGACATAATTAATATGAACGAATCGGTACAAATCTTGTGAACAGGAGACGCATTTTTGAATCATTAGAATTCCAAATCGTGTATGAAATCGCAAGATTCGTATGCGAATCCCTAAAATCGTTATTTTTGAATATTCATACTCGTGAATTTTGCAACAGGTGGTCTGACCCACTCGTCGAAGTTGCTACTATTACACTACAAATTAAAACATAAAAGTAGGTCGTATTAAGTTGAATTACTTTTACTGCTGATTGTACTCGCTTAGGTACAAATGTTTGAACAACAAAGGTATATTGTTGCGCAGTTATGTGATATGTTAATATTTGCTTTAGTTCAGTTTGTTTGGTGTACCTGTGTAATGGAATTGTAGAGGACCCTTAGTTTATACTGGATGCTACGAAACTTTAACTACGAAAGTTGCTTTAACTCTAACACAAGCATTTGGACACCACAGTTAGGTATAGTTAGATTCTGCTCAATTTTGAAACTTGGAAAACGATAAAGATTATCTTATTTAAAGTACGTTATCAATCATCAAGGGTTGCCTTATCTCGGGATTGCGTGGAGGTATCATGTTTAAATTAAAACCATTTATACAAGTCTACAGTCCCTTGCTGTGAAAAATCA
Organism: Elophila nymphaeata; assembly: GCA_955850985.1. Lineage (NCBI taxonomy): Eukaryota > Metazoa > Arthropoda > Insecta > Lepidoptera > Crambidae > Elophila > Elophila nymphaeata. The sequence continues at coordinate 23,352,964 of OY039079.1, forward strand.
AACTTCCTAAGTTAAAGCAAAAAAGATACGACCGTTTATGCCGCTAAAAATACAAGTACGGAACCCTCGGTGGGTGAGTCCGACTCCAACTCGTACTTGTCCGTTTTTTTTTAAATGGGTTTGTAAATCCAAGTATTGATTGGTTTTTATACATCCAAAAGTATTTTAAAGCAGAATACTGCAAAGCCATTAGGGTTTACATTGAATGATGCGGAACTTACCGTCTGAGGAAAACCTTTGTCTTAAGCTGATAGCTAACGTTTCAACGGTGTCTTTGAGAAAAGCGACTATAAAAAGTATTTTACAGGTAGTTCATCTTCACCTTTGAAATGTACACGTATTGCGATGAGATTTCAAAGTAGTTTGCGCTATCGAGCGCTTTGTAAGGTTCTTTATGGAGTCGGTTCGTGTTACTTGAAAGTTATGTTATTAGATCAAAGTAAAAAATATTCATACACCTGTAGCTTCTAACTACAGGTGTATGAATACTTTTTTATTCTTACTATTTCGAATGTGACTTTCATTTTAGATTAATAATTTTTATTTTCATGATATTTTTAGGGTTCCGTACCTCAAAAAGAAAAAACGGAACCCTTATAGGATCACTTTGTTGTCCGTCTGTCTGTCTGTCTGTCTGTCAAGACCCTTTATCTCAAGAACGCGTGGACGTATCAAGCTGAAATTCACATGAAATACTCAGGTCTATTGTACCTTTAAGCTGTGAAAATATCAAACTTCTAATCCAAGCCAATCAAAAGATACAGCCGATTATGTCGATATTTTCAACAAATTTCCGACACTCGCAAAGGAATCAAAACCTACAGGATACTTTCCGTAAACTCAGATTCTTGAAATTTGGCATGAAGCATTGTCATATAATGCAAATATAGGAAAAATTGCGAAAAACACATTTTTTTAGTTATATAATATAATAAAAATATTTTAATAAAATGAAACTTACTACCTTATTTCTCACGAACGAATAAAGGTATCAAATTGAAATTTATACCAAATACCTAGGTCTATTGTCCCGTTAAGCAGTGAAAAAATCAAACTTCTATGTTAACGCGATCAAAAGATACAGCAGTTTATACCGACACCTTAGACGAATTTCCGTCACACGCTAGGGAATCAAAACCTACAAGGTACTTCCCGTGAACTCAGAATCTTGAAATTCGGTACGAAGCAACGTTATATAGTACAGAGAGATAAAGGAAAAATTGCGAAAATGATAAATTTGAAGTTACATAAAATATTATTTTTGCTTACATGACATAAAATATTTTTTTAATAATTATAAACTTACTACCTACCCTTTTTCACATGAACGCGTAGAGATATTAAAGTTGAAATTCATATCAAACACTTCTTAAATCTAATTGCCTCTAAACTGTGAAAAATTCTAAATCAACGCAAAAATTCAAAACGCTGAGGTAGGTACCTACCTGTAATCATACCGCATATTATGATGAACATAAAATGTTGTAAATAAATAACCTTAATAAAAGAACTTTTACAAGGTACTGGCCTACTATTTTAGTTATATTATAAAATAAAAAATATTAACTATGTTGACTCTCACGAAATTACCATAACTATGATTGTTCTAAATTGAACGGTTTGCGCGAGAGTCACTTCCAAAGTATTAAAATGTGTACCCTCTCTGTAAGTTCCAAAATAAGATAATATTAAAACTAAAAAAATATATGATGTGCATTACGCATTACCATGCAATTGGTTTGAACGATATCTAGTAAGTAATTTGATTTAATACGTCATAAATTGTAAACCGCTACGTTTGTACGGCGGAACCCTCGGTGTGCGAGTCCGACTCGCACTTGGCCGGTTTTTCATTTACTTGCAATTGTTATTATAGGTATTCCAAATTGTACACAGCTATAGTATTTAAAAAGCACTTGTAGTTAATAATCCTTCTATGTTTATACAATATGGTCATATTTGACGCCGTCGTGGTGGAGTGGTCAGTATAGCTGGCTACACATCAAGCGGTCCGGGTTCGAATCCTGGTAGCGGCAAATGTTTGTGTGACGAACACGAATGTTTGTTTGCGAGTCATGGTTGTTTATATATTTATTTAAGTATATTTATAAAAAATATCTAAAATTATTATGTATATTAAAAAAAAAAAATGTCCGTTATCTAGTATCCGTAACACAAGTTCTTAATGATACTTACTTCGGGCTAGATAATTGGTGTGAGCGTGGAGATATATTATATTATTATATTATATATACCGGGTGTAAAAGACATGAACAGTCAAACGAGAACCATGTATTCTATACATCAAAATAAGTAACATTTCAAAAAATAATTGCTGGGAAATGATTTTAATTTTTTGGTGTTAAAAAAAATTGCAAATTGTACCGCGCAATGTAAAGCGCTCAACGCGCACGCATCGCAAGACCGCGACAATTTTGCCAGACGGCCACGAAGTTCACAATGTAGGTTAACATAAATGTGAGTAAAAAATTTTGTTTCAAAACGCCTAACAATTAATCTAGGTACTTACCTACTGTTCATTAATTTTCATCTACGATAGGCCTTTCGAAAGGGTGAGGTGCGGTTCACACTGGCGACCTTCGACGTGTAGACACATACCTACAGCGTTTCTTCGTGAACTCGCTCCAGGATTCCCTCTCGTAGCGACTGCTGCTTATGTTTCTCGAATACGTCGATGATTTTTTGACGCATCTCAACAGCCGTTTCGCAAGGGCGGTCAAAAACTCTGTCCTTGACGAACCCCTTACAAATAAAAATCTAGAGGGGTTATCTGGCGATCGTGCATAGGCCCATACCGCCCAATCCCTTGGTCACCGAACAGCTCCGTCAGCCGCTCCCGAACGGGTATCACAATGTGTGTTTGGGGGGGGGGGGGGGGGGGGGGGGGGGTCGCCGTCGGTCGTGCTGGTACCATCTATCTCGCAGCTGAGTTAGTGGCATGTTGTTCAGAGCGTCTGAAATGTACCCGTTTAACAGATCCAGGTAAGCTCGCCCATCCATTCCTTGCGGCAAGAAAACGGGACCAAGTATAACAGTAAACCATGTTCACATATTCGCGGGCGTTATAAACATGCCCGGGATCTTGTTTCTAACACTCACTAAATCACCACGATCACAACACAAACTGCACTGAAAATTGCGCTGAAGCCTTAGAACCGTTTATTACTCGGACGGCACGATATTATACCATAAAACCGGTTTGATTACGCAACCTCATTTACGCGAGTTCGAAAGCATTCAATCATAAACGCGCTGCTAACGTGGCGCTACGCTAGCGACTAGCGGTAGCGAAGTAGGTAGAGAACTTCCAAATAAATCACACGGAGTGTTGCCAGCTACTGATATAAAAATTCCGCAACCAAACATACTTATTTTTAGTACTACAATACATTTTAATTATCTGAATTTATCTGAAAATAAAATAGTACCAACCAAAAAAAGGAACTAAAATAAACACACTTGTGGTAGACAATCTTGAAAAACTTTCCAATACTTTAACCACAATGTATGAGCTAATTGTCGTTTAAAATCTACTAATCCCATCGTCATGACGGTGACCTTAGACCATTTAACACGGGACGTGGCATAGCGCAGATTTAGTACAGAAAACATTCTGCCGTTTTTTGCGGGGGGTGAGGCAAACACGCATAGCACACATTTACTCACTAGTGCACACTGTTGCAAAAATTATAATCGCTATTATGAGCGCACACTCGGCGTACCACCATATCGCCTAACGTTGTTATATCGTTGTTTCTGTCGCAAAATTTGTAGATGACAAATTGTATTGTTATGTGAAACAGTAGTTGATGTGAATAGAAAATTACTTTCGTATGAAGCAACTCCGTTTTAGGATAACTTTAATGTTTCTGGTGGTCGTTTACAAGAAAACACTCCGCAACCAATAATTTTTACGAGGCCCGCTTAGCGACAGATACGAATTTAATATGGCGGTCGGTCGTCGCGGCGAACTATTTTTTATAAACTGACATGAACGTTTATTCATGTACTTTGGCAGTTTTTAATGTAAAAGAAACCAATCTCCTATTACGACCTTTATAACAAAAAATAATTGTTGTAATCGTTTCAGATTTGGCGCAGATACAATAAATAACTCAACTTAGGTATGTAAAAAAAAAACATTTAACCAAATAAATCAATCGCTATCAGAGTGCCAATTTACCAGTGATGGTGTGTGTAGTACACTTGCCATATCTCACCAGTAATTACTGATTTAATAATTATTGATTAACAAATCGTGTTAATTCCTGTTTTAACATTACCGTTTATTCATGCAACGCGAAGTAAAAAGTAATTACTGCTTTGGTGCTCGGTTATGACGTTAAACAGTAAACATTGAATTAAATTATCGCAAACAACACAATGAACAAAAAAAAATTTTACTAGGTTTAGAGCAAACACTAAGTTGGCAACATTGTATGCAAGCGCAGTACGTAGGTAATTCTTTTGAGCTCGCGCCGCCCGCGCCGGCCGCCCCGGTCAAAGCGCCTGCCGCGACACGAGTTTCCCGCGCGTTGCTAGGTTACGAAGCAATGCTTGATTGAATGTAGGTATTTTATTTTCTGTACCTTTCTTCCTTGTTATTAAATTTTATAACAAGTGTAAAATAAGTAATCATGCCTTAATTCATTTAAAGCTTTCTTCAAAATGTTATCGTCTCTGGAACTTGAAGAAATTGTCAGTCCTTACTAACATACCTACACATCTACGTAGGAACTAAAGTCAAAGCGTAAATTCTTACATTATTATGGAATAAATTTGGAATTGTGGGTCCTATCCTATCTGGATATGTTTTCTCGCTATCCTTAAAGTCATAAGTTTATATCAAATTGAACGTAAAAGAAAACTCATTTTTTACAGGCACTGTGATTTTAAAAATGTAAAAGAATGAGAAGTAACTTTTTTGATCCTTTATTCCCGTTGTCCCCGTATGCCATATCCCCGTCACGGGGACAGCGAGACGTGATTAAATTTATTTCCCGTTGTCCCCATAACGTACATTCGGCTAACGGGGACAACGGGAAGTAAAGTTTTCACGAGTCGTTGTCCTCTTAAATCTGCATTCTGTTTTAAGCTTAGTTTTTAACATGGGAAAAAGAAAGGGAAATAAAATAAAATATATTTGTTTGTTATCGAACTTTAATTTGTTGTAAATAAAAACTAATAATTATTAAATTTACACAAATAACACAACTTTAGCTTTATAAATATAGTAGTAGTAGTATAAAATCAACAAAAATAATACAATCACTTGCCTAAAAATAATAATCATAGTAAATAGCTACATATGTAGATAATTACAAAACGTGTCACAATCACTTGCCTAAAAATAATGATCATAGTAAATAACTACATATGTAATTACAAAAATATCACAATCACTTGCCTTAAAATAATAATCATAGTAAATATACATATAATAACAAAAAATATCACAATCATTTGCCTTAAAATAATCAACATGGTAAGTAGCTACATACATCTAACTAAAAAAAATATCATAATCAGTTGCCTAAAAAATAATCAACATAGTAAATAGCTTCATACCTCCAAAATATGTTACAGTAATTTACTTATACATATAATCAACATGTACTTTTGTACAAATAATTAAAGAATTTCTTAGCGGATTTTTTAAAGAAAATGTCCTACAGTAATTTTGCCGTTAATTAATTTCATTCTGCTTTACTTTCTGAAATAACTTACTTTAATCTTTATAGTTTCAGGGCACTTATTTTTCTTCCGCAAGTGACATTCCCACACCTCTGCTCCACTTTTACACGTAGACTTTCTTGTATATTGATGTCCAGCATGTAGAAGTATTGTGCCTCCCTTTCTGTGTATGCGTTTTAATTCACTACTTCCTCCTGAAGGACCTGGCTGAGAGTTTTCGGACATTGTTGATCAAAGTCAAAGTCAAAATTTCTTTATTCATTTAGGTACAATTTGTACACTTATGAAAGTCAATTTTGATGCCATCAGCTCGAGAGTCTACCAGGAGGCCTTGTTCTGAGAAGAACCGGCAAGAAACTCAACTAGTTTTATCCTCCCTTTACAGTTTTCATAGTATTGATTTGGAAAGAGTCATAATTCACATTGTCAAGTCTTTAATAATTAATCATAATATCACTATTGGAAAAAACGAAACATTAAATTGATTTTAAATTGACGTCTTCCAAACATTTTTTTCTTTACCCTAATGGTCACTAGCTTTTGTGCAAGTACATAATATGTACTTAATATTTTTTTAACATTCTAAACATTCTTTAAATGATGTACAGAAAATATTATAGTTTTAATTAGATATTAAAAAGAAACTACTTACATGTGCTCCCATTTACACTTTCACTTACATCACCAGTTTTCAATATCAAGTTCACAAGTTACTACAATAACTAAGTAGATCCCTTTGTCGAATTCTGGAGTGGGATTTTGCATGAGCCAATGAGAGCTCGACAAAAACATTTTGTTCCGCGACTGAACATCCTTTTCAATTTCGTTTATCAAAGTTACTAGAAAACTTAACTTGGAATGTACGATGCATTTAAAATGATAAACATGATGATTAAATTAGTTTAAGATTGTGTACTTACCTATTTTTGTTAGGCAAAATTGAGGACATTATCATTCACAATAATCTACTATTTCGATCAAATTCATTATATAATGAAATCCTACTTGAAAACAAGGTCTAAATCCTTTATATTAATCTACCGGGTACCAAGACTAATCTACCAATATTCCATACACTTTGTTTGTTGGGTAAAAGATGCTGACTAACACATAATACTACAGAAAAAAGAAAAAACGGGGACTGTGGGCAATAATTTTAACTTATTTCATTTAACTATATTAACGGGGACAGTGTACGGGGACAACGGGAAGTATTTTTAAATATTTAATAGAAGTACCGCTGTCCCCGCAGGACGGGGACAGTGTATGGGGACAACGGGAATTATTTTTAAATATTTAATTAAAGTACCGCTGTCCCCGCAGGACGGGGACACGGTGTACGGGGACAACGGTAATAAAGGTTTTTGATGTGTATGAAATTGAAATCACCGTTTTATGTAGGTAGTTATTCAATACCTATCTGTTACTTGTATGGTAAATCAACAAAGTAGGTAGGTACGTAATTCTTTATCAGTGATAAAAGACTTAATAACCAGGTAATGTAGATGCTTACTAGGTACTTGGCGGTCTGAGCTTGACGGCAGGTTATTGGATGGTTGATCGTTTATTACTTTGTTCAACCAGGTAAGTAGTAGGTAGATCTAATAATTTATTAGTCAGCTGACTGCGGGTTCAATACTTAAATAAATTAAGTTTTAACACGTTGATTAGGTAATTTAATCATTAACTCATCAGCTGATCATTATTTTGCCTACCCTGCTCCAAATTTATAAATTTTCGGTCACCCATCCGAGTGCCGACCGCGCACTTGGTAGCTTAACTTTCGTGATTATTACTAATAATGCACGACTGCGGCGCTATCGATCTCATTCTCCTCATAATCAACTGTTAAAGGGTAATAAATGTTAGTCGCCCGCGTGGTAATTTTTTGCACTCAGGATGCACGCGCACGGAGTTCAATGGCCCCGTTCGTTAGTGTCTGCGCGGATCGAGTGATCTACGTTGAACGCTAACGCTTTGAAGCCATTTTTTATTATGAAATACTAAAAAAAATTATAATGTTTCTTTGGACAAAAATTAAGAAATAATGTATAGAATATGTTTTCATAAAAAATTGAAAAAAAAAAATTATGACTTTGACCTTCAATAAAATCGTAACTACTTATCAATTTCCCAGGTATAGTCTGAAGGAAAAAAAATGTTATGATGCTGAGTAGAATACATGGTTTTCGTTTGACTGCTCATGTCTTTTACACCCGTTATATTATATTATTATATTTGCCTTAAATTAAAGCAATATGGGGTAAGGTTACAACTATAAAAACTATTTTTGGTAATACTGTTGCAGACGGTAAGGTTTCAAGTTACACTGAACAGATGAAGTTTCAGAGGACACAGTTGCCTATAAACATCGAAGAGTAATTCGTTACTCTTCTCCCTAAAGAGTGCCTCAGGGTCTGGTGCAGCAATTCACTGATCACAACTTGGACTTTGGACAAAATTTGCTTAGGAGCATAAATGAGATTTTACGAAATAGTCCTCAGATCTCCAGACGCAATGACATGTGCAACACATACTAGCACACTGTGCTTAGCCTTTACTAGAGCGAAAGAACAGTGGCATGAGTGGCTCCTTCTTCCACTTACTAGTTAATGCGAGTTTTTCTCTGTACTTAAAAAACAGTATAAGTAATAATAAACAGACCCAGCATTATGACGCATCAGAAAATGTAGCTTCAAGAGTGAGAGGGTCAGTTAGATTCGGCGTCACTTGGCCCTATTTAATTAATAATTTTGAGAATCATCGCAATGGCCAGTGAATTCAGGGATTCGCAAGCGATCGCTTTGACCAAAAAAGAACGCATGGCGGCTGTATTCGCCCCATGCGTATCTAAGTGCGTGTTGTCCAGATATGCGTTCACTGCTGTAATCCCAGAATTCACTGACCTAGTGTATAAAAAGCCTTAGTTGTATTTTACTTTATCAATTTAACTAATCGTTTTAAAAAGTGATTCATTCAGGATCCCATAAGAGAGGTTTCCAAACATCTATTGGATGCGGTGCTTACTACTGTGTTCTGTGGTGCTTACTTACCAAGAATCTTGGTTATCATCTATTCTAAAAAAGTGAAAGTTTTATATCAGTAATACTACTAAAAGTGACATTAATTTTTTACTGCTGAAATAATTTGTGAAACAAAACGGGTTCTTCAACATTCAGATAAAAGTTTATGTGCAATGAGTGAACGCTATTTTCCTTTGAAGCCACCACTTATTTTTCTTCTTCAATTAAAATATCCCATAAACGATTATGGGAAGTAAAACAATCATAATAATCATTCCGAATAACCGTTTTCACGAAAACTTGTTTAGACTATTTTAGCTATGTCTAGTATAATGTACATTTATAGAATGTAATGCTCAGATATCTAAGACCATCTGCTTAGATACACTTGACGTTGTGAATGTGTTCAGATATTATTGGTTAGTTGTGTGTATAGAAGTTATTGAGCCGCATCTGCTCAGATATTATTGAAGTAATGAATGTTCAGATATTATTGGTAACTTGTAGTGTATGGAACTTATTGACATTTTAAACTGTTCAGAAGTATTTGGTCACTTTGACTGCTCCAATATATCTGATGGCGACTGTACAGATTTTTGTTTTTATCGCCGAGCAAGCAAAGCCAATCTTTAGGTAAATATTTTATTTTCTCAGTGGGCTAGTGTTGCACCTTCGCTCTTCGTTGAGAGGTCGCAAGTAGCTAGTAGCACAAAGTCAGTTACGATAACTTGTGTTCCGATTCCGATTCTTAAATGCCTATTCAGATTACAGCGGTATTCGCTATCACTGTGGGTATCGAATACCGCTGCGGTATGAGGTTCTCTCACTGTTCAAACCTAAGCGGCTTTCATTGCTTCGATGGGTAGAGAAACATTTCGCTTAGACCAATGGAACTTGGACTAATGACTAACAGCAGTCACTTTCGTGCTGTCCGTGAGTGCAAATCAGAGTACCTACCTATCGTGCGTGGCTAGTTAAATAAAACATCTTATTTTCATAATAGACAGCGATTAACCAATAAATAGCGACGACTGCCGAAACCTGTTTCGCAAATCAAGTGACACGATACCGCCTACCCAGGCGATAATGGCGCGGATTCCGCTGTTGCGCTAGCTGCTAAACTTCATACAAATTCCTGGCAGAATATCGCTTTGATATTTTTCGCTACCCGCGGCGCGATTCTGCGTATATTTGAAAAGGCTTTCAGGATAAAATATCCCATGCCTTAATATATTGACGATTCCGAGTGAAACTGATCACTCACCGATACGGAACTGAAAGCCAAGATTTTCCTCGTCAGATAATTTAATTTAATTATGTTTTCTGTACTTAATTGTTTTCTGTACAGCGTAAATTTAATCCCGCAACAATATTTAAAAACATCCATCACAGACAAAGAAATAAAACGGAGTACAATAATCCACGATGCGACTTGAAATGACGAAGTATATTTTTATGAGTGAAAAATCAGAGAAAATCCTCCTTTTAACTTCCTCTGCACTTTATTTCTGAGCAGTAAGCGCCAATATGGCACTGCCTTTAATGCTGGCTCTTACGAATATTGTCCGTCAACTTTATTAGTGAGTTCTGAAGAAATCTTTCGATTCCGTACCCGTAACGCTCATAATTCAGCCAACTGAATTGTGCATTTTCTCAGAAACTTTTCAAAGTACATTATTCTTTAAAAATCTTAGTAAAGGAATCGGTACAACTTCAAAGGAGTATTCCTTTCACGCTTTCATTTATAAGTGACACTTTTAGAGATTAGGTGTCAGTGAAATTAGATGCTACGGTGTTGCTTGTTAAGATCTACTCGTCTCGGAGTGCCATTTCCGATTCATACTTGACTTGAAGGACTTTTTCCTTTAAACTACGTTAGCTAAGAATTTGCGAGAAACCCTTTTGCCGATAAAGTTGAAATTTATATTATTACTCATATGCAATATTTTATGACGTAAAGAGTATTTATATCACGAAATTGTAGATACTTTATTAAATTCTCATTTTGACCAAGGGCTTAAGCACTCTAAAGATCCAGTTAACCCTTGAGTTTATGCTCACATAATCATCTCAGAAGGAGGCAAAAACATAATACACGACAGCTGGAATAAAATATAAATGAGCATGAACCCCTCTACCACGTCATACAACATATATAGCTTAGAACTAGAATTAACATACAGAAAACTTTACCTATTATACACATCTTCTTTTTATATCGTGTCATTCAACCAACTCAACAATTACTTACCTTATCTGATGGACTTGAAATAAGATGATGTCCATATACTAATTGAAGATGTTTTCATTCTGTGCTGATGTTCAAAGTATTCATTCGTATCTTTCTTCCAGGCTGACTGGTCCGAGCAGTTCGTCCTCAATGTACACGGTGGTTCAGTGCTACCGTGTGCTGATGGGCTTCGGGTGCTGTTCCAATACCCCGAATGTGTACTGGAAGGTGCCGACAGAGTTCGGGTTTTTGGAAGAGACGGGGAGAGATTACGATATGTCGCTGAGCAGCGAGTCAGAAGGTTAGTAAGCTTGTGATCATTCACATACAATCATGAACAGGCCGACTGGTCTGCGCTGGTAGTCGACCAAGATGTCCTGTATACTTTCGTGGAGAACGCGCTGATAAATTTCGAATGTCGCTAGCTGTGCCAACCTACTCCGATCAGCTTTGTTTTGACAGGCAGCCTCGCCTATATCACCTATTGCTTGATGTAGCAATAATTGCTACATCATATTATCAGTACCGATAAACGCTGGTGGATCCGCTGGCTAGTGGCAACCAGCTTTCTATATGTGTATACACATTGAGTATCTCTCGGCTGAAATGATGATGAAATACAAACGATATTACTTAAGATGGAGATAAACGTTGATAAGCTTGCTAATACGCAGTATAAACCACAATCTGCTAATTGGACGAGATATTCAATTGGACTCCCCGTAGATGTCAACTGCGATTTGAAGGGTGTAATTATCGTAACCATACATTAATGAACTAGCGACTCGGTTGATAGGTACTTGCGTGATTAATGATCGAGACCATTAGTTTATTAGCAAACATTGTTGTTATTGTAGGGATTACAACTCGCGGTGACTCAATGAAACTTGAAATTTTTATCATCATTTGCAAAGCTTTAACGTGTTTTACGTAGACCTTACGTAGGCTGAATTTTGGTGGCGTGTTTGATAAAACAAAAGATTTTGTCTTACAAAGTGCAAACTGTGTTGTCGGGTAGATCAGACGTTTAAGACGAACAAATACTTTTTGAAGATTTACAAAAGTATATAGTAAGTATCGTCACCTTGGAAAGTAATACAACAAAGTGTTTTCTGGTTGCTCTGCTCTTGGCAACAGTGAGTCATTATACAAACTACCTAAGGTGTGTATCAAGTGTGTCTCCTTGGCATTCGAAGTCACATGCCATCGTCAAGTTGTTTTTGTTTTCCCACGACGGCTAGTTCCAGACGGCATACTATTTGGATAAGTTCTCATAGTAAACTTAGTTAACGGGGATGTCTATATTAGACTTGATTGAGCCATTGTGCGTATCTTACTTGTGAAAAGCTACTCCAAAATTCACAGAATGCGTAAAGCAATCTCTGAGGAATTGCGTAGTAGCTTCACATCACACTTTCATAGGCATACTATTTGTACAAAGACAAATAGTATGCTATGTGTGGTCTATCAGGTCCAAGAATAGACTTGGCAACTTTACATAAATAATATTATAATAAATTATCAAAGGTTTTGTTATTAGAATATGCCCCGATGCACATATTACTAAATAAGATTTAGTTTGACAAGTCATTGCCGATGTATGACATCTTTCGGCGATCACATTCTATTAAATCCTAACGTAAATAAACTATACCTAATCTTTCTCTTTCGTTAATAGAACTATTGTTCCGAATTAAACTCGAGTGAATCTGTAAAGTTTTATGCAATCCTTTATATATTTAGTCGCATCATTGACAATTAATAATAGATAGGCAGTACCTCAATAGGTGAATATTTCAGGGGAAGTTTGCTTCAACCTTAAACTTTCCGTTTTTTGTATCGAATATAAATAATAATGTAGCGTTTATCTTGTCCTCAGAGGCCAGCACACCGCTTCTTTCGATTGTAGGTTATTCAGCGAACGTTATCCTGAATACTGCTTTGTATACGTCTCACAAGCGGTCACTGGGGCTGTTGCTGACGTCAGAATGGATTGCCTGCCCACATCGCCCTTATCAGGTAAATGACACATTACACATTATTTTGTTTAGTAGCTTTTACCGCGCAGCGTATGCTCGCCCCATCGTCTGACCTTGTCCTTGATTCGGAGATAAATCATTGCTTAAACAAAATATTGAATAAACCCTTCTCAGTGTCTCATAACGGAGAGACAAGTATAGGGAAAAAATTGTGTGCATCCCGTCTATTAATATCCAAATTCTTGCAGAAACGACTCTCTCCCTAAACGATACTTTTTACATTGTGAGCATATCATGAATGTCATCAATTTTGGGGAATTTATAATGTAATTTTATGTTGTTACTGTTACTATCACGGGTTTTTTGCTTCTAAATAAACCAAACGATTAGATTTTCACAAGCTTTTCTCCCACTTTTAATAAATTATGTTTTTTTCTTCCACATATCCCGATACGCCGCCGCTGCCATTAAAATAATCTCCCTAAAAAATAATGGATGACAGAATCAAACTTTAAATATGTATATATTTATTGAGTACATACAATTTTAATTAAAGATCTCAAATTCTATCCTTCCTTTAACAAGGAGGTTTTGGGAAGAAGACATAAAAACTTTCCTGCATTTTGCTACATTACTTAAGGTTCTTCTCCACCAGATGGCGGTGCCGGTGGTTGGGGAGAGTGGTCGGCTTGGTCTCCGTGTCCTGCGCCTGCGCACTGCTCAACACGCACGCGCAGCCGACACCGCTTCTGTGACTCCCCGCCACCAGCTTACGGAGCTAAGTATTGTGAAGTAAGTACCTATTAATAAGGAAGTCGATGGAACTGCTTTCGTGCAAACCAATGAACGCAAAAATGTGCGGTTGGGACTTTCGGAAGGCAGAATATGCTGGTGGTCTTGCTATTGAAAACCCACCAAAGCCAGAGGTCAGTCTTGCGATTACTGACTCTAAGTCCAACTCTATTTATCAATCGATAAAAACAAATGGTAAAGTTTCTAAAAGCAGTTTTCATTATAAAATTTACATTTACATATTACTAATAAAAATTGCATTGGGTACCTACACAAAAATTTTCATGAGTAAAATCGATCGACGACATTGTGTAATTATTACAAAATAGTTGTTATTATATTTAAAACACCTCTGCCATTCATTATTATATCATTATACTTAGTAGTTTTTTTTAATGTAATTATTACTATTCGACATTTTTAAATTAGGTATTTACCTAGTAATATGATACTTAAGTACCTACCTAAAAGAAAACAATTTTACGTTTCGAATATTTATTACATAGAAAAATTATATAAACTCCCCCTCTTATTAATAAATAAAAAAAAATACAAATAAACGCGAGATATGCTCATTACCGATTTTTTTTTATTAGATAAAGCGTAGTGTATGAATTTTTATTGTTTTCTTTGAGCCGATATTATATGTAAAATATATATTATATGTTTTAATTATTCAATTTCTTTTATAATAAAAATAATATTTGATTTTACGAATGGTTATTTTACCGTTCCGTTCAGCTTCATAAAATGCTTTATTCCGTTTAGTTTATGGCACTAGCCAACCGGCAGCCGGCTATCGGTATCTAGGTTACTTCAAACGCGTAACCTAGCAACTTAAATTGTTAAGTCAATACAATATTTGCGCCAACTGTCACAACACGCTTACCTAAGTTTTATATCTATTTTTATACATTTCTTATAGTAACTATTATAAAGAGTAAATCATGGGTCCAAAAAAGGATAAAAAGAAGGAAGACGAAGCTCCCAAGACCGCAGGTGGTACATTCACGGAAGTAGAGAGAACTTTTATGGAATTGCAGATTGCTGAACTGAACCGAAAGATTGCGAGACTGCGCACAGCTGTCGATGAGTATGAACAGAGAAATGACGAGCTACAGAAAGCTTATGATAAGTTAGACGAAGACAGAGCTGATATAATTGCCTATTTAAAGAAAACACTCAACGTCAAAAATGAAGAAAATAATGAACTGAAGGAAAAAGTTAAAGGTCTTGAAGAAACGAGGGAAATCGAAACTGCACAGTTTAAGGAGACGGTCACGGAGCTAGAAAGAAATTTTACTATTATGAAAGATCAACTCACGTCAGAAAACAAGTTATTAGCTGGAAAACTGAACACTTTAGAAGAATTTAGAGCTATCCGAGATGATTTAATGAGGAAGTTTGAGAAGCAAGAACAAGACTTTAAAGATCAGGAAATGAAGTACAAAAGAATAATATATGATGCTGAAAAGAAATTTATTGTTGGTAAAGATAAGTTGAAAAAGGAAATGGAAGCACGCTTGTTGCAGTTAGCTCAAGACTTTCAAGATGCTACCGAATTACGGATTGCAGCTTCTACGCATAGAGTGATAAGAGAAAATATTGCAATAAATAATGAGTTAGATAACATTTTATCTACTCAAGCAAAGTTGTCAGAGCAAAATGAAAAGTTCAAGGAAAGTGAGAGACAAGCTCGAATTGCTATGGAACTAGCTGAAGAGGAAAGGGATAAAGCTATTAACAAGAACGTCGTGCAATTGAAAGTTATCGATCAGCTTACTACAGCTTTTCAAGAAGTGAAAAAAGAAAGATCTTTATACGCAAAACGAAACTACGATTTTGAAAGTCAAGAATCAAAGATACAAAAACTAACAAAAGAAAATGAGCGTCTTTCTCTACAAGTTCGTATTTTAGAGCAAAACTTGCACGCTAAACTATGTGAGCAAAATAAAGTGAATGTGGAATCGTCTAAAAAAGCTAATGAATGTGCTAATCTTAAGAAAATTCTGAAAGAGGCAGCGATTGCAGTACAGTCTGCCTTGAAGCTGGATCAATGGGCAACTAGTGACCCTACACGAGAAATTATGGATAGACAAATACTTTTATCGCAGCTGCTTGAAATAATAAGTCAATATCGTGAAATACAGCGAACCGAGTCTGTTGATACTCTCGCTTCTCTGAGTAAAGTGTATCAAGAAGGTGACTTAGGATTTATACCTAAGCCAGTTACTAAAAAATCGGCATTATCAACCCATGCATTATCATATGCTTCTAAAGAATCCGTCAAGGCCGAAAGACAAAGTTCAGCCGCCGAATCTATATCTACATCGAGTCTTGGCAGTATAAAGACAATACCTAGTTTACAGTTAATACCTCCAAGTTCAAAACCAGACATGCTACCGAAGGATAGTCTTCCATCATTTGCCATGTCATCTAAATCTAGCGAAACTGAGAGCACGGTTGAAGAAGAAGAAGAAGACGCAATGGATGATATGGAGAAGCAATTAGAACATAGTAAACTGGAGATTCAGAAGTCCATAATGAAGGATTTGGCGTACTCCCAAATGGCATTGGAGTCCCAGGCAAAGTTTAGTGAAGAACAGAGGAAGAAAATGTCGAAGTCCGTTGTTATTATGGAAGGCGAAGAAATACCAGAGGTCGAAAAAGGAGAAGCTAGAGCAGAAGCTGAGGTTGGATCGCAGGAAAAGATTGATGATGCAGAAGAACCTGTAAGAGAGGAAGACAAGAAAGAAGAAAAAACGGAAACAGTTGAAGAGTAATATAAAACATATTTTTTAATAATATATCAACTTATTTTGAAATTACTATATTTTATTTAATAACGTGTGACTAATAAATATTCGGATATTATCACTTGTATGTCATTTTATAATTATCGATTGAAATTTGATACGTACCTATATTATTATAATTAGCAGTTTAAAATAATATACCTACATCATCAGTTTTTATTGATAAATATATAAATGATTCCGGGTACGATTAGTTATTTTTCGTAAAAACCTTATAATTAAGTATAACCTTATCAATATCATTTTTAATTAACAATAAAATAGTTATGACACTATTTTATTACACATATTATAACTAATAACATCTCTACTATATATTAAATTCTTGATAAGCATTGAATGAATTTTTTTTTTAACCTATGAGATAAGCGTACAATCCACCTCATGATATGTAATCAAATCACCATAGTCTATAAGGTTTGAAACAAAAGATTGTCACTTGCGTTGTCAATCCTATACCAAATCCATGAAGCTCTTGAAAACATACTTACAACACAACACTACGATGGGGTAGTCTTTTTTTAATGAGTAGGTACGGAGGACGTATTTCCCCACGGTAAACTCGCCACTCCAAGGACTAGTAGCTAGTTGTCAGTTAAGGTATAACGATTTAATGTACAGTAATACGGTCAGCATAATAAGTAGATTAGCATTATAGTACCTTGTCATAAATTGAAATACTATTACCGACTGCACGAATTGGTACTAAAGTTTTAAGCTTTCCTAATATTCAAATTTGTAAGCGTTGCTGAACTGGATACAAAGGCGTGTATCGACATCGCGAGGCAGCTCACGAGGCTGCTCATTTGAGCAGTAGTCGAGAGGCAGCCTCGCAGTGCGCTCGATTTGCGTCTACACAGTCAACACGAGTCTGCAAGGCATCAGTATACGTTTGATCATGAAACCTAACGCTTTAGTTGCGTTTACAGACACTCGCGCGCAGCATCGTTAAGTTGGTTAACAGCGCAAAGGCGTCTCCACACCGCGAGGCCGCATCGAAATGCATAGCTCGTGCTCATGATGCATCCTCGGAACGACGATACACGCCTTTAGAAACCAGTGAAATGTTACTTCGATATTATATTTTGGATTTTAAACTCACGAATTTAAATGTTACCAGGGTGAAGCTGTAGAGCTGGAGGCCTGCGAATGCACCGCCAGACCCTGGGCCGGTGACTCCTCGGTAGTGGTAGCTGAGGTGGGCGCCAGGTGCCGATGCGGCTGCGTCCTCCACCTAGCTCCCGCTGCTCGGCTGCTGGCAGGATCAGCGAGAGCGTGCCCTGCTAGATCTTTCTGGCTGCTACAAGTAAGTTCTTTACTAACAATTGTTTTACTGAAATGGAATAAAATTAAATAGTTCTTAATAAAATGTACTTTGCAAAGTACTTTTTAATCTATCACCGTTTCGGGGCAAAATAATTATTTCAAATCAAATCAAACCAAATCATTATTTATTTGTCTTAAATGTGGTACATTACATAGGTGTTATGGGTTTATTCCCTTGAATTATTATTTAAGGGTTATTTGCCTTGAATTATTATTTAAGGGTTATTTCCCTTGAATTATTATTATGCTGAGACGGAGAAGAAACGGCGAAAGAAACTCCACATTTTACAATTTCGTAATGATTTCAAAACATCATTATAGGTCAATAGATAACATCAATTTATTTAAAATTACGGAATGGCCAATGGGAATCTCATCTTCTCAATAATAATCAATGTTTGTATGTTTGTTCTCTATGCGCTCCGAAACCATTGATCAGATTGTGATGAAACTTTGATAGGATCAAAAATCTAAAAAAATGTGCCTCTATATAAAAATGATTTTTTTACGTGGCATTGCAACCCATGCCAAGTGCAGCTAGTCTATCTATAGAAATATTTAAATAAATGTTTGTATGTTTGTTCTCTATGCAAGACATCAATGGTTTCGTAACGAAACAATTGATGTCTTTGTGATGAAGCTTTGGTAGGGTGTTCTGAAGATGCCCGAGAGATGGGGTTCCTGGCCCAAAAAAATACTTATATTAAATGTATTTACATGAGTTTTTACGTGGCATTACAATGCATGTCCGGTGCAGATAGTTTAAATAAACTGGTCTGCAAAACTAAGTACTACACTTTTAATATTACAGTTGAAAGAATAAGGATTATTTTTGTTCTTAAAGATTATTTTAGCCATGTCTGAAAAAAGATCATTAAATGTGAAGTATTTTTCACAAAATTAAACTCTTTTTCGAGGCCTTTTTATTTCAAAAGTATAACTTATATACTTTAAAGTTATTGCAATTTTAAATTGTGATACTTAGTTTTGCAGGCCAGTGTATAAATAGAAAATCAAAAATTTTCTTTGGACTTTGGTGAATACCTAATTTTAAATCGCCAAAACGCCAAAGCCCCGCTGGGGCGCGGTGAAGATAAAATGTATGGTCGCGGGTAAATTTTCACGGCGCAAGCCCCAGCCGCGCGCCCAGGGCACCTTCTATAACATCTCCTTGAAATTCACTTTGAATGATTAACATACGCGGGTGAAGCTCGCTTCCTTCATCATTGAAAACAAGATATGAAATTCTAACTTCATCTCTCGTTTCCCTGTCAAAGGTAAAAAAAACTCTTAGTCTGTTATTTTTACTTTCTCGTATACTTAGGTAGTATTGAGGAAGTATCGTAAAAAAATTCGACCTCGAAATTTTGACGGTTTTGGACCTCCTTTAGTCCAAAAATATTTTTTTTGGAATTATGTCTGTGTTTGTGTCTGTGCGTTAGCATGATAACTCGAACATGCTTTAACTTATTGCAATCAAATTTAACATGCGTGTATGACATAAAATATAAGGTTTCTATAATCTTTTGAGCCGTCGATCACGAAAGTTAAGCAACCAAGTGCGCGGTCGGTACTCGAATGAGTGACCAAAATTTAACACGCATGTATGACATCAAAATATAAGATTTCTATCAAACTTTTTTATAAATTTATTCCTTATTCATTCCTATAAGCTTGATACTTCTAATTTAGGTAAAATGAGTAAGTAATGAACTAAATTACACATTAATGTTTATCGATATCGAGCTGATAGAAACTTGATGTGCTGGGATCATGTTTGCTTTGATAAGTAATAACAATCAGCTGACCGGTGGGGCAAGTGATGAACTTGAGGGAATAATGATTGAATCATAACTAATAAACGAGCACATCTAAGTTTTTTTTTCTACTTCGGACTTTAGCTGTAACACAATAATAGTTTACCAACCTATCTATACTAATATTATAAAGCTGAAGAGTTTGTTTGTTTGTTTGAACGCTCAAACAAATAAACAAACTAATCTCAGGAACTACTGATCCAAATTGAAAATTATATTTTTGTTGTATAGTCCATTCATTGAGGAAAGCTTATATTATGCTAGTGCTTATATAAAGCGTTTATAAAAAGAAATACCATTGTTTTCACACCCGACAAAAACTAGCGATAATTAATGAAATATTATAGGTGAGATCGAAGTGACTGCGGAAATAAGTATCAAAGTGAGAATTTAGTAATATGGAATAGAACGACACCTAAAGAGCATATTTCTAGCTTGTCTAACAATAAATGAACTGTTTACCGGTAAGAATGTACTGTTGCAATTTATCCGCATTATCATAAAAAAAAATGTTTAATGTCCTTTAGCATTTCTCTTATGACATAGACCACCTCCAACCGAACGGTAGTTTTCGAATTCGCCTCCGGCCGGCTCTGAATAACAAAGTTTATAACAACGTACCTATACCTATTAGGTTGCTGCATGTAAATACTATACTAACATTATTTTCAGCGGATAATATACCTTTGGGCAGGGAAACTTGTATATAGTTCGAAACAGTTTTCCCCTCATTCGACATGCACTGAATACTCAACTTAGTTTATTTTTTCCCAACTTGTTAGCATAAAAGCGCGGCATATTTTCTTGAAAGAGAATGTTAACCACGTGTTTTGTTTGTCCAACATTTCAAATCATTATGAAAAACTAGTTTCTGCCCGCGACTTCGTCAGGATTAGCATAAATTATAGCCAATATGTTATTTTAAAGCTAAATTATTGTAAAGTATCATTAAAATCAATTAAGTAGTTTTGCGTGCAAGAGTAAAACCATACAGCCATCCATCCATTTATTCTTCCATACAGACATCCGTCCATTCAAACAAACATTCGCGTTTATAATCTTAGTAGTAAATTGCCGGACCGTGAAGCTTGATTCCACATTCCTTCCGACTCAGATTCTCTTAATCAGTAGGTTTGAATTACAAGCTAGAGAACGAAACCTCACCTTATTTCAGACAAGATGAGATGGAAAGTCAAAGAAATTTATTAAATACAGCCGGAAGAAAATTATATCCAAATAAGGTATTTTTCTAAGTTTTGCCTTTTGTCCTCATTCAGGGTCGCGGCCTAAGACTCTTCTTGTCCAAAAAAAGACCACTATCCTTGTTATTCATTTAAGTCCACTGAACGTGACCTGAATAACTTATGTTAAGTTCCTCCGCACTTGATGGTACAAGTACTTCGAATACTTACGAAAAGGTAATACCTTGGGTCGGTCTGGCTTAATTTAAGAGCTCGGACGATCGACCCCGGCTCTGCAATTTATTACTAGTTAAAACTAGTTGAGTAGCTTGCCATCTAGATACTAGACGATTTCACTTGCAGTACTCAAGAGCTATAGCTGTGAATGTGTGTTTAAAGATAGAATTACCTAATTGTCCGATACTTATAAACGCACACGATATTTAATTATTAGTGTCAAATAAAATTTCAAAGCGAGTGGTCGTTCGTTTCCTTATACAGCTGTGTTGCTAACCAAAATCAACCTTAAGCTCCTAAACATAATGGTCAAATCGAGCCGGATCAACGGACGACACAGCTAGACAAAGCGGCAGTGTGAATACAATAGGGACCCCGCATTCCTTAGATAAGACGGCCGGCTGAGAGATTCGCACGAGCAGTTTTTTTACTACGAAGTTGTCATTAGTGAATATTATCGATACAAACGATATTTGGATTGTTTTTCGTTGAAAAATAAATAAAGATGGCATCGCCTACAGTGGAACAAAGTGGATATTTATCAACATTAGAAGATGTGGCTAGTAAGATACAGAAAGCGCAAATAAACATAAAAAAGTGCCCTAAATCACGACTTACGGAAGGTTATATAAAAGCTAGAATACAGTGTTTAGAAGAAGACTGGAATACATTTAGAGAAGCGCATAACAGCCTTACAAGGTGTACGCCACGGGAACAACGGGGAGCACATCCATATTTTTTAAAGGAAGAATATTACACTTATGAAGATTTGTACTTATGTTTGAAGGCCGATTTACTTGACCTTTCATCAAAATTATCATCAAAACAGAAAGCAGAGGACATTAGTGACATGTCAATGTCTTCATCGAATGTAAGCTTTGCCAAACTGCCAAGAATACAGTTACCTACCTTTTCGGGAAGATATGAAGATTGGCCCACATACCAAGACTTATTTCAAGCGCTTGTTCATAACACATCAATTAGCGACGTACAGAAGCTGCATTATTTAAAGACGAGTGTTTCTGGGGATGCGGAGGCACTTTTGCGGAATATTCAGATAACGGATAGTAATTATACACAGGCATGGAATTTATTAAAGGATCGTTTTGGTAATAAAAAAATGATAGTGAATTCTTTATTAAAAAGATTGTTTACACAAAAAAAGGTAATCAACCAATCTGCAAGTCAAATTAAATCATTGCTTGATACAACTAGTGAATGTATAACTAGCTTGAATAATTTGAAAATAAATACAGATTCTTGGGATCCACTTATAACATTTCTAGTTGGACAGAAATTGGATACAGAGTCATTAAAAAACTGGGAAGAAAGTTCACAGAAAAATAATTCCGAAGAATTACCGACGTGGGAAGAACTTAAGAAGTTTCTTGAATCCAAATTCCGCACCCTCGAATTAGTTACTCCAATTACATTAAACTCAAGGGAAAGGTCATCATCGCAGAAATCGTTCCATGTCACTGCAACTGAAGAGGGAAATGACATTTTTCAAACTGCTCACGCAAGTATAACCCCGCTACAACCTACGTGTATTTACTGCAATGAAGTCGGACATTATATGTTTAATTGTAAAGGATTTACGAAGCAACCTGTGGAACAGAGGCACGAGTTTGTGAAAGGAAAGCATTTATGCTTTAACTGCCTCAAGCCAAATCATAGTGTCTACATGTGTAAACTAAAAACCACTTGCCGCATCTGTCGAAGAAGACACCATTCGCTTTTACACCAAGTTAGAGAAACAAATCAAGAAGTTAATAAGTCACCACCAGAACAAATTACAACGGCACACTTCTCCAAGCAACAACCCGGTCATCAGGTGTTATTGGCAACAGCACAAGTAGCAGTCAAATCAAGTAATGGTCACACACAACTATTTCGTGCTTTGATAGACCAAGGGTCAGAAGCCTCATTCGTATCCTCAAGAGTAGTGGAACTGCTAGGATTAAAAAGAATAGATATCAACGGAGTGGTTTCTGGAGTCGGAGAAGGAATACAAATACCAATAAAACATGCAGTAGAACTGTCAGTTATATCGCGATTGAATGAACAAGTTGTTAGATTGAAGGCCTACGTTCTTAAGAATATATCTACACGTCTGCCTTCAAAACACATCGCGTTGGATTGGCCAGAGATTCATACATTGGAATTGGCGGACCCTACCTATCACACCCCGGGTAAAATAGATATATTACTCGGCGCCAACGTATTTTCTAAGATTATTGAAGATGGGTTAGTCAAAATGCCAGAAGGGGTAGTGGCTCAAAAAACATGTTTAGGATGGATACTGTCGGGTCAGAAAGAAGATAATATGCAGATAAATAATCACAATATAATTACACTACATGTTACAAGATTGGTAGTAGAAGATAATGATATGCTAAGAAGGTTCTGGGAAATAGAAACTGATTTGTACAAGAAGAAAAAAATATTTACAAAAGAAGAAGAAAAATGTGAAGAGATATTCAAAAATACAACTAAAAGAGACAAAAATGGAAGATATATAGTACACTTACCCTTAAAACAAAACCTTGAAGAAACTGTGAAGACGTGCGGAGAAACAAAACAGCAAGCAATAAAGAGGTTTAAACAATTAGAGAAGAAATTTGAAAAGAATGAGAAATTGAAGACTGATTATAGAAGGGTAATTCAAGAGTATAAAGATATGGGACATATGAAGAAATCGAAACCAGAAGATGAAAACATGTCAATTTATTTACCTCATCACGCCGTAATACGCGATGACAAGGAAACTAGCAAGCTTCGAGTAGTTTATGATGCATCTGCGAAAGGTTCCAACGGGCACTCTTAAAACGACACAATGATGGTTGGCCCTGTTTTACAGCCAGATTTACGAAGCCTTATCATAAAATGGCGAATGCACAAAATTTGTGTGGTTGGAGACATTGAAAAGATGTATCGAATGATTAAAATGACAGAAGAACACACAAAACTACAACGCATCGTTTGGCGAGATGACCCTGAAAAGGAACTGGAGAGTTTCGATCTAACTACTGTAACTTTTGGTACAGCTGCAGCTCCTTTTCTAGCTGTACGAACACTTAATCAACTAGCCGATGATGAGATTCATGATTTCCCGGGTACAGCACCTGCAATAAAAGAGTCATATTATATGGATGATTATATGTCAGGAAATGATGAAATTGAAGCTACAAAAAATATGTGTGACGAGATAAGAAAGATATTACAAAGAGGAGGATTTAAAATGCAAAAATGGTCAAGTAATTCAGAAGAAGTTTTAACGTATTTACAAGAAGGAGAAAACGGTACAAAGGATGAAATGGAAATTAAGCTTGATAAGGTAATAAAGATTCTTGGATTGACATGGGATCGAAAAGAAGATTCATTTAAAATTACTGTTAACTTACCTGATATTACATATCCTATAACGAAGAGACTTATACTTTCTGATGTTGCTCGTTTATTCGACCCATTCGGATGGCTCTCACCAGTGATTATCACCGCCAAGGTTTTGATTCAGAAGTTATGGTTATGCAGCTTAGGCTGGGATGATGAATTGTCATTAGAATTGCGTGACGAGTGGATAAATTATAGACAAGAGTTGACACATTTACAAAATATCGCGATACCTCGATGGTTAAAGACTACAAAACAAAATAACAAATCACTGGAACTACATGGTTTTGCAGACGCATCCACTCAAGCTTATGCTGCAGTCACTTACCTGAGGTTCGTTGAAGATGAAGATGTACATGTCATGATGATCGCATCTCGTACTAAGGTAGCACCCTTAAAGCAATTGTCAGTTCCCAAATTAGAATTATGCGCAGCAGCATTACTAGCAGAACTAATAAATGACTTGACTGAACTTCTAAATATTCCCAAAGATAAGGTATCAGTTTGGACAGATTCGATGGTGGTGCTGTCATGGCTACAATCGCAACCAAGTCGTTGGAGAACATTTGTTGCAAATAGGGTAGCAGATATTACACGAGTTATTGACAACCGTCAGTGGAGACACGTGCAGTCTGCTGATAACCCAGCTGATTTCGCAACAAGAGGAGTTAATGCAAGCGATTTAGCACATTTAGACGCTTGGTGGACTGGACCGAAGTGGTTAAAACAACACAATTTGAGCTTGGATAGACAAGAAATCCCACAAACAGATATAGAATCAAAGAGTTCATTTCACACATTTGTAGAGGAAAGTCCAATTTGGGAAAGATTTTCAAAGTTATTAAAGATGAAAAGAGTACTAGCCTATTGCAGAAGAATGAAGAAAGGAAGGGAAACAACTAAGAGAAATAAATATTTGACATCAGAGGAACTTGAAAAAATATTAGAAGAATGTATAAAATATTATCAAAATTTCGTATATGGAAAAGAAGTCGAAGAACTAAAGAAAAACGGAAAGGTAATGAATAGAAGTTCTCTCATCACACTTTCTCCATTCTTGGATGAGAATGGATTGATAAGAGTGGGCGGAAGACTACAAAATGCTTCTAAAATAGCAGAAACTATGAAACATCCCATCATAATTCCTAAAGATCAACATATTACAAAATTATTAATAAATGACGCTCACATTAAAACACTCCATGGTGGTAACCAATTAATGATGGCTTACTTGAGAAGCAAGTATTGGGTGATTGGCCTAAAATCAGCCGTGAGAAAATGTATACGATCCTGTAAGATTTGCATCATCGATAAGGCAAAAGTAAAAAATCAATTTATGGGTCAGTTACCAGCAGTAAGAGTTAATGAACATCGACCTTTCATAAACAGTGGCGTAGATTATGCCGGACCTGTCTACATTAGATCGTCTAAAGGACGCGGTCAGCACGCAACAAAGGGATACATTTGCCTTTTTGTTTGTATGGCCACACGCGCGATACATTTGGAAGCAGTTACAGACCTTACTTCACAAGCATTTATTGCAGCCTTTCGAAGATTCGTGGCGCGCAGAGGCCAGTGCTTACATATGTGGAGCGATAATGGAACAAATTTTGTGGGCGCTGCCAAAGAATTAAAAGATCTTTTCCAAGTGGGTATGAAGAATCTGTTAATAGAAGTGGCTGAACTACTGGCAAATGATGGTACTACGTGGCATTTTATCCCACCAAGAATGCCAACGTACGGTGGTTTATGGGAGGCAGGCGTTCAATCAGCCAAGAAACATCTAGCCAGGGTAAACAAGGACACCAAACTCACATTCGAAGAGATGACCACCTTACTGGCTCAGATAGAAGCGTGCCTCAATTCTCGTCCACTTTGTGAACTAGATAACACCACGTACACACCACTAACTCCAGGGCATTTTTTGGTTGGCGAGCCTTTAATTAGTGTTCCTGATCTTAATTATACGGAGAAGAAGATAAGTCTATTGACCAGGTGGCAACTAGTCCAAAAGATGACTCAAGATTTCTGGCAACGCTGGCGAACAGAGTATCTCAATACACTCCAACAGAGATAAGTGGCAAGTACCTATTTCGACCCCTGCAATCGGCGATTTGGTTATAATTAAAGATCAAGATACACCTCCCGCAAAATGGTTACTTGGCAGAGTTATTCAAATTCACCCTGGTGCAGATAACCTTGTAAGAGTGGTGACAGTGCAGTGCAAGGGTAACCACGAGTTAAAGAGACCCGTGTCTAAACTTATACCCCTCCCAAAGGACATAAAATAAATACTTTGTGTGTGTGTTAATTTGTGCAAAAACATTACAGTGTAACAGTGAAAGTGAGACTTATTATTATGTACTAGTGATAGTGTGAAAATTGCTCATGTTAAAATCAAATTATATTTTGTTTGTGATCATTATATTTAATACTTGTCTACATAATTACTATTTAAAAATTGTAAGATACAGTCCAAAATTGCTATGTAAAAATTAAAGATACAGTCCATTGCTCTGAGTTATATAATTTAAATTGTATTGTAGAAATTGATTAAAAACTATTGTTTTGGTGGGCGGTATGTCCGATACTTATAAACGCACACGATATTTAATTATTAGTGTCAAATAAAATTTCAAAGCGAGTGGTCGTTCGTTTCCTTATACAGCTGTGTTGCTAACCAAAATCAACCTTAAGCTCCTAAACACTAATTTTAATTGAAAAAGAATCTGGAGTGGTCTCGGAAACGACTCAAAGGTTGATAGAAACCTTATATCTTGATGTCATACATGCATCTTAAATTTTGGTCACCCATCCGAGTACCAACCGCGCACTTGGTTGCTTAACTTTCGTGATCGACGGCTCAAAATTTGATAGAAGCCTTATATTTTGATGTTATACACGTATGTTAAATTTGGTTGCAATAAGTTAAAGCATGCTCGAGTTATCGTGCTAACGCACAGACACACACACAGACTCACACAAAGACATAATTACAAAAAAAATATTTTTGGACTCAGGAAGGTGTAAATCCGTGTAAATCCGTCAAAATCTCGAGGTTGAATTTTTTTACGATTACAAGACTTCCTCTATACTAAGTACGAGAAAGTAATAAACGACTACTTAGAATCTCTCAGAAATTAATCCATAATAGTCTTTTCTTATTTACATTACAAGGCCCTGATCACTATCTATTAGTCATTCGTAACAGCCTTTATAATTCGACCCGCTAGCCCACTACTGGGACACAAGGGCTTTCCTCATCACAACGCTTTTCTTCTCGAAAGAGATTTAGACAAGTTCACCACGCTTGTCCAATGCGAATTGGTGGACGGAGTATAAGGTGGTCAATAACCCTTTGTTGATCCATTAGTCCCCTTCTACGACACCCATTAGAGGATATGGGGTGGTGCTATTCTACTCTGCCGGCATCACATATCATGGATCTTAGAATTAGACATTAACAGTTCTGTACTTTGTCACAATAATTGTTCATTAAGCGATGATATGACATGGTACTGTGTTAATTTACTTCTGAATTCCACCGTAACATCCTTTATGCACAGGTACAATTTGAAAGTATTTAACAAACTATCGTTTCACAAATTATCAACGTTACCAACAACGTAACGCTGTGATTAAACTGGGTCTGATAGACGAACAATTTGCAGGGCTTCGATGAAATTGGCAAGTTTAAATTAGTCGATGGCAATACAAATTCAATGGAGTGCCGTTTAGATGGAGTTCTGCTAGTGGACTGAACTGTGTTGTTAATTTAGTTAGTTAAGTCTGCTCTGTACATTATAACGCTAGGAAGTTGTTAAACAAGAGTTTACAGCTAAGGCTTCGAGCAGGGTTTTGTGTAAAAAGTATTTACATTGGCGATTTCCTTCTTTTTAAAAGCATTTATTTAACTTGCAATGTATGTATTTGTTCGGGTGGAATCTTGCAACTCGATTTTGAAGCAGATATCTTCGACCGATTGAGCTGAAATTTTGTACACACGTTTAGTTTGGATAACAATACACGATAAGCTATGTGTCATCATTCTAAATCCAATATGGCGGACCATCCAAGATGGCGGAATAGTTATTTTTAATGCATTTCTACAATATGGGTATCAAATAAAAGGGCTTGTTGACAGTAACTCGAAAAATAAGGTGACGTCGTTCTAAATCCAATATGGCGGAACGTCCAAGATGGCGGAACAGTTATTTTTTATGCACTTTTGTAATAGGGTATCAAATGAAAGGCCTTTCCGAGAATAATTAGAAAAATATTCTGACACCAGTCTTAAACCAATATGGCGGACTTTTAGAGTTTTTGTTTTCTTATATTATGGGTATTAAATGAAAAATTATTCGAAATTAACCGGCAAACGACCATGCAACAATGATGCATTGAATAAGATGAACATACTCAGAAACCTAGCCAGCGATAACTATAAAGTAAGAAATAAATTAAAAGCAAAAAAAAGCTTTTATTTAAATGCTCTAAACGGATTTTTTTTCCTTTAATAACTATAAATTTATAATCTTATTTTACACACAATTTATATGATCATAAAAGCTTGTCGCGAGGTTTGCGTAAGTACCTACCTATAAGTATTTAATTAAACTGAAATGAAAAAAAAAATAACCCTAGCAGATTAAGTTATTCAATTAAATAGGTACTAGTTTATTTACAGTCGTTGTGTCATTCTTTGGAAGAGGCCTATGGTCATCAGTAGACATCATGTGACTGAATTGATGATGATGATGAACACTACGAATTGGTTGTCTTTCTGTAAATAAAATAAGGCAGTCTTAATTCGTTTTTAAGTGATAATTGTATGTGTCCCAAAGAAGTAATAAATAACAATAAATTAAAAACCACTAAACTACAAGGGCGATTCAATTTATTGTATGTTCATCTTTCAAACTTTGTTTTTTCCTTTTAGAATTGTAAACTGTGAAATAACGCGTTCCCATTACTAACATAATCATTACGGTTAATAGACCGTATCTTATGATGAAATTCAAAATTAAATACCTACCTATATTTATAAATAAAAGTTGCTAAACAGTTTTACGAAAAAAGCTTTTTAGTGCTTTCAATTCCAACCGCAAGGCTCCAGAAAGCAAGTAAACTTGCCCATTCAAACGCTCCACTTCTGAGCGCGATGGAATTTGTTATGAGTTGTGACTCTATAGAAGCGACCGACTAACTTTGTTACTTGCAGTTGTTAGAGCTGACTCTCAAAAGATTATACTCATAAGTACAAATGATGCGGAGGCCAAAACAAAATTATGAAGTTGCCCTCAAAGACATTGAGACTCGTACTTACCTATATTATGTGCGAAAACTGGGGAACATCGCGTGGACTGTATCGGTTGTAAGAAATCCTAATTTCTTTTTATAAAAAGGTCTAGGAAACGAACCCATTCCACCTGGTGCTAAGCAGAAGTGGAGTACAAATGCGAAGATAGCTGGCGCGAGAGATATTGTAAGGTCCGCACCGACGTGAAAGGTGATTCTTATAGTAGAAGATCCGAACCTAGATCGACCTTC
The DNA here is from genome assembly GCA_955850985.1 of Elophila nymphaeata. NCBI lineage: Eukaryota > Metazoa > Arthropoda > Insecta > Lepidoptera > Crambidae > Elophila > Elophila nymphaeata. The sequence continues at coordinate 23,383,023 of OY039079.1, forward strand.
ACCGAGCTGATAATAGAATGAAACATATTTTATTATTAATTTAGTATATTAGAAAATATATTAAAAATGGGTTGTCTAAAAAAATCCTGGACAGACTATTTTTTTTTATTTTTTGAAAAATGATTTTTAAAAAAAATTGAATAAAATATTGCAACATCAAGATAATAAGAAAATTTTGTCCTGACTGATAGTAGAAACCGTATAGAATGTGCAGGCATTGGGTTGTCTATTATTTACCTGCGCGAACTACTGGGTTGTCAGGTATGAACAGGTATGTCGATATCAGTTACTTTCACTCGATTGGATAATAGAAAAAATTTTATATCATCATAAGCGCGCGACAAAATTTTCTTATTATCTTGATGTTGCAATATTTTATTAAAAATAATTTTTCAAAAAATAATTAAAAATAGTCTGTCCAGGATTTTTTTAGACAACCCATTTTTAATATATTTTCTAATATACTAAATTAATAATAAAATATGTTTCATTCTACTATCAGCTCGGTGAAGGTCGATCTAGGTTCGGATCTTAGACTATTACGCCTATTTTGAATGACCCAAGATTGTAAGAAGATGGGAACACGTATGTTGGTAGTGAATTCCAGTTCTTGATTGGGCGACGTGGAAATGATTAGCAATTTTTTTTAGTTCGCGTTGGAATGGTAGCCACACAATTTGTCGGTGATAACGCCAACACGCATAGTCCTTAAAAGGAAGATAGAAAATGATCAAAAATATATACCATCTTTATTTTTTTCCATATCTAAAGCTGTAGACCGTATACGATGTTTTTTCATTCAAATGATCGTTGCGTGATTCCCAAACAAAACCAATCGTCAAGACAGGAAATGGAATTTAATTCATGTCAATATGTCAATCGATTATAATACACTAAAATAATTTTATTGACGACGAAGAATTTAGATCTAATTGTGGCTTAAGGCGACGATTTTTAAATAAAATAAAATATAAACAATTCTGGATTTCATACACAGCTTAAGATATTACTTAGTGAATGCGAAAGACAGAACAAACAAAAAGTAAAAAAAAAAACTCCCATCTGCGGTAAAAAATGAACGGAATAAAATCGGTGAAAATCGGCGTTAAAATAAAATTTAAATGAGTAATCTGGAATAATACCTTATCATACTTAGACCAAAAGCAACTAGGAAAGCAATGACCAAAATCAAAACGTGATGACGTCACTGCGTGGGACACCCTCGGTTAGACATGACACTTCCATTAGTATCTGACAAACAAATGTAGTACACTGGCGATTCTAAAGTAGGCATCGAATTGACTGAACATGCGCGGATGCGGACAAGCTATTGTATCGTACTTGTGTTAGCTAGGGTTGGCACTGTACAATTCTATGTAGGTATCAACTTTGTACTTTTATTAGGTTCCTCTTACTAAGGGTTGCTTGATAGATATTAGTTTAGCAATAAGGCCGCCTTTTTTCCTTTTCTTTTTATTCTTTGTGTACTACGTATTCTATACTAGCGTACGTCCAACGCCTATCCTCAATGTTTTAGTCCACCTGCCATCACTCTGCCTAGCAACATGTCCAGCCCAGTCCCATTTTAGAGAGGTGATGGCTCTCCCTTTGTTTTGTGTTATATTTACTATACAGGATGACTGGGAATTAGCGGCGGACCCGTTAAGGGGAGATAGAAGAGGAGAGGAATACTAGTCGATTTTATTATGGGATGTACTATCCGAAAGCGAACCGTTTCTGTGTTATTAATTATTTTCTAGTTGGCATGAGCGAGCACACTATAGCAAGAGTTAGCAGAAACGACGGGCTAGCAAATCGAACTCCTGCGATTTATTGAGTTCGGATTTCTTTTTCGATAATTTTTATAAAATTATTAAATAGTTAATATCTCAAAAACTGTTCGCTTTCGGTCAGTACATCCCATAGTGAAATCGACTAGTATTGTCCTCTTCTATCTCCCATTAACGGGTCTACCACTAATTACCTATCAACCAGTACATAAATACACACTATCTAGGACTTAATCCCAAAAAATATGAGCAGGATTGTACATTACATTATGGTTACCCCCACACTTATGGTCCATTCAGTGCTTCAAAACTGACCGGAAGCAAATGAGAATTATCAAACAAAAGCCAGCGTAACTTTCTATGCATAGTATAACAAAGACGCTCTTTCTCTATGTACAGTCGACCAAATTGATCATCTTGAGATCATTTTCCTACAGTCATTAAATACAAAGTAAGTTGAAAATTGCTTGAACATACATTTCTTAAGTAACGAACCTGTTATCAATTTATTAGACACAGAAGTGTCTAATAAATATGGCCTTTTAAAATTTTTTCAACTACTACTTGACATCTGACACATAACGTAATATTATTTTTAAAAATATGATAGTTATCTCAGTAGTGAAAAGAGTTTAGTATATGAACGGCATCTTATTTGAAATTCCAATTGAGACTTTAGTGCAGTGATAACAAAAAGAAAAATTGCATAGATCTCTGACCCGTAATGACACTTTTTTATTCATATTTAAAACGTACTAAGTGCAACACGCATGATAGCGAATAAAACCTAACTAAATTTATGATTGTAAAGGAATGATCGGCCAAGTGGGTCATGATTCAGTTGGTTCGAATGTACACTGAGAAATTTTAAACTACGCAACGGATTTAAATGCGATTTCCATCAATAGATAGAGTGATTCAAGAGGAAGGTTTAAAAGTATATTTTGTTTAAGTTTAAAGTAGTACACTATGTACAGACAACAGCACGTTGGGTTACCACAAACTGTCAAATTTTCCCAATTGATTATGCACTTTATATTGAATAGTCTTAGGTTGAAAATCGTTTGGCGAAATTTGACAGTTTTGTATAGCCCGACGTGCTGTTGACTGTACTATCCGTGAAAAGCCGAAACTACACAGTTTGATTCATGTTGTAACAAAACTTATATGGACTTTTCAAATACCAAGCGGTTGACAACCCTAGCTGATACTGAACGGGGTAGTTCAAACCCCGGCCACATGTTCACAGTCTTGAAGCGATGTTTTCACTAACAGTTCAATTAAAACTTTAAGCTCGTATTTTACATAGGTCGGAAATGTAGGCTTTTGGAATCTTGTTAACAGCCTCGTGTTCATGTCTTAGTTTGACTGGATTATGTGGCCGTAAGTTTAGGTATATAAGCTATAAGTTGAGGTATATAGCTAGCAAGTGAGATTCTATTATCTATATTTTCTACAACTAACAGTTAAAGAACTGTAACTGTGTAAAGGTTCTGTGGAACTGTTACTACTTGTGATCTTAATAATAATTTTGAATTATGCAGTCCAATATAAAAAATAGGGAAATGAATAAGTACTGGTTACAAAAAAAAACTCCTTTTAAACTAAAAACGGAGCTGTAGTGTTTGTATCTATAAAATAGATATGTACATTGTCTCACGTACACCAGTGGTGAGGTTAGCTGTCAATCTGACAGTTGAGTTGCGAACTGGGTCGAGATTGGACGTGCGCCTGCACTGTGACTGGGTGTAATGGTGAGCCAGTGAATTATCCATTGAGGTAAGATTGAGGGTCCTACATGTGGCGACGAGGAAAAATGAAAAAAAACAAAGGTTAGTTAAAATATGTCATGTATGTAGGTATAATGTAAATATATGTATAATATATAAAAAAATATTAAGGAAAGGAGAGAAAGTATGTGTTTTGTGTGTATAGTTAAAGGTGTGAAATAAAATAAATAAATACTATTTTACCAAAATAGAAGTATAAGTAGGTAACCAAATAAAAGAAAAATATAATAAGTAATTCAACAAAGATAATAAAAGCGCCGTAAAGATTCAGTTAGTTTTGCACAGAAAGTTTTACTTCAAATAATGCCATGTTACAAAACATTAGGTATAAGTAAATTATATCCAGATAGATAACAATATTTAAATATTCTTTATTTCCTTAGGTCTTTCTTAGCGTATAACTATTTTATGCATTACGTAGTATTATTATAAAATTTCCATTTTATTGGTTGTTGTTTTTATTTTAATAGTTTAAGTTTCGAACATTAATTTTCAACACACACATGAAACCATAAATAATAGACTATAGTGTCATAGACAGTATTCTCAATTTATAAAAGAGGTGATAGCGATACAATTGTATTATTATTGAAATGTTATACGACCTCTTTTATTATCTATGCTTTAGAAAACCAAAAAACGAGTAAAATTAATGTAGGTAGGTATTTATTGCTACTATTGATGTATACCTAATACAATTTTATTGGCTATACTTTAAAAAATATATATTATTGAACTAACACCTAACCTACATATTAAATGGATTTATAATTTAAGTAAGTAGGTATAAAATAGGATTCTTAGTTAAAACATGATAGAATAGGAATAAAATGTGAGCACATTTCTATGCTGTAGTGTTTGTTTTATCTAGCTATGTACCTACTTACATAGGTTACATATTTGCTATGTTTATTATCTACAGTATATAAATAAAAGTTTAATTATGCACACAATTGAAAGATATTATATTTATGTATTGAAAAATAATCGTGAAATTAAATCTCCTTATATTATAGATGCTGAATATATGATTATAGACACCGTAATGGTGGAGTGGTCAATGGCGCTGCTTACGCATCGGGCGGTCCGGGTTCGAGTCATGGTGCTAGCGGGCGTTTGTGTGATGAACGCAGACGTTTGTTCGAGTCATGGTTGATAATGTGTGTTTGTTTGGGTTTGTTTATAGAATGTCAGGATTATTATGTGCCACAGAATCTTGGTGATGCTTAGTTTACGCTGGATGGTTGGTGTGAGCGTGGAATAAAAAAAATTATATATAGGAATAGGAGAATATGTTAGTATTCAGTCTTCCATTAAATTGGAAGAATAAGTTGTTTTCCAGTCTTCCATTAAATTGGAAGAATAAGTTGTTTTCCAGTCTTCCATTGAATTGGAAGAATCAGTTGTTTTCCAGTCTTCCATTAAATTGGAAGAATAAGTTGTTTTCCAGTCTTCCATTAAATTGGAAGAATAAGTTGTTTTCTAGTCTTCCATTAAATTGGAAGAATAAGATGTTTTCTAGTCTTCCATTAAATTGGAAGAATAAGATGTTTTCTAGTCTTCCATTAAATTGGAAGAATAAGATGTTTTCTAGTCTTCCATTAAATTGGAAGAATATGTTGTTTTCCAGTCTTCCATTAAATTGGAAGAATAAGTTGTTTTCTAGTCTTCCATTGAATTGGAAGAATAAGTTGTTTTCCAGTCTTCCATTAAATTGGAAGAATAAGTTGTTTTCTAGTCTTCCATTAAATTGGAAGAATAAGTTATTTTCCAGTCCTCCATTAAATTGGAAGGATAAGTTGTTTTCCAGTCTTCCATTGAATTGGAAGAATAAGTTGTTTTCCAGTCTTCCATTAAATTGGAAGGATAAGTTGTTTTCTAGTCTTCCATTAAATTGGAAGAATAAGTTATTTTCCAGTCCTCCATTAAATTGGAAGAATATGTTGTTTTCCAGTCTTCCATTAAATTGGAAGAATAAGTTATTTTCCAGTCCTTCATTAAATTGGAAGAATATGTTGTTTTCCAGTCTTCCATTAAATTGGAAGAATATGTTGTTTTCCAGTCTTCCATTAAATTGGAAGAATAAGTTGTTTTTCAGTCTGCCATTAAATTGGAAGAATACATTGTTTTCCAGTCTTCCATTAAATTGGAAGAATAAGTCGGTCTGGTGTCTTCCATTAAATTGGAAGAGAGTAGCTCTAGTGTCTTCCATTAAATTGGAAGAATAAGTCGGTCTGGTGTCTTCCATTAAATTGGAAGAGAGTAGTTCTGGTGTCTTCCATTAAATTGGAAGAGAGTCGTCCTGGTGTCTTCCATTAAATTGGAAGAGAGTCGTTCTGGTGTCTTCCATTAAATTGGAAGAGAGTGGTTCTGGTGTCTTCCATTAAATTGGAAGAGAGTCGTCCTGGTGTCTTCCATTAAATTGGAAGAGAGTCGTTCTGGTGTCTGCCATTAAATTGGAAGAGAGTTGTTCTGGTGTCTTCCATTAAATTGGAAGAATAAGTCGTTCCGGTGTCTTCCATTTAATTGGAAGAATAAGTCGTTCTCGTGTCTTCCATTAAATTGGAAGAGTAAGTCGTTCTCGTGTCTTCCATTTAATTGGAAGAATATGTTCGTTTTCAGTCTTACATTCAACAAGGATAAGTATTTGGATTTGCAGTCTTAAATTGAAAGGATCATTATATTTGAAAATAGATCTTGGAAGTTGAAGTCATTGGACTTTTCAGGCTAGAAAAAAAACAAGAGTAGAGACTAAAAAGACAAGAGTAGAGATACTGAATTATATGCAATACAGAACAAAAGTAAAGAATATTTAAGAAAAGAAGATACAGAAACAAACTTATGGCTATAGTACAGAATGTCTGAAGGAAAGAGAAAATGTAGGTAAACAATGCGGCGGTGATATGCACAATTGCACAAGTCTCAAGATATAAATTGTCCAGCGGAGGCAAAGAAGTGTTACGGTTGTGAAAACTTAGAGCATTATCAAAGATATTGTAGAACTAGATCATAACAATTAAAACACAAAAAAGAACACATTCAACATAGAAAAAAAAAACAATTATATAAGGGCTCGGAGAGAACCTTCAATTGGCAATTTTATTTTTTATTTTTACTTTATTGGTTCACCAACAACTTATACACTAGTACAATTTTGATTACTAAACTATTTAAAACTAAAACTAAGTGCACAGTCACTTACAGGCAAACACCTCATGCATGAAAAAGACAATATAAATTATGAAAGTGTTCTTTAATATAAAGCTACAATACCACTCACTTCTAAATATATATGACTCAAAGGTGACTGACTAACTGACGTAGTGATCTATCAACGCACAGCCAAACCACTGGACAGATCGGGCTGAATTTGGCATGTACGTAGATGTTGTGACGTAGGCATCCGCTAAGAAAGGATTTTTGGAGATTCCACCTATATACCACCGGTAGTATTTAATATGAATGACGACGGAACTGCAAAATGTGAAATAGGAGAAGTAACTATAGATATTTTGACAGATTCAGGATGCAAATTGAATGTTATATTTGATAAGATACTTGGGAATATATGAAGAAAAAGAAAATTAAATGTGATAAACAAATTAAAATACCTAACCAGATATAATTACCTTATGGTAGCAAAATACCCCTGGACGTTAAAAGATAATTTTAAGGCAATAATTAAGATAAGTGGGAAAGAAGATTGTACTACTATTTATGTTATAAAAAAAAGATCCAGATCCAATCAATATTTAAATGACTTAGTTCATTAATATGATTAATTGAATTATATATAAAAGCTTTCCACGAGATAAATAATCCAAATTCGTGGGAGTGATAACTACCCAAAATATACGCGCATGAAAAAACTGTAACTTAATTTATATTGATAATTATTTATTGATTTGTATTGGTGTTCTGAAGTCGTTATGAAGTTGTAAGCTGTGAAGTTCCTTTCACCATTTCTTCTCCGTCTCAGCATAATAATAATTGTTTCGTCCCGGAGTGGTGGTGGGGCTTTTGACGATTTAAAAGTACCTACATAACGAGGTCCATTTAAATAAAGAGCTTTTCATTTTTCATTATAGCGTTACGGCTTGGAGTGTTGAAGATAGGAATTAGAATAAAATAAAACCCTGCAGGTATGAAACCGTTCCCTGAAAATATTGGGAGTGCCTAAGATGTTTAAAAAGTATAGATACGTCGCATCGCACACGCTCGAGAATGGCAACAAAAAAGTCAGGCAATTGCCAGATTTGTATTCAGTCGGAAACGCTCTGGCGGGCGTTTCAGCTGGCCACTTGACTTCATTGCAATGTTTTAAGTTACCGTTACAAAACAATTTAAATTTCATAGTTATTCAATTTGACTGTTGGCAATAAGCGCGCGAAAATGCTCTGCGCCGATGAGTGCTGGGTATCAATCGATACGTAACTATTGGTATATACGGTATATTGATCTCAGGTTTGCGTAATAATTTGTCACTTTTGTTTCGCGATCTAAATAAATAACAGTACGTACATACGAGTATACGACTACTTACGCCACTTTAAAATACAATTATGTTCATGTATAACCTGACTGTATTTATCACATCATTGGAGAGTATATCTGAATTCAGATTTCCGAAAAACTATTGAAGGGTTGTAAAGTTTTCTCTGATATGTAAATTATATTAATAAATGGATTCCTAATATGGCCACAAAGACAGAACGTTTAAAAGAAGTACTTAGAAAGTAGTTAGGAAAAGTCTAATATAAATTATTACAGGACAGAGAAACAAGATTAGGCATTTAAAGATTTAAAAAAAATCAGAGGAGTTTAAAGTCTGTTGACAAAGCAACATATATTTTTTTAAATACAGTTCCATATTGGTCTTAAATGGCGAAGTGGGACGGAAAATCGGGATATACTTAAACGACTCAGAATAAGCCAGAACAAGGAGAAAGATATGAAGGAATCATTTTATGAATATTTAATGATGAAAAAAGGGACAAACATTCCGATGTAAAAAAATAAATAATAATAATATGAAAAGGATGATTCGGAAATAAGATATAGGTTACAGAAAAAAATAGAAAACAATAAGCAGACCGAAAGAGGAGAGCTGGAAGTCCTGAAATAAAAATATGGAAACTTTATGTAAAGGCAGTTGAAAAGACAAGCAAACTGGCGTCGACATTAAATCCGACGCCACATATTGTAGGAAAGAGTTGTAGGTGGTGATATCACAGTAACGAACAGACAAGACAAAGTTTTATTTTAAAAAAAAGTAAAATATAGAAGTCTTTAGAAGAAGATTTACCAGGTAAAGATTCCTGGTACCAAGGGACCTCAAAATTAATAATAAGAAAGGGATGTAGTGTTTGTATCTATAAAATAGATATGTACATTGTCTCACGTACACCAGTGGTGAGGTTAGCTGTCAATCTGACAGTTGAGTTGCGAACTGGGTCGAGATTGGACGTGCGCCTGCACTGTGACTGGGTGTAATGGTGAGCCAGTGAATTATCCATTGAGGTAAGATTGAGGGTCCTACAGGAGCATTAAAAAATTTGTTTGTAAAAATGTAAATGTTTTCCGGTCCCAAATACATGTGACAACGTTTATTCTAAATATAGAGGTTTTTTTTCCGATTTTTATAAACAAAGTTTTTATTTCTACGTTTTTGGTTTTGAAGGCCTTTTTTTATTAAAAAATAATTTATTTTTTGCTTTTTAGTGTTTTAAGTAGAGAAATTTTTCAGAAAACTACTTCGAGATCTTTTAGACAAACAAGTAATAGAACTATTACGATATCATCGACGTCAATTAAATAGACATTATTAGGGATAACTCAAAAATACTCGTCAGATGTCGATCAAATTTAAAAGGACTACATGACAAACACCAGCTTCCGCGCGTAGAAGGTAGTTTCAAATTCGGTACAGTAAAGAGTGGGGTAGCATTAATAAAAAAAATACAGTCGAATAGAGAACAGATAAATATAAATCTATAATTAATTTTGTCAGAACGAATAACTATACACATATTGAGAAATATACCTATAGAAAAAATATTAAAGCAAACAATACATAATATAGTTGAGTCATTTAACATCAACATCAATTAACGTAAAACTGAGCTTGATCTTAACTCGACGCTCATTGTTGCAGGCTGAAGAGGGTCTTGTGGTGCGCTTGCGCATGGAAGCAGTGCGGCTTCCGTGTGCCGGACAGGCGTTAAGAGCCAGAGATGGAGATTCTTTGGGATCCCCGCTACTCGCTTCTTGGGATGGGCCAGACAGTTCCGCCGTGGTAAGAACTTGAAAACTGAAAATATTGCATGACGAAACAAATAAATAACTCCGATTCAATACTGATTATTTTATAAATTTTTTTTCGGATAATAATTTGCTATCCTGCTCCCGGTTTTATAATAAGCGTTATGTTTCCTCCAAAGTTTCCTCTTTCCCTCTTCTCGATCAGCCGTCATTTCAACTTTATCAACATAAATATCTTTCATCACACAGTATATTCATCTTTCCTTCGATCTTTCTCTTCTTCTATACCTTTCCACACTCATTTGTCCCATACTCATTATAATTCTCCACATTAGATCATTATCGATCTATCTTTCTGCCAATGGTGCCACTTCAATCTATGTATTCGGTCATTTGTCAAGTCTAAACGTAGGCCTTGGTAGAGGTAGATTGACGATCTGGTAAGGGTCGCGGGAAGCCGCTGGATAGACCAAAACCCCGACGTTTGGAGATCCTTGGGAGAGGCCTTATCCAACAGTGGGCGTCTCTCGGCTGAAATGATGATGATGAAATGTAGGCTTGAAAACACTGTTCTCTGTTACAGATAAAACAATTAATATAACGATATATTTTTGTTCAAGTTATTTAATTATTGTCTTTCTATAAACCTTACAAGAAAAGTCTTTCCTTTCTTTTTGCTCTGTGGAACCTCCGCACCGTAGACTCTAAATTATCATCATCATCACAATCGCTTTTTCTAGGTCCAATCTAAGACAAAGACTCTAAATACACTTCACTATATTCCACGCAGGTTGGCGATGTAGAAACTACAACTGATAGTACTGGCGTCATGGAAATATCTGGTGGCCGCCACATTCTGGTCGAGCTCCGGTCGTCGGACACCAGTGAACGGTGCGCTGGTGGTTTTTTGGCACACGCTAGTCAAGTTGGTGAGTTGTATTTGATACTATTGATGTTTTTGTAAGCGACAATTCAGAGGAGATCCATTAGATTTGCCATGTGGTTTATGTGAAACTTCTCTACGTTTCACAGATTTTTATTATATCTTAGAAACAAAGCATTCAATACGGCTTTCAATGGTATACACTAATAATTTGCATTTACAATTACACAGTATACTGGGTGTAAAAGACATGAACAGTCAAACGAGAACCATGTATTCTATACATCAAAATAAGACATATTTCAAAAAAATTATTGCTGGGAAATGATTTTTATTTTTTGGTGTTAAAAAAATTGCAATTTGTACTGCGCAATATAAAGGGCTCAACTCGCACGCCACTCGCACGCAACTCGCAAAACCGCGATAATTTTGCCAGACGGTGGCCCCGTTCGTTAGTGTCCGTGCGCATCGAGTGAGCTACATTGAACGCTAACGTTTTAAAGCCATTTTTTTATGAAATACTAAAAAAAATGATAATGTTTCTTTGAACAATAATTAAGAAATAACGTATAGAATACGTTTTCATAAAAAAAAATTATAACTTTGACCTTCAATAAAATCGTAACTATCAATTTCCCAGGTATAGTCTAAAGGAAGAAAAATGTTATGATGGTGAGCAGAATACATGGTTCTCGTTTGACTGTTCATGTCTTTTAAACCCTGTATATAACTCGGAAATTCAATTACATATAAAAACCCAGTGACGCTGAGAAGGCCATCAGCTACCATCAGCAGTAATGACTAATAAGTTACAACAAAAAATAAGATTACAAACACAACACAACAGACAGCGTACCAATACACAAATCATCTACTAAAAATATGTATGTAGGTATTTAGTTGTGTACCTATTGACTCAAATCGGTCTAAACAACGACTATTTTATCGCAGAACCTATCAGAAATGCGTCAGCCGCTTGGGCGGTTGTCAGTGGTGCTACGTGGTGGAGGGGTGGTGGCGGTGCTAGAGGAGCTGCAGTAGCCCTGGCAGCTACAGCAGCGCTTGCAGCGTTATGCTTAGCGCTGCATTCAGCGCATCGCACCAGAGCTTATCAGCGAGCGGCCGATAAAGAATCTTTGACAGATAGCGACGGTAAGTGGATTAGAAATAGCAGTAAAAAGTTTTTAGGTATATGTCGGGTACGCTGCCTCGGTGCAGTTCACGACATCGGCAACCTCTACATAATCGATTGTATTGAAAACCTCCATCAACTGGTCACAACATCGATGATTCACTATATCGATGGTACAATGATCGACAAACTGTTTTATTTGGTAAACAATTCACACACTACAATCCACCGCGCCGTTTTTTATTACGGTATGTTATATGATTTGGCTGGGACATCATATCGACTGTACCTACGTCTGTTAATAATAAAAATAAATTAGTTTATTTCGATCAACAATGAGTCATTTGTAAAACCGGATAGGCTATTTTCGGTTTGGTTAGGTTACAAATTATTTAGGTTAGGTGATCAAAACAGTGAGAAGACCGTTCAAAAGATCTACTTCAACTGTCGATATAACGTACCATCGATATGGTGAACCGAAGTAATCCATGGAACGTTTTTGATACTACTCTTCTACTTTTTGATACCGCGCTGCCTACTTACCGAGAGACCTGCCCGCCTAGCATGACCACCGAAACATGATATGATATACCCATTTATCGCTTTGAACTGTCAAAAATCAGGATATAACCGCCAACTTGATAGAAGCTGCGAACATATTGGCTTAAACATGTTCGCAGTTTCGATAAAATTTCAAGATGGCGGTTATATCCCATGATTTTTGACAGTTCAAAGCGATAAATGGCTATATCATATCGTGTTTCGGTGGTCATGCTAGGCGGGCTGGGTTCGAAATGTTCGAATCTGAGTAAAATTTGATAGTGAATATCTAATTCACCCGGAGTCCCGGACTACTGAGATGGTCTTCTTTATTGAAAATGCTCTAAAAGTATCTCAAAAGTTTCCTACGTTATAAAATTAGGTGTGTCAGTTTTCGTTACATTTTATCCTCACCATTCACGGTAGGCCTTGTTCATTAATTAAGATTGACAAGTACCTGCTCTTTCCGGTATAAACACCGATACCTAATTAGCTAATGTTATTCAATTTGTTTGTTACGTAATTGAATATCACAGGGAATCAATTGGGGCAAAAAGCCGTAGAGAAGGTATTAAAATTTCAATAACAATGCCACTTTTACCTTAAACATATAATATAATAATAATAAACAATTTTATTGCACACAAAATAGAAAAATACACAATACACATGGACGAAAAGAAACAGTACAAACATATAAATAAATAGGTAAGGAGAAACTGGAAGAAAGAAAAATAGACCGCGTAAATGATTTACAAAACCACACGTAGACTTATTGATGTTAAATTTTGTTTGGTATAATTTGAAACGTTTGAAAATACCAAATTAAATTGAATCCGAAAGACATGAAAAACCTTTCCTGCTGGTCCCATCTCAGCGCTTATCATGACAGATTTTTTTTCTTGTCTTACATTTCCTTTTTAATTTAGTATAAATATCAAATATTTCATAGAGGCTGTCAAGAATGTTGCAATTAAAGATAAAACTCCGAGAAAACTAAATGGAAAATAGAATATATCTTAGACAAAGAATCCAGAAAATATACACGTGTCGTAAAAGGTAAGAATGAGTGATATGAAACAACAAAGTTGACAAGAGAAAATATAAACAAGTCTATACCTCTTCTAACAAAGAACAAATCGAAATAGAAAACAGCAAAAAGTTTTTTTTACTTGTTTTTATGTAAAAAATGCTTAGACTTCCGCTTTGTCTCAAGTCTTTTTACACCTTCTATATAATTATGTTTTTGCGTTTTTGCTTTAGTTTTTAAGGTTTTTGTTAACTGCGGGGAAGCTTGCTTTCGTCTCATCTAATATTAAAGCTGAAGGTGGAAGAACTAACGTCACCAATTGATTTCACTTTATTGTTACTAAATCAGAGGATTTTTCAACAATTGGGCGACTGGGTCCCCTAGGAAATCACCTTGATATTTACTGAAACATTTTTTCGTGTTCTTGCTGCCGCCAAAAATGGCCACTTGAAGTACAGAGCAAAAAGTAATATACTGTGGTTCAATAAATATTACAAGTGTTTTCATATGGGACCATCCTTGGTGTAAAGCTATGTCCAAACCTGCACACGTGCACGAGCCGTGCGGTTCCCGTGCCTATTGAGAACATCACGGTAACACGGTAATGTATTACCGTGACATTAATCTTTATTTGAGTCTAGTTTCAGCTGATTGACTCCTAAAAATTGTTCTATAATAAGGTGAGCAATTAAGTAGAGATTTCCACTCAAAACTAGCTTTACGTGATTGGAGTTCAAATGCTTCTTGAGACGCGTTCTATAATACGGGCCTTAGACCATAGATTTTTGTTTACTGACGTTTATAGATTGGCAATGAATCGACTAGGGCGAGACCAAAAATTTCACCAATGTGTGAGTAATGCGTATGTGTGCGTGAAAAATAGTACAACAGTCGGACAGTTGCTGTCTTTTCTACGTGACTGACAGGCCGACTTGGACCGCCTGCGTGGACGTGAAATGATCTCGCTCTAATATACGCGTTAGTATGTTCTTTCTCTTTCACATTGCCGATCTAAAGTTTCCTATATCTATGGCTTCGACACCTTCGCGAACGGTTCGCGTTCATGTAATAATGTAGTCGCGTTCATGTTCGCGTTCATGTAACAAATTTACACGACGAACACAACGGCAGTGCGATTCGCAAGCAGTTCACGAACGGATAAAGTTACGCGCGCGTTGAATTTGACGCGTCCAATATCCGTTCGAGCCGTCCGCAGGTCTGGACAGAGCTTAAGATTTTTAATATAAAAAACGTGGCTCACTTATTGAAAATTGGATTTTGGAAAATTTGTGTTGCTACTTGAACCGCTTCTCCTTAAATACCGTCATTCTTTAAATTTATTCCTCAATCATTTCAATGAATGTGCCTTTCTTTTATCTTAGCATGCTCAGCGTCATTGGAAATGGGAGCGGCTACAGGTGGCTCTCGAAGCACACTCCTGTCCGAAGTTGTCGGGGGTGGAGTCTCTTTGAGGCGGCTATTGCCTTCGGGGAAGACTCGCCACACGCGTCTCCGAGACTCCGACAGAGTATCCGAAAATGTAGATCACAGGTATGTTTGGCAATCAACTGAAATTCCTTCTTCAATATTTGAGCACACTTCTAAAGATGAATTAGAAATATAAAAATAAATGTATGACAAATTATTGTAAAGTTTTTACATCTTTTTATTACCAAGCAGAAAAATTAGGTACTCTACTTTAGTATTATTATTTATAACTAAAATTATCCATAACCTGTTTTAATAGATAATATAATGATTTTTACGAGTTTATGTCTAGAGCGTTTTATATAATAGGGATTAAAGTATGAAATTGACGATATTTTCCTCATTATTCATTAGTGTATAACTCCTTTAATACAATAGCTATGTGCATTTTTTTTTATTTTAAACTTCATTACAAGGACTTATATTAATGAATAAAATTTTATCCTTATTTTTATTTTTTTCACTAGAAATACATCTTCAAAACCAGCTCGTCCTGAGAGGTGTCCTTCTCCGTCATAAAAATATGAATATTATTTCACAGTATAAATTCTCAATTTTTTTCTCTAAGTATCGTATAGCTTAATGTCGTCTTAATATATCCACAAATTTACACAAAATTTAGATATGTGGTTCCTTAAAAAATCGCAAATATAATTGTATGGAAAAATTAACTATCCTTAAATTCTTCATACAAAACGGCAATTTCATACTTACACCCCTAATATCTACTGCAATCGATTCTACTAATCAGTAGGTATATACCTATTGTGTGGATAAATTAGACTTATTCTCTCAGCTTATCAGGCTGATTTTATTTATAATTCACATGCAACTCTGATGTCGGCTGCGCGATGAACTATGAGTTTTGGGACTTAGTTCTACCTATAGTCCAGTCAACAAGTTCAAAAACGTGAAAAATAGAGATAAAGCTCCTAAAAATATGAGCAATAGCTCATTGGATTCGGAACGACCTCTAGAAAAATGAGTTTTGAGGATTTTACTGCACGTAAAAAATTGCAATTGTTATTAACAAAATAAGATGAAAAAAAAGAGGTATTTACGTTTTTGTTAATAACTCATAAACTATTAATATTTACGATATTTGGAAAAAAGGTCCTTAAAGAGGAGGAAATTTCCGAAAAAAAAGTCCCAGCTCCCGGAACTCTACCTCTATTATTTATAACTTTAATTTAACGCTGAAAATAGGGCTCCGCGCAGCCATTACGGCATGGGCGCACTGCCGTTAAAGACAGTTTCTTACATAAAATTATTTTTTATAGTAACAAATATGAATTTAAAAATTTAAATAAATTATGGTGTCATCCAGATACTTGAAGGAATATATTCCCGTTGGAAAAATTTTTTTTAATTAATTTTTCAAAAAGTTATGCAATTGTTAATTAACGAATTTTTTTCCTATCTCCGTTTTCATAAATGACGGCATAAAAATTTAAATAATAAACCTATAAATTTTTGGCTCTGTGGAGCTCTTCTTATATATATACTTAACAAGATCCCGCGATAAAAATTTATTAAAGTTAATTATTTTGTTTATAACAATTTTTTAAAGTTAACAAAAAATGAAAAGTCTAAGAAATGTTATTAAAAAAATTTTTTTAAACAAATGTTATATTATTGCTGCTTTCTTATCCAACAATGGCATTAAGTAACATCGGAAAAAATTTTTTTACATCATTTGTTAAGAAATTGTTTATAAACAAATAGACAAGTTTAATATTTAAAGATATATTTTTTTTATCATTATATTGTCTTGGCAAAATAATGATTTTTAAAAAAAAAAATTTTTCTTAAATAAATTTTTTTAATGTTTATAATCGTTTTTTTTTATATTTCGATTGTTTAAATAATTAGTTAAGGAATGATTTTCTCTTTAAAAATCATAATTGGCATTTCTTCATAGGTAAATAGAAAAAAATTTTTTTTTTATCAATAATTTCATTGTTTGTTAACTTAACAATTTGTTATAAACAAATTCTAACTACCGTCATATTTTTTTTCTAGAGCTAAAAAAAATAACAAAAACAGCCATATATATCAAAATACTAAAAAAAAATTTTTTCTTTTTTTTATAACGCTTTTAAATATTACACGATTTTTAGTATTTTGATATATATGGCTGTTTTTGTTATTTTTTTTAGCTCTAGAAAAAAAATATGACGGTAGTTAGAATTTGTTTATAACAAATTGTTAAGTTAACAAACAATGAAATTATTGATAAAAAAAATTTTTTTTTCTATTTACCTATGAAGAAATGCCAATTATGATTTTTAAAGAGAAAATCATTCCTTAACTAATTATTTAAACAATCGAAATATAAAAAAAACGATTATAAACATTAAAAAAAATTATTTAAGAAAAATTTTTTTTTTTAAAAATCATTATTTTGCCAAGACAATATAATGATAAAAAAAAATATCTTTAAATATTAAACTTGTCTATTTGTTTATAAACAATTTCTTAACAAATGATGTAAAAAAATTTTTTCCGATGTTACTTAATGCCATTGTTGGATAAGAAAGCAGCAATAATATAACATTTGTTTAAAAAAATTTTTTTAATAACATTTCTTAGACTTTTCATTTTTTGTTAACTTTAAAAAATTGTTATAAACAAAATAATTAACTTTAATAAATTTTTATCGCGGGATCTTGTTAAGTATATATATAAGAAGAGCTCCACAGAGCCAAAAATTTATAGGTTTATTATTTAAATTTTTATGCCGTCATTTATGAAAACGGAGATAGGAAAAAAATTCGTTAATTAACAATTGCATAACTTTTTGAAAAATTAATTTAAAAAATTTTTTCCAACGGGAATATATTCCTTCAAGTATCTGGATGACACCATAATTTATTTAAATTTTTAAATTCATATTTGTTACTATAAAAAATAATTTTATGTAAGAAACTGTCTTTAACGGCAATGCGCCCATGCCGTAATGGCTGCGCGGAGCCCTATTTTCAGCGTTAAATTAAAGTTATAAATAATAGAGGTAGAGTTCCGGGAGCTGGGACTTTTTTTTCGGAAATTTCCTCCTCTTTAAGGACCTTTTTTCCAAATATCGTAAATATTAATAGTTTATGAGTTATTAACAAAAACGTAAATACCTCTTTTTTTTCATCTTATTTTGTTAATAACAATTGCAATTTTTTACGTGCAGTAAAATCCTCAAAACTCATTTTTCTAGAGGTCGTTCCGAATCCAATGAGCTATTGCTCATATTTTTAGGAGCTTTATCTCTATTTTTCTCGTTTTTGAACTTGTTGACTGGACTACTAGTCAATTAAATAATTATTGCCTCGAATATTAATCATGTACAATATGCAGTTAATTATAATAATAATTTATTGAACCATAACCATAAACAAAGATGTACAAACTGTTTACATAGGATTCTCAAACTATGGTTGTATAGTTGCATGCAATAACCTATTTAAGCCCCTGGCTCCTAAACTAGGATAATCCTGTATCTTAGGTACCAGTGATTCCTCTTAGAAAATGCATAGATAGTATGTTATAATTTTCGGTTAACAAGCCAAAAGTGATAGTCCGGATGTAATAAATAATAAAAGTAGAAAAAACATCAAACAAAAAATGTAACAATGGATAATAAAGTATAATATGTAATTATGTTGTGTAATTAAATGTAACAATGGATAATAAAGTATAATATGTAATTATGTTGTGTAATTAAAGTACCAAATACATTCAATTTAACGCAGGTAACAGCTACATTAAAAACCTGGAGAAGTAATAAATCGATTTGAAATAGCAATCCCACTATACTAATATAAATAATAAATACGTTTGAACTCCTTAAAATTCGCAATCAAACGAAAGTGGGAAAAGTGCCCGCCGCTTACGTAAATCGTAATATTTTTATCCGATTATAAAATATTCACCGCGTTTTTCGCGAAAGCAATCTCCATAAACGTAAACAACAACTTTGTCGATTTCAATATACTTACCTCTCAAAGTTTCCAAGTGCCGTATTTTTTTTAATTAACGCGTATTCCCCCTCGGAAACAGGGCAATTACAAAGCCAGCTCATTAATCGTACTTTTTGTCTATTGTTTTAGCACGTACCGCTTGGAGGCAGTTCTGATGTAACTTGTCTTGTTTAAGACACTCACGTTCCCTGTGAATGTTGAGTGTTGTTTAATTGCTATAAAGAGCTCAATTACGATATTTGTATGTAGTTTTCTACTGTTACGGGAACGGGGAGTGATATTGGTTTTGTTATTGTTGTTCATAATGAGTTGCATATCGGTTTAACTTTATTCTGTAAAAGTTAAAGTATTTAATTGTGGAGTAAGCGTCGATTTGCGTAGTTAGATTGCTAATAATATCGATGATTTTTTTTTATCGGAGTGGAATCCGCTTACGGACGATACCCTAAACCGCTGGCTAGTGGACCAGCGGACCGTTGGCTAGACGTGGGCCTGTGCAGTCGTCGCCCAGCGCCTGACACGACACTGGGAATTCGTGCTAAACCACTCCAGTTTCCTCCATGCCCTTACTGGAGACGACCCGGGGTTTGCCGAAGCATTTCACCGAGCCACCTCCGGGAATATCGATGATACCCAGGAGAAATTATATTTTAATTTTTTTTTAACAAAGTGCTTTATAGAGGATCGATCTTCCTTTACAATTATTTGGAGGGGTGAATATATTAAAAGATAACAACACATCAACTCCTTACTGTCGAATTTCTTCAGTTCATTATCATATCAAGACTACATCAAAAACGTTTTTGATTTGATTTCTCTTTCCTCTGCGCGGCGAAAAGGACATCTCCCAAAGAGACTTCTCAAAATCCTTTAATGAACCTTGGGCTCTTCTTCATTGGCTGACCCACCTTGCCGCCGGCACCGACTTCGGTGGACGGCGTAAAAAAACGATACTCTTACGTTCTGTAGCCGATACGTAACCATATCGCATCTTTCCCTTTCCGAGTTGATAAGTGTACTGCGACCTTTATGAGTACACTGATATTGGTGTCGGGCCTGGCCGGCCAATGAAGAAACACCTAATATGCGGTGTATTTTTTATGTGTCATGTGATGATGGATCGCGCGATCAAGTGACTAAATAGACCTCGAGCATATAGTTTAACAAATTACTGAAATGTTGTACCGAGTAAAGCTAATCTTCCGAATTTTTGTTAAGTATTTTAAATATACTTATACCGTATCTATGCGTTAGCATTCGTTTATCTATAAGACGCGCAACAGTTATTCTTGAACAAGATCTGTAAATAATCGGACGGGGATTAAGTTCATCGTAGCAAATGAACGAAATTGTAATTCTCTGACGACATTGGCGTAGGGAAAGTTTTGAGATTTTGAATTATTTATTCATTGTTTCCATCATGTTACACTCATTTGAATAAAAATGGGCACCGGGTCCCATATAACGTTATGTGGGAGTAAAGCATGATTTACACAGTAGCTTCTATGGGGAAGCGAAGATTTTGCTGGAATCATCCGGGTGGCTCCTTAAAACTTGTTGTTTTACCCCGCACATTGACACTATCATCAATTCAAAACTTTACTTTCTTCTTAAACTGAGGCCTAGCCAAAATTGGGAAGTTTGTATGAAATTAATAATGGTGCCCATTTTTACTTTATCGCATACGTAGTATAGAGGAAGTCTTGTAATCGTCAAAAAATTCGACCTCGAGATTTTGAGGGATTTACACGTTTTGGACCTCCCCGAGTCCAAAAATATTTTTTTGGAATTATATCTGTGTGTGTGTTTGTGTGTGTGTCTGTGCGTTAGCACGATAACTCGAGCATGCTTTAACTTATTGCAACCAAATTTAACATACGTGTATAACATCAAAATATAAGGTTTCTATCAAATTTTGAGCCGATGATCACGAAAGTTAAGCAACCAAGTGCGCGGTCGGTACTCGGATGGGTGACCAAAATTTAACATGCAGGTATGACATCAAAATATAAGGTGATTGAAACCTTACTTTGAGTCGTTTCCGGTATACGAGAAAGTCAAGGGGAGACCGCTCACGATTTTTTTGCACCACACTCTATTTTTAGTGACGTAACCGCCCATTTTACAATCATAAATTAAGTTTATTTCTAGTTCTAATATTTATAAACGTGTAATGTTAAAGACCACGGAACCACCGTGTCTGCTCGTGCTTTGTGGTTGGCGTAGAATAAACAATATTCAAGCTTATTAAATCGGAAATTTATTTAGAAACCGTTCTACACAGGGAAGAAGAAGACGACCAAACGGATGTCGAAGCAGACGCGGGTGATAATGGTAGCGTGGTGAGTGCACGAAGTGCCGCGAGCCAGGCCACGATCACCCCGGAGACTGTGTCGTCGAGTAGCGCTCCTGTAACACGGAGCAACGTCCCTCCATCGCCGCTTCGTCGGTCGCACACCGTCACCGTCACATCAAACCCCAGTGTGTCTACTTCGTCGAAGGTAACAAGTATTTTATGTAATAATTTAGTTCGACACGAAAGGAGAATGCCCATACCTGCCCACAATGCGCAATAAAAAGGAAAAATATCGACCTGCCTCAGGCGGAAATCATTTAATTTACTTATTATTATTTAAATTTTCCAATACAATTTTTAATTTAAATTTGTTCAATTAATTTAATTCAATTCAATGTTTAAATTTTATACACAATTTTATAATTGATATGTTTGTGTAACAATTTAGTCACTAACATAGTACATAAGTTGTGTATACTAACAATCTATGGACCCCTGATGTCTGAAATTAAAAACATTTTATTTATTTATTTTATTTTTTAATAACCAAATATACTTCAAAAATAATCTAACGAGGTATGGTTTGTTATGGTTTATTTTTTATATCAAAGCGGAGTGGTGTTAAAAAGTTACATTTTTAATTTTAACGCTACGCTGACTTCCTACTACTTACATATTATTTACCCTTTACTTGGAAGGCAAAAGAATGTCCTATGAGCTGCATGTTTAGTTAGTTTCATTAAAAAACGATCGTATTTAAATTATTAGCTACAAGGCTATCCAATTAAGTTTAATAATATTGTTTTACCTTAGTTTTATCTCGCAAAACGAACTTTTAAAAACAAAATTAAAGAAAGAAAAAAAACGTGGCTGTATGTGCTAGACCCCTTTGCTTTCCCTTTAAATAGGGACAATTCAACAACAAAAAACTACCGATATCATTGTGTCAATTATTTTAATTTAATGTAGGTGACTAATTACAATTATAATTTCTCAAAACTTACCAAAAATAATTTAATGATATTTTCCTCATAGAAATTAAAGATTTTTCCCAGTCTTTGGCACTCATTTCATTAAAGCGCAATCATGGCCCAAGTCGACAAAAATCCATTAATTCTACAAATTCTTTGCCCTAATCGACAAAAATCCATTAATTCTACAAATATTCTAAAAAAAGATTCGTTTGACCTGTTTAAGTCCATTTAAAACTTCAGAAACTTGCCTGATCCCCAATTTTGCTTGAAACCTTACCGACAGAATCAGAATACTACGTATTGATAGTGTTATTGGACTGCTGTGTTCTCTATGTTTCTTCCTCGGAACGGATGCTTCATTTTCGATTGGTTAACCTTTTTTTTGTTGACGGGGAGGTCAAATGCATTTACGCATCGTCCCTGCGGGGTGGTGCCAATCGCTGGGGATATGTGGGACTCGTGGTAAAGGCGTTCCCTCTATACCCATTAAACATCCTCCCCGGCCTGACCTTCAGTGCGCTATTACGGGACGGCTCGGGATCTGCGAATGTGAGCGCAACTACATCGTCACCGTCCCAACGCTGCCCGTATAGGCACTCCTTGCAGTCCTTGCAGGACGTGCCAGGTCGAGCACCACCAATTGTCCTCCTAACGAGGACAGTGGGAGCAGTCATTGGACAGCATCTAGGGGACTTTGGGCGCCGTCGTGGCCCTGAAAAGGGCTGTCCGGAACTATCCGTGATGGCGAAACATAAACGATGGCATGTGACTTCGAATGCCAAGGGAAGGCACTTGACATCAAAAGCCACACACCGCCCCCACCAAGTTACCAGGGTCCACTCCGAGGAGGCTTCCGGACGTGGACCCCTTCGATTGGTTAACCTAACTTATCTTAGTGTAGAGTGGTAAAGCACAGAAGATTAGACATTTGAATTTGGAGCGCCAGTCATTTTGATATATTTTCAATATTTCGTATCAAACTTCTATATCATACTATTCCGTTATTCGTTTCTATTTCCATCAGGTCACATCACCACCTCAAACAACTAATACTGAGATAGTGACAGCTGACCTGAGCACCAGTGCTAGCACTGTGAGCGAGAGAGACAGTTGCAGTGAAAAAGACAAAGACAGCTTATGGGAGAAAGATCGTAGTGAAAGCAGAGCATCGTCATCTACATCAGCGGCTACGCTTACCAACGTGAGTGGTAGTGTTTAGAATGCTTACTTTGATAGATGTAGTATGAATTGGTTACAGAAAGTATTATCATAATCAGAACTATTGAAGCAGGTACATTTTTTGGACTATTTTTTTTTTTTGATTCAACGAAACCTAACTATTTATCTAAATATTATATATGAAATCTAAATATTCATTGCACTGTTTTAACACAATTTTTTCACATATTTATAACAATGTTCAACTAATGACCTCCTTTAACTATCTAAATATATAAAAAAGAAAACTGACTGACTGACATATCAACGCACAACCTAAACCGCTGCGTCTAGAGATTCCAAATTTGGTACGTAGGTTCCTTATGAGCTCCAGGGGTGCTAAGAAAGGATTTTTGGAAATTCACCCTCGAAGGTGGTGAAAAGGGGGTGAAAAATTTGTATGGAAATCCATCATTTTTAAAGTAAAATCCATAAAAATTGGTACATGGCCTCTCAGTTAGAAATTAAGTAAGAGGTATTAGAAAATTTAATCTATAAGAGGGTAAAATAAGGGATGGAAGTTTGTATGGAAATCCCTCATTTTTAGGATTCCGTACCTCAAAAGGAAAAAACGGAACCCTTATAGGATCACTTTGTTGTCCGTCTGTCTGTCTGTCAAGACCCTTTATCTCAAGAACGCGTGGACGTATCAAGCTGAAATTCACATGAAATACTCAGGTCTATTGTCCCTTTAAGCTGTGAAAATATCAAACTTCTAAGCCAAGCCAATCAAAAGATACAGCCGATTATGTCGATATTTTCAACAAATTTCCGACACTCGCAAAGGAATCAAAACCTACAGGATTACTACAGGATACTTCCCGTAAACTCAGAATCTTGAAATTTGGCACGAAGCATTGTCATATAATGCAAATATAGGAAAAATTGCGAAAATCACATTTTTTTAGTTATATAATATAATAAAAATATTTTAATAAAATGGAACTTACTACCTTATTTCTCACGAACGAATAAAGGTATCAAATTGAAATTTATACCAAATACCTAGGTCTATTGTCTCTTTAAGCAGTGAAAAAATCAAACTTCTAAGTTAACGCGATCAAAAGATACAGCAGTTTATACCGAGGAACCCTCGGTGTGCGAGTCCGACTCGCACTTGGCCGGTTTTTTAAAGTAAAATCCATGAAAATTGGTATATGGCGCTCTGGTTAAAAGAAATAATAAGAACATTTAAATGCTGCCCGAAGTAACTATTCTACGCGGACGATGTCGCTGGCAAAATCTAGTATATACATAAAATTCAAAGTCCTGACAAATTGACCGAGATATCAACGCACAGCCCAAACCGCTAAATCTAGAGACTTGAAATTTTGATGAATGTCTGCACCTTATACAGTGCAGACATTCACTATGAAAGGATTTCTGGTAATTCCACTCCTAAGGGGGTAAAATTTCCACGCGGACGAAGTCGCGGGCGGAAGCTAGTTCCTTATAAAGTACCACTATAATATTAATCAATTTGCAGATTTCATATATGATAAGTGAAATTGAGATTAGTTTTGAAATAAGATATTAAGATTTCTTTACAGAACATCATTACTGTTACAAAACTAAGCATCAATTTCGCGATGGAAACTCATTGAAATACAATTTGAGATGTTGACTTAAACTTTTATATGTATGATTTATGTAAAATATTGTTCCAGGGCTGGTATTCCCCTGCACTGAATGGAGTTGCATCAGCAAAAATCCGAGATAACCCCAAGCACACGAAGGAAAGCTGCAACCGTCGGCTTCTGAGATCTGACCTGAGTCTCACTTCGCACCCTGAAATGGAAATAGATTATTACGACTACGAAGTAAACAATGCTGGTAAGTTAGCGAACACCAAGTTGGCTTATAAAGAAAAATACAATAATTTAGCATTTTTTGTTCACGTATATTTAATTCATATAGTCTGTAAGTAATTTAATTTGAAATTCTCAATTGCTTTATTTGATGAAATTGTATATTTTATTTTCAATGTTATTTTAATTTTAATTGTTATTTATTTAACAATTTTTAACTTTATTGACAAGAGTGTAATTTAATTTCTTGATTTATTTTTAATATTTTCTTAAGTTGTTTAGAGGATTAATTTTCTTAAATTGTTTATGGACCTGGTCTGAAATATTTTTTATAATCATGTCTTAAATGTTATTGTCTTAGGTTCCGTTCCTGGTTCGTATTTGGGAATGGACCCAGCATTCCTGGTGTGGATTCCGCCGCTCGAAGAAGGAGATATTATCAAAGAAATAGACGAAAATAAAGCTCCAATCTATGAGGTACTTAATAAATATTAAATGGTTTACTTACATTTGTCGCAGACAATTGCAACTTTTATTAAAATACATAAGAAATATTGTCTATAGGTGTGACAATATTTTTGTCCAAAACTTTCCTAACTATATTTAAAGGTGTTGTACAAATAAATATAATTATAATAAAAAAATACCCTTAACTGTCCTTCAAAACGTACATTATTGACAAAACCTTAATAAAACATTATTGCTACAGGAAATTCTACCACAAGAGCTTCACCCAGACCCTGGAAGCAACACTGAGTCTCCAGAAGAAAAACCAACATCCAGCACTCTAAAACGAAACTCCGATAATCGTTCAAATAAATCTAACGAGTCCAACAAATCCATCCGAAAAGTCATTGATAGAGGCAACATAATACACCCGCTCAACTTCAGCATAAGCGATTTGCAAAACTCCCCTAAATTAAATAAGAGAAGCAAAAAGAAAAAAGATGAGGGTACAATAGCGATACAAATGAAAGATTTAACGCTAACCAGATCCCCAGTAAGAGTTCATAGAAAAGAAAATAGAAGCGATTACGATAACTCGTCAACATTAAAAAGAGTTAATGATAATGCTAGAGAAACTAATACGGATACATTAAAACGAACTGATTTTAACGATTTGAAATTCGCCGATGAAACGTCGGATTCGTCTAATGAAATCAAATTTGCGGACGATTCACCAGATAGTAATAGGCTTGTTGACAAATATGACGTAAAAGCGTAAAGTATTAATCATTGTAATGTTGTATACAATTTTATGCAACGTATCACGATTACCTGTCCAGTAAAATTAAACCATATTTTTTACCAATTACATCAAAAGTGTATCAGGTTACATATACATGTACACTTTATTAAGTCGACGATTTAATCATTTACACATTATATGGAATTAGATAGCCCAAAACTATTTCATTTCCATTGCCAAAGAGTTATGTAGTTAATCCAAAGATCATTTCCACTAGTTTTGATAAGGACCAATCTGTGAATAGTGTCATATTCACCTCTCTCATATCATCAAATCGTAAAGTGTAGCACGATATACCTATATATTTTTAAGATAAATTTTCATCTATCACTCACACCGAAATATTTATTGTAGGAACACATTTAGAGTTAAAAAATCGTGTTTTTAAGAAAAATGTTTCTCAATGGATGATGGTATAGTTGTAGTGTAAACAAAATGTCTGTTTGTAGAAATCACACAGTTATTTCTAGCTTTGCATTTTGTGAAAACGTTAAAAGCTTTTCATGTCGCACACACTTGGCTCGTGAAATTCCAGCTGCGAGACCCAGGCCGGGAAATTTTCCATATTTTCATTTAACTGCTTATTGTGTGTCAAATTTCAACACCTTCACTCTCGATACGCAATAACAACTGTAGTGTTCGTGACAGCTTCACAAACACTAGCGGTAGATCAATACTACGTTACTGGACAATTTTCCTTGAATCACTCATGACTTAAAGATTTCAATACATTTTTGTTATTTGCATTGTATCAATCTTGAAATTGTTTTTGGTTTCCATTTATTAAGCCGATACTGTTAGAATAAAATCGGTCATTAATTATAATCAATTTTTATTTTACCGTTGTTAATGTAAAATGGATTCAGTATTTCACTTCATTATACATAATGTACGGCAGTTTTTTACATTTATTTTCTCAGGTTTAGTTTTAATTGATGCTATTTTGATGACATCTTTAATTGTATCACTTCATAATAATTGTGATTTTACTTGATGTAATAAATTGTTTAAAATTTAGAAGACTGACATTTCGGGCAGTGCAATACTTCTAAATGATGTTTGGGTATTTTATGATGAGATACAGTATTCAACATTTTAGCAACAACAATTTTATCTAGTCACTTTCTTCTATGACAGAAGAATAGCATAATTGTTTATACTTCTATGTTTAACGACTTCGAGTATAATTTAAGTGAAATTAATTTAAAACGTTGCAATATTGCATTTATTATTTTAAAAACTTAGATTTAAGTTATAATTGTATTTAATTTATTTTAAAAGGAAATATTGAAAAGATTCTTTGTAATAACTTAGCCATTAAATATAAGATTGTTATTTTATATGTTTCTTTCTTGTTTGTGAAGACGCAATTAAAATGTTTTTATTTTATATTTGATAAAGTCGTTTCATTTTCTGTAAATACTTAGTCTAAGACTTTTGTCTCGTCTTTAGTAACTGTTGAGTGAAATATAAAACTGCCTACAATTAACCTAATGTCGTATAAACAAAAGGGTATCAAACTTAAAAAAAGTAGGTAAAAAACATTCAGAGAGTCAACAAACAAAAGCCAAAAAACCAGAACAGATGGTAACATCTGTTCTGGTTAGAGTGTAAACTCTAAGTAAACCCGGACAGCTGAGATGGCAGTTCGAGTAAAGTAGACCTTCGCTTTCATCTTAAAATTAAGTGAGAGGAAGACCAAGCGCTTTCACAACACTGAATAAAAAGTAAAAAATCGGGAGTGGTCTCCCCTTGACTTTTTCATATACCGGAACTACTCAACGACTCAAAAGTTGATAGAAAATTTATATTTTGATATCATATATGCATGTTAAATTTGGTTGCAATAAGTTAAAGCATAGGTACTCGAGTTATCGTGCTAACGCACAGACACACAAAGACATAATTCCAAAAACGGTATTTTTGGACTACAAAACATGTAAATCTGTCAAAATCTCGAGGTCGATTTTTTTGACGATTAGAAGACTTCATATACGAGAAAGTAAAAATATGACATGTTTATTTGTGTATACATGTTGCTTGGCATGTATAACATGCTCTATAAGAAGTGTTACCTCAGAGGAATGGGTGTATTCCTCTTAGACCTTTGCTAACAAAGGTAGTCATATAAACAATACGCTGTTAAAAACGCGAACCTGCTTCGCGGACAAGTTAGAGTGGCGCGTAATGCCACCTAATTCTTGTCCCCTAAATCTTCTATCTAACTGAAATCTGTAGAAACTGTAATAACATTACTAGTTACCAGACCTAGTTAACACTGATCTAGACCAAAGCAATATATCATCGACGTAAGTGCCCGGCATCCAACTTAATTAGGGCACATCAAGTCTCTGCTCGATATTAAATTCCCGCACGATCAATGTGGGATGACAGCGGAATAGGAAGTACCGACTGTTCATTGTTTTTTATATAGAAACTGGAGCATGACCGGAAATCGGAAAGAAATCGGAGACAGAGAATGCGGAAGCATTGATTATTTTAAATGATTTAGTAAACGCAGCAAAAAGGGCGATCTCTTATTTATAATTCGTGTTCAATGAGCGCTATCCAAATTTATTCTGTAGTCAAACTCAAATCGATTAATGTTTATGCATGCAGGTCATATTAAAATAATATTATAGATAGTAATGATAATAATACATAACTACCCAGTTTTGGTGTTGCAATTTTGGTGAGTACCGGACTGGCCTATTTTAAAGTTTTATCATTATCGTTAGTCATAAACATTAAAGACATCAATTATGGAATTTAAATGTGAGCGTTTCTCACACAGATAGATTCTATAAGTAAAATATAAGCTACCTGATGTGCGGAAATCCCTCATGTCAGTTATGAACTTTTATTTTAGACAAAGGTGACAAAAATGGAATACAGACAGACATTCTTGTAGTTATGAAACTGATACCGTAGCATATAGGTACTCAAGAAGGCTAGGAAAATTCTGGAGAAAACGGCCATCCGGTAGGATACACAACCCGAGGCTCAAAGATCTTCGGACTTAGCAAACTGAGCTTTTCCGACCTTTTCCGTGCAGCGGATTCCAAAATTCCGTTGATCCCATCCCCTCATCCGTGACGTTTACAAACCATACTTACAAAAACTTAACGAATGAATAAAGTTCATTGGCTGCTATATTTTGTAAGGAGAAAGGAGTACCTAATTCACAAGACTGGGGCAAATTTGAGCTTCAAATATGGACTTTATCGTAACCTTCTTAGTGTTGCAGAAAAAGGAAGATTATGTTTTAGGCACCTTTCGTAAACAATAACCTAATCCCTCAATCAAGAAATAGTTTTGGTTACGTTATAAATAATAGAAAAACAACAAAATTACATTCATAAGGACATCCAATATTATAAGTTGTTTTGTTCTCCCCTATCACAGAACATCGAGAAATCAGTAAGCACAAAAAATTCTAGCACTGTTGTACTCGAATAAAATTCTAGGAACTCTCCCAGCAGTTGTACTATCAGAAATTCTGAAATTCTAAACAAATTTTCGAATCCCAATATTTCCGTGTGACGGGGACAATGCATAAGCGACAAAAGAATGCAATATTCAGCGGAACTCTAAACTTGTTACCGTGTCCGCGGTGATGGATTTAAGGTAGTTTACTGTTTTGCATCGGTGCAGTTAACAATTTTGGACTCAGGGAGGTCCAAAAGGTCGAATTTTTTGACGATTACAAGACTTCCTCTATACTACGTACGAGAAATTAAAAACTTACACTAATTACGGGTACAGATAGACAAACAATATTCTAGAAAATAAGTAAACATTGGCTCCGTCAAATATATTTCAAATAATTATTTACAAAGTTATTTTCCTCGAAATAATAAAATAAACTGATTCTACAAGTGATATTTAATACGTGACAATATTTGTAGTGTTGATAAATGTGAAATAAAGTGACAATACACAAAATGAAAACAGTGATATAATAACGAAATAAACTCAATAAATAAAATACAATACAGAAGATTAAGTGTTCAAAAATAAACACTATAGTAGTGGCGACAAAAATACCATTAAATGACATGTGAACATTGTGCAACATTTAAACTGATATAACGACATCGCATAAGACCGCATTAAGAACCGTGACTTAAAATTTGAACTTTGGACCCGTAGCTAATACACATCTACATAGTGTATTGAATAGCAGTAACAAACATAAATTCTCTTAATACTAACGCAATTTCATCACGCCTCTTATTCAATCGGTGGCCGAATGGCTGTTGACATAGACTGACAGTGAACGTGTACGAGAATACGCGGTTCGAATCCCTGAGAGAAAAATGATGTTTGTATTTTTGTGACTAAATAAATTTTTCTTAGAATATTGCGACTAGTTTTTAAAAATTCTTATTGACATTGACTCTGAGTAGCTGCGTATATTCTTCGTTACAAAAAATACGATTTTAAGCTATTATTATAAGTGAAAGTATATGATTTAAAGTGAAATATATAACATAGAACGATGACGCTACTCTGTAATAAATGCAACACTAAAATTTTAAATAAAGAATATCTTACATGTGGAAGTTGTAAAGAGAAATATCATATAACTTGCACTATAGTTACTGAAAAGAGATTTCGGCTGATGACTATTGGAAATAAAAATACGTGGCAATGTTCAGCCTGTATGGAGTCAAAAAGAAGGAATAAAGCCCCCATCAATAACTTTCCATCGTGTAATGACAATATAATGACGAGGGAAAGGCACAAAACTATGACATCTGTTACCCCACAATTATCGCTCGACTTAAGCGAAACATTGTCTTCTCCGAACATAACACTCAATCGAAGCTGCCCCGAAAACAGGACATTTTACAATGAGGAAATCGATGACTTAAAATCAAAAATTATGCTACTCGAGACGAAACTAGAAAGTGCGGACGCTGAAATAGAAAAGTTACTGACAGAAAACTATCAGTTACAACAGGAATTATCAAAACGAGATTCAAAAATATCTCAGTTAACACGTATATGCTGTTCAACGCCAAAAACCACACCTAAAAAGCATCTAAATACGCCTAACAACAAAAGAAGCAAACCTAACATAGGGAGTTGCAATTTTTTGGAAACCCCAATCCAGCAAAAATTTACAGAGAAAGCAATGTTGATTAGTAACCATGAAGTTCCAGCGTCTATGGATAAACAAACAATTGCATCCCCATCAGGCATCTCGGTAACTAATCGGGAAGGGATGAAGAGTGGTGCAGCAAGTTATGGACTAGAAAAAAACAAGATATGCTTAATTAGTACAAATATGCTCACAAAGACTCTGCGTATTGCTGAAAACTACATGAACGAGAACTATAACATATGTCATTACCTGCTGGCTGGTCGCGGTATCAAAGCACTACTACACGAACTTCAACTTAAGCTTTTAGAATTTACACTAAATGACTTTTGTATTATATTTATAGGTGATCAAGATTTCCATTCCACTACTAACTATTATGAACTAGTATCTTACATACGACAAATAATGCTTAATGTATTGCACACAAATGTAATCATATGTGCACCTACTTATAAATGTAAAAAAATTAAAAATATGTACAACTGGAGGATTGAAAGGTTTAATAAAATGCTACATAGTGACATTGTAAGGCATGAGTATGCTTACTTTCTCGATTCCAATAAAAACTTGACGTATGACTTTAGCATGTTTCATGAGGGTTCTGGTATAATAAATAATTATGGAATGCGAATTATTTTTAGTGACATAAAAAATCTTATGACTGACATTTTAGAATCCAATTCCCTTATTAGATGTAAAGGTAACTATAGTGAAAATCAGATTATATCTAAACAAAAAAATGGACAAAAATTAATTACTAACTATTTTAAAAATAAATCTGGTGAAGATAAAGCAGAAAAGTGTTTTCGTCAATAAATGCAATCTTAAAATATCTTCATTCCAAAACAAAAAGTTTAATATCATGCATTTAAATGTACAAAGCATCAGATCGAAAATAGACCAATTAGAAATATTAGCACACGAAAAAAATTTTGATATATGCTGCTTTAGCGAAACTTTTTTGAAAAATGAAGAAGTGGACATATTACAGATAGACGGTTATACTAAAGCTGCACACTTTTGCCGAACACGAAAGAATCGAGGTGGAGTTGCAATTTTCGTTAAAAATACCATTGACTATAAGAACCTGCAATGGATATCGGATATGTCCATAGAGAGTCACTTTGAGTGTTGTGGCCTAGTACTGTGTGGAATAAATCAATTAGTAGTTTGTGTCTATAGAACACCAAATAGCAATTATGATATTTTTTTATTGAATATGGAAAATCTTCTCCGTAAAATAACGACTAGGACCAGAAACCGTTATAAGAACGTATTTATTGCAGGTGATTTCAATATTAATATTCTTGAAAGTAATAACAGAAGTGAAGAATTTCTTAACATGTTCCGATCGTACAAGCTATATCCCTCTATTCGTGCACCCACTAGGATAGCACAGCAGTCGGCTACCTGTATAGATAATATATTTACGAACCTAAAGCAATATGAAGTAGAAGTAGCAGACTTAGGTTTGTCTGATCATACCTGTCAAATAATATCATATTTGTCAAATTTAAGTTATAACGAACGTTACTGGTTTGTTCATCAAAAAAATCCTGACAGGTGTATAGACATATTTTTAAAATATATATCGCAGATAGGATTTTCTGAAGTTTACACGCAAACAGATGCAAATGAGGCATATAAATCTTTTATTAGTTTGTTCTCGCTTATATACGAACTTTGTGTTCCAACTAAAAAAATTAAAATAACATACAAACGTATACAAAACTGGAAAACTGAGGGCATAGTTAGATCTAGTAAAATAAAAAGACAATTATATTTACAAAAAAAAACAGTAATAACAAATCTATAGCTGAGAAGTATAAAAAATTCTGTAATATATTGAAAACCGTTACAAGACAATCAAGAAAACTATCAAATATTAACTACATAAATAAAAGTAAAAACAAAAATCAAGCTGCTTGGCAGGTGATCAAACAAAATACCTCACAAACAAATACCATAAAAGTTACAACACCAAGCATAAAGAATGACAATAAATTAATTACTAATCCATTTGACATTGCAAGCAATTTTAATCAATATTTTATTAATCTGACTAAGCCTAAGCAAAATAATACTAATTCTAACATTTTATATAATACAGCGTGTCAAATTAACCCAAATAGCATATTTTTAGCCCCTGTAACGACACAAGAAATAATCGCGGTAATAAAAAAACTGAATAACAAAAAAAGTACAGGATATGACAACATACCAGTAAAAATAATAAAATTGAGTTCCACATACATAGCAAAACCTTTAGAATACATAATCAACCTAACACTAGTAACAGGAATTTTTCCAGACGATTTAAAAATAGGTTTGATCAAACCATTGTATAAGTCAGGGTCAAAAATAGAAATGAATAATTATAGACCTATTGCACTATTACCTAATTTTTCAAAGGTTTTTGAAAAAATAATTTACGAAAGGATAAAAATATTTCTAGATAAAAACAAAATATTACATCCTAATCAATTTGGTTTTCAACAGAATAAAAATACAACGTCTGCAGTTTTCAGGTTTTTAAAACAGTTGTGGGCAGATCTAGATGAACAAAGAACCTGTATTGGAATCTTCTTGGACTTGTCGAAGGCATTCGATTGTGTTATTCACTCGACTCTAATAAAAAAACTCGAACATGTGGGAATTCGTGGTAATGCTCAAAAACTTATTGAGTCATTTCTTACAAATAGATTACAAGCTACAATAGTTGAATCATATGACAAGAAAACAAAAACAATAGAACGAATACAATCAAATTATGAAAATACTTTACAAGGTGTTCCGCAAGGTAGCGTGTTGGGACCTCTACTATTCTTAATTTATATTAACGAATTACCCCTAATAATGACACATCTGTGTGTTATGTTCGCCGATGATGCTACTATTTTTATTTCTGAAGAAAAGCTTAACAATTCTGTACTCACCGAGAAAGTAAATAATACTCTTGATAAAGTAACAAAATGGTTATCTTCAATCAATCTGAAAGTTAATATAGAAAAGACAAAAATTATACAGTTCAGAAACTACAAACAAGTACCATTAGATTTAAACATTGTTATAAACAATGCAAAGGTTAATAGTGTAAATGACACAAACTTCTTAGGACTCACGATTGACCCAAATTTGAACTGGAAGGCTCATATTAATAAAACCAATAAGAGACTTGCAAGCAAATGCTATGCATTATCCATATTGACAAATGTTGCCTCTAAGGATGTTGCAAAAAATGCTTACTATGGTTATGTGTACCCCATTTTGACATATGGCATAATATTCTGGGGAAATTCTGTTAATGTAAACTCAACATTCTTATTACAAAAAAAGTGTTTAAGAGTAATTTATAAGATAGATAGAATGGAATCGTTGCGGAATGTGTTCAAAAACAATAAAATCTTAACTTTAACTTGCATTTACATTTTGGAAACGTGTTCATTTGTAAAACATCACCCAGAATATTTTAATAAAGTAATAGCGACAAAAAGTAATGTACGATCGCAATATAAACACAACTTATGTTTGTATGAATTCCATAGTTATATTACGAATAAAAGTACTATTAATAATGCGATCAGAATATTTAATAGACTGCCTACGCGCATTAAATCTTTAGAAGGCAACAAATTTAAAAATCAGCTTAAAGTATGGCTAATTAATGAATGTTTCTATAATCTTAATGAATATTTTAGGTGACATTAAATTCAAATGTATTTTTAAGAATTACTATGTTCTACTGATATTATGTACTAAGAATATTGTACGTCCGAAATGGGCAAACTGTTGAGATTAAACTTTATATGTAAGATCACATGTACACAGTTGAAACAATAAATGATTATCTTATCTTATCTTATCTTATCTAGATTATGACCGTGTACGCGAGTCCGGTTTTTTGCGCGCGTGTAACGTATGCCGGCCGAAACGCGCAGAAAAGAATCTGTAACCGCCCTAATTTTCAATTATTTCTCACATAAGGGTCGTAGTAGTCACGCTACTTTTAGAATCGGTAATCATCATCGATGACTGCATCGATGATGCATCGCGTTTTGGTGACTTGTGCGTTCGGTTGCGTCGCGGTATCGGAAACGCGTGTTCTAGAGACCGAATTTTTGTTGAAATAAGCTAAATCGTCGATCACCGATGTTAACAGCAGCATGTCTGCTATGGCCTGGACGTATTTTATTTACTTTTAGTGCCTGTAGTTGGTACGTAAAATTCTGGATCATGGACACAAAGTTTTTTTTTTTAATTTAACGAAATGGCATACAAGCTGACGGCCCACCTGGTGTAAGTGAGTACCGTCCCCTATAAACACCTGCAATAACAAGGAAATAATCACTTGGTATTGCAGGTGCGTTGTCATCCTGAGGACTAAGATGAAATTCCTTCCATGCCCGGTATATACACTGGCTATCTTTCCCTTCAATCAGAAACACGGAAAATTGTTTCATGGCTGACATATGAAACAGCATCGTCTCTTATTCACTAAAATTTGTTTTTGTTAATAGGAGCCTGAATTCCAGAATATCGTCTATTGAACACAAAAAAGAACGGTTAAATAATTTTGGCACGTACTAGCTTCTGCCCGCGACTTCGTCTGCGCAGGATTAGTATAATAAATTGTAACCTATATGTTATTCTGGGGAGACCTATGTCCAGCAGCAGTGGACGAACATGGGTTGATGATAATGATGATGTTATTCTGATATAGGTACGAACATTATTAATTGTAAAATTTCATTAATATCCACTCAGTAGTTTTTGCGAGAAAGAGTAACAAACACGCCGCCGTGGTGGAGTGGTCAGTAACGCTGCCTACACATCGGGCGGTTCGGGTTCGAGTCCTGGTAGTGGCAAATGTTAATGTTATGAACACGAGCATTTGTTCATGAGTCATGGTTGTTTATATATTTATTTAAGTTTATTTATAAAAATATCTAGATTATTAAGTATATTTGTCCGTTATCTAGTATCCATAACAAAAGTTCTTAAAGATACTTAATTTGGGCTAGATAATTGGCGTGAGCGTAGAAATATATTATTATTACATCCATCAATACAAACTTTCGCATTTATAACATTAGTAGGATCAAAATGCGTTCACTGGGTTATATGAAAAGATAGCTTCCGTGATCCCAATCAATTTTGATATTTACCCACGTATTAGGTATCCAGAAATAATATTCGTTGGTAGGAACTTCGTTAGTGAACATATTTTATTATTGGATTACGATGTTTGACTACCTGCTCCCGAATGCTGTAGAATCGCAGGTGGTTTAATTTGACAATCTCACATTTATATTTATTATATATACTGGGTGTAAAAGACATGAGCAGTCAAACGAGAACCATGTATTCTATACATCAAAATAAGACATATTTCAAAAAAAATATTGCTGGCAAATGATTTTTATTTTTTGGTGTTACAAAAAATTGCAAATTGTACCGCGCAATGTAAAGGGCTCAACTCGCACGCAACTCGCAAAACCGCGATATTTTTGCTTGACGGCGGCCCCGTTCGTTAGTGTCCGTGCGCGAGACAGTGTGCTACATTGAACGCTAACGTTTTGAAGCCATTTTTTGTTATGAAATACTAAAAAAAATGGTAATGTTTCTTTAGACAATAATTAAGAAATAACGTATAGAATACGTTTTCATAAAAAAATGAAAAAAAAATAATATGACTTTGACCTTCAATAAAATCGTAACTATCAATTTCCCAGGTATAGTCTAAAGGAAGAAAAATGTTATGACTGTGAGCAGAATACATGGTTCTCGTTTGACTGCTCATGTCTTTTACACCCTGTATTAATGTTATATATGAAACTCTTGACTTTTTTCCAACCTTATGATATATCTTTGATACATACCGACCACAGTATACCAAGAACAGTAATACGTCTTCATACAAACTGGCGTATGCACCAGTTTGTATGAAGACGTATTACTGTTCTTGGTATACTGTGGTCGGTATGTATCAAAGATATGGTCTCGCCGTCTCGGTGTGATGCGCGTTTTTATGTTATTGCACATATATTCGCTCGCCGCTCGTTCCCGCCCGGCACATTTACGATAGCCCTAGCGTCAACGCAGAGTAGGCTATAACTCGCCGACAGCCCGCAGATAAACTACTGTTCTTGGTATACTGTGCTATGACGCTCCAAAACCCGAATTAGTACCAGAGGTCCCGGTTTTGAACCCCTTGCCGGGACTTTTCAAGTCCGCCTGCATAGTTACCACCATGTTATTAAAATCTGATCAGTATTCCGCCAATAATAAGATAGCCAGGCTCCCTGTGGTTGAGGGTTCCATTCAGGTGAAGCTCGATTCATCTCGAGTTTGCCAGCCTATTGCCTACACTAAAGGGGTACCAAACCCAAAAATTAATAATTCTTCAGTAAACACCAACTAAAGCCAACGACCAGGACAGATGTTACACTCAAAATCATGTCAGCAGTCCCGTATTGATAAAAAAATAAGAATAGTTTTATTCAATAATTAATGGAATAATTTTTACGTTTACAAACGCGTAAATAGTTCTAAAACTAGAAAAACACACTGAAAAAAAATCTCGACCTGCTCCAGGCTTTTTGATCGAACCCAGCATCTTCCGCAATTCGGGCGGCAGCGTTAACCACTACGCCACCCCAAATCAAAATGCAAATGACTGTCTCACAACAGAGAATACATAACACAAATACCCTCACATACAGAAAATAAAAAATCTTATTTCCGTAAACTCAAGCTCATCAATAAAAAGCAATTCGCATTGGAAACGGTGCTATTTCACTGGAAATATTTTATTTACTGTTTTATATTCAGTATCGGGAAAAATTTGTACTGTTGAACGTGGGACGTTCGAGGAATGCAATTTCCTTTGCCCTCCCGATGAACGGTTTATATGATACAATAGATTTTTGCGGAGGCTACGTTGTGTTGGATTTATAGTAAAATCTTAAATATTTTTGGATATAACGCTCAAAAAGACTAAAACAGCAATAATTCAACGTGACTTTGTTGTCTGTCTACCTCAACTTCATCAACGGTGAATTTTTTTAACTATATTACAATGGAAAAGGCCTTTGATCCCTCACTTGGTTTGATTATAATAGTCCAAGATCGCAGAGTTTCTAGACCTCACTTATCTTCTCACAGATGAAATGTGTGCTGTAATAGAGTAGTGTTTATAATGTACGTTGACCATATGTGGACCATATGCATACTTGCTAAGATTGTCAGACCGCCAACCGACTTATATCAGATGCTAAAAGTGAGTAAAAATCAGACTCACTGAGGACTGATTTTTAATGTTATTCAGGGGGCTATTTCAAAACCATATACTATCATATAGAAAAATCCTAAGGGACAAATCCTCCCAGATACAATATTAATATAAATAACACAATATGCATCATTATGGTTGGTTTTCCCAAGGAAGCCCAAAAGAAGAAATCCATTAGGATATGGATTCGATAAATTACCTACTGCCGAATTTCGAATCTTATTTCAATCACAAATCCTACAATACCGTATATTGCTATGGGAATTAAATGGACAACTGTGGGATGTCATTGAAAAAATAAATAACTTGGCTCTTTAGTTAAAAGGTATTCGGATAGA
Source organism: Elophila nymphaeata (assembly GCA_955850985.1). Taxonomy (NCBI): domain Eukaryota; kingdom Metazoa; phylum Arthropoda; class Insecta; order Lepidoptera; family Crambidae; genus Elophila; species Elophila nymphaeata. Next base: position 23,422,192 of record OY039079.1, read on the forward strand.
GGTCTTATAAGAAGTGGATTAGAGTACGGATTGGGAAAAGCTAAAAATCCAACATATCGGATACAGTATCGGATTTGAACTATGGAACTAAACGTGTGTAGCTAAATCTTTGACTGAATCATTTACCGCCCCACTTCCAATTTTATTTAGATCCACCGTGGGTAATGTTTATCTCTCGACACATTATTTTGATGGAAAATGTCATAGAAGCTCTAGGGACTATCTTCGGTGAAGTATTGTTTGTGCTCTTAAATTCTGCAAGTCATTTTAGCTTTGGTAATTATTTTTCTACGCGTATTATCTCATGTGCGCTTTAAAGTTATGAAATCTAATTTGGATAGATACCACAAATGCCATATTTATATTACAACGTATAGACTCAATATTTTCTAAAATAAAGTTAAATAAAATTTTCTACATTTAAAGAAAATAGAATTGAAAATGATTCAGCTATTGCCAAACTTAATTCTAAAATTTAATATCTTTTAAGTTTGAATTATTTGATTGTTTTTATTTGTATTCGCTTTAAGCTTCTAATGGTTTTTCTCTTTATCATAATAAACATTCGATTTATTAATCCTCACCATCATCCAGTTTCAGTAAAATTTTGCTTTTAACAAGAGTACCAGAAATCTCCTTCTATTAAAGTTAGTACAATGGGTAATCATTTCCAAAATATTGTACACGAATCATTACATCTCATTTCCTCTTGCCCTCCAATTCAAATTACAGCGTGAATATATAATTCAGTTTAAAAGCGTTGTTCGCTGATGTAGAAAACGTGAAATTGACTGTGAAGGCATTTCGGAAATCACTCTTTGCTTTAGATTGAATATCATCATTGAATTCGAATAGTTCATTATTTGCTTTAATGGATTCTGCGACTTCAAGATTGTGATAATTTTTTATTAACTGCTCCTTTAGCAAAAAAAAAATATTATCTACAATATTATATCTTTATGAAATGTTTGTTTGTTGTAGTATCCTGTCTTTTATATAAGTTACAACGCATGTAAAGCTTATTAAATTCTGTAGTAAATAAATGTTTACCAAATGGTTGGCGACAGTTGGAAGAAATATCTCAAACATGTAGATACTTAATTGAAACTAGATTAATAATTTTCAATTATTTTTAGTCAATATTATCAAAGATATAAGAAATAGGTATATTATGTACCTATATAGATACCAGATATCTAAGCGTACATATGATTTTATTCGTATAAATAATTTGCTCCAAATACACGCTAATACATGTTCAATATTTTTACGGCCTCCGAAGATTTCCTGTTAACATGTTATTATATCTGAATAAAACAATTTTTTGCTTTCCATTCCCATCTTTGTTAAAGAAATACTCACCAATATCAGCCTTAACTGAATGGCGGAAGTTCTATTTTATCTCCTTGCTTCTACGTCGTTGTTGATATAAAAATCACAATAAAATCACAATTTCACTATACAGTGTTCGTTCATGTGAACTCGATTACGTGCAAGTTTTCCCTCATTTTAATAGTTACTAACAAAACTGGATAAAACGTTACACAAATCGGAGCTTTTTTCTCATTTTGTCTACCTACTAGATACTCGTATTAGTGTTCGTAAATCTCAGTTGACACTAAAACATTAATTGGCATCCAATATTTTTAATTTAAATAAAAATCGTCAAATTTGCAAATTGACTGTAAATAATATGTAAAAGAGGTGTTTCTTAAATACGTAGATCACATATAGGTACTATACGCTGATATGCTATGTGGAAGTCTTGCACGAAACCCGAGATTTCGAAGAATCTAGTTGACTGAATGTAAATTATGTAGGTAGCTAATGTTGAGAACACATTTTGTGTTCGCGTGTAGACCAGGATAAAATTAGCAGGAAAGTCAATCACGTGGCAATAACTCACTATATCCAGAGCGGAGGATTGTTAAAACTAAAATATGGGAATTCATTGCTCAAATATGCAAATTTGTCCAAGATATCTTTTATTTTGCTTTTGGGGACAGTCGCTTTAACGGCGATACCGCACCATGGTTTAAAAAAGGCAAGACCTTGTTGGGTGCTCTAGTTCAGCCTAAATTTAGTTTAATTAATGTTTATGTTATACTGTTTTATAATATGTTTAGTTTTATGCCAATGTTTTTGTTCATCCTCTGAGGCAAAACGTATCGTAACGTACACATGCGTTTGTATAGCATTTGACACAGAGACACATAAAAATTAAATAACAATAAAGATATAACTTTATCTTAATATAAGTACTTTTCTGCCGCCTACTGAAACTTGCAGACTTACAAGACGAAAAGAAATTTATTCGCAACTTAAAGCTTTTGTCCGATCTTCCCAGAATTTTTCAACTTAAAGAAATACTTAGATTGAAAAGTTGCCAACGATTAAAAGATTATAACGACTTCTTAATTTTATCTTTTCGTTTTATTCCATCATTTCCGCCTCAATCTTTCGTTAGTGATAGATTGATCATTTAGCTATAAGTCCGCCCAAGAGGAAATAATACCGAGCCAGAAGTGTCGATTTGTTCTACGCAAAAAATTACAAATCCCAAGTGATCTCCTCTGTGGAAAGTAGTTTGCTGAAAACAAATTTTTTTCAAATTATGAGAGTTTGTAACTTTTTTCTTGTACGACATTTTCATGCTGTTGTGTTTCCGTTGGTGAATAAAGTTGCCGGAGCTCCACAGGGTATGGAAGAGGACTAGGCTTAGCAGCGCGCGTGTGTCATGTCAGGATTGCAAGCATCTATATCATGTAAGCATGTATGTAATGCTGGCACTTCACATGGACATATTTGGCAAACATTTGTGCTGCATCTCTGTCATAATGTCTACAGAATGACAGAGATGCAACAAACATGTTTAACAAATGCGGCCATGTGAAGTGCCAGCTTGAAGCTTTGCTATTTTGTGGTGGGTTTGTAAGTTTTGTTGTTACAAACGTCTTTAGGCTACGTTTATCAAAGGTCATTTGCTATGACCTTTAACCAGGGGCGGCCCTAGCTAAATTTTTAGGTGGTGCGAAATCTCTTGGCAGAAAAAGTATATCGTACCAAGCTTCCATTGTAACTATGAACTCAAATTGCTTCTGAATGTTATGAATCAGTGAAAAGCCTCTGATGCAGCAATTGAGTCATTCGTTTCTCCGTGAAGATTTAAAAAGCCATCATGAACTGAAGAATAGTTATAGCGAACAGAAGCAAGGCTGGAAACTTTACTCTCCCAGCGAGTTTCGCAAATATTTTTCAGTGATAATCCTTCTGTGTGTTTGGATATGACTTCCCATCTCTTTGTTGATCCAGAGATTAATACAAATAGTCTTTGGATAAATCCAAATAAAGAAACCAATTTAACGAATGATTTAACTGCATCTTAATTTTTCCTTGATCAATTTCACCTTGCTCCCCGCACCGCCCCCACGATTTGAGCGCACGATCGATAGATAGTCGATCGGCGGTCGTATATTTTCGGCGCCCCTCTTATGACGGCGCCCTATGCGGTCGCACCGCTCGCACCGCCCTAGATTTGGCGCAAAGTTGTAATTAGAGCGTGAAATGAAAAGGAAAAATTTCCAATTCGCATTGAGTCATGAACATTTGCCTGTTCTGTTTCCAATTTTAATTTGGGTTGACGCAATGTTTTCATCTTCCATACATCTTGGTGAGTCTTTAGTTTTAACTCAGCGTTAACTTCCCTAATATTGACTGTAATTATGGTCTTATCAGAAACACCGCATAACCCATTTATACGGGACTTAAATCAGTGTCAGCCACTCTAAAAGACCTAAATTGCAAAGTGCTTAACGACTTTTTAAAACAAGACAATGTCCCAATGAAATTTAAACTTCTTAATTCCAAACAAACTCCAGAATCTAATTAAAGTTCTATTCCGTTATTCGATAATGAAGGTTCAAGTGTCTCCGAAGTCATTATAAGTGTCCTGCAGTCTCCATGGAGTGTGACGCAACTGCAAGCAATTATGTTGTGCTCCGCACTGAATTATGTAGGTACCTACTTTGCAACCCTGACATATTAACCGACTTCAAAAAAGGAGGAGGTTCTCAGACCGTTAAGATATTTTTCCTACTCGGAACGACGCATATTACAAAATTAACAATACATACTTGACCTTTCGATGTTTCGTTTTCGAAATTTCGAACGTCGATGAAATTAACTTTCGATATTATTTTATTTTCGGTCTTATAATCGTTCGATATTTTGATTAACGATGAAATAAACTTCGATAGTTTTACTGTAGATGTATTAATTTTCAATATTCTAGTATAACGGGTGTAAAAGACAGGAACAGTCAAACGAAAACCATGTATTCTGCTCACCATCATAACATTTTTCTTCCTTTAAACTATACCTGGGAATTTTTTTTATGAAAACATATTCTAAACATCCAAAGAAACATTATAATTTGTTTTTAGTATTTCATAACAAAAAATGGCTTCAAAACGTTAGCGTTCAATGTAACGATGTTCGTTTCCGACGACCGTTCGTTTGTGTCCGTGCACATCTCACTCGATGTGCACGGACACAAACGAACGGTCCGCCATCAGGCAAAAATATCACGGTTTTGCAAGTTGCTTGCGAGTTGAGCGCTTTACGTTGCGTAGTACAATTTGCAATATTTTATAACACCAAAAAATAAAAACTAATTTCCCAGCAATTATTTTTTGAAATGTGTCTTATTTTGATGTATAGAATACATGGTTCTCGTTTGACTGTTCATCTCTTTTACACCCTGTATGTAACCTGATATTGGAAAAGGGCTACCTATTTCCAACAGTACCCACTGTCTGCTGACATCATGATAATGGTCATGAATACTACAACCTATACAAAACATCGATTAATTAGTTTTTTGGTATGATCACACAAATATCTAAACAATTTAATTCCCTATAATCAGTATGTTGCAAAAAGCTTTACAATCAAATTGATTCATCAAAGTTCCGAGGAGCAATCAAAACAGCAGCATAACTAAAGAGGTTATCATAACTTTGATTACCTACGTTTCGAGAAGCCCTGGTCATAATTATTATCTGTCGAACAATAAAGTCGACTCAATTCGTACGATCTCTACGGTCCATTAATTTGATATAGCTCAGTACCCTTTAGCAGTAAATTAGTCTTACATTGTGAGGTTATCCAGTTATGAAAGTTGATAGCTAAAGTAAAATTTTGGGGCCCAACACATTCATAACTTAATACATACATAGCACGTACATGATCCTAAAAGAGTTAAGCAGATCGTTACCTTATATTTGGTTATACATAGGTAAAGCCTCAAAGATAAGAAGTATATAATAAAAATAATTTATTTTCTCATAACAATAGGTAGGTACTCTTACTGTAATGAAATGAATCGAAATGATAATAATAAAACGAAATGAAACGAAATGAAATGAAATGAAACTAAATGAAACGAAATGAAATTAAATGAAACGAAATGAAATTAAATGTGGCGTCGGCGGCGTAGTGCGTAAGAGCGTTGTCGCCCACCCGTGAGGCACCGGTTCGAACCTCGCAACGTACCAATGTGTATAATGTGGGGTAGGCTCGAGTCCCTCGGTGGGGACATTATATGAGCTGTCGATGAAGATGATTAATAATAATCATCAATAAGGAACCATCTCGATCACGTGAGCTTTCGAACAAAAAAACCGCATCAAAATCGGTCCATTCGTTTAGGAGCTACGATGCAACAGACAGACACACAGATACATAGACACGTCAAACTTATAACACCACTCTTATTGCGTCGGCGGTTGAAAACTAAAGTGAGAGATGCGGTCAAACAGGAATTAGTACTGAAATGGAAATGGGCAGGACATAATATCCAGAGAACAACGGATGAAAGATGGTCACAGTTACTACAAACTGGCACCAAATATATAAAAAAAGAAGGAAAGGTAGACGTAGCAAAAGATTGATGACGACAAGTGACGTTATAGTACAAATACTTATCTAAAAAATGGCCCAAACTAGTAAAAGATAGAGTCATCTGGAAAAGTTTGAAGGAGTATTAACCTTACTTTAAGTATCTTCGTAACATTACTAACAAATACATAAGTAGGTACATCTAAATATATATAACCCAAAGGTGACTGGCTGACTGACATAGTGATCTATCAACGCACAGCCCAAACCACTTGACGGATCGCTGAAATTTGGCATGCAGGTAGATGTTATGAAATGAAATGAAATGAAAAAGCTCTTTATTTAAATGGACTTTGCTAAGTACTTTTAAATCGTCAAAAGCCCTACCACCATTTCGACGAAATAATTATTTTACTTAAATAATTATTATTATGCTGAGACGGAGAAGAAATGGCGAAAGAAACTCCGCAGCTTACAATTTCGTAATGATTTCAAAACATCATTACATGTCCATAGATATATCAATATGAATAAATTACAATTTTAAATGCGTAAATTTGGGCAGATTTTACTCCCACGCATTTGGATCATTTAAATAATCATTTAACTTGTAATAAGCTTTTTTATATAATTTAGATTTAACAGTTTTTTTAAATTTATTAATAGGCAAGTCTCTAATATTCTTCGGAAGCTTATTGTAAAAACGTATACATTGGCCCATAAAGGAATTGCTTATTCTGTGGAGACGAGTTTTATATACAACCAAATCGTGTTTCTTCCTAGTATTTACATTGTGCGTATGACATTTCTCGGAAAAATTCATAATATTTTTCTTTACATATAGTAAATTTTCCAGTATATATTGTGATGACACAGTTAGAATATTTATCTCCTTGAACCTTTCTCTGAGGGAGTCACGCGGACCTAGTTGATAGATTGCTCTAACAGCCCGTTTTTGCAGAACAAAGATGGTATTAATATCTGCAGCACTCCCCCAGAGAAGAATTCCATAAGACATTATGCTGTGAAAATAACTGAAATAAACCATTCTAGCAGTATCTATATCAGTTAGCCGCCTAATAGTTTTAACTGCATATGCCGCAGAACTTAGTTTACCCGAAAGTTTTACAATATGTGGACCCCATTGCAATTTAGAGTCTAACATTACTCCTAAGAAAGTTGTTGTTTCTACAGGTTTCAATTCTACTCCATTTATTTGTACATTAGTTTCTACACATCTCACATTCGGTGTAGTAAACTTAACTAATTTGGTTTTTTTTTCATTCAGCAACAAGTTATTAATATCAAACCAATAAACTACTTTCGCAAGTGCATTGTTCACTTCGTCATAATTATCTAATTTTCTATTTATTTTGAAAATCAAAGAAGTGTCATCCGCAAACAACACAATGTCATGATTGTCCCTTATGTAGTAAGGCAAGTCATTTATGTACACTAGAAAGAGAAATGGACCAAGAATTGAGCCCTGCGGAACACCTATTGTGACTAGAGAACCTGGAGATCTTTTACCATTTATATCAACTTTCTGTATTCTATTGCTCAGGTATGAAGTCATAAGGTTGAGAGCCTTGTTCCTAACGCCGTAATGGTGTAATTTCCTGACCAGAGTATCATGATTAACACAGTCGAAAGCTTTAGATAAATCACAGAAAACCCCAAGGGCGTCGCGTGATTCTTCCCAAGCAGCAAATACCTCCTTTAACAACTCAACTCCCGCATCAATGGTGGATCGACCCCGAGTGAACCCGAATTGCTTTTGATGAAATATGTTGTATTTATTGAAATGCTTTAATAGTTGATTGAGCATTAGTCTTTCAAAGATCTTACTTAAAGTCGGTAGAATAGAAACAGGCCGAAAATTGGTGGGATCTGAGGTTTCGCCAGATTTAAATAACGGTATAATTTTACTATGTTTCATCAAGTCAGGAAATACACCAGAGTCAATACAATTGTTAAATACGACTACTAAATAAGGAGCTATTATAGTTATAATGGATGAGATTGTCCTGACTGACAGTCCCCAAAGATCCATAGATTTTTTCAGGTCTAGAGTTTTAAACGTATTTATAATATCTTTATAATTAACAGCTGTAAATTCAAAGTTACTATCACATGATGATACATTTTGTTTAAGCAGCTGTTCAGCTGAGGTGGAAGACGACTGAAGTGATTTAGTAGTCTGTATGGGAACATCTGAGAAAAACCTTTCAAATTCCATCGCTACTTCCAAATCAGCTTTAACATTTACATTATTAATCTTTAAGTTAATATTACGGAAGCGTGTTTGACTCCTACCAGTTTCACTGTTAATAATATTCCAGGTTTCTTTAATCTTATTTGTAGAATTCTTAATTTTGTTTTTTAAGTAAACTGACTTGGCAGTGGAACAGGCTCTTTTGAAAACTTTGGAGTAGTCTCTTACATAATTAACAAATACTGGATCAAAATTAAATGATTTTTGACCATACAAATTGTACAACTTATTCCTGCTATTGTAGATACCAGGCGTTGCCCATTCACTAAAGGTTAGATGATCACAGATCGTCTTTACTTTTGGCACAAAAGTGTTGGTAAATTCATCATTTATTAAATTAAATAAAGAACTGTATAGCTTATCCGGACAATCATTATAAGGCAAACATGGTAGCTTCACAATTAATTTCGATTTAAATTTTTCAATTCGGCTTGCATTTATAGGAATAAAACTTATTTTCGTTCTTTGCACTTTAACTTTTTTTCTAGGAAACGATGCTAATTGACCACAATGATCAGAGTGCAACATATTAATAATTGACTTTTGGCTAGGTTTTCGGTTAGTAAAAATATTGTCAATGCAAGTTGCACTTGTTTCAGTAATTCTTGTGGGTTCATGAAAAACGTAGTCCAAATCATAGGACTTAAATAAATTTAAAAAATTACAAGTGATTGAGTTTGTCTCTAATATGTTAATATTAAAGTCTCCACAGATAACAATTATTTTACAACATTTACTGATTTTAAATAGGACATCTTCCATAATTTTTAAAAATTGTTCAAAAGGGGCACATGGTGGTTTGTATACACTAATAACAATGAATTGTTCAAACTCTATACAAGCTATTTCAGTAACTCGCTCAACAGACATACTTACGAGGTCATTTCTTTCCTTACATATAATATTCTTTTTAGTAATTATTAATGAACCACCATGTAATATGTTTTTTCTGCTGTACGAGCTGACAACATGGTGATTACTAAAATTAAACATGTGCTGATGGCTTTTTAGCCAGTGTTCTGTAACACACAATATATCAATATTATTACAATTCATAAATAGCTCCAATTCTAAATTTTTGCCTGACATCCCTTGAATATTTTGGTGGACAAGGTTGATAAAATTATTTTTAGAATTTTTATTCATTACAAGTGGGGAGGATAATTTATCTAAAACCTCAAAATTTGAGTCTAATATTTCATTATATTTAGTACTGCCAGAGTTAGTCTCTTTTGTCTCAATATTTAATTTAAAGAATATGATGCATATTCCAAATTGTCATTACTTAATGTCAAATTTGACTGCCCAATAGAGGCAGAAGTTATAGCCAATGTTTTGGCTTGACTAAAAATAAAGTAACATAGCGATTTTGCTATTTGTTTTTTGTAATTATTACAAAGAAAATATTTATCCTTTGTCAAAAAAAAATTCTTAATAAAACCATTAAAATCAACAATGTCAAATTTTTTATCATAATTTGTCATTAAATGCAATTTCATATTGCATTTATATCTATAGTAATTTTCTGCATGAGTCAATGACCTACTGTAAGGCAGGGTAAATAGAATTATTTTTTTTACATTTAATTTGGAGAGGTCTTCAAAATACTTTTCCATAATCTTGGAATAAGCATTTCCACGTCTACCAATAAAAATAAGTATTGTACTATCAGGACTGTAAGTACCACAGATCACCCTCTGCAATATTTGAATGTAATTGGCACCTGGCATACAGAAATTAGTAACAGGCTGTGCCATATACTGAAACATTGTTTGACCCATGTTTTTGCCTAACTCATCACTAAACATAATGATATTGTTTTGTTGTTTACTATTGTTCACTTGTGTCCCAGCTTCATCAAGATTTTTCTGTGAACAAGTTTCGTTATCGACAAGTGAAACTACTTGATCTTGTGTATCATATAATATACTAGAAGGGTGCCCTTCGTTGTTGTAAATATCCTTATCTTGACATGAACATATTCGTTTTTTACTCAAAGATTCAAATCTCTCTGCATTATAATTACAAAAATCTTCCATGTCATTTGAAGCAAGTATTTGATAACTTAGTTGTTTTTGAGAAATAGTCTGTATGTTTTTTAACATACATTTTAATGACTCCTCAAGACTGTAAATTTTTGATTCTAATTGTTTACTATATTCTATGTAATTAGTAGTTGTTGTAACAGCCGTACTTTTAATATTATTCAACTTTTCTGATAATTTAATGTTTTTCAAATATTGCAATTTGTGTTTTTTAATAGAATTATGTTGATTTATAATTCTTTTTGTCTTATTTATAAACTTATTAACACGTATGTATTTCTTCAGTTTCTTTGCACTACTAAAATAAGTTTTTGAATTATTAACGTTGGAACTATTTTCTATAAATGACTGTTCCTTGATGAAGCCGGGACTACATACCGTTAACTCATCAAACAGGCTTTGGGAATGTTTGTCTGTGGACAATTCTTTATTTTGTATTTCCAAATGTTTTACATTATTATTTGCAAGACACAAGCTTATTTCTAACTCATTTATTTTACTCAATGCCTGTTCATGAGTATTACTACACTCAGTGAAGGATTTTATGGTGTCCTGCATGTGGTTGCATTGTTCAAGGGCAACCTCATACTTAATATGCAGCTCGGATAGTTCACACTTTAATTGTTTGTTTTTTTCCAATATTTTAACAATTTCAAATTCACTGTCCTCCCGTTCCTGCATTAGCCGTTCACTTAGGTCTCTAGATGTTTGTAAGTCCAAAAGACATTGTTTGAGCTTCATATCTGTGTCCTTAGCAGTGGCCTTACGGGTCATCATTGTGGATGTATGAGCCTTACTGTTTGGCTAATGAATACACTGAAAAGTATAAAAAGCAGTGTCAGAATAAAATAAAAGAAAACAACAAAATAATGTTATGCTTGTTGTCAACATTTAGTATTTTAAATGTAAAGTGTCAGTAGTAGGTGTGTGTCTGCGGTTTCAACAGTCACCGTCAACTTTACTTCCACTATTTGTCAAGCAAAGAGAGATTACATGAACCCAAATGTATGTGACTTGACGTTACTCACAGAAGCTGTGAGTTCTGTGGAGTGATTGTATGTGAATTATAGTAATTTGCAGAAACAAATAAATCTTTTAAGACAAATACTATCTATCTTAACAATTCTTTATATGTTCCTGGAAGCACTATTAATGAGTCTGTAATATTATACTAATGTACTCTTTAGTGTGCAAAACAATTAGTTAAAGCCAATATATAAAAAAAAAACATTTAATATTTTAAACAATCTTTCCAATGTAGGATGTAGGTATCTTTGATATAAAATTTACTTAATTTATTGCTAAGTGCATAGGAACTTTGAGAAATAGATAATAATAGATAGTATTAGTGATTGATATTTAAGAAAATAATACTCCCCCAGTAAAAACTTGCAGCCGTTGTACTTATTTACAACTTTCTCCAGTTTGAAAGATAGACCAGTAACATCGAGTTTTTGTGATAAGCTATTTTTGACTGATTAAGACTTGTCACTGGTTCACTGATATTTCCACTGTTTGTTATTCACATTAGCACTTGAATTAGTAGTTTAATATATAAAAAGACATCATTTAAATATTTTATTTCGATAAAACTTTTATCAGCTGTTTCAAAAACATCCAGCTAACATGACGTAGGCATCCGCTAAGTAAGGATTTTTGGAAATTCCACCCCTAAGGGAGTTAAACGTCCACGCGGACGAAGTCGCGGGCAGAAGTTAGTATAACATAAATATTGATAAACAGCCACTTAAGAGGTGTCGTATTACGTGGCTTATCTCAAACAATTCATTAGCTTTGTTAATGCGATAAGGTCGGGAATGTGTTTATTAAGAACTTGGATGTATGATACACATTCATTGCAACAGTGTTTAGAGAAAAAAAAACCAAACAATCTATGGTTAAAATTTGCGTTCAAAAGTGAGGGTATTTGAAGTTATCGCGTTTTTTATTTATTATATTTATATTTATTGTTTGTAACAGACTTGTTACATTATGTTATGATGATGAAATTAAATGCTACTTATTATTTAACATTTCCTATCATTTTCTTATATACATAGAATTTCAAATACATAGATTACCTTATGTAATATATAACATAACAATAAAAATATTATATTATAATACAATTGACATCAATCACTCATCTGACAGTTCAAAACTCTTCCACGGATGAAAGGATAATGTAAGGGAACAATAGGTAAAGCTTAATAAATAAATTAACATTCAATTGGCGTGCCCTGGAAATTGAGAATTTCCATGCCTACTAGACACAATTTTGCAAATTTTTCTATTTTGCTAAACATAATTGCTAATTTTTATTTTTATAAGTCATTTCTTTCTAAGTTAGTTATTTTTTCTTTTCGATAATTGAAATAGTGTGTTTTTATAAAACTAATATTTTGAGCAATTTGTAAATTGCTGTGGTAAATTTCTCGAAATGAAAAATAGTTATTGCAAAGGCCGCGAAATAGGCAATTGCAGGTCAAGAATGAGTTTGCATAACTAATACGAGACAGGCAATTGCTATTTCGGCCGAGGCATATATAGTGCTTTTCTCAAAAGAATGCAGGGAAATAAAACATACTTTACCTATGTCGCTAAATATATATTATCTGGGACTTTAATTAAAAATTGATTTATGCTTTTGCCTTTGAATCCGGTTGATTGTAGTTTGAAACTGGTGGAGTAAACTTAAATTTATAAAAGTATGTAAATAACTAATCAAGACGAATTCTCAGCTTTGCCGCCAATTTTCTATTTATCACCCGTGCCGAAAGACAAACGCATTTATGGCTATATAGCCACATGAACGCAATTTGTACTAAGTAAAGAAGCTTTGGTATACCAAGATTGATAAAAGAGATCCAATTAAAGAGTATTTAATAACTCCAACACGCCGTTTCATACAACATTTCTGGAGCGTTGTAATGTTCCAAATTTAAAAAAACGCTCCAGCAATGGATTTGATATTCTTTGTCCGTAAATTGCTCAGACTAATTAATTACTAATTACTCAGGTAAATTGGATATTTCGCGTGTTCTTTTTTCGTAAATTATGACAATATTTCCATGCATGTTTGAGAAAAACACTTTGTTTGATTTATCTAGGCATTATTTTTCTAAATCTTTTCGAGAATAAATAGTATGTACTTTTTATCTCCGACGTGTACTTAAAGTAACATTACTCGTATTTTTTTAATCAATCCTAAGGTCTTTGCAATTTTGACTTTAACGAATTACATTTATAATTCGATTAATGAAATTAAAGCCTGTAGCGGACAAAGAGACAACGAAAAGAACAATTTAATTTGTTTTTCCCCATTTCCGCAGTTCTTTGCCGGCATCGAATCCAACATTAATGAATTAATATCCGCAGTAATCACAGATGTTTCGAACAGTGCTACTTATTTATGCTAGACGCTTCCGAAACAACGTAAAAAAACATCGGTTTTTTTTAATAAGCCGCTTGAGACGAAAAGTCTTAGTATTTCAAGGATTCAACGTGCGGGTGCCAGGTCCATAGTGTTGCAGAGATGGAAGCAGTGCCTGGGGCTTATGACCATGTTGTGGGTTTAAGGCCCCGCATAGAATGCATTAACACTCACCTCCACTACCCTGGTCTCTCTCTCTCGTTATCCAGCCATATTTGACAAGATTCGGCGAGAGCCGCTTTAACTACGCTTTCCAGTAGGTACATAAATTATCGGCAATCTAGATAAGCCGAGATCTTTCAATAACTTATCGAATCAAGGGTACATAATACGTCGTGTCTACCTCAACTGCCTACAAAGAAACGTTACAATAATGTAGCCATGTCGCAGGCGGATCATATTGTTATATGATACGGCGTGTTCGCCGTATCACAAAACGGCACGGCGGATTGAAGTGTGTGAGAGTGATGAGTGACAATAATTCCACTCCGCTTGGTCATAAAAAAATACGTTTTTTTTTACGTTTTGTGTGTGATACAGCGTGTTCCCCGTACCTATCACAAAACGGTGCGGCAAATTTTTATACATACAATGATACTTCGCTTCAACATTTTGCCTTGCTACCCAAACGGCAATTATCATAACAAAAAGCGTAGGTAAAGCTTCACAAAATACAAAATTATTTAACAAAAAAGAGTTCGGAAGCTCAGCCGCTAACAAGCACCTTTCATCGAAATACTTTCAAAAATCAACCTTATTGACATCAGTACAAAGTAAGTTGAGACGTCTCCACCTTTGAAATATTACTTCAGCATCAATACAAAGAGCGTGCTCGTAAAACGTACTTATGTCGCAGATCGTCTAAAGCCAGACATCAGGAAGCGGTGCGGGCGGAAAATGCTCAAGGCTTTTCTTACAACGTATGTCATAGTCGCGGGCGGGTTTCACAACGAGCGGTTAACATGAGGTAACTGTGGATTGTCAGTAACATTGTGAAAAAACAATACTAGCTTGTTTCCCGACTTCTTTTGCGTAGGATTAGTATAAATTGTGGTCTATATGTTATTAAGATCTATAAGCTATATTATTGCAAAGTTTTATTAAAATCAAGTCAGTAGTTTTTACGTGAAAGTGTAACAAACAAACATCCATCCATACAAACGACCGCCTTTATAATATTAGTAGGATTTTTTGATACTTATTTCAATTCCTTTTTTAAATCTTATTTATTATTCTTTGTTTTCTTATTTGGACGTCGTTTCACTCTAGTTTCAATTTAATTTTTTACACATAAACATAATTGAATGTTAAGTGTCAAAGGGATCTCCCTCCATAGCAACCAAATAACAAAATGGCAGCGCGTACGTCAAATGACTAAATTATTGTAATTTTCGCAAGGATATCTAATTAAAAATAAATAAATACAGCCTATGTTACTCCTTGATAAGGTAGCTTTCTTTTGATAAAATATATTTTTTAAATCGGTTAATTGGTTTAGGCGTAAAGGCGTAACAAAGAAACAAAGTCACTTTCGCATTTATACTATTATTAAGGATAGCTTTGTTGACTAATAAACATTCTAACAGCCTCTTTGACTGTGATTCGTCCACCGGTTTCAGCTGCAGAGCCCAGAGGTATTCCAGTTTCGAATCCAGAGGGATACCATTTTGAACTCTGTTTTGTTGGAGCTACGACTCGTTTTCTGCGAACTGCGAACGACTGCTTTTAAAATCGTTAAATACGCCTCAAAATTTGCCTCAATTTCGTAATAAGACATGATAAAGCCAAAGTCACCGTGTGAGCAATATTCGACAGTTCATCTCTTTCGATTGATTTTATTTAACATATACAATGTTTGTATCTATGTATTATATGTTCGGGTCAAATCTTGCCAATAAATTTTAAAACAGTTATCCTCAACTGATTGAGAGGTAATTTTTACTATAACTTCAATAATATTATGCTCATACAGGAAAGTTTGGTGTAAAATCGTCACCATATTTCACTGTCACCAAAATGTGTGTACGTGAACTAGGTGTAAAAAACCTGACCATTTTTGTGTCATGTCCACTCTATCTATTTATAGCAAAGAAATCTAATTTACATTGAAATTTTACTGATAGTGCAACAAATTACTTAAGAACATTACACTTTCTCGACGCGATGTTTTCTGGCTGTTGGTCAGAAGCAGACAAATTTAGTCCATGTAACAGAAAAAAATACGTAAATAATATTAAGTTACATTCTTCTTCTAAGGCTTCTGTAGCTACCTTTTTAGTCATCAAAATAGCACATAGCGTATAATAAACGTGTAACTACTAATCTGCAATTAAAAAGACGTTGTATAACTTAAACAATGTTAAGCTTAGTCAACTCGAGATTGTGGCAACGTCCTCGCAGACAACAGTGCAGGATACCGCAATAATCTTCCTGCGCACTTAGAGCCAGATCGTCCCTCCACAGGAAGCATTTAAGGGGTACCTGGGCACTAATTGCGTCCTTCACCTGTCTCTAATTGCTAGGAATGGAGGGATTAGTATCCTGGATTTAACTTGATGGCTGCGCATTCACACGAAGATGCATTGCTCTTGTACCCATAGATATTTAGAAATACTGAATAAGTACAGTCAATATAGAATGAACATTTTAAAGTCATTTGTTACCTTAGGATTGATTTATACACACATACAATTACGCTCCTAAGCCCAAAGCGATTGAAAAGAGCCTTAAGCAACATAGCGTTTGGTTACTCTTGAAGGCCCATTCTGTGCACATAAGTAGTGATAGCATGCCAGCCTCTCGCCTTCACAAAAAAGGCATCAAACAGAAAAAAGAATCAAACCTTCGCAACCCATTAACGCCCAAAATTTTTGTATCTTCTAACTTTAAATGAAATCACATCAGAGTAGTTCCCAGATTCCAACTACTATTCAATCACATCTAAATCAATATTTACAACCAAGAACTACTAAGTTTACCTGTTGACTATTCCTTGAAGTTTCTGCAAAGTGGAACTAAAGAGATTCTCCAGAAAAGCCCCATGGATTCTTAACATAATTAAGTTTAAGCCGAATTGAGTACGCAGTGCATCAGTCTGGATAACTCCTGGACGTTTACTCTAACAAGTTGCCGTGAATAATGTATAAGTAGCCGAGGAAATAAGCCGTTTTGTCCCTTTCCGTACCATTCGCAGTATTACTTCATTACACGAGAGCAGGGATGTCTCTTCGCCATTTATTTTATGGTCAACCACTCCGTTCAATTTGTTGATGTTCATTACTTTATGATAAAATATAGTGGATCCTTTTGTGATTTCTTCTAGACTTCCAAAATGAATGATTATATGAGAAATATATTTGCATAGATGTTAAAATAATAAAAATTACAACCAATTGGCGGTCAAAGTTTTTAAAATTACCTACATTCCTTTAATGTAGCGAGTTCTGTAACTATATTGCTTTAGTTTCCATCATTTACTTCTTCCATTGCCTGTAACATACAAACAAATTCTTGTTCGAATGTGGCAGGCAGAGTTTCAAAAAGTTAAATGCTATGCGACACTTGTTAACAAACTAAAGTAGCATAGGCCAGTTGTCGAATCGAAAAAAGGATCGAAGTTGCAAAACGGAACGGTATGATTGCTAGATTTAGATATAATTGTAGTGGAACTAACTCAACGAATTATTTATTCGTTGAACTAGCTGCATAATTATTCATCTAGTCGCAATCTTTATTCATCTTCTGGGTGTATATGCTGCTCAGTGCACTTCAGTGTCCAGGTGTATTTCCTAAACATATTGAAAATAAAAACTAATTCTTTTCACTTGAGCAAACTTTAATATGATAAAAAACGTGTTAGGCCTGTTACAATTTGATATAAGTATATTAATAAGGAACGTGCTGATCAAGTTATTGAAAATCTCTTTGTTAAAGATGATCATAGCCAATATCTAATGGCTATTCTAGTTGACAAACTCGTTACCGGTCCATAAGTGGTTTTTCCATCTTCTTTAAAAACATCCGCAATTAATGAAACTAATTTCTACTTTCTTCTACCCTTCTCCTAGTTTCTACATGACTACACACATCTTTCACATACTGTTCTTAAGGGTTTTGACATTATATTATACTTATTGTTGTCTGCCTGGCTGACACCAATTGGTATGCTATTATATAGCTGTCTGCCTGGCTGACACCTATTGGTATGCTATTAAAGGTGTTTTGCTCGGCACCTTGCAAGTGACGCTTGGATGTGATGATCTGGACAAGGTTCAGAAATGACATTGGTGGCCTTTCCCAACACCCACGGAAGGAAAATTAGTAGTCCCAGTTAAGACCTATAAATTAGTCGTGTAGTTCTCACGAGTTATGCAACTAATTTAACATGTTTAATTGACATCACTAAAAGAAGACTGAAGAAACTTTCATCGGTAAAGTTCCTTTTTGTTACTAACTTTTGACTTATGAATTATGCATTCGCCAACCCTACTTAGGTTAAACTAAGTTCGAATCCAATTTGCGCAAAGTGGGACACTACCTGCACCTAACAGAAAAACTTGGGGATAGTTTATAATATGAATATTACTTTGCAAGAAAATTGTTAAGAGTTATTTGTCTCTACGTACGTGGTTGTTGCGAAGTTTTAGCGAGTTCACTTTTGTTATTATGTTTGTTTTCGTTTTGATTGATAATGAGAAATAAAAAATGAATTCTATTCCATTTACAGGAAATATATCTTCATTTATGTCCGTCAGAAAACACGTTTTTTTATTTATTACGTAAACATAATAATGCAGATACAGTGCAAAGTCAGTCTTTCGTACACTTTTTACGAAGCGTGAGCTCATAAGCCCTCACACCTGGACTTAGAGGCTCTATTCTATACTTACCTATTTAAGTATTTACTGATTCGATTAAGTAAAAAATGTATCTAATGTTTTTTGGTAATCGATCTGAAGGACTTCATAGAATTATTATATTTTCACCTTGTCATATTATATAGAATACGGACGCGTCAGTCGGCTTACAGAATAGGGACACAGTAAGTATGACGGTAGCAGAGGAAATATCATGTGGGTAGACGAAGACGAGTATTAATCTATCTCACATACAGAGTGAAGACATCGCTGTTCTCCATTTCGCCTGTGACCACGGTCGGTGTAACCCGGCTGAAACGTCAGGCATTTAAAAGGTAATTTAATCGAGTTAATTCCCGTTTTTACTAGTGTCATTACCCCTCTATTATTGCTAATGAATTCAGAAATAATACCAATATCACTTTAAATTTAAATACAAACTTTATCTAACCGGGGAACTAACAAATTATACCGGTGGGTGTTAGCAGTACTTAAATTTTGTTATTTCCCGGTTAGATATTTAATTATCTGGCAACTCTCCTTAGGAATGTCTTTCTTTTCGGCATTTTTGCTAGAAAATATACTCGTACCTACAATTTAATGACACAGAGATTTTGGAATTTCCTGGAGACTGGCTCGAAAGTCAACACTGTCATAAGCTCCTAATCTCTTTACCTCGGTAGAAATTTAAGCTGCTAGATCTACCTCAACTTTCAATCTTCGGGTCCCCGATGTAAAGTCCATTTCAGAGCTTTTTAAACGCAAAATCGTTTTAACGGCCTGCGAGTGTGATATTTTATTCACAGTCAAGTTGGAAGGTAATTTCTGGGCTAATTGCCAAAGGTCCCGGGGTGAACTAGACTAAACTTCAATTTGGGCCAAATTTTATGCTTCCTATTTGTTGGATTCGGAGTCATTGTCGTACCTAATTTTGTCTTTTTTGTAATATATAAACAGAGATTTAAATAATTAGGAAAAGATGTTGTTAATATACAGAAACATCGCGTATAGAATATAAAAAGGAAGGTGATGTAGGACATACCTATAGTATTTAAAAAAAAAATATTACGATTTATTTATGCTGTAGGTAAATATCACTTCTCAGGTTAATTAAAGTTCAAATAAATAAAAATTAAAGGCTCAAATATATAAAAAAGCATTTCTCTCTTAAAATGGTAAATGGAAGTATGTTCCAGAATTATGGACACAAACACATACGGAAACTGAAAATAAAAAAGACTGTTTTCACCGTTGTTAGGCCTAATTTGTTATTTAAATTTTTTAATATTGCCCTACTCATCTTTTTCTTCGTGTTTACCACAAGAAATATTTTTTTATTGTAGAGCAAAACAAGAAGTTTATCATGTTCACTTCTAGAAAAAAGTGCAAAGCTGAAAATAGCAAGTTATTTCATAAAATGTTCGCCAATAACCCCGTACGATACAAATAATGCTTCCGTTTGTTCGTATCTGAAAAATAAACAGACAGGAACGTTTCTCCTATCCTGAGGGAGTAGGTTTACGTTGAGCATTTTATCTGACAAACTGCGTGGAGTAATCTGAATATGTATTCGGTGAATAATGCGAAGAATAAGTTTATCCAGCGGACTGGAAATGTTTATAAGTTTCAAATTATATTATTTATAAAAGTGTGCAGGAAAGCCTGAAATATTACCTTAATACTCTTTATTGCAATTTAAAATACATCAAATACACAAAACATCCCAACAAGTTAGCTACACACTTAATGAAGAGTAACAGTACATTTCAAAGACTGAAAAGAAAGTCCCCTAGAGACTTGTAAGGAATATGCATAAAGGCCGCACGTCATTGGACTTGCTGCTCTTCAAGTCGAAAATCAAATTCCTAAACTCATGCTGAATGTTCTCATGCAACATATTTCAAGAAAAAAATAAAAGGTGTGTTTGGCGGGAAATCATGGCGTCTGGATGTCGATCTTTATTTCGATAATTCAAAATTGCTTCGGAGTGGATTTTGTGCAGTGAAAGTGGTCGTTTTGTTGCATAAGCATCCGTGTTGACGAACAGTTATGAGGAATCATTGAAATAAAGGTTTTGTGTATGTGGCATTGAGAATTGTATAGTGGTTGGAAATCCCACTATACAATTCTCATCAGTCACCATCATGAGGTCTGTACCATGCATTTCTCGCCAAGCACTCCCTAGATGCATTAAAAAGTGTGGCACTCACATTTTAATGCAAAAATCAAGAAAAAAGATGAAACTGAAGACTTGGCTGTATGGGCTAGATCCCTTTGCCGTCCCGTAACGGGGAAAATTTTAACAAAAAAAAAATACACAAAACAAAATAAGTAGTTTGCAAGATCTCTTCCTGTCAATCCATGAAAGCTAGTTTAAATTTCAAATGCAGTGTAGGCTTGAGTGTAGGTTACTAAAAAACGCAAATAAAATGTAATAAAAAAACTACTTGCTATGTAACATATTCTACTATTCTAATATATACATACACGCAACTTACATAATTAAATAAATAATAAGAATAGATACATATAGAGATATAAATATAATAAACATACTTTAAATACACACATACATTATTGCAAGAATTATCTGGAGACTTGTGACAAATAGTACTGCTTTATTCTATATTTAAAACTGGCGATGGGTGGTCTATCTTGGATGAAGGTAGGAAGGTTATTCCACAGCTACCTACTTATTACCGTTTCAAACTTGTGAAGCATGTATTGTAACAAAAAGAACGTATATTACGTTTTTGTTATGATGAAACTTATTAATTAAGTTTTTCAAAAAATTCATGTTCATGGCTGACCATAATTTTTTCAAGCAATCACTTAATTTATTTAAATGAATCGGAATACACGTTAAAGTTGGTGGTCCCTACTGTAGTCAAGTTAGTCTCATTGGTATTAGTTTGTTAATAAGTAGGTACTTCGAAGATGTGTGTGCTGGTTTGTGATGATAAAAAGCTTATAACCTCATAATAAAGACATCAATTTAGTTTTTTCGTGTCTTTATTTAATCATTTGAAAAAAGCATGTTACGTAGGTAATAAGAAACGAATCGTATCAATTCATCTCAGCGGAAAAGCAGTCGCCAAGATCGTTCTCTTAGTATTTGAACACGACACAGAAGATGTTTATCTAGCTTTTTCCTTTAAAAATTTAAAATTATTCGTTTTTGATAGTTTTTTTCGAAGCTTTGAATGTCATGCATTACTGGCTTCCCTCCACAGAGACACAACACAACAACGAACGCGATGCGAGTTTTGTTGTGAAGCAACAAGCGTAAACAAAAGCTCGATTGATGGCATGCAATCACCTTAGGCTAACTTGTAGATACAGCGATATTGCGCTTGCATACCTACCGTCCATATTTATTATGATGGACAGTGGCAAATGAAAAGAAAGGATTGTTCAGGAAAAGCGTGCAGGTATATAACTAAAGGTTATCTTAACCATAGATTTTTAATAACTGACGTTTATAGATTGGCAATGAATTGACTAAGGCGAGACTAAAAAAATGTGTGATTAATACGCATTGTGTTGTGTGCGTGAAAAATAGTACTGCAGTTTGACAGCTGCTGTCTTTTCTACATGACTGACAGGCCTACCTAGGCCGCCTGCGTGTACGTGAAATGGTCTCGTCTATTTCGCTCTAATAAACGCTATTAATAAGGTTTTTTTTATATTACGAGATGGCAAACAAGCTTGCGGCCCACCTGATGTTAAGTGGTCACCGCCGCCTATAGACACTTGCAATATTAAGTGTAAATCACTTAACGCCGCAAGTGCGTTTGCCATCCTGGGGACTAAGATGATATGCCCTCCATGCCCAGAAATTACACTGGCTATGTTGGAAGGAGTTTTTATTATGTGTTTTGAAGTAATTTTGAATTTGTAAAATAATATTTTTGATTGGTGTTCGACGTCACTCTGTTCGTGTCTTCTGTAAAATATTTTCAACGTGAATAAACTAATTTTACCGTATCTGCTTTTCTCACTGATTACCACGCGCAATTTACCCCAACAAAGGTTATGGGCCCAGGTGTCGAGGATCCAGGAGAATAAGCAATACGTAACTAGTGAAATTTTAGTTGAAAAGTTCAAGTAATTGTGAAAAGTGAGTTGAATCAAAGTACATGATGTCAGCAGCGAATGTACGTATTGAATTGCTCTGTAAGGACAATTACGATAGCTGGAGGATACAGGTAGAGGCTTTACTTATTAGAAATGACGCCTGGTGTTACGTCGATGGTAGTTTACCAAAACCCGTAGAACCTGCAGATATCAAATCTTGGGTGTCAGGAGACGCTAAAGCCAAGGCCGACTTGATATTGTCGATTAGCCCAAGCGAACTAAGGCATGTACGAGGGTGCTCTACGTCTCGCGAACTATGGCTAAAGTTGGAGACGATATTTGCCTCTAAGGGTCCAGCGAAGAAGGCGACTTTTCTTAAAAGATTAACACTGCATAAAATGACTGAAGGTGGCGATGTTCGTAAGCACGTGAATGAGTTTTTCGATGCGGCAGATAAACTAAATGACATGGGAGTGCAGATTCATAAAGATCTACTGTCAATAATGTTATTATACAGTTTACCAGCAGAATATGAAAACTTTCGTTGTGCTATAGAGTCCAGAGATGAGCTGCCGGAGCCAGAGGTGTTAAAAGTAAAAATTTTGGAAGAGGATTTATCAAGACATCAAAGTACGAATTTAGAAAAAGCTATGATAGCAACTAAAAGGTACGAGAAAAAGGTTCAAATAACTAAAAACAAAGCAACCTTTAGATATAAATGTTTCAAATGCCATCAATTTGGGCATAAAGCATCTGAATGCAAAGTGAAGAAAGAAGATTTGCAAAGTGCTTCAAGGTGTGACAGTGATGATGTGTGTGTAGGAATTTTTGATACAGATTTAACCTTTAATTGTGTTACAGATTCGAAGGCGATTCATGATATCTGGATCATTGATAGCGGGTGCACATCACACTTGTGCAATGATGTACACAAATTTGAAACATTGGATAAAAATAAAGGGAAGGTAAATTTGGCAACAAATTCAAGCGCGAGCATTGAAGGCAAAGGTACAGTAAGATTGTCCACATGTAGTGATCTAACACAAAGAACCGTGACACTTTCAGATACTCTTTACGTCCCTGAATTACGAAGTAATTTGTTATCGGTAGCAAAAATTGCGGATAATGGTTACAATATTACTTTTAGTAAAGATTCAGCAATAGTTACTGATAAGGTCGGTAAGGCTGTTTTGAAGGCAGGGCGCAAGGGTAATTTATATTACGTTGAGGAAGCTACAGCTTCGTTAGTGTCTGAAAGAGGTGTTATGGATGTGCGAGGTTGGCATGAGAGATTAGGACATTTGAATGTGAAAGATCTTACAAAACTCTTAAATCATTCTGGCATGAAAGTAAGGGTGACAGATGAGAACTTGAAAGAGTTGTACGATTGTGACATTTGTGCGAGGGGTAAGATGACATCGTTGCCATTTACGAAGTCCAGTGGACCTTGTAGTGAAAAGTTACGAATAGTTTACTCAGACGTCGTTGGACCGATGAGAACTGAAGCGTTGGGAGGCGCGAAATATTTTGTAACTTTTATTGACGACAGTACTAGATGGTGTGAGGTTTATTTTCTATCATGTAAAAGTAAGGTTTTGACTGTTTTTATGATTTACAAAAGCTACATTGAGAACTTGACAGGTGAGAAAATAAAATACTTACAAAGCGACAACGGCGGTGAATACTGTAATCGCGAATTCGATGACTTCCTAAAGAGAGAGGGTATACAAAGACGATTGACAGTTCCTAGGACACCACAACAGAACGGTGTAGCGGAAAGGATGAACAGAACACTTGTTGAAATGGCAAGGTGCATGTTACTGTCATCAGGTCTGTCAAGAGGGTTTTGGGCTGAAGCTATTGCAACAGCTTGTTATATCCGAAACCGATGCCCTACAAGCAGTTTAGGCGGTGATATTCCTTTTGAGAAGTTTTTTGGTACGTCCGTGAAGCTTAATTTTATACAAAGATTTGGAGCCAAAGTTTACGTCCTAAACAAAGAAGATGGAAAGGATAAATTCGCAGAAAGAAGTGTTCCGGGAATCTTCGTTGGATACCCAAGAGACGCTAAAGGCTACAAAGTATGGTTACCTGATAGAAGAAGTTTTGTAGTAGCGAGAGACGTGAAGTTTCAGGAAAGTTATTCTAAAATAAATAATGAAGATGACGTTTTAGATCCATTTATAGAACAAAAATCTGAAGAAACTTTCGTGAAACCTCAAAATTCAGTCGAAATGGAGTTACGTTCTGTAACGCGAAATGTGGGAAGAGAACCTAATGAAGATTCTGAAGAAGAACCTCGGACATCACCATCGGAAGCACCTACAATAGAACCAAGTGGCAGCAATATTCTAGATATATCGGCAAGTCCACCAAGTGAGGAGCTACCCACGTCTGATGAACAACAAGAGCAGTCACGAACATGGAAGCGAGCACGTGGAAGACCCAGGATAGAGAGGGGGCATGTTGGTAGGCCTCGTAAAATCTATCGTACAGTCGAAGTAGAAGAAGAGAGTGAAGACTCTCATCAGCCTCTACCTCAGGCTGATTCCGAAGATTTTGTGGGTCAAGTGAGCTTAAAGGAAGCTTTAAATGGTGCTGAAAAGTATACTTGGGAGCAAGCTATACTATCAGAGATAAAGGGCTTGTTGTTGAATGACACATGGGTATTGGTTAAGAAACCGGTGGATCGAACTGTTGTTGGTTGCAGATATGTACTAACTACTAAGTTGAATGTCGATAAGACAGAAAAGAAAAAGGCAAGACTAGTTGCGAAAGGATACAGTCAACGATATGGAATCGACTACAGTGAGACATTCTCACCCGTGGCACGATTAGACACTGTGAGGATGCTCATGGCTCTTGCTGTAGAATTAGATTTGGAAGTACATCAATTGGACATCGACACTGCTTATCTAAACGGGTATTTAGACGAAGAAGTCTACATGCAAGTACCAGAGTTATTAGAAGAGAGCTTAGAAAAGATAATAAACTCTGAGAGCAGTGATAGCGCAGTAGTGATTAAAGCTAGAAAGATGTTGGCTGATCTAAAATCTGGAGGGGATACATGTCTCTTGAAGAAATCCTTATACGGATTGAAGCAAGCTGGACGTCAATGGAACATCAGACTTGATGAAAAGTTGAAAGAGATGAATTTTCTAGTTTCTCAAAATGAGCATTGTTTTTACTATAAATGTTTTGATAATGATATAAAACTTTTCGTTATAGTCTATGTTGATGACATACTAGTGGCTTCGCAAGAAAAGAGTCATATTGACAACTTCAAAAGAGAACTGGCTAAAGAGTTCAAATTGAAAGATTTTGGATCTGCCAAATACATGTTAGGCATTGACATTGTCAAAAACAATAATATTATTGAACTTTCGCAGAGGAAATTTATTTTAAATTTGTTAAAGAAATTCAATATGGAAAATGCTAAGGAAAACATGAGTACACCTATGGAAGTTGGACAAAAGCTTGTAAAGGGTGAAGACGGTAGTGGAAAGTGGCCTTATCGTGAATTAATAGGTAGTTTAATGTACCTATCTGTCGGGACAAGACCAGACATCACAAACAGTGTTGTAAAGTTAGCCCAATTTGCAGATTGTGCAGACGAGTCGCATTGGAAATCAGCAAAACGCGTGCTTCGGTATTTGAAGAGAACGATGGATTATAAGTTAACATTCAGGAAAACTGGTAAGCATGTAGTAGGATATTGTGATGCTGACTGGGGCAACTGTGTGATAGACCGACGCTCTTACTCGGGCTATGCTTTTGTTTTAGGGGGAGCATGTATTTCCTGGAAATCACAAAAACAGAAGTGCGTGGCAACGTCATCATGTGAGGCAGAGTATGTAAGTCTATGTGAGAGCATGAAAGAGGCTGTCTACTTAAATAGCTTACTCTCTGAGATCGGCTTAGTGCAATATTCGCGTGTAGTGTTACATGTGGACAATCAGGGGGCGATGGCGCTAGCCAATGATCCAGTACATCATAGTCGCTGCAAACATATTGACATAAAGCACCATTTTATTAGAAATGTTTTAAACACTAATAAATTCATCACGCTGAAATATTTGGCAACTGATAAGATGACTGCAGATATATTGACGAAGGCTTTACCGAAAGCGAAACATTTATTTTGTATATCTGCGTTAGGGATTAGGTCTTAGGTTGTAAATATTTTAGGCTGTAAGGTTTTTGATATTATTTTATACAGTCTAAATTAAAGGGGCGTGTTGGAAGGAGTTTTTATTATGTGTTTTGAAGTAATTTTGAATTTGTAAAATAATATTTTTGATTGGTGTTCGACGTCACTCTGTTCGTGTCTTCTGTAAAATATTTTCAACGTGAATAAACTAATTTTACCGTATCTGCTTTTCTCACTGATTACCACGCGCAATTTACCCCAACAGGCTACCTTTCCCTTCAATCCGAAACACAGCGAACTGCTTCACGGCAGAAATAAGAAAGGCGGTGGTACCTACCCAGACGACCTACATATGGGTCTACCACCTAGTATATGTTCTTTCTTTTTCAAATTACCGATGTACAGTTTCCTTTATTGATCTAAACTAATATTAAATGTGTAATGAAGCTGAGTTAGTTTGTAACGCTATCACGCCTTACGCGTTTTACAAACTCATCGATGCAAATCCATTCCACCAGATGTGACAGCGTCAAATGCAAATAACTTTACAGCTCGCTATAAGCAAAACAAACGCAAGACACAAAAACGATTTACATTACGGTAAGAAGAATCCGTAAGGCACACAAGCTTAAGTGGGACGACAAATTCCATTTGCGGACAAAGGAGAAGTCGCAGACGTGAAACTTTCTCGCAAATTTGTTCCGTTTTTTACAAATCTCGCAAAAAGTTTCGCCCGTTCCGTCCGTACGCGTGATTGTTATCGCAGCGTCAACGAGACAATACAATTTTTACGACTTATTTTTGTTAACAATGAAGAGGTTTTAATTATTTTGCCGAGGGAAACATTTTTATGCAAGAAGAGGAGTTTATAACAAGTTTTTCAATATTTACAGTCCGTTTTCTAAAGCACCACAGACCGTTCAAAACGTTAATATTAATTAATTACATATGTTTCTGGCTCCAATACCATTCTTTTTGTAAAGGTATGTTCTTTTCTGTACACTAGACTATGTGAGTACCTACAAATTAGGGTTCAATATAGATACGTTCAGTAGTCAATATAGTCACGTAGATATTTAATTCATACGGGTGCATTGGGACGCTTGAGCGGTTAATATAAAGAGACCCTTTGTTAAAAAATGCTGTTTTTAGTTGCTATTGTATTTGTATAGGTAAGGGCCGAACACATTACCGTGTAGCGGCGCTGCTTACTCCGACGCATTTCTAAGTAATCAAGGTAACATTGGTTTAGCCCGCTGCCCTCCGATTTCCACCGCATTAATGGTGTTATGTGTTTCAGCCCTGTTTACACCAACCATTGTGTACAGATAAAAGCAATACCTACCTAATCCAATAATTAAAGGTTGGAAATGAATTAAACTGACAGTTTCTGGTAACCTTATCTGCTGCTGTGTGTCATCATCATCAACAGCTCATATAATGTCCCCACCGAAGGGCTCGAGCCTACCCCACATTAGGGGTGATTAGGCCTTAGTCAACCACGCTGGACAAGTGCGGGTTGGTCGACTTCACAAATAGCCTAATAATTT
The DNA here is from genome assembly GCA_955850985.1 of Elophila nymphaeata. NCBI lineage: Eukaryota > Metazoa > Arthropoda > Insecta > Lepidoptera > Crambidae > Elophila > Elophila nymphaeata. The sequence continues at coordinate 23,450,476 of OY039079.1, forward strand.
CTCCATAGGTGTGTGCAGGTTTCCTCACGATGTTTTCCTTCACCGTAAAAGCGTCGATTAAACGTACATATGAATTCAAAATTTGAAAACACATTGGTACGTGGCGGGGATCGAACCAGTGCCTCCCGGGTAGGAGACGACGCTCTTACGCACTACGCCACCGACGTTTCTGTGTGTACCTACATACAATAAAACTGCATTATATTCTATTCTACTTTCCCAAGACATTGACTGTTAAATGCGTAATTTCGCGAACCTGTTAATTAAGATTAAGCACCTACCACTTTAATTCTTTTCATTTAAACCATAACCTTTAACCCTGATCCGGTTTTGGCCGGATAAGCGCGCTCTCGACTTCCACCTCATTATGGGCCACAAATTAAGTGCAGCGTTTTTGCTTCTAATTCACCGTCACGGGAACTCGGGACTTTGTTCCTTGTTTAATGTCGCCAGTAATAGGATTATACGAGCGATAAACAAAAAGGAATTAGCGAGCGAATTTGCGGCGGCTTATATGCGATTTTGGATGTTATGCTCTTAGGGAGTTTGGGCAACATCAACACGTGATTTGGATAACTAGTTACATGTCTACATATGAATTAATATGCCTTTTATGTATTAACTACTTGTATTTAGATTAGAGAGATGCTCATATGGTTAGGTCATGTAGAGAGGATAAGATAAAGTAGATCTTTTTTTTATAGAAAGGTCAAGCAAATGACTCCATTCCACCTGATGGTAAGCAGAAGTAGAGTCCAAATGCGAAGATAGCTGGCGCGAGAGATTAACCGCCGCGCTAGCCACCCTCGCCTTGCTGCCTGCGAGGTGCTTCTTCACGCCTCTTTTGAATGACCCAGGACTGTAGGAACACGTGCGCTGGCAGTGAAATCCATTTCTTGATTGTGCGACAAAGAAACGAGTTGCCAAATTTCTTAGTTCGCGTTGGAATAGGTAGACCAGCACGTGATCCTTAAAAGGAAGGGAGATGGTGGGATTAGGGAAAAAATATCATCAGAGCACTCGCCGTGGTACAGACGTACAGACGGTAACGCGCTCAATGACGCAACATCGCGACGCAATTGAAGAGGCTCAAGATGCTTAGTCAGCGATAATCTCTTCGTCGTCAACCTATCCAAAGCATCGAGTAGGTAAGTACTTGGCGGAGCCATCCCACAGGTACGAGCAATACTCCACGCAGGACCGTACTTGCGTCTTGTATAGCAAGCACAGTTGATCTGGCGAGAAAAAACTCCGCACCTAGTTCGGGACTCCGAGTTTCCGTGAAGCTGTTTTTATCACGCTTTCGATGATTCTACTTGAATGAATAGTAAGAAAGTGGAGATGCGGGGTTGGGAAGACCTACGTGAACGTTTGTCGATCAAATCGAAAACATCGTAATGAAAGGCCAAGTCACAAAAGTACTCGAAATCGCCGAGTATTTATGAGGACTGTGAAGGAAGTAGGTGAAGCGAAAGGAATGTGTGAGGATCGTAGCAAGTGGAAAGAAGTGATCTGTGCTTACTCTATGGGCGAAGAGTTAACGATAAGATAAGTCGCAGGCGGATCGTTTATCACGCCGTATTACAAAATGGCGCGGCGTATTGTAATCAGGGTTGCCAGGTGTTCGGTAATCTACCGAACCATTCGGTACAAAAATACCGAAGTATGGGAGATTCGGTATTTTTTTTCAGATTTTTTTTTTTTTTCAAAATAAAAAGAGATGACTCGAGAAAGGAGGCAGCGACGTAGTATGGCAACCTCGTCATGCCGCACGTCATGATCCTCGTCCTGTCCAGCGCTCCCTATTTCGTCGGTTTTTTGTGCGGCAGGTGAAAGGATCGGGATCAGCAATATGACAAATAAGGAGCTTTTTTTTTGCTCACTATTCGGTATTTTTATGGAAAAGACCTGGCAACCCTGATTGTAATGTGTGATTGGGGGTCATCCATAAATTACGTCACACGTTAAAGGGGGGGGGGAGGGTATCACCAGAATGTGACATTGTGTGACATGGGGCAGGGGGGGGGGGGGGGGGGTCAAAAGCTTTGTGACGTTACATGTTAAGATTTAAAGTACTTCTAAAAATTTTCGAACTCGATCTATATTTTTTATACTTTAGCACTCTCGCTATGACATTATCTCTCTTGCAATATAACAATCAACTTCTAGAGCGGCGTTGTAATGCAAGTTAGACACAAAATTCCCGAGAGTTCTGGTAAGGGTTTGAGTAGGTTTAAGAAAAAAAAAAGAAAAAATTAAAATAACTGTTTTCTTTTCATTATTTCTAAATACATGCATAAAATTAAAAAATGTGTGACGTCACATCAGGGGGAGGGGTTCTAAAAATGTGACAACCTGTGACAAGGACGGGGGGAGGGGTTAAAAAGTCCTAAAATTCGTGTGACGTAATTTATGGATGGCCCCTTGTGATGAGACTGACGAGTGACAGTAATTTCACTCCGCTTAGTCATAAAAAAATACCTGAACCTACCAACATACTGGCAATAATAAGCGATCTCCATTCCATTTTACAGACTAATATTAATAGAATCCACTACGGACTTATCAAGAACGTTCTATTTGGTTAATAACAGTTCTCACACACTTCAATCCGCCGCGCCGTTTTGTAATATGGCGTGTTAAACAATCTTTCTGCGCTATATAATCTACATAAGTATTTTTAGAGAGATGGGTCACGGCAGACTATAGTCTCTCAAATTTGGAGCACCGTAACTGCGGCAGTAGACCGTAGTATAAACTCTATATGTGTTTTTGTCTGTGTGTCAGTTTGCCAGAGCTTACCACTTATATAAAAATGACCATCAGAATAATTCGGAACTGAAGCCAAAATAGCCAAAATAGCTTTTAGCTCACCATCATAACATTTTTTTTCCTTTAAACTATACCTGGGAAATTGATAGTTACGATTTTATTGAAGGTCAAAATCATAATTTTTTTTTCATTTTTTTATGAAAACGTATTCTATACGTTATTTCTTAATTATTTTCCAAAGAAACATTATCATTTTTTTTAGTATTTCATAACAAAAATGGCTTCAAAACGTTAGCGTTCAATGTAGCTCACTCGATGCGCACGGACACTAACGAACGGGGCCGCCGTCTGTCAAAATTATCGCGGTTTTGCGAGTTGCGTGCGAGTTGAGCCCTTTACATTGCGTGGTACAATTTGCAATTTTTTTTAACACCAAAAAATAAAAATCATTTCCCAGCAATATTTTTTTTTGAAATATGTCTTATTTTGATGTATAGAATACATGGTTCTCGTTTGACTGTTCATGTCTTTTACACTCAGTATATGCCAACCTTTTAGCAAATTAATACAATATTCTTTATCTACTTATAATATAATATCTCAAATTTATATCATCTTACTAACAAGTGGGTAATCAAAATCGGTTACGAATTATTGAAGAAAAACCTTCATAACTTTTTTCTTTTTAGAACCTAGTTAAAATTTACACAAAAAATGCTGGAAGAGATTTCTTATAGGAATAAACTGTAGGTAAGTAGCATTGTAGAGACAGCAGCAGGTCAGATTACCCAAGACTGTGAATCTCCAAGTGATTTTCAACCTTAATCGTGTGCATTATAAAGCGCAAAATGGAAAGAAAAATGTTACAGTTTGTAGGTAATAACCTGATGTGTTGTTGACTGTACAATTGTCTGTAATCCTGTGTCCTTATGTCTTAATTGTATATGTCGCAGGCGGATTGTATTAACATGCCGTATTACAAAACGGCGCGGCGGATTGTAGTGTGTGAGAATTTTATTGTTAACCAAATAAAACCGTTTGTTGATAAATCCGTAGTAGATTTCTATCAATCTCTGTATAATCGAATGGAGATAGCTTATTATTGGTAGGTTAGGGTTATTTTTTTTATGACCAAGCGGAGTGGAATTGTTGTCACTCATCACTGTCACTACAATCCACCGCGACGTTTTGTAATACGGCGTGTTACATGATAAATAAATAATAAAAACTAAATTGAAAATTTTATGTAACCTCCGACATAAATTTATAGCTAAGATAAGAACCATCTCGAGAACGTCAGCTTTCAAAATTAAATCATCGCATCGAAATTGCTCCATTCGTTTAGTAGCTATGATGCCACAGACAGACACACAGACATACAGCAGACAGGTCAAACTTATAACACCCCTTTTTTTGCGTCGGGGGCTAAAAATGGTGTAGGTACCACTATTATGCTTCGGCCGCACCTGCGCCTATCTAAGCATGTGGTATTTCTTTATTTGCACGAACTATCGTGCAATAATCCAATATGGCCGAAATCATTTACAGACGTGTAAATTACGTAGTATTATTTGGGTTCAACTATGGATAATCACTTTTTTCACTTCAAAATTGTGTGGTAATAATTACGTAATGCATTTATTTAAAGAATAACTCAGCCGTATCGTATACTTAGTCACCCGTACGCGTCTGAACTAATGGAGAACAACCTCCGAAATTAAAAACGCTAGTCTGACCACGTTGCGCGATAGGTTAGCGCGCTAAAACCCTTTGACGTACCGCCTCCCAGTCGATAACGCACACGCAGCCCGAATGTTCGCGACGATAGCCGATAATGGCCGGTCACATCTGCGCGTATTGTGTCTTAGCACGAAGCTTCGTCACGATCACGAAGCTATGGTCACGATACACGCAGGTGCGGCTCTAGCATTAGAATACCGCAAGAAAAACGCAAGTCTTTTCTACCTGCTTTTCATAAAAAAAAACAGTGTTTATAAAAAAACGCCCCTATACAGTAGAAAATTTAATAAAAATATTTTCAATTTCCAAGTATGCATGAGTCGCACAATAAAGGTCTGATTACGAATGCATGCTTTAAACTTCGTTTGCATGTAAATTGCATCGGAAAAATGTCTCGACTTCATTATTACAGCATTTACTGAACACGTTTCAAGCGTACGAGCCAGGTACCGCTCACTTTATGACGTTTTCTATAAAAATAAGTAGCAGTGCTTACTAAAATTTCACGCGAGTGTAGATCCTATATTATACCTACTCTACTTCAGTCGATATTCCCATGGCTATGTGACAGAATTTCAGTGCAAATTAAATTTATGTACACGGTACACCTGTAGCGAGCCTAGAGCCTACTATGTCTAGACACGCTAACTCATTATTAAACCCCACTTAAATACCTAATGTCGGCTAGTGAGATGTTGAACAGAGAAATATATAGAGATGGTAAGACTTTTTCACCTCTCCAGCACCAAAACTCTACTTTTAAATAGTAATCTGTAGATAACGTTGCTGGTTGTATAATAAGTAATAAAAAATTATGTAAATCTATTATGTAATACAAATTGTACAACTGTTTGTTGTCCCTTACAAAATAAAATAAAAGACCTCTATTGCTTCGTAAAATCTCGTAGGAAAAACGCTTTTTGCTCTGAACAAGACGTTACGTTCAATTTAAATTATTTTAGTAATCTTACTTTTAATTTTCAATATTTTTTTTTAAGATAATAAACGTGTATTAAAGCATTGCCTTGTTTTTTCACCTTTTAATTATCTCGCTGGAGAGGTGAAAAGTTGTACCTATGTTTCACACGAGAGCAATTTTTTTTTCTGTCGTGCCTTTATATACTTCGCTGGTTCGTGGTTTCATATCGGCACTCGCAGCAAAAAATAACTTTGCTCACTTCTTGAACAAATAACTATTTATCCATCTGGAATGGCCACATGGAAGGGATATGGGAAATATTACAATCATCGTTATGATCACATACATACAATCAGCCTAATAATCCGAAAAAGGGTTGAGCAGAGTCTTAGGTAATATAATTTGGTTACACATAAAGCCATATCAGATAGTATGTGCCGTGTAGTGCCTGAAAATAGTGATCATTTTGACTAGACTATTATTATGGCGAAATACTTTAACAAGATACATACATACATGAAGTTACGCCTTTCTCCCATAATGGAATGAAATGAAATTTTCTTTTTTATTTATATGGACTTTGCTAAGTACTTTTTTATATCGTCAAAAGACCTACCACCATTTCGGGACGAAATAATTATTTTACTTAAATAATTATTACTATGGTAAGATGGAGAAGAAATGGCGAAAGAAACTCCACAGCTTACAATTTCGTAATTATTTCAAAACATCATTACGATATATCAATATGAATAAATTACAATTTTAAATACGTACATTTTGGGCAGTTAAGCATAAGGGTAGTATCCACTTATTCTTTCGCTTTAAGCACTCTCATCACGGTGGTTTCGATTACTTTTGATCTGGCCCTTATTCAAACGTCAAAGCTATCAAGCTTCGACCATCGACGAAAAGTGCGACGAAACTACATGAATTAATTCAAACCGCCCCATTTCATTACCGGGACACAAGGCGTAAATTAGACTACCACCCTTATGTTGTTGATGTCCTTACCATCCGTACAAAATGATTGGCTGACTCCTTTTTATTGCGGACAGCTAAGGAATGGAAATTGTTGCCAGCTGATGTGTTTCCTGATACTTATAACTTGGATGCCTTCAAACTGAGAGAGAGTGGGCTATTTCTAGGTAAGCATGTAACATCATAAGCCACATCTACGTTTAAGATCAGGTGAGAGTGTGGGCAAATGTTTTGCTAAAGCTACTAAAAAAACGTCGTCGAGTTGATCGATAAGGATAAGATGATATTAGCTAAGGATGACTTAAAACCATCGACCCAAAGCGTCCCAAATTTGCTTTTATCCCAAGGGGATAAGAACTAAGAGGCAGTTAAGACTATATTGCACGCGGGCTGTGAACGTGTTAAGAAGCTTGAAGGAACGGATTATGTAAATGTAAGTTTATTTAGGTACTCACTTATAACTCTAAACTCAGTCCTCTCCATCGCTACTATGTCCAAAATATGGTCACGTGAACCCTCATCGGCGGCAAAGTGGAAATATATCGGTCGGGTACTTACGCTCAACACGCGCCGGCTCTAACAAACTATTTACTTTTGCCAAATGGACCCTGAATTTTGAGTTTGTTATTACCCATTCAAGGTTATAACTAGATCAAAGGAGCTAGAGACCTCAGCAACTTTGTAGCAAATAATATAGAGTGAAGTGAAGCAGATTGAGTGGCCACTAAATTTAATTTACCAGGAACAAAAGTCCGTCCTCAATACAAAATATTATTGAGAATACTTGACGGATTGCTTAGTCATTTACCGCGTACATAAAGCTTGGATACAGGGCTGTATTTGAGAAACTAAGATTTCGTTTTTATTAACACGTTCTGAGACGTTATGATGAGACAATATACTTCTGGCTTCTGTTTTTGTATATCCTTTGCGTTCATGATTCCATTGTTCTCATCTAAGGCTTTTTCTTTTGTATGTACATCTCAGTTGTCTTGAGAATTTCTGACAAAAGTTTTGTACATTTATATATTTCATTTATATAATACGCGTGGAAAAATATACAATTATTACATCCTATAACATAACACAGTAAATTATGCAGATCATTCTTATTTAACAACTTAATACAGTGAACCACCAATTACTTTATTAAAGCAAATACTCGTAAGAAAATTTGCCATTACCCTAATAATATTATAAACGCGATTTTTTTAAAAAGTTTAAATAATAATAATATTGTGGCCGCGTGATGCCGGCAGAGTAGAATAGCATCTCCCCATATCCTCTAATGGGTGTCGTAGAATGCGACTAATGGATCAGCAAAGGGGTATTGATCACCTTATACTCTGTCCGCCAATCCGCATTGGGCAAGCGTGGTGGACTACTGCCTAAACCTCCTTCGATAGCAAGGAGAGGCCTTGTGTCCCAGCAGTGGGTCGAATTATAAAGGCTGTTGTGAATAATAATATTGAGTAAAGATGTAAAGATGGATGTCTGGATATGTATTTGTTACTCTGTCACGCAAAAACTACTGAATGGATTTTAACGAAACTTTACAATAATATAGCTCATACATCAGAGTAACATATAGGTTATATTATAATTTATACTGATACTGCGCAGACGAAGTCGCGGGTAAGGCCAAGGTCGCGGGCGAAGTTATAATATACGAGTAACATCGAGGAAAACAGTAAAAAATAGCTAAGAACGCAAGAGATTACGCGCTTAAGGAACGCACACATGGACACCTGTCACGGACGAGGAATGTCAGAACATTTCAAATGGGAGATTGATGCGCGAAGCAGTCGGTTTACGGGGTAAGTATTTTAGGGCAAAAGGGCTTACATAAGTCAGAGTTTAGGTAACTTATAGCCTAAAGTGCATTGAATAAAAAATCAAATTTATATTATCCACATGCTTGACTTTATTTTGTATTAATTCCAGTCTCATTAACTAGGCCACGGTAATGGTATGCTAGACGATAATATATCCAAAAATGCTTGAGATAACGACCGAAGATGTGCCACATTTTGCGACGTTTACTGACATCACTATCGTCATTCTCGCTGCATTGCACTTTAACAATGGCTAAAAGAAGAATCCTAAAACCATCTAAAATTGTTCATCAGGTGGTGCGTTCAATAATTAAGTCGTGTAGTTTGACAATGTTTGTAGTGCGACGTCGAGTAAACTTATCCGTTATCTCTAGTTAGAGTTATGAAAGCTGGACCATCTGTCCCTTAGTGCAAACAAGATTTATTCCTGCATTCTGAGAGCCAAGTAAATTCAAAATAATTTAGGCTTGTTTCAAGAATATATACTTTCTACTACGACTAAACAGAACATCATTTAACTGTCGCTCAAATTAAAACCGAGAAGTTGCTCGAACTTTTTGTTCAGCGAACGTATATTGGTCCCAATGTAGTACCTACAGCCTGCAATAAATCTAATCCACCATGGTCTCGCTACTGTACCGTATTATTGAATTAAGAGCTCCGTCCCAATATCGGACGGTCGCTTCTGTTTTTAATTCTTTTTTCCTAATAGCATTAAATTGGGAACTTGGCCTCTTTTCATTCCAATCTCTCAGGAAATTTAATCGTTAAATCCAAAGTATTCCGAACAGAATACAGTTCTGCGAAATCAATTTATGTGTTTTACAAAGACACACTCAAATTGAATCATTAACTACTTAGCGCGGCATAAATTGTTTAGTTTAAATTACTGTTGATGATTAAAATGCAAGAGACTATCCAACTTAGATTTTAACTGTAATTGTTTATTTTTAACTTTCACTCTTTTCTTTTTCTTTATTGCTTTTTTATTCTTATTAAGACCTTAATCATCCCTGTTTTTGGCAGTTAAAAACCAATAACCGTCATAATGACCGACTCGTGTGTGATTTGGCATAGTTCAAGTTCACATAGAGAAGAAGTCATCATTTCAGCCACATGACGTCCACTGCTGAATATAGGCCTCCCCCAAATAACGCCACAACGACCGATCCTGTGCTCCTCGCATCCAGGCGTGACCAGAGAAGAAGTGGGACAGTCGAAATGGGCCAGTTGTTGTTGGGCTTAATTCAGAAGTACATACCAAAATATATGGAGAAATGGATAATTTTAATTTACATGTAGAAGTTGGAAGCTGCTTACTAAGCTCCGAAAATCAGTATAAATTCTTAGTAGTAGAGTCAAAACTGACAACTGTAATGACTAGATGACAATGATTCTCATCCATTAGAGGAGGTATCTAAATAAGTATTCTTCTCAGCTTTGCTACTAAATTTTCTTTACCCACACCGAACACTAAAGGTTCATGAGGCGATACGATTTTATTGGCCAGCACCCGAGTGTGTTAGATGGTCCATCGGCTACACCTTTAGCCACAATAAATGGATAAACCAGGGATAAACGACCGAATTAACAGGAGTCGAAAAAATTGTGGCGTTTTTGTGATCTGAGAGAGCAGTATTTGTTTGAAAATTATACCTAGTTAGGTGTGGAATCAAAATGGTAATAATATACTGATTGACTATTGCACGATGATCCTAGTGCTGAAGGGATTAGGGAATCCTAGTGATTAGAAAAAAATCAAGCCAGACAAAACCAAGCCAATGAGTAATCCGATAATTAGACAAACAAACGCCAACCAACCAATCGGCATTCAATCACAGTACAAACAGTTGGGTTCCGTTGTGGTTCAATTTCGTAACTGAACGCATGCAACTCTATTATGGCCTATTCAGATTACAGCGGTATCTGCTACCTCCGTCGTTAGCGAAAAATATCAAGCGATATTCCTCCTGTAATTTGTATGAATTTTCGCAGCTAGCGACAAAATGCCATTAAAGAGAGAATACCGCATACCCACAGAGATTTTCGCTACCCAAGGTGTTAGCAAATACCGCTGTAATCTGAATAGGCTTAAAGGCCTATTCAGATTACAGCGGTATTTGGCATGCTATTGGGCTCTCAATTCAGACTTGGTTATATGGTTTGATTTTAGAGTAACAAAACAATGTACAGACAACAGCACGTTGGGTTACCACAAACTGTCAAATTTTCCCAATCGATTGTGCACTTTATATTGAATAGACTAAGGTTGAAAATCGTTTGGAGAAATTTGACAGTTTTGTATAGCCCGACGTGCTGTTGACTGTACTAAAACAAAACCATCAGAAATTTCCTTAAAATAACAATTATGATGCTAGTTTCCGCCAGCGATTCTGACATAAAATTTCGCATTTTAATCCATTTTGACCATCTGAGCTGTTGTTCGTCGTCACTTGTCCTTATTGTCAAGCATTGACCAACTTATACCATTGAAATCTTTGGTTGGAATCAATACACCTCGCTCTCATCATTTTTGCTAGCTTAAGATAACTTGGGAGCGAAATAGATATTATTTTCTATCGAAACAGTGTCTGTGTTAGCGTGATTGGTCAACGCAGCCGCCCGGATAGCGCAAGATGCGGGTTCGTGTCCCGCCTAAGGCAAGTCGATTTTTTTCAGTGCATTTTTATAGAACAAATGTTAATATAAAAGCGTGTTTTTTAGTTTGTTCAAACTATTATTTTTTTATATACACTTTTTAGTGCGTATTATAAACCCCGATGAAAGTCCCTTATATTAGTAAAAAAAATTCTTAACACCGCCAACTTAACAATGACAACGCCATCTAGTAACATAATGACTGAACTAATATTCCAAACGTTTAATTTATTAGTCCTGGCTATTCTAATCAGGATTGGGATATTCTATCCGAATTATTGTATCTAATATCATCGGTCTTTGATAAGTCTATAAAGTTTAAATGAAATCTGACCGTTTAAAGTGGGTCAAAATCGCGCCCAAACGAGTCAGTTACAAAGATACAGGAGAAACTAATATAAGCGTGTTAATAAAAAGAAAATACAATTACCTACACAAAGTCCACATACCGGAGTAAACTGTGCGACTTATGCGAGACCAAAAGGACCCTGCCTCAGTGCTTCTGCATCTTAATGTCAGATAAATTAATGTCATGGACAAATGTCCTCATCAAACAAATTTGCTCTACCTTAACTCTCATAATATTGAATTCTCACAACGTAATTTACTTAATGAATCAGACTCAGATGATATAAGAGAATGATCTAAGGAAGATGATTACAAAAATGCAATCTACGCAAATTTAACAAAGTTATTATTGCGTCGAACGGTTTATCGCCAGTCTTCAGTTTAAACATTGTTCTCTTGGTGCAACAACGAACTATTTTTTATCTCTGGGGGCTCCGTTGTAAAACGTACCGTGATTGCTAGTTGAGACACTTCTACACTGAACACTGACTGGGCTATGTTATTCAATTCAACGCTGTGTTTAAAGTGATCAGTGACAAATAACCAATTATTGTGTGACCGATGTCAGTGTAAAGTGATAGAAACCGTAAGTTTATAGTCTCTTGACAATAAAAAAATTACAAAAATTACTCTTAGGACATACTTTAACTCCTAGTTAAAGTATGTCCTAAGAGCCCGTCTTCGTTATAAAAATATGAATATTTTTTTACAGGTATAAATTCTCCATTATTTTCTCTAAGTATCCTATAGGTAGCTTAATATTGTCTAAACATATCCACAAAATTAGACAAAATTTAGATTAAATGGCAAATACGTTTGTATGGAAAAATTAATTTTCGTTAAATTCTCTATACAAAACGGCAATTTCATACTTAAACCCCTAATATAAATTACATTAGTCAGTGCACATGTAATTTTTTTATTGTCAAGAGACTATAAACTTACGGTTTCTATCACTTTACACTGACATCGGTCACACAATAATTGGTTATTTGTCACTGATCACTTTAAACACAGCGTTGAATTGAATAACATAGCCCAGTCAGTGTTCAGTGTAGAAGTGTCTCAACTAGCAATCACGGTACGTTTTACTATACCTATGCAAAGACTATATAACCCTTTGGGATATTTCTCCTCTCCATTACACAACTGACTATGGCAATGGCTCGGATTTAGTCGTACAAGACTTTGTAGTACCTAACTAATAATATAACAGAATATGTGGCCATTTAAGTGGCTTGTATCGGGCTGCCATCAAATAACCTATATTTTTGTGATAGAAATACATTAAGGATTTCATTCGACCTTTTTTGGGATCACTACTTTCTAAGTAACATAACATAATTACTGTAAACAGTTTAAGATCTGTTTCAATTTATCAAAGATGCCTCACAGTATCCAGCTTTATGTTATCTGAAGCACTGCATTTTGATCTTAATGGAATGCAATTAGAATTGATTATGGTAGGTATGTCACATAAACTGAGATGCCGGTATCCTAATAGTACAGCGGAAACCACTACTGGTATTAATTAAACACAGAGGACTGAGAGTGAGACACGTGGAGTGGTATATCTGACAAATAGATACCTCGGTTATACACGAACATAATTGTATTTTAAAGTGGAGCCAGTAGTCATATATCTACGTACCTACCTACTGTTATTTATTTAAGAATTAACGATGTTGGTTTCACAATTAGTAAGATTGTCATATGACTTATAATGTACTTTTAAGATTTATTGTGTAACTGTTTGTTTGACCCCAATAAATGAAAAAAAAAAAATACCCACTTGCGTCACATGTGATGCATGAACGTGGGATTGGGTATATAATTGTATCATATGTGATGCAGGGACAGTTGACGTGTTAATAAAAAATCTGTACTTTCGAATTAAATGACGTTTTTCTTGTCTCCAACAGTGGCAATGTAACTTGTACACCACCTAAAAACACAGGAAGGCACAGGAAGGAAAAAACTATGGCACCGGCAGCACCAGTAGGTACTCGCAGTTGAATCCATAGAATGCTGAGATTTCGTCTCCCTCCTTAAATTATATTGGCGACGGGGATGGGCTGGATGGACTAGGGGAGTCTATTTGGTGTTGAAGTAATATAAGGGATCAGTAAGGTGTACCGTTGGCGGCTTCGTAGGTGGGTGGTCCTCCGCAGGTGGCTCGGTGAAATGCTTCGGCAAACCCTGGGTCATCTCCAGTAAGGGCATGGGGGAAACCGGAGTGGTTTAGCAGGTATTCCCAGTGCCGTGGTGATTAGGTGCTGGGCGACCTCTGCACAGGCCCACGTCTAGCCAACGGTCCGCTGGTCCACTAGCCAGCGGTTTAGGGTATCGTCCGTAAGCGGATTACACTACGATAAAAAACAAAAAACGTGTGTGGTCCTGTGTGGTCCTGGGTCATTATTTTCGGTTGCCTGGCAGCCGATAGTCTGCACATGCACCTGAGGTAAAAAACTAATCTACAAAGTGGTCAAACCACAGGTTAAAGGTCGCAGCTCACTTATCAACTCAGAAAGGGTGCGTTTAGTGGGGAAACCATGATCCCTCCATTTCCATCAGTCGGCGCGATGGATGTCATCCAAAAATTAAAAAAACACACGATCGCTTCATTCGCTTAACTCTAATTTACTTTCATTCTACGCAGCGACTTCTGACGTCACGAAATGGACGTGGTCGGCAACATACGAGCGGTTGGAGCGATGGAGTGATGGATTTGGATATTCAAGCCACGTGAGATTCCGGACACACAGAACAATTTTGGCTTATTTAGGAGTGATGGCTTGGAGCGATCATGAGTTTCCCACTTAAGCGTATCACCTCTATTTCCACGGTTACGTCCCCTTTGCGAGTAGATAAGTGTGGTGCGACCTTAAGGCTGCTATTTCCGATAATACTTTAGCATAGCTGCTTTTGATTTTTCAGGTTCAAATATTACCCAATTTCCCCAATGGATTACTCTATTCACTACAACTTTTACACGGTAGTCGCTTAAATAAATTCAAGACAATTTCTTTAAAACATAAATTAAAATCCAACACCGGAGAGGCGTTCATTGTACTTTAACTCTTTAAATTAATCAGCCGACATCGAGCACCAGTGTGGAAGTCCCTTAAGACTGCAACAGCAAAGAGGCGTGCCGCTACATAGACATCGTCTCTGATTCTAGAAAAATGCGGTGTACCGAGACCACTTTGCTTTAAAACCCTTCTTATCTAAAGAATCTATATTACTCCTCTTCAAGAAGCAAAAAGATGCCAAGAACGCTAATGCCTACGACTAAAGGTTCCGTAGATTACCAGGTATGTATCATTTGCCCGATCCGATCAGCGTATCCGTATGCGACGCGTGTCACGATCGCGTATGTGGACGGGTGATGATATGCGTATCATGATCAGGGTTTCCAGGTGTTCGATATTTTACCTAACCGTTCGGTATTTTAGCACCGTGTTCGGTGTGTGGTATGACAAAAATACCGAAGTATGGGAGCACAGATATATCAATCTTATTAAATCTGTGTATGGGAGGTTCGGTTTTTTTTTCTGATTACGCAATCGGCATCCATTTTGCACACTCCACGGGTGAAGAGACGAGAAAGGAGACAGAGACGAGACGTAGTATGGCAATCCTCGTATCATATATATCTCATTATCATATCATGCCACACGTCATTCTGCCGTCATTAAGTTAGGAACAAACAGCTCGTCAGGGTACCACAAACAGAAATCAAACTTGCCTTCAATATACATAGACTGCTAAAATCATAGCCGTAACAGCTTTGCCGTAGTCGTGTAAAAGTAGTAGGTAGGTACTCTGTCAAGAAAGTACCGGGAAAAGATCAATAATGACACAAAATGTTAGTTTTTATTCATCCAAATTAATTTTATCACCTTCAAAGTATGCTTCTTTAGAAACGATACACTTAACTTACGCCAACGAATAATCCAATCATCAAAACATTTTTTAAACTCGGTTTCCGGAATTGAGTTTAGTTCTCGCCGCGAATTCTTCTTTATGACTTCTACCGATTGAACACGGGTGCCACAAAGTGGTAATTTGAGTTTAGGAAAAGAAAGAAGTCGGCTGGCATATCTGGTGAATAGGTATGGTGGTTGCTCAATGGTATTTGTTGAGTAATTCGTCATCTGGTCCCACATACCTACGGCCCATATAGGACGAGTTGAAAAAAAAAATCTATCGTTAAGAGTCCTCGCAAAGAAATCGTACCTATTATAAAGGTCAAAATTCAGAGATTACGGGCTACAGCAAGTAGGTAGTGAAGGTGGGTTACTGCATTAGATGCCGTAATAGAAGTCCATTGAAGCGGCTTAGGCAATTAAACTGTAATTTACATAAAGCCTCTGCGTAGATTAGAATTTACGGCAAACTTCTGCTTGTGTTAGATTGGATTATATTGTACGCGCTATTGTTAGGTTACCTAGATCAACATAATAGGTTGGGGAAAAAGTTTCTTCGCATTTTTTAAGAAAATTCAAAACATTTTTTAATATAGTTTATTTACATTTAACTAAAGTATGTAGGTACCATTTTGTTCGATAACTTTTTGCCATCTTGTAGGTAGGAACATGATCCCATTGCTATAGAAATTTCGGGACTTCTGGTCAAAATACCGCGACAAGTGGTTTTGGCAGTCCTCTCGTGATGTTAACCTGACACTGCCTAAAGAATTCTGAAGAGACCGAAACAAGTGGAAATCTGAAGGTGCAAGGTCAGGACTATACGGCGGATGCATTAACACCTCCCAGCCAAACTCTCTTAATTTTTGCTGAGTGGCTAAAGATGTGTGAGGTCTAGCGTTATCATGATGAAAAACCACACCCCTTCTGTTGATTAATTCCGGCCGCTTTCTCTCAACTTCTTGCTTTAATCTCATCAGTTGTTCGCAGTAGAGTTCAGAATCGATGGTCCTGCCTGGTGGTAACAGCTTATAATGAATAATGCCCTTCCAATTCCACAACACACACAGCATCACCTTGTTGCGAGTTAGCCCGGGTTTCGCCACAGTCTGTGAAGCCTGACCGGCCTTTGACCACGACCTTTTTCGCACGTTCTTGTCGTACGTGATCCACTTTTCATCACCAGTTATCAGCTTCTTCAAAAATGGTTCGGTTTCATTACGTCGTAATAAAGAATCACAATTGAGTACACGGTTCATTAGGTTTCTTTCAGTGAGCTCGTGAGGTACCCAAATATCGAGCTTTTTTGTGTACCCAGTTTTTTTCAAATGCGCCAAAACTGTTTTGTGGTCAATTCCCAGTTCTTCAGCTACGTCGTAACTACTGACATGCCGATCTTGCTCCACTTTTTCAAAAATGGCATCCATTTTATCTGTAATAGGGCGACCAGAGCGACGTGCATCTTTGACATCAAAATTTCCGGATTGAAAACGCTTAAACCAAATTTGTGCTACTCTCACAGACACTGCACTAGGTCCATAAACATCGCAAATTTTTTTCGCGGCTTGCGTTGCATTTTTACCTTTTTTGTAGTAAAATTTTAAAATGTATCGAATTTCTTCATTAGATTCACTCATCTTGGCGGTACGAAAAACAAAAGAAAATCACACATTTTCCTAATTTGAATTTGGAATTATGTTCTTTAAAATTTAAACTTTCAATGATACCAAAACCAGCCAGATACAAATAGCATAGCCAAAGAGATTTTATTACAAGTTTATACATACTATAATGCGAAAAGACTTTTTCCCCAACCTAATAAGTTATAGGTAAGCACCTAATGGCTAATAATAATAATCTATAAGTACATAGTATAAAAAATAATATTAAGCAAGATGCTGATCTCAATGAATTTATACTTTCAAATATTTTTCTTGAAAGAAAAAATCAAGCACAACTCCCCTTGTGACAGCAGCGCGGCTACGGCTGCAGTTCTGCGGAGGCCCGGAATCCCGGATGTTAATAATAAATAATAATGACAATAAATTGCCTACTCATTGCACAAAGTATAAATTACGCTGTACTCATTGTAAGGTGCTTCAAAAAATTGTGGAACGCTTCACGATTTTGCGTGTCATCCTTGCGCAGGGGCCATGCTAATCTTCTCTGTATCGTTCCAATTTTAGTATATGTACTGCCGAAGCAAGTACACTTAGTAAGGTCATTCGATTGTATATATACCAGAGGCTAGTGTAAACTTCACTTGTGAGATTCAGGTTTGCGATACAAATACTCAAATCAATGCAAAAGGTTGGCAAAATTTATATAATTTTTAATTTTTTATTATAAAGAACTTATACACCATTACATTTATTTACATTTTCTCAAAATTAATAATTAAACTTTATAAAATATCGTAAATTCACATTTTACACCTGCAAATTTGACTGTGTAGCGCCATCTAGCAAAAGCTAAAGACACTATTTGGCAATAGTCTTATTTTAGTTTGAACCATTTTTTGTTTATTGTGAACATAATAAAATATTATAAATGATAATTATTATATTTTGTGAGATAAGGATTTTTATTAAATGAGTATTTTTTAAATAAAATTATTTTGGAGGTTAAGCGGTACAGAAGAAACCTCTTGCCGCTAGTGGTGTGGCACGCATTGCCATCTATGGAATATTTTTGTTACTAATAAGGCACTTCCACATGCTTTTTCGAATAGTATGCTTTATGAAGCAGTGAGTATGTTATTATACTTTGGATAGATGTCACAAGTTTCATTTGCAACAATTTACATAATTTATTTTCTAATCTTGATCGTCGGATAATTTAATAACAGAAAAAATATTTTTGGTTAAAGCTTTGATTTATTTGAATATGGTAGGTATTACAAGTTATTGATTCGAAGAATTGCAAAATTATTTTAAATTGGTAAGTGAATAAAAATTTTACCCTTTATTTTAGACTCAGACCAATAAAAAAATGTGTGCGTGTACTAGTGTACACACGTAAGAAGTGAAACTTCTTTATAGCCTTACATAGACATGAATACAAAACAAGATGGCGCGTAACGGAAAAATGTGACGGTAAATTTTTTTCCAACGCCGATAAAGAAGTTTCACTTCAAAAAGTTTAGATTACTTTAACGAAATAAACGCATTGTTTTGGTAAAATCTTCAAATGAAAAATTATCGATTTTATTTAAATTTTTTGGCTGCAACAAACTCGCACGAAGCTTGTGGAGGCAATGTATTGAGCCCCAGTTGAGTACCTACCTCGCCAACGTGCGTTTTGTGTTCGTGCGTTAATTCGTTGGTCTTACATGCTTCTAACGTATAAAATACCTATACAAATACTTACTAGTCATGTAACTATTTTAATTAAGTATATTTTAGAATGAAATTTAAAATATTGAATTAATTTAAGCCGCTCAATCAAACGCCACCATTTTTTCACGCGAGCTGTAAAAATCACATAAGTGAATGTGATTTTTACAGCTCGCGTGAAACTGACACGTTCGGTGTTGTTTACATAATTTAGGTGTTAAAATAATTAACTAAGTAAATAAATCAGCCATTTCATACATCTTATTTTCATTTTACTTATAATAATTATGATCTGGGTATTTTCAGTTATAATTGCTGGATCATGGAAGAAGCTAAAAAAAATTGGTTGTCTGTAAAGTCGGTTTACTGACGATAGTTGAACGTGACAACGTCTTAAGAAAATACTGATGGAATCTTAGACAAAGAATTGTCTAAGGATGGAATGGTAGCATTTTTCAAAAGAAAAATTTAATTTCATTTGTTTAATAGATTTCGCATTATAGTATGAATAAACTTGTAATAAAATCTCTTTGGCTATACTATTTGTATCTGGCTGGTTTTGGTATCATTGAAAGTTTAAATTTTAAAGAACATAATTCCAAATTCAAATTAGATAATTAGATTCAGAGCGAGGTAACGCCGCATGACGTCATGTTTTTTCGTGCGTGCAGCCGGCTCTATCGAATTATAAGACGTTGTCACGTCAAAAACCTTCTTACAGGTAGGTATTATAGTTGTATCGTACTGAAGTGCAAAAACTAGAGATGCCGCGAATAGTTGTTATAGCGAATAATCGAATACCTACCGATTAATCGCCGTTCCCTATGGCGAATTGTCGAATAAGTCGTCATTATTAATGGTCTAAGTTCGACACAAAAAAAAATTAAAAATAATAGTTTTGCTATCAAATAATAATTAATGCTTGTACTAGGTATGTAGAGTCGATACTCTTTCACCACTGGCACGTTAAGTTGGCCGATTAAGTTTAATAAGTTATTTGATTTGGGAACGCGATCCGCGGGGTGACGTCAGAGAAAAAGATTTGTTTGACACATTCACATTGGATGCACGACCGCCGCGCTGTACCATCCGTTGTTAAATATTTGAGTTTTGCTATAAAAAGAATATAAGTCTATTAGTAATCCAGTACCTATTTTATATGAGCTACGCTCTAGACTAGATGATCCCGATCCCGGTGTTGTTACAGTACCTACCTAGTCTTGAACTTACTAATCATTTATTTGTTAGTGTAGGTACCTAATCAAAATCAATTAAGTAGGTATACTAATTTTATACTAATTCAGGCACGGCGCAGTCTGCACGGACATACCTACCTGTGTGAAAAAAAGTAGGTAAGTAGGTACCTTCCTGGGGTCCGCGTTCGGAAGCCTCCTTGTGGCGGACCCTGGTAACGTGGTGGGGAAATTTTCTCGGCGGGTGTGTGGCTTCTGAAGTCAAGTGTGTCCCCTTACGCGCGCCTAGTCCCCCGGGTGCGGTCCGATGGCTGCTCCCGGTGTCCTCGTAAGGAGGACGCGCCAGGTCGAACAGCCGTCGGTGGAGGAGTGGCTGCTGGCCACCAATTGGTGCAAGGAGTGCCTAGACGGGTAGCGTTGGGACGGTCTCGGTGTAGTTGCGCTCACGTGCGCAGATCCCGAGACGTCTCGTAATAGCGCACTAAAGATCAGGCCGGAGAGGATGTTGATTAGTGGGTATGGAGGTAACGCCTTTATCTCAAGTCGAGTTCCACATATTCCCTGCGGTTGGCACCACCCCGCAGGGACGATGCGTAAATGCATTTGACCTCCCCGTCAAAAAATAAAAAAAGGTGGGTATCTACCTAGTTCGGTTATATGTATTGGATCGAATTGTAATATAACACACTAGTAATTCTCGACACCAAAATTACCAAGTCAATAACTTTGGAGGTCTATGTGTTGATGTAGACCCATAACTTTCGAGCCAGTCTGCACTGCATTTCTGCAGCTCTGTGTTAGGATATTATATGAGAATTATTTATTGACAGGTTTTAAGTTCCTACTCAAATACGCCTATATTAAACCAGCCGGCCTGATCGCTAACTTTTTTTGATAGATGAAAGTCTCAGACCAATACTTTTTTATTGGTCTGAGATGAAAGTGAAAATCATTGCTGTATTCACACGAAATGGACCATAATAGCGTGTCGTGTAAAACAGCAATGATAAGTTAGTAAATTACTCTGCGATTATCACTTTCATGTGTCAGAAATATAAGTTCGCTCTCTTTAACGCTATAATTCTGAAGTTTACTAAACTAGGTAAGGTGCTCCAAAAAATGTGGAACGCTTCACGATTTTGCGTGTCATCCTTGCGCAGGGGCCATGCTAATCTTCTCTGTATCGTTCCAATTTTAGTATATGTACTGCCGAAGCAAGTACACTTAAAGTGGTCATTCGATTATATATATACCGATAGCTAGTGTAAACTTTAATTGCGAGATTCAGGTTTGCAGCACAAATACTCAAATTAATGCAAAAAGTTGCAACATTTAAATCAATTTTACTTTTTTTAAATGAAGAGGGCTTACAGCAATATATTTGGATGAAGTTTTCTTGAAAATAGTAATTAAATAAAACAATATTATCCTAAATTTACATTTTACATTTCTAAATTTTATAGTACAGCGCCATCTAGTGAACCCAAAAGACCTTACTTTGCAATAGTCTTTTCGTTGCAACCATTTTCTCAGAACATAACAAAATAATATACAAAATTGTGTTTATTTTTTGTTTATTTAAAATGGTTAGGTATATGTTTTACTGTATTATAGCTAACATAGCGGTACATGGTTACTAGTGATGTTGCGTGCACCGCCATCTATGGTATGTTTTTAATACTATGAAGCAGCGAGTATGTTAACTGCTTATTTTTTCGATAGATGTCGCTATCAAGTATTTTTTGTGACCATTTAATAAATTAATTCATAAGTTTTGATTACAATTTGGATTTATTAAAAGTTATTCATTGAAGCTAACTATAATTAAAGTAATTTCATTTTTTTCCATTATTTTTAAAAAATAAATAATAGTACCTACCTTTTATTCTAAACTATAACACGAAATAAATGTTTTTTTTTTGTATTTTTTTATTTATTTATTTCCATGTCAACAACAATAACGCAAAATAATGTAAACACGGCACTAAAGAAAATAGAGAAAAAGAGTTTGGCACGAAATCAAGTTTCGATAATTCAAAATTGTTTTAGAGTGGAGTTAGAATGGTTTTATTTTGATGCAATTAAAGGTTTTGTGGTGTGTATGACGTTGAGAAATCTATAGTGCCATTTGGTGCCAAGCATTTCTCGCCAAGCATTCCTTAGATGCACGTAGACTGTCCAGGCTAAATCGAATTAACTCCTAATGTCGTCCATTAGTGCTTTATTTTTTTTATAATAACAACTTGTCGGATCATTCGATATTTATTTACCTCAATATCTAGCTATCCAGCTTAGACGTCCTTGTAATATTTTTTAATGTAACTGAGACGTTCATGAAAATTAAAGACATTGATTTCGTATACCCACACATGGGGTACCTATCAAAATACAGATTTTTTTGTCATCGAATTTCATTTCACCGAAAACTATTCCACGATTTTCAATATCTATTTTTCTTGATTGATCGACTAGCTAATGATCACCGTTTCATATTATCGAATAAACTTTCATAAAAAAATGTTTCAAAGTTGTGTTGCTTACCAGAATAACGGTCTATCGAACTAACCTTTCATATAAACTATTAAGTTATCGATAACACTATTTATAAAAACATGTTTCAATATTTAACGTTATACATTGTAATGTTTCGTTGAACAACTTTCCATCGCAGTAACGTTTCAGCGAACGATACATTTGCCTGTTGACGTTTGACGATAAAAAATGTTGAGGTTAGTTCTTAATTTAAAAATTAATTCTTAATTTGCAAGTAGGTACACACCATGCAAGCAAGCATACAGCATGTAAGCAAGCATGCAGCATGCAAGCAAGCATGCAGCATGCAAACAAGCATGCAACATGCAAGCAAACATGCAGCAAGCAATATAATGCTCCGCTCGCTTCGCTCGCTCCGCTATGCTTGGTCACAAGTCTAACCTAACCTAACCTAGGTTTATTTTCGTATTAATGGTTTTTCTTTATAGCGGGGGGCCTCAGGCCCCCCGACCCCCCCGAGCAGGGGGGCCAGCCCCCCTGCACCCCCCGGCAAGCATCTTGCAGGCATGCATACAGCATGCAATGCAAGCATGCATACATCATGCAATGCAAACATGCATACAGCATGCAATGCAAGCATGCGTGTAGCATGCCAGAATACAACAAGCAATCTCCGTTAGCTTCGGTTGCACCGCTGCTGACTGCCTGTTGTTCTAAATCTAACCTAACTTAATCCATAGGTAATCCATCCATACTTAATTCCTCTTTACAGGGAAACAAAAATGATTACGAGTAAATACATAAAAAAAGTATTTTCGATGTACACTAACTTTAGTGTAGTAAAAATTTATGGTTCAACTATTCTGCAAACTGAAAATTACGTGGAAACAAAATTATGGGTAACAAAACATCGATTTAACATTATTTCGATAACATTAATAAAATAGGAAAAGAATTTACGATGGAATGAGCTTGTAGATAACAACTATTCGAGGAAATGAAATTGCGATGTAACCTGATTCTAGGAGTTGTTAAGTATTGTATAAAAAGATCTGCGAATAGTTTTATGGGAAATGAAAATCGATGAAGTTAATTGCGATAAAGTGATGGGTTCCCCCACACATGTGATGCATGAACGTGGGATTGGGTATATAAGTAATTGTATTATATGAGATGCAGGGACAGTTGAAGTGGTGGAATGTAGGTAGGACTTTTTCAAGTCAGCCTGGCGAGATAGATGCCGCCATTTTTTCAAAATCTGTCGTCATAAGTGTAATAATAATATTTGCAGTTCAAATTGTGTGCCACACTATCGTTTTTAGGGATGTTCATGTCAAAAATAAATAGGTAGATATTTTTTCAGAAATGATTTATTGAAATGTTGTATCGATATTTTCGATATATCTTATGTAGGTACTTACTTATTTACTCAGCTTGTGAAATCAAAGTGAGAAAAAGGTTTAATGTTCAGTTGCTTAGTGAAACTGTTGATAAGACACAAATCAACTTTATTTTCAATATTATTTTTCAAATTCCCAATTGAAAAAAAAATATTGACCCGCTTTGCTGCCATCAATCGACAACCGGCGCGTCCTTTGATTAAGCTTTTATTGAGATTATTAGTATTCTTATATCAGGTGGAATATCTAGGTATATCGATTTTTTATATCGATACCTAGTAATACAATAATAGCGTATCTATTGATTAGATTTATCGTTATTTTTTATATATCGATTTATGTATATTCAACACTCCCAGTTCCCACCGTTTGTTCAGTGTGCAAAATGAGTTTGTCAGAAACCCAAAATGTCGACCGCGATGGAGTGGTCAAATGAAAAGGCGCTCGACTTTTTGGAATTATTCCAATCTGACACATGTTTTAGATTCTAAGCTATCGGACTGAAGAATAATTTTTAGCATTTTTATCATCCATCATCTTCTATTAAATCTTGATTTAGCTTTGTTGAAATGTAAAAGAATTAATAAGACACTCATAAAATACAACATCGTCGCAGCTACAACCTCCATCTTGAAAAATGGTATTTTTACTTTCTCGTATACGTAAGTAGTATAGAGGAAGTCTTGTAATCGTCAAAACATTTGACGAATTTACTCGTTTTGGACCTACCTAAGTCCAAAAATATCGTTTTTGGAATTATATAGTATGCTTTAACTTATTGCAACCAAATTTAACATGCCTGTATGACATCAAAATATAAGGTTTCTATCAAGTTTTGAGTCGTCGATCACGAAAGTTAAGCAACCAAGTGCGCGGTCGGTACTCGGATGGGTGACCAAAATTTAACATGCATGTATGACATCAAAATATCAAGTATTCTATTAACTCTGAGTCGTTTCTGGTAAACGAGAAAGTCAAGGGGAGACAACTCCCGATTTTTATACCTGTGAAATTCCCACGCATACCAGTTATCCGGGGAGATAATGAGGTTATAGGCAGCTCGGAATCGTATCGCCTCATTTTAATATGAAAACGAGAGGATGCACTTTGTCCGTAGCGTTTGTAGTAAAAAAGAGGTGTTCTCTTACCTAGTTGATAAGTATGTGATCTTATGACTGACTTGAACCGACTAAAACACAAGTTACTCTACCATCTACCATACCACCTTTACTCCGATAAGGGAACTTATAACATTTACCTGTAACATTTTAACAGGATCTTTTCTGGTCTTTCCTTTTCTAATTTTGTTTGCTATAAATTGCAAACATAATGTCTAATACAAACAAATTGAATGAATCCTTTAATACATTTTGTAGATTACGCAAATAAAAAATTTTAGGTACTTTTTTTACTGCATGAGTAAATTATACATATATTTACACCCTAATCGAAAATAATACTTGCCTCACAGATAATAAGCACTATTCAAAAACAGTAGAATACAACATTGCTAATGACGCATTGCATTTGACATGACCTCCTGAGGCGAAAGTGTAATTAGGGAAGCACACCATTATTTGTTTATACAAATACTTATCTATGTTATGGCGGTCACGTGGCGATTTTGATAGCATAATCAAGGGATTTAGGGTCAGCCTGTCTGTTTGTTTCTCTCCCTTTTTAACTACAGTCAAACAAGAGGGACGGGGAATGTTCCATGGATTATGAATTAATTGGGGGTGCGTTCAATTTGAACTTGTAATAACAGAGGTATTGGATTACGGAACGGTATCTTTATTGTTAGGTGTATTCTTTTACACTGTTTTGTTTTAATAGTCAAAGTTAAAAATCATATTGGTTATCTCCATAGTCGGTTATCTGTTATGAGTTGCATAAAAATATAACCATGAACCTAAGCCATGAACCTACTAAGACAGGTTCACTGTCCATAGACCATATATTTTATGGTCTGTAGGCGGAAACGCTCACAGTCCACATATGGTCTGATTGCCGGTGCAATTTCTGGGCTTTTTGGGGCTGTGAACTTACAGGGATAGTTCTATATATTACGCGGACTTGACAGGACATATTACTGAGGACCTAAAAGGGGTTGGGACTTACGGAAAAACTTTTTTTTTGAAAAGCAATGTGTGAAAATTGGTCTGTATTTTTTGTTGCCTTATTTTTCATTCTGTTTTAAACTATTCAGCTATAATTGGTATAAGAAAATATGAACACGAATATAACTGGCCGTCTGCCACTCATTTTCACAAAAAATGCAACAAAACAAAAAAAAACAATTTCGCACCAACCATGAAGCTAAACTAGCTTTATGGCGCTAACCGACGAAAAAACCAATGACATAGGCTATGTCATTGGAAAAAATATTTTTGGACTCAGGGAGGTCCATAACGTGTAAATCCGTCAAAATCTCGAGGTTGTATTTTTGAAGGTTACAAGACTTCCTCTATGTAAGTACTACGTATACGAGAAAGTAAAAACGAGCAAAACAGTGACATGTGTCAAAATGGGAGTGAGTGAATGAACTTTCTCCGAGTGAAGAGTGAGGTACAACATCAATCTGTCAATATTTAGTGTTGCCAGCCGCTATAAATGGTAAAAAAAAGAAATAATCAGGTGTACCACATGTGGTCTATAGACTCATGAAGCTATTTTTTTACCTCTTTTTTTACCCTAGACGTCCACAGACCGTACCTATATGGTCAGCAATAAAAAAACCAAAATCTAACTATACAAAAAAAATCTATCATAAAGGCTTTCATTTTAATCTCAAAGGTAAACTTAAACTGCTTTTCATAAAAACGCAACTGGACGTGATTTCCACTTTTATGTTTGGACAGTGAACCTGCTAACTCTATGAAAGTGTTTTAGAAACCAGATGACGCAACTTAGACAAAAGGTCTTGCTGTCGATATACAAATGAAATTCCCGCCACAGGAACGTCATTAGATAGAGATGTGCGTAGATGTTCGAAGCGGAGACGAGAAGAAATGTTTTTCAAGAAAGGTGTATCCACCAAAGCTGGAGATGCGTGCTGACTAGACCGTAGCGGAGATCAGGGCGATGTTTGTTAAGATTGCAGTTTAGTTCGATCTGACACGAAAGCCTCATCTTTTCTCGTCTCCGCTGTGTTCAGTCGGCTGGCGCTAGCTTGCGAGATACAGTTAGCTTGCGAGACATACAAAATCGCTACAGTTACACTTTAGACCACTTTAGGCTGTCATAAAAATGTAAAGAAGCGTCGGTGATGTAGTGCATAAGGGCGTTGTCTCCCACCCGGGAGACGCCGGTTCGAAACCCGCCACGTAAACATGTGTTAATTTTGAATTCATATGTACGTTTAGTCAACGCTTTTATGGTGAAGAAAAACATCGAGAGGAAACCTGCACACACCTATGAAGAAATTCTTAGGTTGTGTGTGCAGTCGACCAACCCGCACTTGGCCAGCGTGGTTGACTAAGGCCTAATAACCCCCAATGTGGGGTAGGCTCAAGCTCGGTGGGGCCACGATATGAGCTGTTGATGATGAAAAATGTGTACTTAAAAAATTAGTAGGTATCGGTTAGTTACAATTCTAAAAATTTTGTACAAATGGCGACCTTACTCCATGTAAACTTAGAATGGTTTGTATTCAATAATACACCAGGTGAGAAAAACTTTACACCTGTAAAAAAGGGAAAATCCCTTAAAAAAACACTAATGAAACTTTTGTTTTCTTAGAAGTACCTACTCTCCAAAGTAATTGAGTGCCTATCACACATTGAATTGAACACAGAAAGAAACACAGTTTAAAAGGGAAATGTGTTCTTTGCCAAATAAAAATACAATTTGCCAGTTCCCGAACGACCTAATTTGAACCTTATTATAGCTTTTTCCTGTTTCCTCGATTATTACACCAATTTGGTCCTTATCGCGACAATGTGATGACGTTATTATAGTTACTTAAGGTTTAAAATGATATGTACCTTTGGGACGACATTATTATTACAGAAAAAGGAATTTTATGTGTTCACGCCGAGAATTCATTAATGGCAGATCTGTTATTTCTGAATTTGTGTTATGTAATATAAATAAATTATTTATCACCTCTCCAGCACCAAAAGACCTCTTTTGTTTCGTAAAATCTCGAAGGAAAAACTCTTTTTGTTGTTGTAACGTTCAATCTAAATTATTTTAGTAATCTTACTTTTAATTTTCAAGCATTATTTTTAAGATAACTATAACAAACATGTCTTAAAATATTTCCTTGTTTTCTCACCTTTAAGAATTTTCTCTCTGGACAGGTGAAAAGTTGTATGTTTTTACTTTCTCGTATGACGTAGTATAGAGGAAGTCTTGTAATCGTGAAAAAATTCGACCTCGATATTTACACGTTTTGGACCTCCCTGTGTAATAAAAAAACGTCTTTGGAATTATGTCTGTGTGCGTGTCTGTGCGTTAGCACGATAACTCGAGCATGCTTTAACTTATTGCAACCAAATTTAACATACGTGTATGACATCAAAATATAAGGTTTATATAAAATTTTGAGCCGTCGATCACGAACGTTAAGCAACCAAGTGCGTGGTCGGTACTCGGATGGGTGACCAAAATTTAACACGCATGTATGACTTCAAAATATAAGGTTTCTATCAACCTTGTCTCGTGCCTAACAACTCACTGCGCTCAGTAGTCTATTAAATTTATAATTCTAGACTAATTCGCTGGTTCATGATTTAATATACGGTACTCGCAGCAAAAAATAACTTTGCTCACTTGTTGAGCAAATGACTATTTTCCTCGTTTTCATTTTCTTAAATTGTTTGTCGGGAAGCACGGTTAAGTGACAAGTCTGAATTGAACTTCACCCTCTACCACTGGCTATTGGAATAATATGAACTCTCAGAACACAATATAATTCGTTTAAGAACGCTATGATTATGGCGACAGCGTATTTAGTGGCGGATTTATCAGTAGGCTGAGTAGGCAGCCTAGGGCGGCAGATTTTAGGGGGCGGCAAATTGGACCCATTTTTTTTTATTACACAGAGAAAACGAGCAACGAAAATTTAATTTTTTTAATAAAGGAGAAAAAGCTTATGTAATAAGGAAGATACACGAAGAGCACAATAAAGTTGCAAATGTAATTAATGTGATTGTGAACTAGGCATATGCTCGATGGAACTAGGGTATCGAATTTCAGAAGTAAGTAGGAGCGACAAAAGTTTATTAGCCTACTGGTGGCAAAAGTTTATTAGCCTACTGGTGGCAAAAGTTTATTAGCCTACTGGCGGCAAATTTGTAAATCCGCCACTGGTGACAGCCTTTGATACGATAATGCTAGCTAGCTAGCCAGGTGGACTAACATGGACTAACAAACGGGCCGTCCATTAATCAATGTGATGTTTTGGTGATACGTGATACGTGGTGAGGTTTAAGACTAACCCCCCCTAAAATCACGTGTATTTTTTTGTACATACAAAGAATCTTATTTTTTTTTAATATTATCTGTAAATACGTGTAAAAAAAGTACCTTTATCTAATTTTATCCATAGAAAATTAAGGTTGTTTTTAATGGCTTATAAAGAATATTAAAGAAATGGTGTAATCATGTGACAAACATGCCATAACATGACTATATTTGCCATCGGACCACGGATTAGCAAGACGCTTTTCAGTTTAAAAATCGCGCGTTTGAAGAATAAATAAATACACGTGATATCTTACTACACCACGTGATATCTTACTACACCCCCCCCCCCCCCATCCTCCTTGTGATATTTCGTGATTTTTTGTACTTCACTCACTGGACCTGGAATCCGGGAATATCTAAATATAATTTCGGTGTACAAGCGACTAGACCAGAGCGGCGGCTAAATTAAACAAAAAAAAGCTAATTTACAAAAAATTGCTCAGACAATTACTTTCGTAAAATGTACAAAGACCAAAAGAGTGTTCAATCCACCCACTCGAGCGTTGAAGCCACCAATAACACAATTCAAAAAGTTATTAGTCATCATGGTAAAAAACAGCTTATGGTGTAAAGGCACCTGTTGGTCGGTCACCGTGAAATTGTGTGGGACCCCATAAACATGACTTAATGAAGCGACCTACGACTCCCCGTAAGTGACTTGTGATCAGTAGGAGATGTTAAGCTTGGACTATTCTGTTGGGCTTGTTATGCTTTACTACATAATTATAATTAGTTTATGATCTGGTTTGTTTTTTTACTATTGTTTGTAATGATTTATTGCGAATAAAATACAGAGTTTGAAATATAGAAAATTAACATAAGTAGCGGATAGCGATGAATGCGGAAATGTTAGTTGCTAATTTTCAATTCAAGTCCCGCTGTCATGTGGTCTGGGGTGGTCCGTCTTCTGATTGGGCGACGGTAAGATATCGCGTGATAGGCAGCCAATGGTGCAGCATGACGTTTATATGAAGATGATGTTCGTGTCCCAATGAGTCAAGAGTCCGATTTCTCCACAAGGGTCTGAACAACTATTCTACTAAGTCGTTTCTGCGTTCCAGGTCCAATCTCATAGGACCATAGGACACACAAAAACCCCCACTACATAGCTATAGAAAACTGTAGATCGGCAATGTGAAGGAGAAAGAGCACACTATCGCATAAATTAGAGCGAGATAGATAGACGAGAACATTTCACATACAAGAAGTAGGCTTGTCCTGTGGGCTTGTCAGTCACGTAGGTAGAAAAGACGATTGTCACGCTGCAGTACTATTTTTCACGTAACATAGTACCTCCGGTATATCGAATTGTGTGCCTTGTAAAACCTACTGCACAATTTTGACTGTGCCTTCATTGTGGGCTAATGGAATATTATATTAAATGGATACTGTAGATGATATTGAAGTCAAATGAAATGAAACATTTAAGTGGATATTGACCGTTTTTACAGTTATAAATTTTGTGTTGACTTTCTTGCTTTTTGAAGTATTGTGTTGACTTATAGACACGCTTAGAAAATATACGAAAAATTGGGTTAAATTAAATTATAATAAGACAGAGAACATAGTACAAATCCTGCTTTTTGAAGTATTGTGTTGACTTATAGACACGCTTAGAAAATATACGAAAAATTGGGTTACATTAAATTATAATAAGACAGAGAACATAGTACAAATCCTCTCTGAAGCAATTAAGAGAGGTAAAGCCTTGGTAAAGCATAGAGCCGTATCGATTTTGGAGCGCCCAACCTGGATCATTACCTGCTATGCTAACAGAAGACTGCAGTATTTTTTTATATTTTTTTTATGTTTTAAGTATAGACTGGGCGTTTGACCACAAAACTAACTATCGGATTTTAACTGTTTTTTTTTAATTTGTGTTTTGTTCCAAATTTAGTGATAGGATAGTCTTATCTTGATAAGTAAGTCCTCATTTTTTTTTGGAATTATTTTTGCGTTTTATATTTATTATTATTATATTAAATATTTTTTAAAACTAGAAATAATGTACTGAAAATATCTACTTGTCCCAAGCGAGAATCCGGGCGGCTGAGTTAACGCATGTGTATTTTTTCTATATTTTTTCTAGTCCTCATTTCTTTACTGCAAATTCAATGTTATAGGACAGTGGCATGAAATTACCGCAGCAACGCGTGGTCGGGACAGCTAGTGTTTTAATGTTTACTTTAAACTGATTCATAATGGAAATCGCTTTATTGTCCATTATCAATCAGTTTAAAGTACTAATACTTTCTGTTTTACATAAATTGTAGAGCTCTTAGAAATTCTTAAAAAAGTGCTTGAATGAAAAAAGGGGTAAAGCAGGCCATCCACGCTTAGATTTACATGACAGTTTTACTGTTCAGGTGAACTGTTCAGGTAAACATGAGCGTGTATGGTATGGAAACCACACAGCGATAAAATATTCGCGCGGAAATAATATCGCGTTTTATTTGAACGCGATATTATTTATCGCTGTGCGGACAGGGCTTAACAGAAACGTAACTTTGACAGCGTTTGTGTTTCATCTGCGTTCGATTTGAAATGATTTACCGCGATCGGGGCCCTGAACAGTTCACCTGAACAGTTAAATCTGTCATGTAAACTTGAGCGTGGATGGCTACCTTAACATTTATATTATTTTGAAGCGTAGCGTTGCGTCTTAATTTTCGTAAATGAGAAATCCTTTTTTGTGTAATACATAATATTTTCTGGCTCATAACGAGCGGCGGCTCCAGGCAAGCCTCTAATTGCGTAATGGTCCCGAACAATTTGTACAAAAATACCTTTCCGTTTGGTTGTATGCTAATGAGTGTTTTGGTAAGCGTTCCGTGTGCCCAGATAATGGCTTAGGCACTAATTTTGTAAGTAAACAGTGATTACAGCAGATTATTGCTAACAGGTTTGAGGCTGGTTTTCTTGTGACAGATAGAGTGGCGAATAGTTCGGAGAAGACACCCAGAACGTATAGACACGAAATGCAAAATAAATTTAATCTTTATTTTTATTTTATTTGTTGATTTGGTTCACCTTTAATTGTAACACTTGTGAATGTATGTGTTAAATATTTTTGAAATTTAATTCTAAGTGTAGAATAAAGTAGGTTGGTAAACACTGCATGAATAGAATAATAGTAATTAAATTGTACGTAAAGTTTACAAAAAAGAAAACAATTCAAGGATTAACTAATCTACTATCTAATTGGTACAGCTGCCATTTAAACTTACGTAAAGATGTACTAAACATGTCTGTTTGACTGTAAAGTTTGTTGTGAAGCTTGCAAAGTCTTGGTGTAGGGGAGTTAGAACTCAGTACGGTTTTACGAGATCTTCAATGTCTGGCGGGAACTCTGAGGGAAATCTTAATTAAATTAGAATGCTCTCGGAAGAAAAGTACTTTAAATGTTGTGTATAGAATTTTTAATAGGACCTCACTTTGAATTAAAAAAATATTTGAGTTTGTAATCATTTTCATTCTGGATCAAATCAAACCCTGATTAAAATTTAAATTCTATTAATAGGATCATTACTTGAGTCCCCTACAATATTATCTACAAGTTGTCATTATAATAGTATACAATATCCCACGCTCACACCCTTCCACCATGGAGTCTATTCAATGATTTATGAAACTAACGTAACTGGCCAGGTAATGCGAACTGCTAAGAAGTGAACCTGGTTGCCTGTTGATTTGTTCCCTGAAAATTATAGCTTGGATGCCTTCAAACCAATAACACCGTAGTCAGCATCTTTATTTAAGATCAGGTGGACAAATCCAAAGAGTAGCTTTGATTAAAATGTATTCTTGTCTTGTAGACGATTTCGGATCCGGATAGTAGCGCTGATCAAAAACTATCCTTACTTCCTGAAATATTACCTTTGTCAAGTGAATTCGAACCGAGTTTGCAGGATTCCATTTAAAAAACCACTTACGCCTATCGCCTAACTGGAAAGTCGGAACAATGTATTATACATTATACGTGGCTTCAGAACTTTGGCAGAAATCCTCGGAGATTTGGCCTCACTGTTTTGTTGCCGAAGTAACTTCCATCGGCATGTAAGCTGCTTGGTATTCTCGGTTTACTTGGCATAAACTCTAAAGTTTTAGGCAAGTTTATTCCGCCTACTGCCTATAGGCTTACTAACGAAAAGTGACTGGGAACTTCGTGCATTTAGTTTCTTTATAAGGAGTAATTTGAGTGGCAAAATTCACCTTCTTTTTCTATACTGTCGCCGATATTAAGGCTGGCTTAAGAGAATGCGTACGCACGCACAGACCGTCCTATTGCGGTTCATCCGAAAGCTTTTTGTCTGCGGTGAAACTAATTTAGGTATAGTATCAAGCACAGAACAAATAAAAGAGGTTAGAAGTCGTAAGTGGGCGGGGTGCGCGCGCTGCTGGATATGAGTAAACACTCATATTTATTCTTTTCGAAGATGAAAAGTATTTAAAAAATAAATCTAAAACACCGTCTTGTGGTATTTTAACTGGCAGGAAGCAAAATAAGACTCATAATTTTACTAATGGAGACATTTCTTTTCACCGGTCAGTACAAATACACTGTTAAATTGAAAAAATATTATGTCGCGTGTGGCGACACTGGCTCTGGTATTAACATCGCTTGATACGACTTCTAACCTCTTTTATCTGTTCTGTGGTATCATGTGTAGGGCACTGGCGTGCATTATGGCAAAATGGTAAATGAATAACGCGGAACTTATGCAATGCATACGGCAGTGTTGGGCGTAAATAATTATTTTTTGTAATGCAGTTATAATTCAATGAATAGTAATTGAAACTACTAAATTATTGTAATTCAATTACATTGTAATTGTTCATTTGAAATAAATTAGCCTGTAATTCAAATTACCTACTCAATTACCTTAACAGCAGATAGACTGAACGCAAAGCTATTAGTATGAAGTTTTGCTTGAATTTGTGGGTATTTTTCTTTTAAAACTTTAAAATAAATTAAACGTGTAATTGCGTAATGGCAATTACAAATTGTAATTTTAATTATATTTAAAAGAATTTGTAATTGAAGTCGGCAGTTAAATTTTGTACTTAGTTGTTTGTTAATTATTCCAAACACTGGCATTTGGGTACCAGGTCTCCCAGTGCATTGGTGTACCCATATGGACACACCACGGCGCTGGGAGACTTCCTGGAAGATTTTGGCTGGCTAGAGTGATCCAGCATCTTACTCTTCGAATCAAAACAGGCGGTGCAGTCGGAAACATCCCGTACGAAGAAGAATACCGTCAATACCTAAGTGTATAATAATTTATAGGCAATTCGACCCTTTTCCTAGTTCATCCAAAAATAACTGGAACCTTTAATAAAACCGTTCAAGACTGTTGAATTATCTCGGGAATCTCGGAATTGCTCGCAAAAGTCGAACACTCTTGATTCCATTTTTTTATTCAAATCAGCAACCCTTTGAATTCGCAGGAACCGAAGCTAATTTTATTAAAATTTGAAGCGAGATAGCGTCGCTAACTTGAAAATAAGTTAATCAAAATTTCCTTCTACAGCTGCATTTCATAATAGCCAATCAACTCGTTGCCTGCCGGTGTATTTCCTGAAAGATAAAGTTTGCGTTCTTCCAAGAACTGAAAGAATAGGCAAGTACAGGCGCGATTCCATAAGGCCAGTCTTGCATTCAAGTATGACGTCACATTTGCGATGTGTTTAAGGTTTTACTTGCATAGGTACTTACAAGTGGAGATGTTTATCAATTGAGTAGGATATCATGGGTGTAAGACGCGCTGCTGTAATCGGTGATGCTTGCCGAGTAATTTCTGAGATAATAATGATATTACCGATTGAACAAAAAAAGAAGTATCGTCGAACTGGATTCACAGTCCAACTAACATTTGCGCGTTCAATTTGAACGTCACTTGAATAAAAAATGCACAAGTTCAAACTTCTTAAAATATTTGCAATTTGAATTCATAATTGTACGCAAGACTTGAATTATGGAATCGAGCCTAGAAGGTTGGTATATTACCTATAAGATATCAGAGAGGTCGGGCTCAGCGGATTACATTTGGAGATACCTTTCCTCTTTACCTCCACCGTTGCAATTACCTCCACCTTACAGAAGACCATAGTGAAATAACATTACATTTTCAAAGTGTTGCGTTTCTGTTGGTGAGTAACTTGCTAAATCTCAATGGGATTTTATTCATGGTTCCTCAGACATTGATTACCAAATATTTGAATACTGTTTAAATTATTTTTTTAATCCAAATGAAGTATCTCAGAATTTTTTGAGGATAAATAAGTACAATGAACAGCCCTAGATCTCAATTAATGACTAAATGAAGACATGCAATATTTATAATAATTAATAAACAAATAAAATAATAATTACGTATTAAATAAAAATAATGTTGTGTTAAATAGGTAATGTGTAAATATATAGAAATGTAATTGAATAATGAGATTGCATAGATAGTAAACAAGTGATAACAATTATGGTCTCAATTTACAATAATGTTTAAGTTTGTTTTACTATGGGTAGGTTATAGATAATGTATGTGATAATAATTAAATAATGTGATAATTTGATTTTGAATATCTTATATATAAAATTTCCATGTCACAATGTTAGTTACCGTTTACCGTACTCCTCCGAAACGGCTTGACCGATTTTCATGAAACTTTGTGTGCGTATTCAGTAGGTCTGCGAATCGGCTACTATCTATTTTCCACACCCCTAAGTGATAAGGGTTGTTCACCCTTAATTTTTTTTTATTTTTGGACGAAATTTTTTGTTTTTATTTTTTTATTATGTGGCATTAAAAATACATACAACCCTAAATTTTTACTTTTTTATCACCAACCTCTATTTTTTATAGCCATTTTAGTAATTTAATAATTTTTGTAAGGCAAAATAACGTTTGCCGGGTCAGCTGGTTATATTTATTTATTTATTATTTATTGATATAGATTATTAGATATTTAATTTTAACTTATAAGTAAAGAGGCAATAGTTGCCACATCATATTTGCTGGGCAGGGTGTCACATGTACTGGTCCTATAAATTATGTAACATCTTTTGTAGACCTGTGACTTGCACTAATAAATAAAACGAAATGAAGTCTTCTTCCTGTACGATTTCCTATGCATAATATTTGAAACTGACAAACTAACATAGTGACTAGAATATATAATTTTTTCGTTTTCATCAGACATTTCGAACGTAGAACCTCCATTTGGCTCGGCCCATCACTGCCAACACAACACACATAGTCGCTTAAGTTCACCCTCAACACATTAACAAAATGTGCGTACTTCCAAAACATCTGCCAAATGACTGACACTTTTTGTCCAATACGAAGCCAAATTTCATGGCTCATCGGCCAGAAATGGGTCATCTAAAGCACTAAAAGTTACAGCGAGGACAAATAACACTCGTGCGCCATTATACGGCTGATTGATTTGAGTAAAAAATTATGAATAAGCATGTTGTCTTGGTAAGTTCTCGTGTTCCTTTAGATTTTTCCTTTCTCGTACGTAGTATAGAGGAAGTCTTGTAATCGCCAAAAAATTCGACCTCGAGATTTTGACGGATTTACACGTTTTGGAGCTCACTGAGTCCAAAATTTTTTTTTTTAATTATGTCTGTACATTAGCACGATAACTCGAGCATGCTTTAGCTTATTGCAACCGAATTTTACATGCGTGTATGACATCAAAGTATAAGGTTTCTATCAACTTTTGAGCCGTCGATCACGAAAGTTAAGCTACCAAGTGCGCGGTCGATACTCGGATGGGTGACCAAAATTTAAGAAAAGAGAAGAAAGAAAGAAAATCATTCCATCTGGTGATAAGCAGAAATAGGGTCCAAATGCAAATATAGTGTGTATATTTTGTAAATATATTTTGCAATTATTTTTTTTGTTCACAAATGTTGATATATTTTTAAACTTAGAAAAATACACTGAAAAATATCTACTGTCCAGAGCGGGAATCGAACTCAACATCTTCCGCAATCCGGGGGGCTGCGTCAACCACTACGCACCGGGACATTGCTTTCGCCGTCGAAATTTGTCAGTGCTCGGTACATACTTATATTTTTATGGTAACATTGTTTCATCAGATATTTGAAGTTTGCACTTCAGATCCGAACGAATTATTACAAATATGTAACGTCCAGAAAGATGAAGATAAAAACAACTTATACTATGTAAAGTAGGTGTTTAGGTAGATTTAATACTCTTTTCTATCTGTGGATAATGTTACTGGTTATATAATTAGTAATAGAAAACTTTGTAAATCCATAATGGAAAACAACTTGTATGTAACTAAAATAGGAGTTTGTTATCTCTTATAAAATAAAATAAAGTGGTTAAATAACTTTTAAGCTCATTATAAGTGAAATTATTACTAACAAATAAATAATAATTTCTGGGTACATAGCTTACATTTTCTATTAGCTAATGCAGGTTAGAACATTTATCATGTGGTCCGTCATCCCGTAACAAGGCGATGTAAGATTGCGCTCCCGACCCAAGATAGTGGCGAAATCCTTTCTCACTTTGAAACCAGCTACAGACGAACGTTCATCCGATCATGTTAAGCTATTGACAAGATGAATGGGTTCTAAGATAAGCAAAAGGTCATAAGTTTTAGAATTATTTCGTAACAAAATACTTATTTTTATCTTATAACGGAGAATGGGGAAGCGAGCGCCTCCCCGGAACCCTTACCTACGAAGGACAGGATATGAACATTAACTGTCGGAACGCAATAATGGTCATGGCACACCTATCAGCTCAGAATTGTATCGTCTCTTTTTACTATTAAAAAAAAACCGACTTCAAAACCGAAATCAGAAATAAAAAATTTGTTGACAAAAATCTAAATTTTTTTTTGTAAAAAAGCACATCAGACGCTAGAAATAGCTCGTAACTTTAAAAATAATATATAAATAAAATATAAATAATAATATTATTATTTATATTTATCTATTCTATTTAGACTGATCTAGTTTTACTATGTTGACATTTTCTGAAACTGAACAATAATTTAAACCACATCAATTCAACTTGGATAGATTCTATTATTAAATTAGTTGGCTCCATTCAGAAAACTAGGACTATTTACTTAGATAACTATCAGATTGAAATTGGGCTCTTATTATCATAATACATTTTGAATTCTATCCCATCGAATTGTTCAGGTATATAACTCAATAATAATATCTACTGCATGTTTATGTTATACAATTATTAATTTTCTGCATCAATGGCTCACCCTTTCTGTACTTTTTAATATTACTCGCTATTATTACGTTATTGTGAAGGAAGTAAACATCTTTATGGGTTTATTTAGCGTTATCAAAGCAAGACTATCTACTTACAAAATAAAACTATTAGGATGTCGGCAAAACAAGAATCAATCAGTTAAGCTGAGTCGGGACTCAAAAAATTATAAAAAATATGTTTAAATTCAGTGTCCATTTTTTCAACAAACTTAAAATTATAAACGACTGATATTGTACAAGTCACAAGTCAGGTCTCATATCATATGGAGTACTACTCTCATTTTTGGGCTGGAACACCTGGGTGCTAGGACCATCCGACGAGGTCCAAAGAAGAGCTGTGAGAATCGTAGACGATCCAATGCTCACAGCCAGTATTGAATCCCTATATCTCACGAGAGAATTTGCCTCCTTATGCGTTTTATACCGGTTGTATAACGGAATGTGTTCCAATAGAGGAACTATTTGACATGATACCGACAGCTTTTTTCTATCACCGCAATGCTTGGCATCGGCAGGGTATTCATCCTCACACACTGGAACCGAGTTGGTCACGTACTGTGCATTTTAGAAGAAATTTTCTTCCGCGTACGCTTCGGTTGCGGAATGAGCCCTGTCGAAGTTTTTCCTAAGGACTACAACATGGTTGTCTTCAAGAAAGGCGTGAAAAAGTTTCTGCTAGGTCAACAACACCCGTATGATACCCCTGGTGTTGCAAGTGTCAAGCTGCCGTGACCGCTTGCCATCAAGCGTAGAGATGTTCTATGAGTCGTTTAGGCGCAGAATGTCCAATTCGCAAAATGTCCAACGATCGCAAAATGACCAGTTCTCATAATGTCCATTTCGCAGAATGTCCAAGTTTGCAGAAAGTCCAATTCGCAGAATGTCCTGTTCGCAAAATGTCAATATCGAAAGTGTCCAACAGTCATCGTAACGTGATTAATTTACTAAACACCTAATTGTGTTTCTCTGATGCATATTAATATGAAAATCGCCCTAAAGTCGCTTCTGCGTCTGTGTTTATGTCGACCTAACCAGCTCGTTGCTTCGCTCCTCGCTAACCTAAATTGTCACTAAAACACTGTCACTAAAAGGGAAAATAACGTTACGATTAATATTGGACATTTTGCGAAATTGACATTTTGCCAACTGGACATTCTGCGAATTGGAAATTCTGCGGATTAGTCATTCTGCGAACTGGACTTTCTGCGAAATGGACACTCTGCGAGCTGGACATTTTGCGAATTGGACATTCTGCGCCTAAACCCTATGAGTGACGTCCATCATTTGTCTGTTAGTATTATGGAGTATGTTAAATGCAACT
The DNA here is from genome assembly GCA_955850985.1 of Elophila nymphaeata. Taxonomy (NCBI): domain Eukaryota; kingdom Metazoa; phylum Arthropoda; class Insecta; order Lepidoptera; family Crambidae; genus Elophila; species Elophila nymphaeata. The sequence goes on from OY039079.1 coordinate 23,490,146, forward strand.
GCCAGCACATGTGTTCTTTACTTCTTACAATCCTGGGTCATCCAAAAGAGGCGTGAAGAAGCACCTTGCAGGTCGGCAAGGCGAGGGCAGCTAGCGCAGCGGTTTATCTCTCGCACTAGCTATCTTCGCATTTGGACTCCACTTCTGCTTACCTTCAAGTGGAATGAAGTAATTTGCCTTCATATCTATATATATAAAAATGTTATGTTGGTTTGTGTATGCTTCAAAAACTCAAAAAGTACCGCACCGATTGAGTTGAAATTTTAACATGATATAAAATCCGCATCAAGGATTGTTTTTATCTATTTTTCTATTTTTGCATCAGTCACATATCTGCGACCGCGAGAAAACAGAACGATCAGCAGTGAAACACACACGTGAGATGTAGCCGACCTCCGTAAGTAGCCATATAGTTTATGGTGTTTTGAAATTTGAATTATGACAACTGTCAAAAAAAGAATAAAATGAGATTGATTGATTGTGACAAGCGGTTTTATTTACCAAGAAAATATAAAGTTGAGCAACAATGAAAGCTGTTGCAAAAACGGGAAACCCACGCGGACGAAGTCGCGCGGGCACAGCTAGTTATATATAAAAAAGGTTCATATTGAAACTCAAACCTATTTAGTAGACTTATGAAAGTCAAATTCTATCCTAAGGAATAGTGGGGGCTTGTTCTGAGAAAAATGGGTACGATATCCTGCTCATAAAATATGTTTTTCAGTTTATATATCTTGATTTTTTAAGTATCTACATAAATTTGTGATTCGGTGAGAGTCAATAAGAAAGATCAAGTTATTTTTACGTCACCTATTAAAATAAAAAGTATATTAATATTTTTAAATTATATCACTAGCATACAGTTAAGAATGAAGTTGTTTTTATATGTCCACACAGCATTCTGAATGTTAATGTTATTTTTTCGTAAATATAAAAAATAAAATTTGTCATAACATGATGAATAAATAGCTACTTATTTTTTAGTAGAAAGGTTTCTTTTTAAAAACTTCAAAAACATCTTTGAGCTCCATAAGTCTCCTTAGCACTATTGAGAGGTCAAATCCCTATTCCAATTAAAGGTCGTGACCTCACAGAAGTGGAAAATAAAATGTTGCGTCCATTGCATAGTGAGGGAGTGGACACATCTCAAACAATGACACGAATGAGCTTTGAATGTGAGAACTTAACTTGATGTAGTATTGAATTGAATTGCAATTGTTCAAGCCACAAGCTGAACATTAGACTGTGCTGCGTGGTCAGTAGCGAGGCAACAAACAACTTTCCGCGGGTCAGCAGCTACGTGCTCCGTCTGCTATTTACACCCATGAGAAACATACAAAAACCTTTCAATGTGTACAGACAATCAATTTAATGTATAAACTGTTTTGGACTGTATATGAATTTATAGGTGTGTTGTGTTGTGATGAGGAAGGTTCTTCTTGCTTCTTAGGAAGTAAAAGTCTCATCGGTAATTCACTTTATAAATTCACAAAATCATTTCTTATACTACATTTTAACCTATTGCACTTAACGCCGGTTGCAACGAGCGCTTTGACCTTGAGCTCATGAGCTCGGCACGGGAGGGTATATCGGACGGAGGTATCGCAGTTAGCGACTGGTAGAGCGATCGCAGCGCGCTGTCCTCTACATAAACAATACGAGTATCAATAGCATCAATAAACAGATTTCAATCGTCCGTGTTGGATTGGATTGATTGGGCTACTCCCCGGAGCAGTTCCTAACGCCACATCCTTGCTGGCCAGCCTTACTCCCTGGCTCAGCATCCTCTCGATGTACTTGTGGGAAGCGGCACCACAGCTTCCCGTGACCTTCCCATTCTTAATTACTGGCGTCGCGTCGCATTAAGCGTACGCATTTTGCCAATGTCAAGTGAAAATTAACTAAAGTAACAAAAATTGTACGGTTGATTTAGGTTAAAAGTGGAGTCTCTCAACACCAATCTGACACAAGAAATAAATTGATTGGTAGTGGAATGACGAAATAGCTTCCCTACAGATAATTATTGCTATCGCCCTTTCAAAACCAGTCACTTACAAATCAAAGTAATTAAAAATTTCCCAAAGCAAGTTAAGCTCCAATCATCAACTCTGATCAAAGTTCTAATCTAAAGGGTTTCACCCGAAACCGATTGACCTGTAAACAAATTAAATAATCATTAATATCATCTAACCGCTATTGTATCATCCGTGATGTCGCAAATGCTTTTAGCATAAGGGATCGGGTTGCCACAAGACAGAGCGAATAATTCGACCCAATAAACACAGCGGTCTACTAATGTTGGTGGAAGGTTGATAATTACTGAGATAACGAGGAGTAGCAGCGGCTTAACGTGCTTTCCTGAGTCCGTGAGGTTTGAGATTAGCCGCAATTCCACTCAGAATTTGCGTGAAATTAAATTGAACATTGCTGCGTGGAATAATGAAACTAAAAGTTTTAACTATTGTATAGGCATTCGTGTACTTATAGAGCGATTCCAATAATTATTTTGTTAGTGTATTTATAGAGTGCTACCTGCCTGATTACGAAAAATCGCGAAATATACATGGGGTATGTATTGTTTTAGGCTTACGTGGTTACTATATTTTTTTATTTTTTTTATTACAAAAAAGAAAAATGAATTATTAGTAGTATCTTAAAGCCTACGTTAGGTTTGTCTAGATACTAATGAGTTCTCACATCGTCTCAAATAGTACTAAAATACTAGTAAAATTACAATTAAAACGGGACGAGTGCCCAAACAAGCATCGAAACCCATCTACGCCATCAATGTGATGACGTAGATGGGTTGTGAATTATTATTGAAAGTACCCGACATTGAAAGATGCTAAAACGATCGCTAGTGTGCGCACGCGCCTGTATAGAGGCTGCTCCTATTTACGTATGGCTACTAAGTCATTAAAGGTGAAGTATTTTGTAAGGAATAAGATTAAATTGTGAGAAAACTGGATTTGTACGAACGGGAGTTCATCCGTGACAATAGTGCATGCAACTGCGCCGAAATATCGGAGTAATAATAAAACCGAGGTACATACGTGGTACATACCCCGTTTTCTTACAATTTAATGCATGGGGTATTTTCGGAAGGTGAAAAGTGTGATTCATGTAAAATAAAATTTAGGCGTCACTATTTGCATTGGACCTTTTTGTGGCTCCTGAATTGATTATGTTTTAATAGTCACCACCACCTGTAGTTATATGATATCATATCAGACTGTAACGACGATATAATAGGGGTTAAAGTATGAAATTGACGATTTTTTCCTCATTATTCATTAGTGTATAATTCCTTTAACACAATAGCTATGTCCATTATTCTTTTGTATTTTAAACTTCATTACAAGTACTTACATTTATGTATAAAATTTTATTCTTATTTTTTATGTTTTTCTCTAGAAATACATCTTCAATGCTCGTCCTAATAATAATAATAATATAAAGTTATAAATATATATATATATATATATATATATATAAAAATAAGTTTTAAAAATATGAATATTTTTTACATGTTTATTGTTATATTTTACATTCTCAATATTTTTCCTCTTAACTATCCTATAGCTTAATATTGTCTAAATATATCCTTAAAATTACACAAAATTTAGATTTGTGGTTCCTTAAAAAAATCGCAAATATATTTGTATGCAAAAATGTTTTTGCGTTAAATTCTCCATACAAAACGGCAATTTCATACTTAAACCCCTAATACAAAGTTAATAGTTATACAACTTCAAACTATTTGAAGATTTCATCAACACAAAAAACTTTTACTACAGAAGCAACTCTGAAATCGCGTAAAATATTTTTAAGCTGTTCCATAGAAATTTACGAACGAACTCGTTTGAAATGTATGGAACAGTATATTTTTTTCTTTGTGATTCCAGTTTTGCTTTCATAGAAAAACTTGTTTGTATGATGAGATTTTCAAATGGTTTGGATAGAAGGTTGTGTTGGTGTATTCGCCTGTCACGCCAGCGATCGGTTGTGTGACGTATTTATCGTGTTATGTGAAAGTAAATCGCATGAAATGTCTACAAAAGTAAAGTGTAATACGTGCAATATTGTTATTGATGAGGTTCTTGCCTTCATCTGTAATAAGATCGACGTAATGGACGAGGAGAGCATCATACAAATATGTGAAACTGCTTTTTTGGAAAATGATATAGTGAACGCTAAGAATTTGTTGTTTGAATCTATTCCAGCGAGTAAAAAGAAGACAAGGAAGAGAAAAGGGAAAACAGGTCGTGATATTGACGATATTATCTGTCTTTTGAAGGAAACCGATCCTGAAGTTATACCCATTTTTGTGGCGCGTGAACTACATAAGTTGCCTCCAGTACTTTTCGACCATTTAGATGCGACTCGTATCTTAAAAGATTTAGTTAGATTGAGACAGGATGTGGATCGTATTACGCGGGATTGTGTGACAATGAAGGACATTGAAATGCTAAAATCTGAATTTAAAGAAGCGAAGCAAGATGTGTCGGAACACCAGCCGGTTTATGTCAACAAACAACGGGGCGCCGGCCTGTGTCATAGCTTTGAGTATAATAGTGGCCCTACTGGTATGTTCCCTATAGTCCTAGAAGAACATAATATATCCAGAAACAAAATATGTGAGGAGACCCAAAAATGTTGCGATAAAGTGGGTAGTAATATAAATGTTGCGCCGAAAGCCGTTAGTCACTGTGCAGCGGACGCGAGCGCGAATGACGTCACCCCGAGCGAGCCGACCGGGCTGAACATAGCCGAGTGTGAGCAGATACCGGTGTCCGCGGCACCCCCGCCCCCGCCACCTGTGTCGCTCCTGTCAACGCACTCGCAGTTATCGCCGTCTCGACTCGTTGCAGTACCTCGTAATCCTACTGAGCGAGAGCAGAATGACAAACATAAACAGCTGTCGGATAGAAAATCTTTTGCAAATGTTACTAAGCAAGAAGGCGAATGGAAGCAACCTGTGATTTCCGAAGAATGGAAGCAGGTACAAGGGAAAAGGCTGAGAAATAGGTTTATTGGAAATAAAGGTAGTGCGGCTGTACAATCTGATAACAAGTTTAAGGCTGCGGAAATGAAATGAAATGAAATGAAAAGCTCTTTATTTAAATGGACTTTGCTAAGTACTTTTAAATCGTCAAAGCCCTACCACCATTTCGGGACGATAATATTATTATGCTGAGATGGAGAAGAAATGGCGAAAGAAACTCCACAGCTTACAATTTGGTAATGATTTCAAAACATCATTACAGGTCAATAGATAATAATAATATAATTAAAATTACAGTTTTACATGCGTAAATTTTGGGCAGTTATTACTCCCACGCATTTGGTTCATTTATAATAATAATTTATGTTGTAAAAGCTTTTCTATACAATTCAACTAATCACATTAATGAACTAATTAATTTAAGTCTTATACCCACCACCATTTTTTGTTATTGTTAGATAGATTTTGCACAATTTAGGTGCTAAGCATACATTTATGATCCTTTGGTTAATAAATATATCTATAAGAATACAATGTGTGCATACCAAAATAAAAATAAAAAAACCAATACCTAATACATTAGTTATATAAACAATATCATAACACAAACAAAATTATCCTATTAATGGCATGTGTCATACAATTATCCATCTAAGAATAAACAACTACATTGTCTAACATTTACATCAAATAAAAATAAAAAGTTCAAGAAAACATGAGATGACCAGGTCTCATTGGCGGCACCTGTTCACAGGCATGACGCAAGAATCAGCCATCGCTTCGCTCAACCATATTTTAGGGAACGTAACGACCCGACGCAAGACGACACCGCCACAAGACCTTTTTAGTGAGAATGACATACACATGCTTCTTGATTATAATCTAGAACAAATTTAAATTATGTTTCTTAGTTAACTATAAGACACAAGGTTGATAATCTGTGTAATTAATATATTATATTTTGGATGCATAGATCATGAACAAATTCACCCCCAAGCGTTAGAATCATTTATGTAATCAGTTATTTTATAGTAAGCTTTATTATACAGTTTAGATTTAATAGCAGTTTTGAACTTATTAACAGGTAGATCTCGAATATTATTTGGGAGTTTGTTATAAAAGCGTATACATTGCCCCATAAAAGAATTGCTTATTCTGTGGAGACGAGTAGCATGTACCACTAGATTATGTTTTTTTCTAGTATTAATATTATGAGTGTCACACTTTTCAGAAAAGTTTGTTATGTTTTTCCTTACGTAAATTAGATTTTCAAATATGTATTGTGATGCCACTGTTAGAATATTTATTTCTTTAAACTTTTCCCTGAGTGAAACCCGAGGTCCTAATTGATAAATAGCTCTTACTGCTCGTTTTTGTAAGACAAATATGGTGTTAATGTCCGCAGCATTCCCCCAGAGAAGAATTCCATATGACATAATGCTATGGAAATAACTAAAGTATACAATTCTGGCTGTGTCTACATCAGTAAGTCGTCTGATAGTTTTAACTGCATACGCAGCTGAACTAAGTTTACCAGACATTCGTTCAATATGTGGACCCCATTGCAATTTAGCATCTAACATTATGCCCAAGAAAATAGTCGATTCAACAGGTTCTAATCCTATACCATTTATTTGTATATTTGTTTCAACCCGTTTCACATTGGGTGTGCAAAACTTAACTAATTTGGTTTTATTTTCGTTTAAAAGCAAATTGTTAATGTTAAACCAATCTACTACTTTAGATAGTGCGTTGTTTACTTCGTCATAATTAGTCATTCGTCTGTTTATTTTAAATATCAGAGATGTATCATCTGCAAACAACACTATATCATGACTTTTATTTACACAGTAAGGTAGATCATTAATATATATCAAGAACAGAAAAGGACCAAGAATTGAACCCTGTGGAACTCCTATTGTAACCGCAGCTCCAGAAGATCTTTGACCATTTATATCGACCCTTTGAATTCTATTACTCAAGTAAGATGTCAAAAGGTCGAGAGCCCTATTTCTAACGCCATAGTGATGTAATTTCCTGACAAGAGTATCATGATTTACACAGTCGAAAGCCTTGGATAAATCACAGAATACTCCCAAAGCATCCTGTGAATCCTCCCAAGCTGAATATATGTTTTTCAATAATTCAACTCCTGCATCAATAGTTGACCGACCCCTCGTAAAGCCGAATTGGTTTTTATGTAGCAAACTGTATTTTACGAAATGATTGAGGAGTTGATTAAGCATTAACTTTTCAAAGATTTTACTAAGTGTTGGTAATATAGAGATTGGTCGAAAATTCGTGGGGTCCGAAGCATCTCCAGACTTAAATAAAGGTACGACTTTGCTATGTTTCATCAAGTCAGGAAATACACCCGAAGCTATACTGCTATTATACACGATAGCCAAGTAAGGGGCAATTATATCTATTATACTTGAAACAGTTTTAACAGAAAGTCCCCAAAGGTCCATAGTTTTCTTTATATCGATGGATTTAAATATCTTTATAATATCTTTGTAGTTGACAGATGTGAATTCAAAATTAGCATCGCATTTACATACACTTTCCATAAGTAGTGTTTCAGCTGTTGTCGAAGATGAACTTAGTGTTTTAGTTGTTAAGAAAGGGATTTCTGTGAAAAATTTTTCAAACTCAGATGCAATCTTTAAATCATCTTTGATATTTACATTGTTTACATTTAAATTGAAATCACGAACGCGTCTGGGAGCTCTACCAGTTTCGCTATTAATAATATTCCACGTTTCCTTAATTTTATTTTGAGCTCTGGTTATTTTATTTTTCAAATAAATGGACTTAGCAGTGGCACAGGCTCGTCTAAAAGTAATAGAGTAATTTTTTACATAATTAATAAACGTGGGGTTAAAATTGTACGATTTTTCACCGTACAATTCATATAATTTGTTTCGGCTTTTATATATACCAGCAGTGGCCCACTCACTGAAGGATGGGCGGTTGCCGATTGTTATTGTTTTTGTTGTAAAGTTTTTACTGAATTCCTCACTAATAAGTTTGAACAAAGCAGTATACAAGTACTCAGTACAGTTCTGAAAAGGCATCCTGGGTAGTTTCTGAATCAAATTATTTTTAAACTTTTCTAGTCTACTAATAGTCACAGGAACAAAATTAACCTTGGTTCTTTGAGAGGTAGGTTTTTTCCTATTAAATGAGATTAACTGACCGCAATGATCAGAGTGTAACAAATTAATTATGGATTTCTGATTAGGCTTAATGTTAGAAAAAATGTTGTCAATGCAGGTAGCACTTGTGGCAGTAATTCTCGTGGGCTCGTTAAAACAATTATGTAAGTCATAGGACTTAAATAAATTTAAAAAGTTACTCGTCAAGGCACTTTTTTCTAAAATATTAATATTAAAATCACCACAGATAACAATTGTTTTATGACTACCACTGATTTTAAAAAGGGCATCCTCCATAATTTTTTGGAATGACTCATAGGGCGCACATGGAGGATGGATACTATGGTACCCATTTATATTTATAATGTAGCAAAAGAGACCACCGAAACTGATATTAAAAACTTCATCATGAATAAAATTAACATGGATCTGGAGGTATTACAATGGAAAATGAAAATAAATAAAAACTACAATGCTTTTAAGATCTTTGTACCACAAGGTAATATTGAGAGTTTTTTAAAAGATGAATTTTGGCCCCACGGAGTATCCTTTCGTCGATTTATCAACTTTCGACAAAGAAAGGAGCGCACAGTAATCGAGCAAAATAACATACATCCAGAATGAATAGTACATCTACGAAATTAATTAGTTTTAACTGTAAAAATGTAATGAGATCAGCAGAATGCATAAGGAAACTGTGCCTTACAGCGGACATAATCGCGCTGCAGGAGACCTGGTTGCTGCCTCACGACTTGCCCTACCTTGGCACCATTAACGATGAGTTCGGTTTCGCCGGCACGTCAGCCGTGGACACGTCGGCTGGTGTGTTGCGGGGGAGGCCCTACGGCGGAGTGGCCCTGCTATGGAGGAAGTCTGCGTTTCCCTGTGTTACAGTGTTACCGTGTGATAATGTGCGTATCGCGGCAGTTAAAATAGTACAAGACGATCGTTCAATTATAATAATGTCTGTGTATATGCCTACCGCGAGTGCTGAAAATTTAATTCAGTTCACAGAGTGCCTTAGTCAAATTTATGCATTGATCGAAGGTAACGGAGTGGAGTCTGTTTTTGTATTAGGAGATTTTAACGCCCACCCTGGTGAGTTATTTTCTTGTGAACTGTTATCTTTTTGTGCAGAACAGACTTGGTCATGTGTAGATATGGAGTTACTCCCTAAAGACAGCTACACCTTTGTAAGCGACGCGCACGGGTGCTTGCGTTGGTTGGACCACTGTATAACCACCAGTGCGGCGAGACAGTCTGTCAGTAATGTAACAGTGCTTTATGATGCATATTGGTCTGATCACTGTCCTTTGTTAGTAGAATGTGATTTTAAATCACTTAGGCAGAAAATTGCCGTTCCTATCGCTGCGTGTAATAAAAGCATTTGGGGAGAAAGGGACCTTGAACAGACCAATAGGTACACCACGTTCTGTCACTCTGAGCTGAGGAAAATTAATTTCCCGGATGAATTTACTAACTGTACCAATAAACTCTGCTCAGAAGAAAGCCATAGGATAAAGTTGAACCAAATGTATAATGAAATTGTTCATATATTACGTGAGGCAGCTGTCTCAAGTTATAGGGGTCCTTCAGTGAGGAGACATAAACATGTACCTGGCTGGAATAGGTATGTTAGTTCCGCTCACAGGGAGGCTCGCCTGTCCTATCAAAACTGGATGCTACTAGGAAAACCCAGAAGTGGGTATGTTTATGATGACATGTGTCAAAAAAGAAGGTTTTTTAAATCAAGATTAAAATTTTGTCAGGACAATGAAAAACAAATTAGGTTAGACATAATAGCACAGCACCACACTGATAAACAGTTTGTTATATTCTGGAAAAATACTAATAAATTGAGTCCTAAGGCGGGCCTCCCTGTGAGCGTTGCGGGCATGCATGAGTCCAAGAAAATTGCGGACTTATTTCAGCGGCACTTCGTGGTGGAGCCTCCGCCTATTCAGCCCGTGGACCGGACGCACGTTGACGGCGACCCTACCGGGAATGTTACTGTTAGTTTTTCTGCGAAAGAAGTAGCTTCAGTTATAACTAAAATGTCGCGTGGTAAATCGCCGGGTCATGATAGTTTAAGTATAGAGCACCTGAAGTATGCTGGGGTTCATTTGCCACGAGTTCTCGCTATGTTTTTTAGCCTTTGCATTAGTCATTGTTACCTACCAGATGACCTTATGTACACTGTAGTTGTGCCTATTGTTAAAAATAAGACAGGGGATGTCTCTGACGTAACAAATTATAGGCCGATATCCTTGGCGACAGTCATCGCTAAGGTGTTGGACGGGCTGCTTGATACACTCATGGAGAAGCACATCGACATTCATGACGCTCAATTTGGTTTTAGGCGTAAACTATCCACCGAAAGTGCCATTTTGTGTCACAATCGATACACACATCGAGAAATACGCCAATCTATGCCTGTTTCTTGGATTTATCCAAGGCTTTTGACCTGGTCAATTACGAGGTACTGTGGGGTAAAATGGAAACAGAGACAGACGTTCCGCCTGACATAGTGTCAATACTTAAATTTTGGTATGGGAATCAGAGGAATGTTGTGAAATGGGGAGGCGAGTATTCTGAGCCTTATAAGATGGATGCTGGGGTGAGGCAAGGGGGTTTGTCCTCCCCTAGGCTTTTTAACTTGTACATGAACAGGCTGATCGGTGGGCTCAGTGGCACCAAAATCGGCTGTCACATTGGTGGAATTTGTGTGAACAACCTTAGCTATGCTGATGATATGGTGCTGCTGAGCCCATCGATCAATGCCTTGCGGAGGCTACTTCAAATATGTGAAGAGTATGTAGCAGCCCAGGGTCTCAGGTACAACGCCACGAAGAGTGAGGTGCTGGTGTTTAAAGCTGGTACTAAAATGTATTCGAATGTGCCTTCTTTAATGCTCGGTGGTATTCCTCTTAATAGAGTTAACCGGTTTAAGTACCTGGGTCACTGGGTATCGGAAGACCTTAGTGACAATTTAGATATAGAACGTGAGCGTAGGGCGCTGTCCGTGCGCTGTAACATGCTCGCCCGGAGGTTTGCACGTTGTAGTGATCAGGTAAAGGTGTCGCTTTTCAAAGCCTACTGTTCGACGTTCTACACGTGCAGCCTGTGGGTGAAGTATACTCAGCGTGCGTACAGCGCTCTGCACGTCCAATACAATGACGCGTTTAGGATGTTGTTTGCGTTGCCGCGTCACTGTAGTGCCTCACTAATGTTCGCAGAAAGACGCGTCGATGGATTTCATGCGATAATTCGTAAGCGATGCGCGTCTTTTTTGAAGAGGCTGCGAGCAAGCTCGAACGGCATCCTGAGCGCTTTGGCGGAACGCTGGGATTCTCCCATGCTCGCGCACTGGATGCGGCTGCACAAGAAATATTAATTTCTCAGTCGGGTCCAGTGAGTGGGAGCTTGGGAGTGATTTTTTATGATATTTTTATGTCTTTTTTTATTGTTTAGGTATTTTGTGTTTTTATTATTTTTCTCTTTCACTGTGTATAATTATGGACGTTGTCTGAATTAAACGATTTATTATTATTATTATTATTACAAATAATCCTGTATATTTTCGGTTTTTTGTTTGACTTAATGAAAGAACACAAGGTATCCAAATTTAAATTTGTTGTACACCAAAAGAAAATTTTCAACAAATCATTAAGATTTTGGTAACAATAATATATTGTATTTATATGCGATTAAAAATAAAGCGTTAATTAAAATAGATTTCACTCAGAAAGAAAAATTTCAAAAAATCTTGCTACGCGCCGACTATAATATCTACGCATACCCCAAGACCTTTCAGGCTGTAAATTGTAAACCAGCAATTTCTCAAGCTCTCTTTTCGCTTATTTCTTACGAAAACATTATTGTCACGTTTAAATTTCAATAGAATAATTTTTAAAACTTTTTAAGTTGCTTTCAATATTTTAAAATGAAAAATATATATTTATTTTCTTTTTCCTTCAACACTTTGTGTACTAATGTCATTGACATCTTACCAGAAAATATTCTATATGATGCTATATAAAGCATTTTATTGCAACCATTAAGGTAACTGCTAAGTTCTGTGTTCACTCAGGAGGTAATTTAAGCACAAGGTTTGACTTGGCTATTTTTTTACCAACAAACCAAATATATCAACCTTATCCAGTAAAAACACGACGGACACTTACTTACAAATATATAGCCAGTACGTAAAAATGGCCAAGTCAAATTACATCCCGAGTGAACACATAACTTGACACCCTGGATCTCGATTCTTATGTCGAAGTCGAGAGCGACGCATTAATCAATATGGAACATGGCTCTTATTTCACGTTTATGTTTTTGATGGGATTAGAAACTACTGAATATAAAATTTATTTGGTTATTCCAAGTTAGATTTAACTCAGTTTTCAAGACAACTTTTTCTAGACTTTAATTTCTTGATTAATTTAAGGTAAATTTTATATAAAATTTAATTACAATAATGGCGCTATCCCGATCACACAGAAAATATGAATAGGTACTAGGAAAGTTGACACGAACAATGTTTAATTTTTAAGTAATTCGAAGTTTCCTACCGTGAAACGTTATACTAAAGGCTCAGTAATTATTATAACAGCTCTGACTTTTAATAATTTCGACCTAGTTTTTATGTCAGCGGCAAAAATTGGATAATTATAGTGTAGTTACAATTTTATTTATTTTTCTCAATTATGAAAATTACTAGTTTTGGTTTATAGATGAAATTAAACATTGTACTAAGCATTGAAACTTGCACTAACCGTTGAAACACATCAATATTGTCAAGACTACTATTGCTATGGTCTATTGGTCACTTTCGAGCAGGCGTGGTTTGCAGCAGTCAGCTGATTGCCAGTTGGAGCAACCTGCCTGCCCAGAGTGATCGTCCAGTCAGCGAATTGCAATTCTCTCCTCTCCCCCTTCACCCAGAGTGGTCGAAGTATAAGAAGCTTCCAGCCTGTTCACTTGGAATTATCGCCAAATCATATGGTGGTTTACAGGACACGAAGTTCAAAGACCAGCCCGTCAGTACACTATCGCTATCCGTACAAAACACAAAAATCTATTAATGAATTATTAACATGTAAAATTAAAGGTGGTTATGATAATATGACATAGGATACATTGAAGTATATAGGTACTAACAATATAGCTCTAAGTACCAGCGGATAAAGTACATTGATATACAAAAAAATGACAATACCAAAATCCCTCGGCCCATATTTAAAACGAGCAATTCGTTACACTGTGACATAAATTACCCATAGTTTCACACAAGATCAATGGCTGGATCGATACGGTTGCCGATCTATAGATCGTTGAGTGGGTCATGAATGGTGTATGACAATGATCGATTTGTCACGTCGCACTCGTGAGTTGAATTGTGATACTATTAAGGGGCAAGCGTCTTGTCCTTCTAAAGAAAGATATAAGTATATTGGAGAATTTAATTTACTGTAAAATTTGGAGGGGCGAGTGTCTTTTGTATGAGAATTACTATTTTACAAAAAAAATATTTTTGTAAGTATTTATTTGCGGAGCTCGATGGCACCGTGGTCGTACGTTCTTCGTAATGATCACGAAAACTAAGTAACCAAGTGCACGGTCGGTGCTCAGATGGGTGACCGAAAACTTTTCAAGTCTATTATCCTCCGTGCTTCGGAAGGCACGTTTAGCTGGTAGTCCCGGGTGCTGTGTCAAATAGCAGTCGTTCCCAAACAGGTTTGATGTTAGGTAGGCGGCTGGCCGCACCAAGACATGCTGACATACGTATCAAGATATGCTACTCCAACTCCAAATAAATTGAGAGCAGGGTAGCAGAAATAAGAAGAATTTTTAATTTTGCATCCGAATACTCCACCTAAGGATATATTTTATGTTTGCATCCAAATGCTCCATCTAAGGTCATATTTTATTTTTGCATTCGAATGATCCACCTAAGGACATATTTTATTTTTGCCTCGAATGCTCCACCTAAGGACATATTTTCAATAAAGTATTGATATGTAATTAACAAACAAGTTAGATTTATCATTCCAAAACAATCCAAAACTAAGAACTTAGTTCATAGACATGATTTCTTCTTGCTAAAAATGAAAAACAGAAGTGTTTGGTGCGCTGTGATGGCATGACGGTTGTGTTTTGTTTAAACAAAAATGTGTGAAACACATTTAAAAGAAGAAAATACTGAAGGTACGGCTATGTGGGGTAGATCCTTTTGCCTCAAATAATAGGGAGAATCTATTTTTTTTTTAAATATTTATTACCGCACTTGTACGTAATGGATGAAAATGATCCTATTGAAATAAGTGTAATAATAGCGGTTCTATTATGTAAATGTGTTGAAAGTGTTATTTATTACTTATTTAATTTTGTCACCATAAAAATAATTTAACAATAGTGTTGTTTTAATTCGAAAGTCCGTGATAAAACCAGTTCTTCAGTGTCTGAGGGTTCTGCGTGCAACTTCCTTCCTCCTTCAGCCTTAAGATCATTTATCATCAGATGAGATAAAGCCGTGTTGCCCGCTCGAGCTTAAACAATACTTCCGGAACATTTGGTGTCTCAGCCCCCGATTTAGGAACGTAAAAACCAAAAGCAAAACGTTAACGCTTTCATATATTATGAAATCCGATAGCTGTCAAGCTGTTGTCAAAATGTATGAAAACAGAAATTCAATCTACCCAATAATATTATATTTAAAAAGTGGTAGATAAGTTACTTGCTTGCAAAAAGTGGCACCCTAAAAGTAAGCTAATTAGCACACCCGAGCATAGCACAACATATATCTTTCTCGTCTACTCTACTGCTAGACATCATGTTGTCTTACTCACAACTTACAATACGGCCATGGTAACTCGCCACATCCGACAACATGAAATCGTAGACTTTAGGTGCCTATGACTATAAGTAGGTATACACAATGACATTTTGGACCATTTTTGACTTTGAATTAGTATGAAGGTAACCTATATCTACCTCTTTTTAAATATAATATCATTGAATCTACCATACAATTTAGTGTAGAATAACGTTTTTCACTCGACATTGACAAAATGTTTATTGCGAAGCCATAATTAAGATTAGAATAGTATGAAGCGTTTTGGGTTTGGTTCGACGTTGTAAAAAGCGTGATCAGGGAGCTTTTTTTATAATACGAGATTGCAAACAAGCGTGCGGCCCACCTGGTGTTAAGTGGTTACCGTCGCCTATAGACACTTGCAATGTTAAGGGTAAATCGCTTAATACTGCAAGTACGTTGCCATCCTGGGGACTAAGATGATATGCCTTCCATGCCCAGTAATTACACTGGCTACCTTTCCCTTCAATCCGAAACACAGCGAACTGCTTCACGGCAGAAATGAGAAAGGCGGTGGTACCTACCCAGACGACCCTACATATGGGTCTACCACCTAGTAGTAGTAGTAATAGGAGCTGGTTTTGTTTAGCTTACTTATTTCTAACTGCGGATTTAATAATAATATAACAGGTGTACAATACAACACCTATAAACATATAAATTATATTAAGATTATAATATTAGGTATATAGTATTTTAGATTTGACACAAAATTTAATGGTGAAAAAATTTTTGTAATTATAACTGAAACATTTGTCCCGAAGATTAAAAACGAGGCCGCTTGATGTGTAAGCAACGTTACTGACCAACTCCACCACGACGACCGACGGTTTTATGGCAAATAAACATGGATTCTACAAATGACATAATAAAAAAAAAATTAATTTATGTAATAATTTATTCTAGTCTCTTTATCATGTTGTTCTATTGTCCATAAAAGTATATAGTTCGTTTCCAAAGCCATTCAAATCAAATGTTCAATATCCGTTGCCGATTTCATGAGTCTGTTAAAAAGTACCATTTCAATCCGGCAGCTATGTAATTGCAATTTACGCTACAATGCTATTGTGATAGAGGCTAAAACCCTCTGCGCGTTGCAGGCCAGGAACACAAACTCTAGTTACGCATTTTACGGGGCGTTAAAAAAGTTTATGGAGCAATAACTGAGCAATGCAAATGTGAGAGGTTGTAACGTTGTATATTAAAATGGGATCTCATGCGTGTTAAGGCTATAGGCTAGATGGTACGCTACATAAAAGCATAGAAACATTACCCTTATTCGAGACCTTATGGGTTTGAACGCCTTGAAGACTCTAATCAGAAGAGAAAATACATCGCGAGAGAGGCTCGATCGATCAGAAAACTTCTTTAGTAGGAACCTTTATCTTTTAAAAAGAAAAGTAGTTCATAGAGACCCTGATTGAGTTCAATAAAATTCACATTACAATATGATGCCGGCAGAGAAGAATAGCATCACCCCATATCCTCGAATGTGTGCCGTAGAAGGCGACTAATGGATCACAAAGGGGTGTCGATCACCTTATAGTCGGTCCACAAATCCACGTTGGGCAAGCGTGGTCGACTACTGCCTTAACCTCCTTCGATGACAAGGAGAAGCCTTATGTCCCAGCAGTGGGTAGAATTATTAGGCTGCTATGACCACAGAACACAGAAAGAGGTGATGATGGCGATGATGATGAAATTCACATGCAGAAATTTTATTGCAATTCATGTGGTTATAAATATTTATATTTTCAATTCTTTAGGGATTTTATTACACATTTAAAAGCCTACAAAGGGACCAATATCAATAAATTTAATTTTGAAATTGATAGGCTAGTCTAGTATAAAGTCTCAATCTTTTGGGTCGCTCCAGCTGGCATCAAAATAGAATTTTATAGTATAGATATTTTCAGTTACCCAATTTTAATTGAAGTATTGTCTAAATCGAATACATACAGAAATATATTTTTCATTATGCCTAATTCCAACAACACCGATGCCATCCTCACCGTATCTAATACAGTAGTAAACTTTGTTTCGCAAACACATCGCGACAACAAATCTAAATTTACATTTATCAAGTATCAAACCCGTTTCATTCGTTCCGCCACCAAATGATATTGCATTGTATTGTGATTCCCATCTGGATAATAAAGGTGATTTTGAAAAGGACCTATATAACAAAGCTAGTGACTATTGAGAATCAACCCTAAGTGAAATACGCGAAGATAAAAGTTCAATGGGCAAAGGAACTAGTCCCGATATTGCAGAGAATAAAAATGGGGTAACTGGCAAATAAATTGATGTTTCAAAAATGGATTGTAATACTGAATGTTTAAGTAAGGAATCCTTTGATGAGACTGTTGATGGGTGACATAAGTTTTGAAAGCCGTAACCTATTAGCAGTGACAAAACACGGTTGTCAGCATGATTTGGGGATTTATTACTTGAGCTTAAAATTTCAGCTGTTGATTGATAGGGATGTTCTTAATTGAAGGATAATAAAGTTTACTTTCCCAAAGCTGCAGTTTTAGAAAAAGCAAACGCTTTGGTACCCTTTTGTTAGTTGATACAAATAATTAGGGTAAGCGTAACAAGGCACTTGATTATAATTTCAATTGTTACGGCTGAACTTTAGATTTGTGATAAAATCTCATTAATATGTAGGTACAAATAAAAATAAAAAAGTAAATATTTTAACAGCATTTATTATTTCTCATCATAATCCCAAATCCAATTAAACATAAAGCACCTAAATAGGAATCATGACAATGATAATAAAGCACCGTTTTTTCTAAGTATATGTACGATTTGTATTGCAATACGTTAATAATGAAAGAATTTGCATAAAAACAACAGCGTAGTTAAATTTCATAGTATAGGCATATTTATATTGTATTGTTTGAGGTCGATACCTTGACCGTCATTTTGCTGTAGATTTGTCATTTATATGATACAGTAGGTAATTCATGCATCCTCTTAATAATAATATTAATTATTGACTTCGCGTTGCGGAGAAAATTATATAGTAGAATTATTATATAATTTAATTTACTCTTACTTTTTTAAAATTAAGTATCAACATTCTCACAGTATCTTATGAGCTCTTCATGTAGCGACTGTGGACTTTGCTTACAGCGATTTCATATTGGTACAATCAAAGATCTTTAAATTTTACTCCAAAAATGCAACCGTTCAATTTCTGGCCCGTAATTATCAACAAATAAATAATTCCCACCGACCCCTGGTTACTGACCGAGAAATCTTCTGGGCAAATAAATCAGTTCTACAATAGGAACACACTCAAATGACAGTTCAGTCGTGAAGGAGAGAGCGCTGATTAAAAACAAATTCACGTTCTAAATAGGTTCAAAATCAAACAGATACTGATGAAAAGGTGGCCACGCGGCCGGCGGATAATCACAAACTTTCTTCATAACCCAACATAAAGTTTTTAAGCTAAATTGACCTTTCCGATGAACTTAATAAGGGTGTAGATGGAGTTGAAGAGCAGAATAGTTCGCACACTCATAATAGCGACAGTATGGCTGCCACGCGGCGAAGCGTCCCTCCATAGATAATAAATGCTTTTAGCAAATAATTACGTTGTTTGATTTTAGATGGATGATGGTCGTTCTGCAAATAGCTGGTTGTGAATCCGGTCGTGGGAGAAGCCGTAGGATAAACGTTGTTTGTTCGATAATTGGCTGCAGCAACTTAGGGAGGGAATTTTTGCACAATAATCAAGGAATCACTACTAGTGAAACACGTTTGCTAGATGATTGTGAGGATGCATTTTTAAGTAATATATGCAAATTTTATTAAGTATAATTAATTTAGAGAAACTAACTAAACTAAATAATTAGTAATTTTCTTTAAAATATTTTATTAATAAGTAGATATAAAACTTGAAACTAATAAAATATTAGGATTTTTCTCTTACCTAAATGTCGTTGTGTGTAAAGACACTCAGCAACAATATGGCAGCCTTTAATCTTAATTAACTTTGCTATTTTTGTTGATACTTTAGTTATTGCTGATTCAATTTAAAAAGTAAAAAGTTAATGAAATATAATAAAGGTTAATAAGTTCTTACTTTAGATGCGTACGTGACTTTAGATCGAGTTTTTTGTAATTAAATCAGCATATAACATTGAAAATGTGTATGCAACAAAGTTTTACATTTTCCAGTATTTCAAATCTAATTTATAGTTCAAATCCTATACTTAAAACCAAACTCAAAACACAAAGCAAACGCAAGTTCACTTCACTTACTCTAATTGGCGGTATTGGAAAAATATAAGGATCGAAGACAAATAAGAAGAAAAGCGACACGACTCTGTGGGTAATAAAACAAAGTTTTGCCGCATGCTCGCCCCATTCCAGGTATTATAGAGGAAGAGGACGCGGGCGAAACAATCGCAGCACATTGGGGATTACTCGGGAGCGAGCCTGATTGAGTGGTGAACGGTAGAGCAAATTGGACTTAAATTTATGGACAGTTATTGTTATGATTATTTTAAAAGTTTAGAGTAATAATAAATGGACGTAGTTATGCAAAAACGTTCCAACTCACACATAGGTCAAACTGAGAAAAACGCGTTTATGTGTTTTAGTGGTACGCTTTTTTGTTGTAACGAGTTGAGCTGAGTAGTATGGACAACTTAAACTATTTATATAAATATTATTTTATTTCATATATTTCATTAAAATTTAATAATAATAATCATACAATTTTGCGGAAATTGTACTTGGAACGTTTTAAAAAAAAGGTTTTTTGTATGAAGGTGTCTCATAACTGAATTTGCAGAAACGATCCACTATGTCAAAGTTGGTATATTTCATTTATTTTGAAAATACGTATATTAAAAAATATTACAAAAAAACATTTGTAATATATTTTTCAATCAAAACATGCTTTAACCCGGCGGGCGTCATTGTGGCGGAAAAAAGGTACATATATGATCGTTGAGAGGGGTCATTACGACCCTGTAATGATTTTACCTGATATAACAAAAAATATTTATTTCATATGAATAATTGTTTAGGTTTTTTATATATATATTAAACCTTATATACTTACCAATAGAATAGTTAGAAATTAAAACATATTTTTTAATCAAAGATATACTAATTTTAATCTTTATAATAAGGAACTTTTGAAAATAAATAATAGCGACATTATGTAATATAACAACTTTCTTATAAGCAGTTGTTTTTTAGGGTTTTCACTACAGTTATTACAGTAGGAAATCAGATGTTGGCTACATACAAACTTATGACAAGCCTTAAAAATATGACTAATCTTCCTGTCTTTTATAAGGACAGTCTTGGATCTTCTTTGCCATCCAGATATGTTTAGGTAATCGTGGGTTTCTAGATGTTTCTCCAGTAAATTCAATAGATCTACTAGGTCATTCAAATAACTAAAAACAGATAAATTCCTAAAATTATTTGTGGCACAGAGTAGCAACGGCGTCGTTGAGTAGGGTTATATTGATCCTGTTGCGGGCTTGCGCAAGTTTTACTTGTTACATAAGTATCGGGCTACTCAAGCCAGGTGTGCAATGTGACGGGGTGATCCTTACCTTCATCTACTGAGATTCACTACAGTGTGCAATAATTGTTTCATACAAATATTTCAAATCCAAAACGTGCAGGGTCATATTGACCCTGCCTCAATGACGCCGGGTTATGCTTGAATAACGTCACCGTTTATCATCCTGGATGAAATACATCTCCCCACAAAATCCATCAGCGTCGTAATTGTAACTTCTTCAGACGCTTTCAATTTTTTATAAAAACTAAGGCAATCAGTTGGGATAAACATGTAGATGGATTATAAATCAGCCAATTTAGCTGGAGCAATGGGTTTCCCGTTACGCCACAACTGCTGAAAATCACATTTATTTATTGGTAAAATTACTCCTTTTGTTGTCTTTTTGTATTGACTTCCATAAAATCCTCATCAAAAGATATTCTCATAAAAATCGAATATAACTTAGCTTTTTCAATCTTTATATTTTACTTACCGATTAAATAGTCCAAAGGAACTTGGAGCACATAAGGGAAATAAGTAAAATAATCACTGAATTTATTTTTCTAATAATGTTCCACTAGTCATGAGTCATAGGGTAAGCTGTTTAATCTTTATTCGTTAATCGTTCCAAATGTAATGGAACATTTACTACATTAACACAGGGACATTATTTTTACTACATTATTTTTGTAAGAACGTTCCAGACTTCATAACATTATACATTTTTATAAGTATGTTATTCAATAATCGGCTTAAATATTGATTTGAAAGAAGTTACATTAAACCAAACAAAGTGTAATATTGTTTCCTGACCATACTATGTGTATGATGATAATAATATTTTTGTGAATGCTTTTGGTATTTTTTATCAGTCTCTATATAAGATAGTATAATTTCTTATGCAAAAAGACATTTCCTCGAATTTTGCAAGTAGATTTATTTATACTGGCTCTAATATTGGCTTAAAGGTGATAGCTAGCTAATAAATTATTTATTTCAAGATGCCTAAGCATTTTGTTACCTACTAAATTAAATAATATGTTGTATTAACGTCAAAAATTACCTTGCTTAGAACAAAACAAAAGTGATGGATCGTTTCAGGAATAGATAAATTTATATTCCCACAACTATATGCGATTTGAATCGTTTATTTTTGCCACTATGACCTATCTTAAACATTACAAATAACATGGAACGTTTTAAAGAAACAGATATTTCAAATGACAGTTTTTTTTCAAAATGTTCCAAGATGATTGAGTCTTTATTTTGATTTATTTGGGTAAAGGACAGTTTTTTTCAAAATGTTCCAAGATGATTGAGGCATTCTTTGAATTTTTTTTGGGTATAAAATGAATTAAAACAGTATGATCCAAGATAATTGGCACTGTATTAAAATATGATTAGGTTGTTTGGTTCGTTTTATCATTTGGACCTATTTATTATTTCGAAGATTTTTGTGTTAAGAGAGTCAATGTCTTGAGCACTTGATAGAACGACCCAAAACACCTAGCTTGAGCATATAAACTCAATTTTGACCACTTTGTGGATTGGAACGTTTTTGCATAACTACGTCCAAATATGTGTGTACTAATTACTTAGTGACAACAAAAAATCTCATAACAGAAATAAAAGAGACAAATATGGAATCATCATTCTTCTCAGTCGATAAATTACGTGTGCATTAAGGTAGGGATTTTTTTTAGCAAACGCGTGATAAGTTTTCAAAAATGTTATCAATATCCGGTTTGTCTTTTACTTTTTTATGGTAATTTGATTCATATTTGATCTGAGTGAGTTATAAAACTGACTTTTCCTACAAATCTGACTTAATGGCCTCCTTTGATGCTCTGCAGTAATAAATTTACATGGCTGATAATAACTTTCCCTTTTTATAGTTTCAATTCAATTCAAATATACTTTATTGCACAGCCAAAAAGAAAAAATACAGAACAGTATAATACACATAGGACAGTACAATAGGTGGCCTTATTGCTAAGAAGCAATCTCATCAATTTCATTAATATTTGCCCCTGATATCACAGCATGTAATTTTAAACTTAAAAAGCTAATAAGTGAGCACGAACTTCCTATTATATTACATGGTCCGTAAGCACTAGTAATTGACAGTCTGATCTGGCTATATCTTGAGTAATAGTGTAATACGTCCGTCTTGTAGTGGCTATGCTTACTATCATTTAGTAAGCATAGCCACTACAAGACTGCTGAAATCTAATATATGTTTGGATCAGTTGTTGATGATAGCACAGAAAGGCTTTCCCATATCGAATAAGATAGCATTTGTCCAAAAATTTACCAGATTTAAAATAAACACCTTATTACGTTAATCGCGCTACCTTGCCGTAACACAGTCTTGTACAGGAAACAGCACGTTGGGTTACCACAAACTGTCAAATTTTCTCAATCGATTATGCTCTTTATATTGAAGGTTGCCTTAGGTTGAAAATCGTTTGGAGAAATTTGACAGTTTTGTATAGCCCGACGTGCTGTTGACTGTACTAGTACCGAAAGTAAAGGATTGTGTTTCTGTCCTTACCTACCTACTTACATTATGTTGAGTAAAATTATATTGCTATAAATTGGTGTTAAATTAAATAATAAATATACTGTAAAGTTATTTAACTATTCTCGGTGTGTAAATTGTAAAATTATGCACAATAAACTGTTTGTATTATTTGTTAATCCTTTATTGTCCTTGCAATTAAAATTTGTCGTACACTGGTCACAACACACCGTACCTCACGGCTCTCTGCTTTATCAGTTCTTGTTGTGGAATTAATCGATACATTATGTACGGAAAATATTTATTTTAGATCATGGGTCATAGAATTCAGCAACATTTTTCACTTTAACAATTTGATATACTGTGCTCACTTTTAGGTGTATCAGTGGAAGGTTCGAACTTTACTCGTTCTAGTTTTGTTGGTTTCTGTCGGACTGCAGTGCTCCATAAACTAATAAGTAAGGATCCGTTTAATTAATTTCACGTCTTATTGCATGGGCATAAGGTTTTTTTTATGTTTCATCTCGTACTGAGGTTTGATAGGATGAATTTAAGAGGAGAGTATTATGCAATTTTAATGGAAAAACGTCTATCAGTCTCGCTTCAGCGCTCTAGTTTTTTTGGGCTTTTTTATTCCAATCTTCCCCGCCGTTTATTATTTCAATACTCTTCATATTTAATTTGAAACCATTCCGGCTCGGGAACCGGGAATCTGAAGAATCGGCACAGAAATATTTGGTTCAATTTATTTACGACCTGACTGAAGTGGTTTCTTAGTTCAGTGGGCGTATGGTCTCGCTCACCTCGCTTGTATGCGATTATATATTAAAGCGATGATAATTAAATTTTTGTATGGTTTCCACCAAGACAAATAATTATTAAGATAATTAGCGTAGTTAAGGCGAATTTCTAATAATATAATAATTTCTTCGAGAGAGAATGTGAGAGAATCTTAAAATCATAACTACTGTGTTGGTAGCATTATTAGTGCTCCGAAAGTTAATGATAAAATAACTTGCACTTGAATGATCCAGAAGAATATCGCTTCCACCTTTTATTTTATTTATTTAGGCTTGCCAACATTTCGATACAACAATTCATTCACGGTACAGATATAAAAGAATACAACGAATCAACTAATTGACGCAAATGCTTATAGGCATATTGCGTTTAATCATCGAAATTGAGACCAAGAACTTCCCTAAAAAATATAAAGGAGTCATTATACAACTTAAGGTATATTACATTATACAACACAAGGTTTATTAATTTAATTAAAAGTCTAAAATTATGTTTATAGACTGGTTTTCATTACTAAGTTTCAAAATTTAATTAGGCAATTTTGTAACTTTTATTGCAAATTTAAATGGCGAAGATAATCTTTTAATTGAACTCTGAAATATTATGGCAAAGATTTCTTAAACGCTGAATGGGCAGTTTTTCTTGAAAGACGACGCTGAATTGAAAGGCCTAATTATAAGTTTGTTTTGTTCAATGTTATTTGATACAATATTAATTATATTCCAAAATGAACTTAACTGTTTTGTAAATACGCCTACACTACTTGACCTTTTTAACTCGTCAGAAGGTCGATGATGCCACGTTTTATCTGTATAACGTATAACGATTAAGCAAGCAACACGGGGTTGATTATCGAATAGGTGGCCAAAGCTTTATCAATTAGATTTTCCTCTTTCGAATGTAAAAAAAAAATAGTCATTTGTTCAACAAGTACCGAAGAGAAGTCATTTTTTCTGCGTGTGCCAACTTTAAATCACGAACGTACTGAGCGCATGGAGTGATTTAAAGTCACGAGATGAAAAGAAATCGCTCTTGTGTGAAACATATACTTTTCACCATACCAAAGAGAAAATTGTCGTAGGTGAGAAAGACAAGACACTATTTAAATACATGATTATTACGCTAAAAGTTATCATTAAAAAATAAAAAGTATAATTACTGCAATTATGTAAATTGAACGTCATAGTGTTGTTTGGAGCTCGCAGTAAAAAGCGTTTTCGCTTCAAGATTTTATAAAGAAAAAGAGCTCTTTTGGTGCTGGAGAGGTGAAAACTATAAATATATAAAATAATATACTATATACTATATATAAAAATAATAATAAACTTTTGAAACTTAAGACTTTAAAAATATCCTGTCTGTATCATGTGTATAGACATTTGGTGTGAGCGTGGAGATATATTATATTATTGTTTTTATAACAATATAATACTAAGGGTATATAACAATAAGCTTATGCTTTAATAAATATGAAAATGTAAGCTGGATGAAAATTCAATTATAACTTTCATTTTATTTTTATTTTATTTCAATTTCAAGCAATTTTAGAAGTTTTCTACACTAGCATATAGAAATAATTATTTTCTACTTGGAATGGTGCAGTGACAGGGTCTAGGACGACTCAAAGACAAAGGGATAAACTTTTTGATTTTGATTGATTTTTGCTTATTAACTATGTAAAGTGTTTCTTTACATTAAACACATTCTTCTTTAATGCATTTACGTCTGTGAATTTAGTAATTTCTCAAAACATAATTACAGTAGACGAGCAAAATTAAATATTAAAAATCTTTCAATTTAAAATAACAATTAGAGTTAGACTACAAAGAAACTTACTTCACAGTTAAGTTCTACTCTTCAGTGAAAATTATGGAATTTTCATTACCATCAGGAATATTTCAAATCCCTCTTGAATGAGTGTCGTCATCGCAAACCCACATTATAACGTACGTATTATTACCGAAAGGTATGCATTGTCACTCGTCCCCAATGACTAGTAGGTACTTGAAATTCTTTGTTGATTAAATTTCGTAAGGAGGGTCTAAGAGACGAAATCAAAATTAAAAAAAGCAAAGTCAATATAAAATTTTTATTACCTCTAACAAATTGTAAATGCCTAAGAAAATATACTCTATGAATCATCAATTTTTTTACACCTCGAAAGCTTATAGGTATCATCAATTTCATAAATTACAATAACGCCTAAAATATGTATACCAAAATTTATACAATTTATCAGTCAGAAAAAATGTTCGATATTTTTATACACAACTCTGTTAATAATTTATTCACTTACGTTATTTAACCTAATTACTTCGACATCTCACGGTTGAATACGCGCTAACTAATCTAACTAAGGTGTCTTCACTACATAATCAGTGTATCATGTCAATATTTATCGCGTTACTATCCGCTTAACAGGCAACAGCCGAATCTAGATTTTATCAAAAATACTTCATCAAGTTTGTCAAATTGAGCACTTTATCCAAGTTACGAGTATTGTGATAGATTTTGTGCATCGTAACTCATGTCATGATCACTAACTACGTCTATTTGTTCTTGTTCATTCTCGCAGGAATCCGATTTACTTTTCGTACAGGACGCTTTTGTGCAGCAGCATTTCTTCGTCTTTTCGTTCGAGGTCATTGGGCTCTCCTCCTTCTTTAGCTTCACGCGACGGTTTTGGAACCAGATCTTCACTTGTTTCTCCGATAGCTTCAACCTCGAAGCAATCTCAATCCGCCTCAGTCTCGACAGGTACATATTCATTGTGAATTCTCTTTCGAGTTCCAGGAGTTGCGTACCAGTGAAAGCTGTTCTGATGCGCTTGCTCGAATCTTCTTTCAATGGGATGCGTTTTAAATCTTTCGAGTAACCAGGCAAAAGTTCTTCTGGGTGCGCAAGAGGAGGGCTCGGTGTGCCGTTTCTGCTCTCGCTAGATAGTGAAGGCGACCTCTGACCTTGACTTTTTGCAGGTGATATCGCCGTCGACTTGTATGGATGGTACGGCGAAACAGACTTCTTTCTTCTGTTCACAAAGTTGATCGGCTCCTGTTCTTCCGTCTTCAAGTATCCATCAAAAGGCCTCGATTCACTTTGCACTGGCTTGAAGAATTCTGGGTGTCGTGGTAATTGGTGGAACACAGGATAGCGAAAGTTCAGATGCTCTAGGAACGGTCGGAATAAATCTGGTGATCTTTGCTGCTGTTGAAGACCAAGAGTCAGAAGGTTGTTCAGGTTACCAGGATATGGGTACGGGAGAAATTTCGGTTGTGCATCGAGATGTTGGCCAAGTAACGTGGTGTAAGGATTTAAATTATCACTGGACATGTCTGTCTTTTTACAGTCTTTACTATCACTTATCAAGGTATCAACTAGAAATGATCGGGACATTTTCGCGTGGCGCTCAGCTCAGCGTATGCTTCGCAACTGATCCATAAGGGTGGACCTTCCTAAAGTAACAATTACAAAAACTACCCCCACTTACGGCACCCCATTGTAAATAAACACAATAGATCTCACTCGAAGCGTTTCGGCAATTATGTGGCCCGTCCCACCCTTTTGTCGACAAGACGTCAACCCCAGTGATGTTTAAAAAAACCGAATGAATGAAGCATTTTAGTAGCTATGAATAATTTTGTATGGGATGCTAACATCCCTAATATCTATCCCATTAAATCCAATTTGGTTACTGTTTTAGGGGTATCAACGGTTTTTAATAGTTTTGATATTTTCTTTTTCGTTCCTTTTTTTGGTACAAAATGGTTTGATTACGTAGGTATTATATTACAGCTATATTGGTATCATGAATATAATTCGAATTATAATTGTAGAGCTATTATTGTTTTTTTCAATTTAACTTCCTAATATAAATAAATTTCGATTAAAAATCTGAACTATTTATAATAATAGTATTAATATTGTCAATTTTTCGTAAGCCATGAGTTAAATAAAAGCAAAGTTTCAATTATCACAAAAATTTCAAAGAAAACCTTTAACGATCAAAACCTTTCAAGTGCAATACTGAACACCATATTAATTAAGTATGAATACCCCATAATACAAGCCTTATGGTGCACACGTGATTCTGATACATCGAACCCTCAAGCAAAGGGAGGATCCCTTTGGCCCCGCCCTGCAAAATCTGACCCTTGTGTGAAACTACTTTATGAAATATTAAAATGAAAGCGTAATGTTTGGTAGCATTATAATTGTGAATCAATTCGTGTTATTACAACGTCAAGTTTAATAAAGGCGCATGTTAAAGCCAAAGTGGTCGGTGATGTTGCTTATTCTTTTATGTTAATACTGTTATGATTATTTTATTGGAGCGAAATACTGTTACTTGAAGCTATTATTACTTTTACACTTTTTATGTTTTCAATAGTAATTATGTTACTTTTTGGATTGAAATAAAATTTAACTGACGTCACTGACGTAACTAAAAATGCCCTATTGAATGTCTATGTTTCTTCTTAAGTCTTATATTATGTATAACGTAAACGTAAACGTTACGTTTCCTAAAATATGGTTGAGCGAAGTGATGGCTGACTCTTGCGTCATGCCTGTGAACAGGTGCCGCCAATGAGACCTGGTCATCTCATGTTTTCTTGAACTTTTTTTTTTATTTCATATAAATGTAAACAATTTACTAGATGGATAATTGTATGACACATGCAATTAATAGGATAATTTTGTTTTTGTTATGATATTGTGTAAATAACTAATATATTAGGTATTGGATTTTTTTTTGGTATGCCACACATTGTATTCTTATAGGTATATTTATTAACCAGAGAATCTTAAATGTATGCTTAGGTTGTTGGTATCAAAGGTTAAATTGATTAGTTCATTAATATGATTAATTGAATAGCTTTTACAAGATAAATTCTTATATAAATGAGCCAAATGCGTGGGAGTAATAACTGCCCAAAATTTACGCATGTAAAACTGTAATTTTAATTATATTGTTATTATCTATTGACCTGTAATGATGTTTTGAAATCATTACCAAATTGTAAGCTGTGGAGTTTCTTTCGCCATTTCTTCTCCATCTCAGCATAATAATAATTATTTCATCCCGAAATGGTGGTAGGGTTTTGACTATTTAAAAGTACTTAGGAAAGTCCATTTAAATAAAGAGCTTTTTCATTCATTCATTCGTTCTAATATTAGGTATAAGGAGTTCTTTTAGATATTACCTTATAAACTACCATTCTTCTTAAGTTTTATCTACATCTTAATCATAAAAGATAAAAAAGTTTCGTAAGAATTATATATTTTGCAACGTCAGCAGTGATCAAACAGATAATCCACACAATCTGAGCCAACAAAAAATAGACATTATTTTCGCCATTGTCGAATATCTGCAACACCGAAAGATAATCATGAATCGGAACAAACAAACACTGGAGTTATAGTAACAATAGGTATGAAAGTAAACATTGCTACTTCAATGCTTTATGTTACAACACTACTAGTGCTGATGAATAAAGCCTTACGATTGAGGCTATAAAGGCTATTTTACCTTAAATAGACGTAGATACGCCCTCGCAAATCAGAGGATCACATGGATAGACAGTTGACGAAGGGTTAATATCAAATTCGTGTTCAGGGTATTGTATAATTGGACCTATTTATAAACATTATCGGCCCAGGTGCTGCATGTAGCGAATATAATAATAGATTATCAATTCATCACAATTTGTATCAGGGTTTAAGTCATACGTGATAGATACTATATGTGTAAGTAATTACTGATCTGGAAAACAGAGACGTACCAAATTGAGACCATCTGCCTTTTGCTTGAGTTAGTTATTGTACAATAGTTCGAAGAAACATTGACAAAATTATTTAAGGACGTAATATTCTGTGTTTTAATTATTTCAGCCTCTTTGTTGTACATAAATTTATGCAAATTGATCAATGAAAATGAAAAAAATTAAAATGAAAAAGCTCTTTATTTAAATGGACTTTGCTAAGTACTTTTAAATCGTCAAAACCCTACCACCATTTCGGGACGAATAATTATTAATATGCTGAGATGGAGAAGAAATGGCGAAAGAAACTCCACAGCTTACAATTTCGTAATGATTTCAAAACATCAATACAAGTCAATAAATAATTATCAATATAATTTAAGTTACATTTTAACATGCGTAAAGTTTGGGTAGTTATTACTCCCACGCATTTGGATTATTTATCTTGTGAAAAGCTTTTCTATATACATAATTTAATTAATCATATTATTGAACTAAGCAATTAAAATTTTGATACCCACCACCATTTTATGTTATTGTTAGTTAGGTACTTACAGATATTCCTTTCAATATAAGTGGTAAGCATACATTTAAGATCCAATAAATTAACAGTTTTTCTTTCTCCTGAAAGAGCCTGGTTAATGAGACTAAAATATTGGCAAATATATGAGTAGGTTAGTGTTTATAAAACATAGACTTATTGCTAAAAATTACGATAAAGTCGTTTTAACTTACAAGTAATTTGTTATGAAATTATGCTATCGGCAAAATACCTATACATATAATTGGGTCATTGGTAAAAACATTGAGATATAACATACTAATGTACGAGAACCATCACGATCAAAAGTCATGTCCAGTGAACGCATATAAAACATATCTTATGCGCATAGTATTTTATAAGCGTTCACTGGCCATGTCCTTTTTTGGAAATTCAATCCTAAAGTTCGCTGCAGCGCTGAAATAAAATCGTTGTAAACTATAAGTCTTTAACTTTGCAAAGATTACGCAGCGCTATAACGAATGTATAGTGTAAATTTTAGCGACCAAAAAGTTGTAAGCACCGTGATTTTTAATAGCGCTTACACCATCTTTTACGTTTCGTTCAGAGAGGTTCAGAGTATAGTAGTGTGTCAATGTCATTCCTATAAATTAAACTTCAGTCTGCGTAAGGGACTGCTCGTATTAATTAGGATGGTCCTTTGAACCCGTGTTTTCCGTGTAATTTCCACGCTAAATTAAAATGAATTACAAAAGCTTAAATGCAAATTTAAATAACATATAGTATAAATAATCGCTACGACATTCACTAAAAAACTTTAGAAAATGTACCTACACACCGTGGAAATTGCAATAAATTCCAGCGAAATTCCTAAGCAGATATTGCTAAACACCATATCAGACATTAAGCTGACATATAATGGTCATCCAAAGGAATAACGCGCGGTCAAATGATATTCGACATCAATTATTATTATAATAGAACGCTTATTATAATAGAAATATTATTATTATAAAGAAACGCGAACTTAATTCGTATTCCATATGATAGCGAGGAGATGACGACGCCTCAAGCACCTACTTCAAGTCTGAACCACAGGACCGATTATTTATTAGATTTTATTTTATTAGATAAAATTTTGAATGGAGATAGTTTCAGACCTTGGGAAGGTCTAGTTTTAAACCTTGGGAAGGACATAGAATACTTATTGGCGCGATAACCACCATTGACGAGAGCGAAACAGCGGGCAACCACTAGCTATCTATACAGTCTTTATTTCATAAAGCTATTTCCAATATTTTGGGAGTTATTGAGGGTTTGGTTAGGCGCTTTTTTTGCGCATTATTCCTCATCGTGTTTATACAGTGCGCGTTTTGGCCTGAAATAATTGTGCATTCTAATGCGGTAAAAAGTCCACCAGTCATTGCTATGGTCACACTATGAATATCGGGTACCCTTACAGCTGAAAGAATAATAGTTAATAGTGTATACAAAGGCGTTATGGTTTCGCTTATGTGCGTTAGTTAGCTATTTATTGATTAATCCTTTACATTCCTTAATGTAGTAATAATGTTCAGTGTTTTATTAAAAAGTTAAATAATCGTAACAGAATTGAAAATCCCAATCAACTGTAAAGCTAGTTGAATTATTTTAAATCTCTTTAAGCGAACGCGAGTTAATAGAATTACTGTTCACAAAGCGAAGGTAATCAAAAGTCGAACGGAAATGAGACCAGAAAAGTTATTTAATGACCACCTGCGCTTTGTCCAGCAAAATGGCAGATTCTCAGAATGAATTTTAAATGATGTAACAATAATGTCGCCCACTGGTCTGGAGAAGTCACTACGGGATACACTTGTTGGTTTCATTCAAGAATTTCTACGTTCATTCATGATTTTAGCTACGGTGTGTATCAATGAATCAATGGGTTCTATTGTTGCATTGTTGTCTCTGGAGAGGTTCGCAGGTACTATATCATTACCAATTTCGTAGATACCACAAATTTTATCAAATAACGTACTTATGCCGTCGACTTAAAATTAACAATCGATTAAAAAGTGTCCTGCGAGGTGCATTTTAAAATTTATTGTGAATATCTGACTCCATTACCGTTTTATGAGTTTTTATTGGCGCGTTTGTCAAATGTTTGTGCCAATTTTTCTATTCTCCAACTGCAAGTTATGGTCGTGTTTCCCTTTGAAGGTTAAATCGCCGATATTTCTCACGGGTCAGTGGATTCGTTTAATAAAAAATATTCCATACGAGAAAATACATGTATTACTTAAGGTCAACGAAGTGTGCTATTCTTTACATTCTATTATTTCGCTTTATAGGGTTTCACGTTTTCATAATATTTATTGACCTAAGCATCTTTTCACCAGTAAAGATTGTTTGTAAGTATAAAAGAGGTATAGGAGGTTTATAAGGTTGCAAGATTACTCTTATCTGGTATCAAGATTCGGATTTTCTTTAAACGGTTTCGTATTTTTATGCAATATAATATAACACTGAGAAAATATGTAAAATAAAACAAATTTTTTATCGTTTGAGATCTTCGTAGGTATGCGTTAGTAGGTACATTATGGAAGTAGTATTTACACTTTTATATTATGTATTTCATTAGTATACAGGTAGGGTGAACATAATTATGTAAGATTTACGATTTTCTCATGTGTTATCTAGTATCCATCACACAGCTTTCAAACTTATTAAATTAGTGACCAATGTAACTATGTATACATTGATGCAAATTTGAATATTATTTACGATGATTGTTTTCAACCTTTATCCTCCTTTTCATTTTTGCGCTAAGGGTTTTATTTAATTTAACAATTGTTATCATTTATGATTCTACAGTTTTGTGAACAATATTGGTATAACAAGAAAAAGTATAAAAATAAAACTTTTTTAACACAAACTCTTAGTTTTTGTGGTAACCATCTAAAAACAGTATTTACCATAAAAACATAAGCACCAAGCACTGACAAATTTCGACAGCGAAAAGCAGTGCCTCGGTGGCGAAATTGGTCAACGCGTCCACCCGGATTGTGGAAGGTGCGGGTTCGAGTCCCGCCTGAGGCAAGTCGATTTTTTTCAGTGCATTTTTCTAGTAATATATTTACGCGTTTGTAAACGCAAAAATAAAATTATTCCACAATATTGTCATCGTATAATATTTTCATATAACAGCTATAAACGACTTTAGCTAGTTCATACACAGCAAAATATGATATAGTCATGAAAGCACCATTGCCTATAAACATATAATAATACCAATTTTCTTCAAAGTCAGATGTGCATTACACCAATAATACCCCCACACCTCGAATGAGCAGAATATTAATTTCTTTGCAGAATCTAAACTATTCTACAGACTACACCTACTTACGGCCCATTATGCTTTGAAATAGGTTCTCAAATTGAAAGACATACGTAGATGAAATTAAACTTAGCTACTTCAAAGCTGAATTTAAAAAAGTCGTTACAAAAAGGGTAAGTTAATATTTGAGCAAAACGAGGAGTTGTAGACGTGAAATTACACTTCTATTGATTCTTATTTTGTATAAAATAAGGTCTTTGCGCTAAACCTTCTATAGTCGTTAGGTAATTATTTTTTATTGCAAGCTTCAACTAGCAGTAAAAATGCAACAGCACTAGATATAAATTAAATTCCTTTGATGTTGGCAGAAATAGGTTTGATGATGAAGGCCTGATGAAGGATGAATATTTCCAGTACGTAATTCCCGGTCACGAATAGAACTACCCCTTCTCACCGCGTGGGTTTTGTAAAGCTAACTGAGGGAGTTCCTGAACTCCAAGAATAGCAGCAAGGGGTCAGCACACCACACAAAATATCATTCCCAAGGATGGATAGTGGCAGCCACACGGACATACAACTATGACAAAACCTATAGCAGTGTGGTGACATAGCACCGACCCCGAGTTAATTGGGACCAGGGTAGGATAAAGAAGATGGAGGTGAATTTCTAGACCTACAATCAACAAACTCGAGCACAAATTTGAGAACAGTAAGCGAACCAAAGATCACAGGGGTGGATAAAATACATTATTATAAGTCAATTTGCTTTATAACAAATTAATACTGATACAAACCTAATTTTATGATTTAACTATACTTAGGTCGGTAGCTATATTAAAACTTGGGAATGATGTTGCTTTATTAAATGAAAACATAGGCACAAATGTAATAATTGCTTTTAGCCCGTGAGGACTCGCGCTGGTTCGAAAGGACCCAGAAATTTGAGAGCAGTAAGCGAACCATTAGACCACAGGAGTGGATAAAATACATTATTATAAGTCAATTTGCTTTATAACAAATGCTGATATAAACCTAATTCTATAATTTAACTATAGGTCGGTAGCTATATTAAAACTTGGGAATGTTATTGCTTTATTAAATGACAACATATGCACAAATGTAATCATTACTTTTAACCAGTGAGGACTCGACCCAGCGCCATAATAATTTGGTCATCATTTTTTTAACGTCGTTACGTGGAAAGCTATATTAGAACGTGGCAATGATGTTGCTATATCCAATGAAAACATATGCACAACTGTAATCGTTACTTATATAAAGCTATATAAATATCTGTAAAATGTCACACTTTAATATGACAGCAAAGCAGCTCCAACAAGGAGCTATTTATTAGATATTTCATGTCTGTAAGAAAATTTACAAATTTTAAACTAGAAACTCGCGGACAATGTTCGTATTCATCGCAAACAAGTTCAAGATTCGAGCCTGGGATCTCTCAATGTGTCAATCAATTCGATATAAAAAGACACTTGCTCTTATAATATATACTTAATTTTCTCATTCGAAACGACATTAGCCCACATAGTTACCTACAAACGTTACATCAGATGACCTTTATCAAAATTTTCATTTGTGTGAGACTGTTCGTCTACACGAACAATTCAAAGATCTAGAATTAAAGCGGTGCATACAATGTTTCTAATAATTTATTAATCAAACACGATCCTCTCAAGACCTACATAATAACTAACGACAAAAAAGCCATGCACTACACAACGTTCACATGGTGCTGCCTTCATTATGTGCATTACAGCCAGAAATTGACAGCGCAAAGTGCCTCTTATGAGATTGACAAATTGCTCAGAAGAGGTATGGCCATTGGTGCAAGTTGGGAGTTTAAAGCGAGATTAAAAAGTATCCCAAAAAGCTAAATATGCCATCTTTTAACATCGAGTTTACAAAGTTAATCAAATACAAGAAAACAAAATTGAAAATAACAATAGTGTAAAGAAATTCTATAGCTTCAAATATATCAAAAGTATCCATAATATTTGTTTAATAATAACATTGATCGAAAATCAAATACAAAATACAAGATGGATATTTCAGAGCCTCTGGTTATTATTTCGAAATCGTGCAGAATTTTAGCAAACGAGTTAAAATACATATTTGGATAAACAGAAGAAACCATGCCTTTTTATAGTGTGATTTTTATAATATCAAAATACCTATAGAAGGAATCATCGGCATGACTCCACGTTGAGTTAATTTTATGCATATATCCAAATAAGCTTTTCATGAATTTTTTGAATTAATGTTTTGGGTCTTCTGATCAGGGTTGCCAGATGTTCGGTATTCTACCGAACCGTTCGGTATTTCAGGACCGTGTTCGGTATGAAAAGCCGGCAGAGTAGAATACCCCTATATCCTCCAACGGGTGTCGTAGAAGGCGACTAATGGGTCAGCAATGGGGCATTGATCACCTCATACTCCGTCCACCAATCCGCATTGGGCAAGCGTGGTGGATTACTACCAATACCTCCTTCGACAAAAGAAGAGGCTTTGTGTCCCAGCAGTGGGTCGAATTATAAAGGCTGTGTTGATAATGGCTCACACTGCCAAATGTAGCGTTATGTGTAAAGAAATGTTACCCAAGTCTCTGCTCAACCAATCTTGGGATACAAGCTCATAGAAGCGTAATCATATGTACCTATGTATGTATGTAATGTTCTAGGCTTATTCCTTCATCTTCTCTTCTATTTCCTAGGTTCGAAGGGAACCTTCAGATCTGCCGCTGCCATCCAAATCCTAGAGTGACTCAAGAGGACAGTAAGACTATCTCACGGAAGATGCCTGTCAACTCCTCTACGAGAAATTCGTCTTACAGGCTTCGTAAGAATCTCCAATGACCCTGTAAAGGCTTATTTCTATATATCTTATGTTTGTTATCTCATTCGAAAGCCTATAGCTTGCACCACACATAATTGCACAATGTCACCATAGCCACAATTGCGATCAAAATTTCTATTGCCATTGTATTTTACCGATGTACAAGTATTTCTTTTACCCCCGTCGCTTTGTCGCGGTTCTTTTTAAGCTTTTTTTGCTATCGCTCCTTAAGTTTATTCAATTCTCTCCTATTGTTTCCTTTCTTAAATTGTGTACATTGTTTTCAGCAAGTTGTTGATTGAATGACTTTTGTTTCATTTAAAATTATGCTTTTTAATTCTGAAGAAATTAATGTGCATTTTCATGCTTTTTATGAGTGAGAGGGGTAGCTTACAAGCTTGTTATTTGAGTAAGGGTTACTTTTTAACATGTCATCGTTTAGATATTGAAATTATTTTTAATATAACATTTTAAAGATTTTTTTAAAATTGTTCTTATTAGGGACTCTGAAATATAAAGAATCTACTACCTACTACGACTAACTGGGTGGAGTAGACAACTTTTTAATATTACTATAAGACCTGGATAACTAAGATGGAAGAGCGAAATTGTCTGAAAAAGGTAGCAGGTTTCACCCCAAGTAAGGAATTGTCGATTCTTGTATATTTACGACATTTTTGAGATACTTTAATAAAAAAAATACAAAACACTTTAGAGAAGACAATAGCCCTTTTATAGCGGTGTATAAGTGATTGCTTTTAAATCATCTTTCGATGGAGTGGACGAAGTAATTGCAAAAAAATCTTTGAAACTCGTAAAGCGATTTTATTGGAGAAGATTTTGAGAGTAGAACAAATTTGTAGTAAGATACTGTTGTCTATATAGTAACTCTACCATAAATCTTATATATAAAATTTCCATCTCACAATGTTAGTTACCGTAGTCCTCCGAAACGGCTTGACCGATTTTCATGAAACTTTGTTTGCGTATTTAGTAGGTCTGCGAATCGGCTACTATCTATTTTCCATACCCCTAAGTGATATGGGTTGTTCACCCTTAATTTTTTTTTAATTTTTGACGAAATTTTTTGTTTTTATTATTTTATTATGTGGCATTAAAAATACATACAACCATAAATTTTTACTTTTTTTTATCACCAACCCCTATTTTTTTAGAGCCATTTTAGTAATTTAATCATTTTTGTAAGGCAAAATAACGTTTGCCGGGTCAGCTAGTAATATTATAAAGCTGAAGAGTTTGTTCGTTTGGTTGAATGCTATTTCAGAAACAAATGAATCAAATTGAAAAATATTTTTGTGTTAAACAGTTCATTTACAATCGGTTATTACCGTCATTAACGCGAGCGTAGACGCGGGCGACCACTAGTTAAAAATGTGAGGTGATCGTTCACCACCAAGTGGATTACGTAAGTTGTTTCACCAGCTTCGAGTGTATCGATATACCACATACTAGAATACCTACATCGATACACCTTTCGCAATATCTGTAATTTATATTTCAGCTTCGAAGGAAAAAATATTATTTCCATTTCTACGTATTCAAAAGATTAATATTGAAATGAAAATGCCTACTGATTATAAAAGTGTCTCCATACCTATTGTAAGAGTCCAGACAGAAGAGAAGTTTGAAGACTTTGTGTTCTATTTAAAATAAGATATATTTTATATTCAAAGGAGACTTGATCGACTGAGTGATTGTAGCAGCAAAATATTTTTATTGGCAATAAAGTCGAGTCCATACAGTTTGATATTTACTTTTGTGTCTTAAATCAGATTTATTAATACGAACCTAAATATAATAGATTCTACAATTATAGTTTATAATGACGCCGTCGTGGTGGAGTGGTCAGTATAGCTGCCTACACATCAAATGGTCCGGATTCGAATCCTGATAGCGGCAAATATTTGTGTGATGAACACGAATATTTTTTGCGAGTCATGGTTGTTTATGTATTATTTAAGTTCATTTATTTATCATAAAAATAACCAAAAGTATTACGTATATTAAAATGTCTGATATCTAGTATTTTTAAAACACAAGTTCTTAATGATACTTACTTTGCTAGATAATTGGTGTTAGCGAGGAAATATATAATTACTAGTGGTAGCCCGCGGCTTCGTACACGTTAATGTCGGTTAAATTATAGTCTATACGCTATTCTGACGTATGAGCTATGTTACTGGAAGGTTTCATTAAAATCCGTTCAGTAGTTTTTGCATGAAAGAGTAACAAACACACATGTATCTGTACATCCATACAAACTTTCACGCTTATAATATTAGTAGGATTATGAGTATAGTATTTCTTATGTTTTATTTTAAAATAAGATCGTAATAACAATGAATGTTGAAAAATGATTCTATTCTATTCTATTCTTAATTAATGGCGTCGCGTCGCATTAAGCGTACGCATTTTGCCAATGTCAAGTGAAAATGTAATTATAGAATTATAGTAACAAAAATAATTGTACGGTTGATTGAGGTTAAAAATGGAGTCTCTCAACACGTGTTTTTACAATAAGAACTCGGGAGAAACTCTGAAAAATGATCTTAGTTCTTCTACAGACAGATCTCATCTTTTCTGATAAGATCGCGCAGAAAACCTCAGAGTATGGCCCTCTCCATTGTCCTTTGAGTGACCGAGCCTTCTTACGAGGTCCATTGTAAGCGGCCACGCTTCGGTTCCTTAAGTCATTATTAGAACCACACACTTATTAAAGACTTTCGTCATGAGATACTGCGGTAGATCGGCCGATAAGTCACCTACGATAAATTAATGATAAAAAAAATATTGTACAAATATTTTTGCCTCTACTTTCTGTCTGTATTATTTAAAAAAAAACTAAATAATTTATGTCAATTTCGGGTTGAACCAAAAATTTATTGAATAATTACCTATAACATTTCCGTTCATTCACACAATCGTAATTTATGACCTAAAATATGAAAAAAAAACCTAGAGTAGGTTGATTTTAAAACAATCAGGATTTTAAAATACTTTCATTTTAATGGGTCAGGGCTTTTAACCAAATCTGTTTCTTTTATTTTAGAACAACCAAATCTGAAAATTAAAATGTATTTATTCATAAAGGAGATTTTTTTAAAACGAATGTTAACTGTCATCATATAACAAAAGATACTAAAATAGGCATCAAATAGCTTCATTTTGTGTAATAAATAGATCAGTCATCCCTACTTCCGGTCAGAGGCGGCCGGAAATGAGTATAGCTCCGGCACGCGGCCGCCGGAAACATCGTCATAGTTTAATTTGGCGCCATATTTAAAGTTAACTGCATGCTATTATTAAATTTTAGTTTTAACTTTTTGTGACGATAGTAAAACATTATGTTTATAAAAACTCAATGTAGCTACTCTCATTTTACAAACTTTTATGTTTGTCATTCTTATTGGATAAAACGTCACAAAAACTACGAAACGACATATCTATTTCTGACTTACTTATTTCTGGATCCAACACTTGAACATTCACCATGGAGTCCGATTTATACAAAGGTTGAGTATACAAATCAATAATCCAATTGTCTATTGATAGATGTATCCGGGATACCTTTACAAAATAACCCTTTCCAATTCGCATTATTTGCAAAACCTTGCAAACTATCTCTTGTCATAGCCTAAAGTTATTGTCTCTGTCATAGTTAACATGTAACCAGTATCGTAGGAAGATTGTTAAAATTTATTTGAATTCAAATATATTTATTATTTCTGATTAGCAATAAAGATGCAAAAATGTCACACATAGTTGCGGTGGGCAACGATTTAGTCTCATTCGACTGACATCACTGATCCTATTTTTTTCCCGAGGTGTTCTGGTTTTTTAAATAGCATAAGAAGTCTAAATCTACTATATAAAAATAAGTCAGGTTTTCCTTCCTGACGCTATAACTCCAGAATTCCAGTTTTGCATTCGTTGGAAAGGTCTCGGGCTCCGTGAGGTTTATAGCAAAGAAAATTCAGGAAAAATTTCAACAGAAAAGAAAATAGGCGGTACGAAGTTCGCCGGGTCAGCTAGTATAAGTATAAAATCAGTTTATTTTATGACAAAAAAACTGTCACTTGAACAACAAATAAGATCGTTGTTCAACGACCTTTGTTCAACATTCAACGACTTACTAATGAATAACTTAAATTAAACCACCAAGTGTTACTAGAACTAAGTGAATAATACATAAATATTAAACACCTATGTACACAAAGTCACGTCTTTCTCCCATAGGCAGGGATCACTTATTTCCAAATGGTAGTTGGGGTTTTGACGGTTTAAAACTACTTATAGCTAATTCCATTTTAGTAAATAACTTTTTCATTTCATTTGCGAAATGCAAAATGCATTACATTTCATTTCCACTTGATTCGATCCTTACATATTTCTGTTGCTTCGTCTAATCTCAGAACAGTCCTCATACATATTCGGCGATCTAACGAGAAACTTCAAATAGAGAGGTACAATTATTATTATATTTTTTTATTTATTTAAAAAACTTAATTGCACAAATACAGTACAAAGAGTCAATCAGTAAGGAACGTGAGATAAAGTGTAGAAGGCGGATCTACAAAAATTGATACATTTAGAATAAATATACCTAT
Source organism: Elophila nymphaeata (assembly GCA_955850985.1). Lineage (NCBI taxonomy): Eukaryota > Metazoa > Arthropoda > Insecta > Lepidoptera > Crambidae > Elophila > Elophila nymphaeata. The sequence goes on from OY039079.1 coordinate 23,531,108, forward strand.
CTATAGGTACCAAGAATTACATACAATACATTCAATTCGATCAAAAACCTGGACTGCGTACTACTCTTGCACTGTGACCGCTCTCCACAATCACGTATTTTTTCTAAGCATTATCTTCCGGGTTTGTTCCCTGTGTCAACAGGATTTAGCGACAATTCCGGTGACACCAGGCTAAGAAGGGATTAGTTTTTTTTACTGACTTCTTTAATTTGGGCGCTCTTGGTCGAATAAGCCTTTTGGAGGGTGTAAGACCAGAAATGCAAACTTCAAACTTTTTATAGTTTTTGATACGCTCCATTAGGCTTCATAAATGAAACATTGCAATCTGAATCTTTGTTATTTTGACGCGTAAAGACGTTTCTACGACGGGAAATTGCTTGGTTTAATCTCACCAGGTGTCAAGTTATGGTAGACTGAAGGAGGACTCCAGTCCAGGCTTCAATTTCTTGAAATAGCTATTTTAATTCCAACTGTCGGAATACAATGAAAGATATTGCTATGCCCTAAGCAGCAGATTTGGTTAAGATGAAGGTCACCAAAACGAAGCACAAAATACTTTGCCGAGACGTTTGGACCAGGGATGTTTTTTTGTCGATTAATTCAGTTAAAGCCATACCATCTATTGCATAAATGTCAACGCGAGATTTACATAATAGGAAAATTTGTCTGTTGGTTAACATCTGTTCCAATACCATTACTTCGATAATCAGCCAGTTTGTTAACAGTATTTTTATTGAAATTTTCAAATATTGCACGTAACTACGAATTTATTCAAATCAAATAATATCTTTTGTTCGCGTCCCTCCAATGACACAGCGCTAACGAACGAGTGTGCGGCACTAATTTTGTTTTGGCGTGGCACATCAGCTATTTAATCTGATACCAACCCCTCTATACGTGGACGTGATGGTACTATTCGATTCGCCACGGACCCGCAGTTGGTTGTATCATTCGGTATAACGATTCGATTATTTGATGTTGTTTATCGATATTCATTTGTTATCTCGAGTGTTTCTGATCTTGTTTTCCACTCTAGATTGTTTAAGGAATTTAATAGTTTTCGCTTCTTAACCGACTTCAAAATAAAAAAAGAGGTTATCAATTCAGCCTGCGTGTATGTAATATTATCAGAATTGCATAGATTTTGAATATGCTAGTCTATACCAGCTTCTAAAGACATGTGCCCAATTTCATGACTGTATGTATGTCCGTATGTTTGCATAAATTTGTATGTTTGTTCACGTATATCTCAAAAAATATTAGTCGGATTTCAAATATTTTTTTGTTAGTCCTACTTAGGGATCTGTTCAAGTTTCATCAAAATCGGTTCAGGAGTTTTTGAGATAGACAGTTAAGTGTGTATCAGTCACTAAGAAAACGAGTCGTTGGCTTAACTCTCAATTCTCGGTCCATTTATCTTTCTAGTGTAGTACATAAATGACTTGCCATACTACTTAAGGGATAATCATGATATTGTGTTGCTTGCGGATGACATATCTTTGATTTTAAAAATAAATAGAAAATTAGATAATTATGACGAAGTTAAAAACCCAAATTAGTTACGTTTTACCGTGTATCCGCTCAATCGTCCTTGGTTCCTCGCGGAACCAGAGGACGTTCGACGATTTCCTACCGAAAATTGTCCGAATCCGCGCGCGTGAAATTTAGCTTCGATGATTAGTTCACAACGTGGTCTGCAGTTAAAGTTTATATACTCTGTGTTCCTTATATCCGGTGCCTTATTTTTAAAGCTTCCAACACCAATATTTCGAACACAATGAAATTTAAAAAAAAAAGAAAAGAAGTATGGCCGATTTTTTGCGTCATTACGTAATTATTACTGGTAATGTTCACGGAAGTTTATTTTAAAATATTTTTACATTAACAACTATGGTTTTTATGTTTTTTCAAGTAGAATCGAAACCTGTGGAAACAACAACTTTCTTAGAAGTAATGTTAGACTCCAAATAGCAATGGAGTCCACATGTTGCAAAATTTTCGGGTAAACTAAGGTCTGCGGCATACGCAGTTAAAACTATTAGGCGGCTAACTGATGATGAATCGTTTGTTTTAGTTAATTTCACAGCATAATGTCGTATGGAATTCTTCTCTGGGGGAATGCTGCAGATATTAATACCGTCTTTATTCTGCAAAAACCGGCTGTTAGAGCAATTTCATTTATCAACTGGATCCGCGTGACTCTCTGAGAGAAAAGGTCAAGGAGATAAATATTCCGTGTCATCACAATATATAGATAGGTACTGGAAAACTGTTTGTAAAGGAAAATATTATGTATTTTTCTGAGAAATGTATAACATCAATACTGGAAAGAAACACGATCTGGTTGTATATAAAACTCGTCTCTACAGAATAAACAATCCCTTTGTGGGTATACGTTTTTACAATAACCTTCCGAAGAATATTAGAGATTTTCCTATTAATAAGTTCTTTAAAAAATCTGTAAAACTAAATTATTAGGTTGGGGAAAAAGTCTTTTCGCATTATAGTATGTATAAACTTGTAATAAAATCTCTTTGGCTATACTATTTGTATCTGGCTGGTTTTGGTATCATTGAAAGTTTAAATTTTAAAGAACATAATTCCAAATTCAAATTAGGAAAATGTGTGATTTTCATTTGTTTTTCGTACCGCCAAGATGAGTGAATCTAATGAAGAAATTCGATACATTTTAAAATTTTACTACAAAAAAGGTAAAAATGCAACGCAAGCCGCGAAAAAAATTTGCGATGTTTATGGACCTAGTGCAGTGTCTGTGAGAGTAGCACAAATTTGGTTTAAGCGTTTTCAATCCGGAAATTTTGATGTCAAAAATGCACGTCGCTCTGGTCGCCCTATTACAGATAAAATGGATGCCATTTTTGAAAAAGTGGAGCAAGATCGGCATGTCAGTAGTTACGACGTAGCTGAAGAACTGGGAATTGACCACAATACAGTTTTGGCGCATTTGAAAAAAACTGGGTACACAAAAAAGCTCGACATTTGGGTACCTCACGAGCTCACTGAAAGAAACCTAATGAACCGTCTACTCATTTGTGATTCTTTATTACGACGTAATGAAACCGAACCATTTTTGAAGAAGCTGATAACTGGTGATGAAAAGTGGATCACGTACGACAAGAACGTGCGAAAAAGGTCGTGGTCAAAGGCCGGTCAGGCTTCACAGACTGTGGCGAAACCCGGGTTAACTCGCAACAAGGTGATGCTGTGTGTGTGGTGGGATTGGAAGGGCATTATTCATTATGAGCTGTTACCACCAGGCAGGACCATCGATTCTGAACTCTACTGCGAACAACTGATGAGATTAAAGCAAGAAGTTGAGAGAAAGCGGCCGGAATTAATCAACAGAAGGGGTGTGGTTTTTCATCATGATAACGCTAGACCTAACACATTTTTAGCCACTCAGCAAAAATTAAGAGAGTTTGGCTGGGAGGTGTTAATGCATCCGCTGTATAGTCCTGACCTTGCACCTTCAGATTTCCACCTGTTTCAGTTTCTTCAGAATTCTTTAGGCAGTGTTAGGTTAACATCACGAGAGGACTGCCAAAACCAATTGTCGCGGTATTTTGACCAGAAGTCCCAAAATTTCTATAGCAATGGGATCATGTCCCTACTTACAAGATGGCAAAAAGTTATCGAACAAAATGGTACCTACATACTTTAGTTAAATGTAAATAAACTATATTAAAAAATGATTTGAATTTTCTTAAAAAATGCGAAGAAACTTTTTCCCCAACCTATTATTTAATAAAGCTTATTACATGATAAATAATTAAGTAAATTTTCTAAATGCGTGGGAGTAAAATCTGGCCGAAATTTACGCATTTAAAATTGTAATTTATTCATATTGATATATCTATTGACCTGATGTTTTGAAGTTGTAAGCTGTTGAGTTTCTTTCGCCATTTCTTCTCCACCTCAGCATAATAATTATTATTTAAGTATTATTAAAAACATTGAAACATTGTATAAAATAGTCTGTTATCTAGATAGTTCTCCATTCAATATAGAATGAAGTTAATTCTTATACTTGGTAAGTATAAAATTGTACTAAAATCCAGTCTCAGGGCTTTTTTTCTTGTTTTTCGTTTTCTGATTAATTTTGTACAAACTGCAGATCACACTATCCAAAACTGTCATGTTTCTCGAATCGATTTTCAACCTTAAGTGTGTGTATTATAAAGCGCAAAAAGCTCTATTGAGAAAAATTTACAGTTAATAGTACTAACTTGATGAGCTGCTGACTGTACAATTTTCAAATACTTCAAATCATGTCTAATAAAGTTATAAATAAATTCAATGTTTCTTATGGGTATTCACCTCTTCATTCTTCATAAACCATGTTGACATCTTTTGTAGATACAAGTTACTTATTGTTTTTTTTATTTTTTTTACTGTGTCTTAGTAAGTTGATAATGAAAAATACAAGCTGATCTCTATGTTATTTGGGAATAAGATCTTTATTTTATTCGGGAACTCGTCAGCTCATTCTCCACACTCATGCTGTAGATCTAAATTGGCTTGAAACGTTGCCGTTGGGTGTGTAAAGAATACATTTGTTCGTAGTATTCTTATGAGTATCACGTATTTCGGGGACACCAGCTATGTTCTTTCGTACATGCGTTAAATTTTCAAATATGCGTTGTTTTACTACAGTTAATATTAGTCTACTTTATGAGAATTATTGTCGTAAGTAAAACTCTATGTGCTCTTTGAAAATTTAAACCTGAGTAACTATTACGTACTTGGGCTTGAAGAGCAGAATGTATACCTAATGTTTTGACCTTGAATAAGGTTACTCCGGGATATTCTTACAATAGAATCGAGTAACATTCATGTATCACTTACATATATAAGACAACTAAACTGATGTAGATTCCAACTACAAAGTTAGATTCTTGAAATATGTTTAAATGATACGAAGATTATAGACAATATATTTGCTCACAGAGTTAAAATATATATAGGTAACATAACAACTCATATTGAAGTAAATAAAGAGAATTTGATGACATCAAAACAGTACATTATAAACTTTATTAACTAATACAAGTTAGTTTAATAATAGCAATAAAGTAAATCATGACTAACCAATTTGTTACATCACACAAGTGTTACCCTTTCGCTCGTTAAGTAAACACGTGTTTAAACCAGTTAATTTGGACGACATTCGTAGCTAATCCGAACGAATTTTTTAAGCTTGTATTAAGCTAGAAAAAATGTGCGTTAAATTTTTCAATTCGAAGTGAGTTTTTAATTTTAAAAGCTATAATTTAATTCAGAAGCTTTTTCTTCCACGTAAGCTTAAGTTATTGAATGAACTATCGAGGTTTCCCCATAGTACTACAACAAGGGTTTCTTCAAAAAAGGTGTAGAAAGTTTTCTACAGGGTCGAGTACGCACATGTGAACCCCTGGAATCGCAAGTGTCCGTAGGCGCGATAACCATTGCCGAGTTCATGAAGGAAGCGTCTAAGCGCTACTTCGACAAGGTTCCTCAACACGCCAATCCGAATGTAGCTAGAGCTTTCGCATACGAACCGACTAGAGATATCTGCCAACGCAAACGTCTACTTATTAAAGCCTGTGGTCAAATTGAGAATAGATAATAATGTTATTTTATTTCATTTTATGCGATGTTTGCGATTTAAACACGAAAAACCGAATACACTACATTTAGTGAGAGAAATAAAGTAATCCATTCTTATTTGTATTCTTTACAGCAACTACAAACTTTCGGTACATTCTTAAAGCTTAGAAAAGTACAAATCGATTGGCATTCAACACAATTGTTCTCCGCAACAAGTTTCTCAATGAACCGCCTTTATCCACGGACACTCGACTTTCATTCATGACTAGAATGACGCTCTACTATTCCAGAATATTTGTATGGCTTGTATGAATGAATTGGAGTACAATGTATGATATATGTTAAATGGTTTGGCGTGAAATGTCACCGTATTTAGGTAGCGGCGTCTTTGACGCGTGTGAGTTTTAGATAAAGGAGGATGGGCGGCCACGAAACTTGCGGGCTGGTTTAGACTGAGTAAACGTTTAGATTAACTTCTACAGAATTACGTATAAATATAAAGTAACTTATTGAAGTGAAGCAAGGTTCAAGATCACACATTTGCAGTTGAAAAAGAAAACAAATGGATATCATTCATATATTATTTTTAATTATTGTTATCATCATCATCATCAACAGCTCATATAATGTCCCCACCGAGGGGCTCGAGCCTACCCCACATTAGGGGCGATTAGGCCTTAGTCAACCACGCTGGCCAAGTGCGGGTTGGTCGACTTCACACACAACCTAAGATTTTTTTTCATAGGTGTGTGCATGTTTCCTTTCGATGTTTTCCTTCACCGTAAAAGCGTCGGTTAAAGGTACAATTATGAATTCAAAATTTGAAAACACATTGGTACGTGGCGGGGATCGAACCGGTGCCTCTCGGGTGGGAGACGACGCTCCTACGCACTACGCCACCGACGCAACAAATAAAAAATGTTACCCTTAAGCAGGAATCGAACCCATTGTGTTTAGGAAGTCTAACGAATGTTTTACTAATAAATATAATTTTTGATCAGCTTTATGAATCAATATTAGATTAGAATATGTAATAATATATGGGATCAAAATACCAGCTTCATAATAATATTCAACATACGAAAATTGTGTTAGATATAGCAAATATTGTTATTAATATTTTTTTTTATTAATACTGACAATTTCATTTATTTAGTTAACTTTGACATGATTTAAAATGTAGGTATTATAATTGTTTCACACGGGCTTAAAACACTGCGCTTCCATATAAGTTCTTTCTTAGTTTTTTAAATTTACATAAAATTCTTCGTTGCAACTGTTCCACTAAACTATAGTTATTTATGTTCATTTTTTGTGGCCCAACAAGCAAGTATTCTATTTTGTAAAAGGAATCTTTCGGGACAACCCCGCCCCCTCTAATTGATTGCATAACTGCCGACTTTAGCTCATTCATGGAAGACTATTCATTCATTCATTCATTCGACATGCGGCGACAAATCAGCTCCTATTATATCACAAAACTTTTAATGCGATATCGAAAACTAATCTCATTGAAATGTGGACTTTATTTACTGGAAATAAAACTTTTTGATATATATTCTGTTGGAGTGGCTATTGTGTTATGAATATCAACTTTGTCGTTTGGGACTAGAGCCGTTTTTGCATTGAATTTCTCGAGGATGAAACTCGAGAACGATACGCAGTCATCTTATTATAGTTATCATCTATTATAAGAAGAATTTTCTGCATGCCTCCGATTTTTTTCTTGTAAAAGTCAGACACTTTGTCGCCTTCGATTGCCAGTGTCTTGGTTGAATAGAAAAGAATTTTATACGGTGGAATGACTATGTATGATTTCGTTTAGTTTAGTTTAGTTTATTGGGCATTTAGAGAATTTTATATTACGATTTGGGAATTTAACGGTCACTTCAATTTGGGTTTGTGAGGAGCAGATGCTTGCTATAGTTTTGCAGAAAAAAAACTAGACATAATTGTCCTCTTAAGGAGTCTAAACTAACGGATGATACGTGAGGATGTTAAGTTGGATCGGAGTATAGAGGAATTCTTGTAATCGTCAAAAAAATCGACCTTGAGATTTTGACGGATTTACACGTTTTGGACCTCCCTGAGTCCAAAAATACCGCTTTTGGAATCATGTCCCTGTGTGTGTGTGTGTGTGTGTGTGTCTTAGTGTGTGTGCGTTAGCACTATAACACAATTATGCTTTAACTTATTGCAACCAAATTTAACATGCATGTATGACGTTAAAATGTAAGGTTTCTATCAACTTTTGAGTCATCGATCACGAAAGTTAAGCAACCAAGTGCGCGGTCGGTACTCGGATGGGTGACCGAAAATTTAACGTGCATGTATGACATCAAAATATAAGGTTTCTTACAACTTTTGAGTCGTTTCCGTTATACGAGAAAGTCAGTGGAGACGACTCCCGATTTTTTGTAGAAATTTTTCCGCCATAATAGTTTAATATAATTTATTGTCGTTTTCTATTTAACCCTAGATCACTAACCACAGAACATAGATACCTCTTATATCTATGTTCTGAGTCACTAACCATTCGTAAAAATTACGACGTGTACCTTCTGCATTTAGTGGTTCGTTAACACACACACACACACACACACACACACACACACACACACACACACACACACACACACACGCACGCACACGCGTACACGAGTCGTAGTTTGGCCGGCCGATATGCTGGTGGGCCGCCTTGTACGGAACTGGGAGGTTAGTCGTTCCTGACACGCCTCTACTCTCAGAGGTGGCGGATGAATGCGACCTCAGGTTTGGTTTCCGGGGTTTGGCGGTGTCATGGGAGGCAGCACCGCCCTGTTGAAGTCAGCGCCAAGTCAAGTCTGCTCCCTTGTGCGGGAACAGTATCCCCTTGTGTGTCGGGCGGCCTCCTGGAGGTCGCTGTCAAAAACGCCTGTGTGTCGGCCCCCTCTCCACAGTTTTCCGATGATAAAAATTATGATTATTATTATTATTATTTTAAAATATAACTGTACTAATTATATTATATTCTGTTAGCTTATTTTATAACGATTTTAGTGTCAAAAACTCATATTTATAGTTTTATTACAAAATTTTTATTATTATTTTTTTTACACCCGGAAAATTCGCGACGGAAAGTCCGGAAGTAACTGACACATGCGCGAAATTTTACAAAATGGCGGCGACACAATAGGGGGTATGACGGATGGCTGCGACTTTAGGCAGGGGGACAAATGGCTTAAACTGCGCTGAGTTTCACCCAAGCCACCTTTGGCACCACTATGGGGGAGGCGGGCAAATACCCTTTTCATGGCCGGTGGAGCCTTCTGCTCATCGGCGGTCAATCTGCAAGAATGGCAGTCTATTGTCCTACCAGACAGTGGACAAGTAAAGGGTGGGCACAGGTGTCTTCCCGGTGAAAAGCGAGTGGTCGCGATTCCGACGTGCTGTCGTAGTGTGCCTTGGATGCCCGGAGAGGATGTTTAGTGGGTATGGGTGAACGACTGTACCTCGAGTCCCACATACCCTTCAGTTGCATCGTAATGTCACGATGATGCGTAAATGCATTTGACCGATACGATAAAAAAAAAGAATAATACCTACAAGTTCTTGATGATACTTAATTTAGGCTGGATAATTGGTGTGAGCGTGGAGACATTTATTATTGTTATTATTTTCTTTGACAGCATTTAGCAACTGTAGTATTTAAAAAAAGAAACTTCTTTTAGGCTGCGATCCGTCTCTCTGTTCAATACCATTAAGTATCCCATACACATTCAGCATCGCATATTAAATATATTACTTCCATTCACAGTATTATCGGCTCGTGCAAAGGCATCTGCGTCTTTTTTACAATAACCCCGGCTGCCATTTTCTACGTCATTAAACACCATCGTGTCACACTTTACACTTATTAACAATTTTTATATCATTTCTATAATAAATTTTATGCCAAATAAAATTCCTTGATCCGCCCCTTCCTACCCACTGGGCGAGATATGACGCCACAAAGTTCAGATTTTGAGTTTATTCTGATTCAATAACATACGCGGAATTAATTAAAAAATTAATGAGTGCCTGGGATATGATATAATTATTATAAACTAGCATACAAATGCGATAGGCTTTTATGGCGTTTAACCGCTTTTACTGGTTATAGCACATCATGAAAATAAATAGCAACCGTTTATAAATACATAAGCCTATAATTATTTTTTTAAAACAGTAATAAAATTAGTATAAGAAGCCATGAAATAGTCATAAAAAGGTTATTCTACTAAAAACTTAAAATTTACAATACAGAAGCATATTTTCTATGATTTATTAGTCATGAAGCAATAACTTTGATTTAAAAACTTAATAAAAATATAAATGAAACACGCTACGAACCAGTGATGTTTAAAGAATTTTTATTTTAAAGAACAATAATTTTGTATTATTTTATCTGCAATAAAAACAGCTAGTCTCTGACGGATTGTGTTCTTGTCCTTGAATATGCATGATAACATGGTTCCAATAACAGACTATAGATCAACAATCTACCAATAAATAGTAATACTAGGTGAATTATATTAATATTCATATTTTTTATATATTGTTTTTTTGAAGTGAAACTTCTTTATCGGCGTTGGAAAAAAATTTACCGTCACATTTTTCGGTTACGCGTCACATTTTTCCGTTACGCGCCATCTTTTTTGTATTCATGTCTATGTAAGGCCATAAAGAAGTTTCACTTCTTACGTGTGTACACTAGTACACGCACACAGTTTTTTTTTAGATTCAACATTTTATTTATTTATCATAATCAGTTTTTAATTGATATTCACTCCTTGTAATTTTTGCTTGGTTTGTATTGTATTATATTTTCCTATAAAATAAACGTTATGTAATAGAGTTAAAAGAAAATAATTAACTCCGCATCACAGCTTTCGTATTTACAACAGTTTTCAAAAATCGCATACTTCCGCAACAGGTTGCAACTTTGTGGCGAGGCCGTCGCGCGTCGTTCCAAAAGCAATAAATAATCTCAAAAACACAGATTTTCGTGCAAAAAGAGTATTTTTGTCGAAAACTTGGACCCCCTTGCGTATAATTGTGCTGCCCTTTGTGAAAGCGCCCTAAAGATAAACCGAAAAATGCATGGTTTTATTTGGATTTGTGGCTCTTTGAGGGTGAGTGTGTATTATTTATTTTTTTTGTATCTGAATACGATCGATTGTTATTGGTTTATTTGTATTTGATTTTCATTTTGTTTCATTAATGGAGGAGGTCGATTGCACCACGTTAGTTCTTCGTAATGATCACGAAAGCTAAGCAACCACTTGCGCGGTTTGTACTCGGATGGGTGACCGGAATTTTTTCAACTCGATATTCCTCCGTGCTTTGGAAGGCAGGTTAAGCTCCCGGGTCCCGGGTGCTGTCGAAAGATAGCAGTCGTTCCCAAGGAGGGTTTGTGTCAGGCAGATGGCCGGTCATAAACATCTGAAACCAAAACCTATAGCAATATGTCAATAGGTCGATAGCCAGACACACTGCACTGACCCGAAAAAACTTGGGGGCAGGGTAGGAGAAAGTCATCATCATCATTTCATTCGAGAGAAGCCCACTGTTGGACATGGGCCTCCCCCAAGGACCTCCAAACCGGTCGGTCCTGCGCTGCCCGCATCCAGCGGCTTCCCGCGACCTTTGCCAGATCGTCAGTCCACCTTGTGGGGCCTACCAACGCTGCGTTTCCCGGTACGTGGTCGCCACTCGAGGACCTTTCCGCCCTAACGGTCATCGGTCCTCCTCGCAATGTGGCCTGCCCACTGCCACTTAAGGTTCGCCATTCTTTAGGAGAAAGTAAGTTTGTTTTATTAATGGCATTAATATCCTTGAAGGGCACGGTACAAGGATTTATTTTCTGAATTATTAAGACACCCCGCTAGTATTAGTAGTAATTCATTTTACGGACCGCAGGCGTTTACTAAATTTAAGATTTTCGTTATGAAGCCAGCTAAATTCAATGTACCTATATTTGTGCTATGAACATTGATTATCCTCTATTTGTACAGTTGACGCAATAACGAGTTTTTTTATATATTAAAAGATGGCAAACAATCTTGCGGCCCACCTGACGTTAAGTGGTTACCGTCGCCTATAGACACTTGTAATATTAAAGGTAAATGACTTAAAGCTGCAAGTACGTTGCCATCCGGGGACTAAGATGATACGCCTTCCATGCCCAGTAATTACACTGCCTACCTTGCCCTTCAATCCGAAACACAGCGAACTGCTTCACGGCAGAAATAAGAAAGGCGGTGGTACCTACCCAGACTACTTAAGGGTCTACTACCTAGTAAACTTGAATGGATTTTAATTTACAAGAATACATAAGAGAAATAAGCACAGTGTACTAACGACCTACGTAGATTAATACTTTAGCCAGAACTTTTATAGTAACAGTTGCTACTATTAGCTATGAATTTTTATGTTGACAAGGTACTAAATTGTTAATCTACTATAATATTGATCAGACCTCAGTCAAATAAAACTATCTATTCATAATTTTGTATTTCTTATGGTTTCAAATCCAGCAAAGACAGCTAAAAAGTGTATCACTTTAACTTATAAGGTTCAGGAATGCATACTAAATAATAAAATGTTAAGGTTGTGACATATTGAAAAAAAATAGAGTGATTATGAAAATCTATACAATAATTCTATAGCTTGATATTTGCATATTGTAAGAGAAAGCGGCATTATTCACAAAATCTGAAATCTTTAGGAATCTTGAGCCCATAGATATCTGAAATGAGCCTGTAAAATTACACAGAGATATTGCACCAATAAATTGCGTACTGTCGTCTTTAGCACGGCGAGTGTTTTAATGAGCTTTTTCATCTGTATCCCACCTTCTTTTTTATTTCTTACGTTTTCAACGACAAATTGTGGATAGAGATTTCTTTTGGAAATAATAGGGGTTAAAGTATGAAATTGCCGATTTTTTCCTCATTATTCATTAGTGTATAATTTCTTTCATACAATAGCTATTTCCATTATTCTTTTTTTATTTTAAACTTCATCACAAGGACTTATATTTATGTATAAAAAAATATTCTTATTTTTATTTTTTTCATTAGTAATACATCTTCAAAAACAGCTCGTCCTAAGAGGTGCCGGTTTCCGTTATAAAAATATGAATATATTTTTACAGGTATTAATTCTCAATTTTTTTCTCTAAGTATCCTATAGCTTAATATTGTCTTAATATATTCACAAAATTATACATAATTTAGATTTGTGGTTCCTTAAAAAATCGCAAATATATTTGTATGGAAAAATGAATTTTCGTTAAATACTGCATACAAAACGGCAATTTCATACTTAAACCCCTAATATTGAAATATTGGAATATTAATTAATTTATTATTATTACAATACGGACTAAGAAATTTGGCAACTCATTTCTATGACGCATAACCAGGAAATGGAATTCACTGCCAGCACAAGTGTTTCCTCCTTACAAACCAGGGTCATTCAAAAGAGGCGTGAAGAAGCACCTCGCAGGTCGGCAAGGCGAGAGTAGATGGCGCGGCGCGTCTACTCTACATTTCAAATACAAAAATCTTTATTTGCATAAATATGGGTTATTACAAAAAGATGTAGTGTTATATTTATGATACAAGCTTCTCCATATATAAGAAAGAGGGTTGCAATCGTGTCACTCACTCACTCACAGAAGATGAAAGAATGATTGATGGGATTTTGAAAAAAATTTCAAACTAATCGTCCTCGATTGTCTGTCAACAAAAACATTTGTATATCTTTTAAACCAAATAAATTATTTTGTAAAAACTACAAAAGTTTCATTCAATTATCTATTCTATTTCACCAGCTATCATCGAATTTGGACTACACTTCTCCTTACCGTACTTTAAAGACTATTTTTATCTAAAAACTATAAAGTTATGACTTTTATCTGACGGCTTAATATGCTATTAGTATTTCTCTACCCAAATATTGATGCCTAGAGCAATGAGATTAGTTAATGGGCACGTGACCAAGGGATTAAATAAAATAATAAACTAATTATAAATCCGGCCTCCTTTGTTCGTTTTATTGGTATTGGTACACAATTAATTGCCCGGGGCTCTTTCAGAGAGCAAATTCCCAGGGCTTGTATTGGTTTTTGAAAATTTATGAATATGATGATTTATTTGACTAAAACTTTGACTTAAATGCGAGCTGTAGTAGATATTGATCTCGATTTTACTATTGATATTTAATATTGATTGAAGTACATACCTACTAACGCTCATAATCTGAAAATTATTTGTTTAGACATAAAGCCACATTTCGTGCATTCCTGGGGCATTCCAAATTATTTTTAAATAATAACAACCGCCTTCAATACTTAAAACGAAGAAATATTTTTTTTTCAAGAAATCTAAATGGTTTTTTGATGTTGTTCCCAAATACAAGTGACAACGTTTATTCCAAATAGGTTGGCACCGACCTCAAAACGTATAGATTTTTTGAAATAAAATTTTTATTCGTCCGTTTTTAGTATTGAAGGTGGTTTTTTTATTCAAAAATATTTTTTTTTGGCTTTTTAGTGTTTTAAGTAGGTATAGAAATTTTCAGGCAACTATCTCGAGTTCTTTTAGACACACAAGTGATAAGATTACGATATCATCGATGTCAATTAAACAGGCATTATTAGTTAGTTATAACTCAAAAACTACTAGTCAGATGTCGATCAAATTTAAATGGGATCACATGACAAGCACCAGCTTCCAAACGAATATTAAAAAAAGTCCAACCGACTTCAAAAAGTATAAAAATAACATATTATTAAAATGTGTGCTAGGTACCTGCTGTACTCTTTGAACCCGGTGCCAAGCCATGCCAATCGTTCAGCACCACGAGCCCCTCATCACCTAAGCTGGCGCGTTCGGTCGGTCGCAATCGCGGGATGGTGTGATCAATGAATTTAATGTGGCAGGCGGACCTATAGAATACCTAGTTGGCTTGGCACAGAATTCAAACAGTACAGCAGGTACCTAGCACACATTTTAATAATATGTTATTTTTATACTTTTTGAAGTCGGTTGGACTTTTTTTTTTAAAGTTGTTTATTTTTCTATTTTTAGTGTTTTATGTGGATTAATTGTTGTTTTTTTTATATATATTACGAGATGACCAACAAACTTGCGGGCCACTCGGTGTTAAGTGGTTCCGTCGCTTATAGAAACTTGCAATATTAACCATAAATCACTTAACATTGGAAGTGATTTTTGGGTTTTGTGCCCCTTTTATGTAGGCGACAGGCTGGCAACCTCTCACTATTTAGGCACTGCATGGTCCATACTGCCAGAGGTGGTTTTATGTGTGAGAAAATGTTACAGTTTTGTACAAGTTTAACATCCAAATACTAACTATTACGGTGCTTTGCCTTCCATCATCAGCTCACCTAACAAGCTGAAAGAATACAACTTTCGGTCTTTAGGTTACCTACCTTTAATATTTAAAGAATTATCATCCAACTCTTAATCGTTATGAAGTTTCTACTTCCATCATCAGCTCACCTGAATAGCCCGAAAGAATACAACTATCGCTCTTTAGGTACCTTTTATATTTAAATAATCATCAACCAACTCCTAACAGTTAAGGAGTTATTCCTGCCATCATCGGCTCACCTGATTAACTTGAAAAAATACAACTAGCGGTCTTTACGTGCCCTATAATCTTTAAAGAATTATCATCCAACTCCTTACCGTTAAGGAGTTTTTCCTTCCATGATCAGCTCACCTGAATAACTTGAAAGAATACAACTATCGCTCTTTGGGTACCTTTAATATTTAAATAATTATCATCCAACTCCTAACCATTAAGGAGTTTTTTGTTTGATCATCAGCTCACCTAAATCACCTGAAAGAACACAACTATCGGTCTTTAGGTACCTTCAATATTTAAATAATCAACAACCAACTCCTAACAATTAAGGAGTTTTACCATCCATCATCAGCTCTTCAACATGAGATGACTACCACACACAATCATACTAGAATTGCTTTATAAAAATATGAATAATCCTCCCTTTCCGTTGTTTTGCCGAGGGTTGCTCTCGATTTTCCTAGCTTTGCATCATCAGATCCTGACTTGGTGACACTAAGACCACCTCAGGAGTATACACTATCGAATAAAAAAAGAATTTTGAAAATCGGTCCACAAATGACAGAGATATCGGTGAACATACATTTACGTTCCATCATCAGCTCATCAACATGAGATGGTGACTACCAGACGCAAATGCTAGTATAGCTTTAGAAAAAATATGAAAAACGTTGTACATGCCTATAAAATTTGAGGGTTGCCTTCGATTTCCCAGGCTTCCCATCATCAGATCCTGACTTGGTGACAATGGGACCACCTCAAGAGTACACACTATCGAATAGAAAAAGAATTTTGAAAATCGGTCCAGAAATGACCGAGATATCGGTGAACATACATAAAAAAAAAATACATACAGACGAATACAGAACCTCCTCCTGTTGGGAAGTCGGTTAAAAATCGGTACACTCAGTAAAGAGTAATGAGGTAACAAAGAAGATTAAACCAGCATCAATCAATTATTCGATTAAAGTATAAAAGAGTACCCTTAAACTCAATCAACGACGTGTTGATAAAAATATTGTCATTTTACGTAACTTCAGCCTTTATTTTGGGGCTGGAATGGGATCTGAATAATGTATCCTGTGTCGTCCTTCGGGAACCTTGCTCGATGGCCATGGAAATGTAATGATATTTTTGTTTACAGAAAAATATAAAACGTGTACATACGTATTATAATGTACATGAATTTGCAGATCATTCTTTCTCTCTTTTGTTATAAAAATCTTGAGCAAAAGGCCAGCAGGCATCAATTAGGCCAGCACGCGTATTCCTTAAAAGGAAGGAAGATGGTGGGATTAGGGAAAAAAGCTCCTCAGAGCACTAGCCGTGGTACAGACAGTAGAACGCGCTCAGTGACGCAAGTCGTGACGCAATTGGAGAGCCTCAAGATGATTAGTCATCTGTTCGGTCAGCCACGGTCACGCGTAGCCACGAGGCTATTCCAGACAACCTTCTCGAGCTATACAGGCGATACTAAAATGCTGGTCATTGATAAACTAAAACATACCATTAGAAGTCCAAACCAATCACAAATTTGTATTTCGGAAACTAATTTTCGTAATAAGAATAAGTTTCAAGAATGAACGCCGACTTGAGCGTCCTACGTCTCTATCACTTTGTACGTGATAGAAAGTGACAGACGGTTCTCAAGACATGTTTGACTTCTGAGACCTAACTGGTGCCCGAGGTTGTTTGATGGTCCAGTTAACCACCAAATTGGACTTTCTTTTATCACTGTGTCTATAATTTAATAAGGCATGTATAAAGAAAATGTATGCTCTTAAGGTCTTTCCCACAAATACTAGTAGCATTCTCATATTCAAAAGCCAATCGCCAATAAAGGCACTGGTTCCATTGGCACGTTCACACACTATTATAAATTAAAAATAAGCCTCAAGTCCTGACAGTTCATTGCATTTAACAGCTCTTATTACCCCTTTAAAGCACTTAGAAAAAAATCGTCAAAGGCAACAATAATATCAAACATGACCAATTACAATAGAACAAATCGCATTGAGTAATTGAAAACGTACTTGTAAACCGCGGCGACAATTATTTGTATTCAACTACCGACATTTTGCCAAGTATCCCCATTCAGTTTGAGTGCTTCACATATGCTTTTGCGATTGTTATTTTTATGTTTGCATTTCAAGGCACTATAGATTTTAATTACAAACCGCATAGACTCCAAGTTCCCTTGTATTGCATTTGTAGTTGTGCAACCGCAATCAAATTTATTCAGAGAAGCCAGCTCCATTCAAATTTCAGCTTAAAGTTCTTATGAATAACATTCGGATTGTTTTGCAAAAGAAATAAAAACGACCTTTTAGACTTACGTAATACAACCCTCAGTGCAAAATTACAAAAATTACGTTGCATTTTATAAAAAAAAGAGTCGAAGATGTTTGAGCTTTAACTTGAACGAATAGAGTTGAGATTTACTAGTAACATTAGCACAGTGTATCTAATGCTACCAGTTGGCATATTTGAATTAAACATTTAATTTGTTTTCTTTATTTCAATCGGAATACATTAAGGTTATTCAATGGTGTTAAAAGTTGCAATTCGATATGCCATCGTCATTATTTTAATTAAACAGTAAGCAAACAAGTCACATTCATGATTACAATGGAGAAAGTTATTTATGTGACAGGAAAAAAGTTTTAATAACAATAGAACTAAAAATAAATGCTCATTTAGAAGAAGGAATTCAATATAAAAGAGATAACAATTTTGCTATGCAGTGAATAATTAAATTTTTAGTCACGCCTTTATATGCTCACGAACAGTTTACTATAACATTTCTAAAAAATATAAATTAAAAACAAAACAATAATTTCAAAAGAAATATTTTTAAATTAATCTAGCAATGTTTGTTACGGTTTCTGCCTCCTAGACCTTTAATAATATAATGGTATTTCAAAAGAAAGACAATTTGATCTCTATGAAATGCTCAGTACCTACTGAGCTCAGTACATAGGCCCTTCCCTAATACATATACCGAAATCCAATGATTAACGCTAACATTTATCAAACTGCCATCTATTTTCTATGGTTAAAGAGATAGGAAAATTGGTAATTGTGACATAGCGTGGGAAAACAATTTATTTGAGCTAATGGTCTCGTCAATATCATTGATGTAATTTTTTTGTTATCATACATTCATAAGGTCACGCCTTTTTCTCAAACAGAGATCACTTCTATCATGGAATAACTTTTGCGTTTACAAACGCGTAAATAGTAGTGGCGCGTAGTGGTTAACTCAGCCGCCCGGATTGCGGAAGATGCTGAGTTCGATTCCCCCCTGAGGCAATTCGATTTTTTTTTCTAGTATTAAAGAGATCCCTTCTTTTACTGATACTGTGTATCAACGTATTATGCTTTATGTTATATCCAAATATACGTATATATCAGGTGTTATATCACAGGCAGTTATTATTTGAAAGTTTCTGTTAAATTGACCAGGACACTCACAAGTCGGGGGGCTAGTAGATAAGAAATTGACTATTTATTCTCAACAATGAAAGGAGATGTTCCGAATTTGTATGGAGGCTGGTACTAGGCCAACTCCCCAAGACAAAAGTTATATGAAATGAAAAAGGATATTTTTAAGAATATTATAGTACTAAAAATATAATTTTAAATCCCCGGATTTTAACAAAAAAACAGCATTTTATTCTGGCTCAAAAAATTTATCGAAGATGTAAAATTCAATTTAAAAAAGTAAGACGTGTCACTAATGACAGCTGTCCTGTTATGTCTTGTAAATTTTTTTTTTTTTATAACTAGGCATGGGTTTGGTTTTTTTTCAGGCCACAACTATTTTGCAATTTTTTTTATAAAAATGTAATAAGAACTCGGCAAGTTAGTTTTTGCTCTTGTTTCTGACTAACAATAGAGATTTTAATATGATTAAAATCTCTTAAAAAAATATTTAATTATTAAACATTATTTAATCAGAGATCATTCGATTTAAAGGTTTCTACTCGAAAATGCGGTGGATTAAAATTTAAAAAAGGAATATTCAAGATCCTCAGAGCATTAGCTTTCGTTTAATATATAATTAATCGTAGGGGGTTTTCAAGTACCAATATGGAACATCTCCTTTACTTTTATGAAGATTAAAATATATTTGTAATTCGAATACAATTGGTTGCTATATTTATTTCGTCTCATTAGAAACGACAGTATCATTTGTAAACTGGATTTATTACAAATACAAGCTTCCCAATGCCACAGTGAAAGGATCTTCAGTCGACATCCAAGACTTGCAAAGAAACCATTTACCTAAAGTAAGGATGATGGATGGAGGACGTAAGGACAATTCCAGCTAAGAGCTTCCTGATGTCAAGACATTGTTAGGAATAAACTTCGTCTGGGTCTCGGGACTTTCAACGGAACTTGTAGCATAAAGGTTATAATTTTCGTTATTAAAAAGTAAGTATGGCCTTTTAACTAACTTTAGCTGTTTGCTATAAATTACACTCATTACAATAACAGAGTTTTAGAAGTTGAAGATCTTTTTTCACTCACTTTACGAGGAGATCAATGGCGTGGTAGTCTTTCGTTCTTCACAACGATCGCAAAAGTTAAGCTACTAAATGTGCGATCAGTTCCCGGATGGGTGACCAAAAGGTTTAGAATAGACTTTCCTCCGTGCTTCAGATTAGAAGTTGAGGATCTTTTTTTCACTAACTTCACGAGGAGATCAATGGCGTGGTGGTCTTTCGTTCTTCACAACGATCGCAAAAGTTAAACTACTAAACGTGCGATCGGTTCTAGGATGGGTGACCAAAAAGTTTCGAATAGACTGTCCTCCGTGCTTCAGATACTTCAAAGAAATCATGTCAGTGACCAGAAAAGGTGACTTGTAATACTCTGACACCAGGCTAACCTGTACTAGGTTAACTATTATTATTATTACTATTATTTACCTTTTTACTTTCTCGTATACGTAGTATAGAGGAAGTCTTGCAATCGTCAAAAAATTCGACCTCGAGATTTTGACGGATTTACACGTTTTGGACCTCGCTGAGTCCAAAAATACCGTTTTTGGAATTATGTCTGCGTGTGTGTCTGTGCGTTAGCACGATAACTCGAGTATGTTTTAACTTATTACAACCAAATTTAACGTGCATGTATGACATCAAAATATTAGGTTTCTATCAACTTTTGAGTCGTCGATCACGAAAGTTAAGCAACCAAGTACGCGGTCGGTACTCGGATGGGTGAGCAAAATTTAACATGCATGTATCACATCAAAATAAAAGATATCTATCAAGTTTTCATATTCAAGGGGAGACCACTCCCGATTTTATTGCAAATATGCAGGGACATCATTTCACTTACCTATTCATTACATTCGAATTTTCGCTTCTAATGATAATAATTTGTACAATCCACCCTTATGCGCTAACGTTCAGATCCTTCCATCAATCCAGCCATCAATCTACGGCCTTTTACAAATTTATTGTTAAACCCTCAGATAGCTCACCTGCCGCCGCAGTTGGTTGTAAATTAAGTTGTGGACTATAAATTATTGTTTCTACTAAATGGAAATTATCATTCTGAGAAATATAACTAGGAAAAGTCTTTCTTAGACGCGGGATCGCAGTCTCTTGGAAAAGGTAAATGTGGAACTTTGACTCAACTTTAGAGTACAGACATTAAAAAATAAAACTTCGGAACATATTCATCACTTTGTGACGTGGTACTATAACATTGTCATGTTATAGTAACATCGTTCCTATTACTGGCTGTATTTTAAAAAAATAATAATCATTCAAATTCAAAATCATCATTCATCATGACATTTGGTTCATTTTCGCGCTATTTGACTCATTCCATTGCGGACCATGTCCTAGCGAACACATTCTTATCATACCTAAGGGTCTTGCTCTTGACCTTGGCTTGGGCCTTAATATTACTTACCTTAACAAAAATTATATCAAGGCACTAAAATTAGAGCCTTTTATATACCATATAGATCCTGTTATAATTATCACAAATAAAAAAAGTGTCGACTCGAAAGCGTCTTTTATTAGTGGACCATACTGACAGAGTTGGACCCATAGGACACGACGTTACAACTTCAATGATTCAAACTGAGTGGCGTTTACTGTTGGATAAGCCTCCCAGAATCTCAGACCCGATCGATCCTATGCTGCTCGCATCCAGTGACTTCTCGCGACCTATACCAGATCGTTTTCCAATTAGCGACCCACCCCAGCTTCGCACGGGTTGGACTTAGAGTTCTTACCTTAACCCAGGGTTTCTTAAAGTGGGGTTCACGGATCCCTTAGGGGTCCGCATGTCAGTCTAAACATAATTTACTAGGAATATGAATACCATCGGGTGGCGAATTCAATAGTATTCAATACGTCACACTGCGCCGTCGATACATTGCAGACGTCTTTGGAAGGTTATTTTAGCTCAGAATCGCTTGAAAAAGAAAGGGGGGACAGATTCCATTTTTAATTGATATTGACAATATCAGCGATGAAGATCACATTAAAGATGACTTAGTTGACAAAAAATCTTTGAGAAAGAATTTTTGAAAGCTGAATTTCACGCAAAAGATCTTGGTGTTCTTTGATTCAAGCTTACCCTCTTCTTGTCAAGCTATGTCCGTAACCTTAACCAATTATACTTTTAAACTGTTCTCTTGATTCACTCTAGGTACTGTTGATTTTATATATGTGTATACTGCTTCTAATGTTGTTGAAATAAGTAAGTAAACAAAAATGGATTATTTTTTATCTTGCGCGTAAAGTAACTCGATAATTAAAATTCCACTGACGTCAACCTGCGTGACGACTTTAGGCAAACGCAAATGTCGTTATAACGTAACGTAGGTAATGTAATTTTTGTCGTGCGGGGAATTTACAATTGCATACTAACAAAAAAGAGAAATAACTTTCTGAGTAAGTATTTCAAAAATATATAATTATTATGATGGCATCATATTTGAAATCTTGAATAATTCAAGTCTCTATATTCTCTTGAAATAGTGATTCGATACAATCTTAGGCCGTCAGTTTGTTTTTCATCTAGTTCTATAAAAAAATGTTACAATGGTCCGTGGGACAAATATGGCGAAAACCAATGTTTACAAGAATACCACATGCAAGACAAAAAATGTTATCGGTACTCCTAGTATGAGTTTGTTAGTCTTCGAGCTCAATCAAACGTATCGTCTCTTTTCATACATTGCCCACTAGCGCCCCTAGCGTAAACTATTAGAAACAGTGGGCAATGTATGAAGAGCGAGCTCGAAAACTATCAAAACTCATACTAAGGGTACATACAGTATGTTCAAAGTTTCAAACGTTCGTGAGAGAATATCCGTACGCTTCCCACTAGCTACCATGGTCTATCCAACATTCAAGATGCTTCTTCAAGGCTCAAAATATTCAATATTTTGAATAATTCACAAACATTACTATGAGATCTCACAATGCGCGTGGACGCACATGGTCCCAAAAATGTATTCACAGACAATACTTCAGGTACGATTAGCTCTATGCCGCCATTAATAAATTTATGAACATTGCTAAGGGGCTTTGTTAGGTATTATATTACGCAACGTACAGGTGGAGATGTAAGCAACGACGATGTCAAAAGATGGGCTCAAAACGTCAACCAATTCAACGATGTGAACGATGCAATAGAAACGAACCAATTACAGAGTTTTATTTAACGCAATGCATTTACTTATCCAACTTCTCCAAGAGTCGCTAGAGTATTGTTTATGGTTTGAAAGGCTTGCCATTGGCACAAACTGCGAAATGCCTTATTTCGCATAACGTTGATTTATACTTATACAATAATTATGTATTAGTAAATACGGGTTAGGGTTGTAAGAAAGACCTATGCTGACAGTTCCACTTCTTGATTGTGAAGCATAGAAACAAATGAATGAAGTTGTATATTAGTTATTTGCAAATTTACGAAAAAAATCTTGATATTATTTTTAATTGAATTTATTTCAGTCTAACGTTTCACTTTGTAAGGGTTGAGAAGCGAAGGTCAAAGCAAAGTTCCTTTTCTTAAAGCTGAATATTGAAATGTGCTCTGTCACTGAATATTAATGAAACTCGTACCAAGTTATCAATAAAAATACTATTGAATCGCAGAAGAAAGTTTCTAATCTAAAATTTCTATCTCTGCAAGACTGCAGTTAAACTTGACTGTTATGCAATAATAGTGATCAATTTACATTATGCCACGGAACGTAATTGAAGCGAAATGATGTACTCATAGCAACTTTGTGTCTACTGCGTTATGTGCAATTCAGATATGAACTAAAATAATCGTGTCGCATCTTCTGTGAACTCGTGCTCATTTTCGAAAATTCTCGCTACTGTAATAGTTTGCACTGCATTTTTTAAAAAAACTATCATCATCTTAAGTTAATATTCATCCATATACGAGATTCAGGTAACACAGGAAGTAAGATGCAAAAATGTTTGACGCCGTCGTGGTGGAGTGGTCAGTATAGCTGGCTTCACATCAAGCGGTCCGGGTTCGAATCCTGGTAGCGGCAAATGTCTGTGTGACGAACACGAATGTTTGTTTGCGAGTCATGGTTGTTTATACATTTATTTAAGTTTATTTATAAAAATATCTAAAAATTATTATGTATATTAAAAAAAAATGTCCGTTATCTAGTATCCGTAACACAAGTTCTTAATGATACTTACTTCGGGCTAGATAATTGGTGTGAGCGTGGTGATATGTTATTATTATTATATTATATTATTATGTTTATTGTCTCGATTGATACATGTAGTAAAGCTTCGAGTTACGTCGCACACACGCACAATCGACCTCGATGTCCCTCGCAGTAGATGTTTGTTTAATTCGATGTTGATGAGAAAGCGTCGGTGGCGTAGTGCGTAAGAGCGTTGTCTTCCACCCGGGTGGCACCGGTTCGAACCCCGCCACGTACCAATGTGTTTTAAAATTTTGAATTCATATGTACGTTTAATCGACGCTTTTACGGTGAAGGAAAACATCGTGAGGAAACCTGCACACGCCTACGAAGAAACTTTTAGGTTGTGTGTGAAGTCGACCATCCCACACTTGGCCAGCGTGGTTGACTAAGGCCTAATCGCCCCTAATGTGGGGTAGGCTCGAGCCCGAGGCGGGGTCATTATATGAGCTACACGAATGTGTTGTACCAGTCCCAGTTCCATACTTAACTTATTTTTTTTTTCATTTTTTTTTTATTACAACCTGTCCCAGTTCCATACTAAACTACATCGGAAATCTAACCTAACCTAGCCTAAGTCCTGCACCTACTTTGCGACACCCGGACCACCACTTAACATAAAACGACGTGAAGTAAAGCCCAACCTTTTCCCCGTCGTAGAATATACAAAACTGTTCTCATTAATTACTGTAAAAATAATTTTATTACAATGAAAGACATGTAAGATAATTGTCATTGGTGCTTGAAGAAAGGAAACATACATTTACCTCTTTGATCGTTTATCGCTGATAATGCGACTGAGATTCCGCTGGAGCACAAATCTTACCCATCCCAACAATCTTGCAAAGTTTTTGCACTCATCAATACTTATCGTTAGTTCGCGTGCGAACTTATTATTAGGTAGGTGTAGACATGTTTTTGCAACTACCAACCTTTGGTACTTAAATAATGTGTAACGGAGTTTGGACACGCGAGACGCATGTTTTAATATACTAAGTCCATTATCGTAAAGAAATGGTGGTACAAGTAGAGCCACAAATGTGAAATGGAACTCTTCAGTGTAATATCTCGGTTGTTGGTTTGTGTTTGTGAGTTTACTAAGGGCGTCAGGTTGACAACCTGGCACTGTCCTGGGGCCCACTCTGCCAGATGCGGCTTTATGTAAACTAAATTTTACCTAAAGCTCTGCTAAGCAATAATATCATCAGTTCATTTCTGCCGGGGATTTTGTATTTAAGGCTTTTTTAAATTAAACTCAAGACTAGCTAAAACTTTAATTACAAAGCCAGTCTTTAAAAAGGCCCAAGCTTTATCATCATCAACAGCTCATATAATGTCCCCACCGAGGGGCTCGAGCCTACCCCACATTAGGGGCGATTAGGCCTTAGTCAACCACGCTGGCCAAGTGCGGGTTGGTCGACTTCACACACAACCTAAGAATTTCTTCATAGGTGTGTGCAGGTTTCCTCACGATGTTTTCCTTCACCGTAGAAGCGTCGATTAAACGTACATTTGAATTCAAAATTTGAAAACACATTGGTACGTGGTGGGGATCGATCCAGTGCCTCCCGACCGACGCTTCCTCACCTTCCTCCTTCCTTTCCTTAGAGTGCAGACCATGAAAAGATCATTTCTTGTTTTTCGATTTCTATTACATTTTTACAATTTTCCAACCACTTGATTTTGGCAGTATTAGTAGCCTAATAAGCAGTATTATTAAAACAATAACGAGATAATTGAAAACAAACGAATAGACAAATCACTCAATTTTTTCCCACTCAGTAAGTAATTCGATTTATTATTTGCAGAAGTTTTAATAAAAATATGACTTCTTATTAGGTGAAGTAATAAATCCTCCGCCTAAGACAAATTTAAATTTTATGCGTCTCTCATTTCGGCAAGACTCGATCGGAATTCATTTCATCTAATAGAGATCTCATTTTGTATAAGCTGATAAAAAATGTGCCCAATTTAGTTCTTAATAATTTTAATGAAATTCTTGATTGAAGGAATTTTAATAAATATGCTTGCAAATTTTTGTGAAACAGTTTTAGTCATACGACTAATTGTTTACACAGGATGTTTGGTGCTAGGTATGACAAGCGGGCACGCACCCATGCTAACATCGTCTTAAAAAGAGTATGGTGTTATCTAAAAATTCAAAACTATCACATTAATTTTGTAATTTTTCCTATTTTTTTTTAACTGACCGAACGACTTTGTATGGAGAAATTTGAATTGAGGACCGTGATGAGTAGATGAAGCGGACGAAATTATGAAAGGATCACAGCAAGTGGAAAGATGTGACTCAAAGGTCACATCTTTCCACTTGCTGGAGAGAGCTCCCTTTGGGAGGAAGGCGTTTATTTAAGTATGTTTAAGAATGAGATAGTTTAATAAAGAAGGCTGTATGAGTTGGAATACTTACTAAAGAATGAAAAAACAAAAAAAAAAAGGATAATATTTCTCACAATTAACCAGCTTGTTACGACGCGGCGATATTATCATATCAGCCTTTTTAATTCGCTGGGACACAAGGCCTCTCCTTGTCATCGAAGGAGGTTTAGGCAGTAGTCCACCACGCTTGCCCAATGCGGATTGGTGGACCGAGTATAAGGTAATCAATACCCCTTTGCTGATCCATTAGTCGCCTTCTACGACGCCCGTTGGAGGATATGGCGTGATGCTATTTTATTCTGCCGGCATCACACGGCGACATGAACTCGAGAAAATTGCCATAACCAATTGATATAAAAACCTCATTACTATTTTCAATAAGACTAGCACTTTGAATACCTCTTTAGTATTCCTGTCTGGTTTGTTTTCGAATATACGCAAAAACGAGGATTTCGGTTTGAAACGATTTCGAGACGAGACGAACAAAACGCTCGTTGGAGGCTCTGCAGAATCCTAAAGAGACGCTTTGTATGGATGAAGGAGTTACGATTCAAATTGGCAAAGATTATTATTCCGTTCTAATTAAAGTTGGTTCTAGAGGTTTCGAAATGTTTTGTACATTTTTAGCGATTTTGGTGACAACATTTTTAAGGCAACCTTATTCCTATTGACGAGACACGCGTTACGTAAAATCGAATCGTAAATTTTGCTTACATGTCTAGACTCACAAACGTAAATTCTATTACAGTATTTTTCACATCTTAGCTCCCAAGCGGATAATCTGATTGTCATTCAATTTATATTTAAATGAAAATTACACTGGATATGAGACCAGAGTGCAATAAAGTATACACCTTTTTTACCTTTGTAGTTTCATTCAAGATCAAAAATTTCTTTACTTTAATGGATTTTGCTGAGAAGTTCTCTGAATTGTCAAAAACCTAACCACCATGTAGTTTCCTATCAACATCAAATCTTTTTAATTGATAAAGAAGAAATTATGTATTAAATAGAGCTTGCAACACTGACATGACACTTGCGCCTCACTTGCGCGCTACAACCCTAGTCCCACAGATTTAATAATACAAGGAGATAGGCCAAGCTGGCGTTTAACTTGTGACAAGTGTATGCCAAGTGGGCATACATTGCCGCCAGTTAGCCGTCCGATAAAGTGGAGTGAATACGTACGTATGTCAGAACGAAACATCCGTTTTTCTTTCAAAATGCCGTCCTGTTCAACTGTAACATGCAATCATTGCAGTGAACAGTTATTTATCAAGTAATGGAATAACTTTTCACACGTAGATTTATATTTAAAAAACAATATTTAAACAAATAGTCCGACTTTTATTCATAAAAACACAATCGCTTTAAATTATGCGTTACTATCTTACAAATTATATTACATTGCGCCTGTGCTTAACTTTCATTGCTTTGCAGTCCTTAATACGCACGCAATCAATAGTGTATATTACGGCATGCTCATCTAGAACCATTTTATGTAGTACGGCCGCTGATCGCGTCACTAGGGCTTCCTACGAACTCAGCGATTTGACCGATCTCCTTTGCGGCTGTGTTTAACTTTCATTGCTTCGCAGGCCTTATGACGCGCGCAATGAATAGTGTATATTACGGCATGCTCAACTAGAATCATGTTATGTAGTACGGCCGCTGATCGCGATACTCGGTCTTCCTATGAACTCGACGATTAGACCGATCTCCTTAGATTGATATATCTGTGCCAAGTCCGCTTTCCTACCCTGTGGATCACCGGCAACCTTAAATAAAGGTTTAATAAAAGCTAGTTTCCCTTATGAATCTTACCTTTACTACTTTCTTTGTGTTACGATACAACTGCTCAAGAAATACTATCTTGTTTACTTGTTACTTGGAAAAAATATTACTTAATTTATTATACACAAACCTTGCGTAATTGCGAACACGTACAAAGCATCAACTCTTTCCCTGTCTTGTTAGTATCATGAAACAAATTAATTAGTAATTTCATTAGCGAGAGAGCTAACCCGTAGTTGGTATTAAGCATTATTGGATATTGATATATATTACGAGCAGTGAAGGAAGATATTTGATTAACAATAAATTATGGTTGGGCTTGTTTCTACAGTCTGCATACAAACGGAGAAAACGTTGAACTACCTCTATTTGTTATGCGATCTTTATGATATCTTGGAATCTTTTTAGCATAGTAAAAAAGTCTGTACTTACGTTTTCCTTTTTTCAAAATTGGACATGCATATCTATGTATGTCAAATTTTGAAACAAGGAAAACGCACATACACAGTTTTTTTCTTTTTAATCGACTTTAAAAAAGGAGGTTCTCAATTCAATTGTATTTTTTTATGTTTGTTACCTCATAAATGTTTACTGGATGTAAGTACCGATTCTGAAGCCTCTTTCAACGTTTGTCGGGTTATTCCACATTCAACCACCGATTTTTCTACCACCGAAATAATTTTCCACATTCAACCACTTTCTATTCCATATTCTACCACCAAATTTATTCCTTCCAGTTTCAACCACCAGTTTTTTCTTTTTTCAACCACTAATAAAAATAGGTCCAAAATAACTAGGTACTTAATGAAGGATAAATGTTCAAATCAAAGGATAAATGTTCAAATCAAATCATAAGAAAGTTTAATAATCACACGTTTCTATTAGACGTAGTACATTGCAACAAAGGGTCAATAATTATCATTATCTTGGGTTATTCGAAATGAATATGGTAAGAATGAATCAAAGACGCATTCTTCTATTTCAATGCTAGTGAAAGAAAAAGCAATATTCGCTCTCTTTCTTTTTGAAATTTGCATACCTTCTATGATTAAAGTAGTTCTTATCAGTTGACCTGTATTTTCCAAAATTAAATCTGGTCTCTACAACATAAGGAACAAAGCTCATGGAGTATTAAAAACAACTTTTAAAAGCTTTCTAACTACCAATATTTTCTATTATTTGACTACCAAGATGATGACGAACGCATTATAGGATTTGTAACCCAAGAAGCACGAATAAGAATGGGTGAAATGAGGATAGTTTTCGCAGACGGAACATTTAAGTGTTGTGTCAAACCATTCTATCAATTGGCGATATGGGTAGTTCCAATGACGTAGGAATTCTTACGTCATTGGGTAGTTCTAATGGAAAAACGAACATTTGTACCCATGGTTTATGTCCTCTTAATGGGTAAAAATGAAAATACACCACGCTGTTTCGTTTGGTGAAATCGCAAATATACCGGGTGGGGACCAATTGAAATTGGTTAATTTAAAAAAAGCCGCTATTCATACAATTTTGAAAGTACTACCCAAACAACATCGAGAGGCTATTATTTTCATTACTGCCAGGCTCTTGTAAGAAAGCTAACAAACTGAAATTAACAAAACAACAAAACAGCGCAAACATCTGTTTCTATGCATGGCTTTACCACTTATACCAGAAGCCTTAGTTGGTGACGCTTTCTTATATTAATGGAAGAATGCCCTCAAGCTGTCACGAATTTGAATGACTATTTCGTCAAAACCTGGCTTTTTGGTGGAAAATTTCCACCCAATCTGTGGAACGTTTGTCATCAAAGACTACAAATGCGTTGGAAAGTACTATTGCATCTTATTGTATGAAAAGACTAATTTTGATTTTTACAAAGTAAATGACTACTTTTACGATATTTTAATAATACTACTGGATTACTTAGTAATTTTATACATAAGTTGATTTTTTATAAAGATAAGTTTGTTGATTTTATTTCCAACTATGCAATACCTTTTATACTTGTTACAGGTGTATAAAATTAATAAAAATATGATTATCAATTTTTGGTCTATCTATTTTATTAGCAGGTTATCTATCTACCTAACTCAAAATTTAAATTGGTGGTTGAATGTGGAATGTATTTTATTGAGTGGTAGAAAGTGGAAAAAATATTCAGTGGTAGAAAAATCGGTGGTTGAATGTGGAACAACCCCGTTTGTCATGTGGTTCCATTTCAGTTTTATCGACATCTGGCGAGGAGTTTTGAGTTATCCCTAATAATGCCTATTTGATTGACGTCGATGATATCGTAATAGTTCTATTACTTCTTTGTCTAAAAGAACTCGAGATAGTTTCCGGAAAAATTCTAAATTGAAAATACTCAAAAGAAAAAAAGAGATTATTTTTAAATAAATAAAAACCGTATTCAAAACTTAAACTGAAGAAATAAAAATATTCTTAAAAATAAATTAAGTATTTTTTTGAGGTCGATCCCAAATACAAGTGACAAATTTTCACTTCAGAATAAAAATAGTGAAATGGTTTGTTATAACTTTTATAACCTTAATATACAAATAAAATGCAAATCGTGGTCTTAAGTCCAACTTTGATATGGATTTACCTTGTCCTTAAACTTTAAAAATCCAAACGTTCTAAAATCTCATATTTCGAAATCAAAATAGATAATAAATGTACGAACACACTGACTAGGAAAATTTACTCAAATACATTTGGAAAGCAATAAAAAAATCTTACACGTGCACAAAGTATGCATTTTATCACTTTTGGGCGTGGTTCGTAAAGTTTATTTCGACAAATGACATCTCGCGAACACCAGGTGGTAGACACGAGTCAGGGGAAAAAAGGTCTTTTGAGATTTTTTGTTAAAATCTTTATTATTTGGAATTTGCCGCTTGGGTTGGTTTATGTGTTCAGAATTTTATATTTATCTTACAGTAGTATTTTATTGTAGCTGGAAGCAATTTTTGAAAGTGGTTAAGTAAAACGCTTTATAAAAAATACTCGCCACCGATAAAGTTAATTTTATAGGTTAGGGTCTTTTTCTTACTCTGGTCCATTTTAATTGGAGTTAGTAGGTATATTTTGTCCCCATACTGCTACAGGTTTCGTCATAGCAGATTAATTTTACTGTCGATTTCTGATAGTTTTTAACGTTACAAAGTGTGAAAATCCACTCTCACATAATTAGGTTGTTGCAAAGGGCAGTAGGAAATTCACATCTTTCCGCGAACCCGTGTAAAGGCGAACCCCACTTTGAGAACCCCTGCCCTAGACATATAGACTAGGGCCTAGTCTATAGAGATAAGCAATAACGTTGATATATTCTCTGGCTCTTTCAGACATTTTAAAAGGGAGGTTTCTGATGTGCTGAGTGTAAAATGATGATGTCATAATATTTTCTTTAATATCATATTTTATATTGTGTTAATCCCAGTTTTAATTTGCTTTAACTTTAATTAATTTAATATTTTTATAAAAGTTCTGTTTTTTTAAAAAGTTGAGTATGCCTGTAATTGGCCCATATATCAGAATGTAACCCTTTAATATACTTCCATTTTGTATTAATTTAATATTTGAGCTGTTGGTGTACCTAAATAAATTAATATACGTCTAGGGCAGCGTGTGAATCTCCTCCTCTCCTGAGGCGGCTTCCGTTAGCCTTATAGCCTTGGCACTGGGTAATAGGGCTTAGTCGGTATCCATGTAGGATTCAACCCCTCCTACCCCCGAGGTCCAGAAGGTTCTCTTAACTCTTTTCGCTGCTTCTGTCTTTCGCTCCTCCTCGTGGGGGACGGAAAGGGAAAGCAGCGGAGGGGTTTAGAGGACCAATCAAAAGTGATAGGGTGATGTCCTTATGCGTGCCTGACAACAACCTTTCTTGGGAATGATGTAGTGTGTGTTTTACAGACACCGCGCTAGTGACCCCTTGTTGCAATGGTCTGCACGGGGCTCGGAAACTCTAGTCGGCTTTTAACTTCGATGACATCCACGGAATGACGGATGTTATAAAGCTTAGCTTTCAAGTCTATACCGGTTGTAAAAATACCTAAGAAGTCTGAAACCTAAGAAGTCAGTTTCACAAGTAAAGATTTGAATGTGAAAATTGTAGACAAATTAAGTATCTACTATTTAATAGTGACCCCCAACCAGTGCCCCCAACTTTAGTTATTGAACGCCATATTTATTATAATATTAAGTTCTGATAAGATAATTCTGTATTAGTGTCACAAGAAACCTATTTTTCTTCGTTCGCCCCCGGGGAGTAAAATAAGATGTTTGCGAAGCTGTTATGTACCCAGTACTCCGTATAGATAGGACGAACAGTTAGTTACTGCGTACTGTCTACAGAAAAATCGTAATTTTATTTTTATAATTTTAATTACAAACCATATTTATTAATTCACAATTAATGTTGTTGTTATACTCAAGTTTTGGTTGAAGTCTGTTCTATTCTTATTTAATGGCGTCACATAAAGATTACATACAGATACACATTTTGCCAATGTCGACTGAAAATATAAATAAAGTAACAATAACTTGTACGGTAGATTGAGTTAGAATATTTTTCAATAGGTGTTTTTACTCCTTTGGTTAAAGTCGTGTTTTAGTCAGTAATGTCAAACACTTTTTATCTGCAAAAATGAAATATTTTTAAAATGGCCTTCTGCCTGACACAAACCCTCTTCGGGAACGATGTTGTGGCTGGTTTACTCGCCTAGTGTGACAGACTGGCTCTCTTATCAACACAATATTGATAGAAAAATTGCAATCAATATGTCTCAATACTAAATAAATGTGTAAAAATTATTACTAAAATCTATACTTAATATTATAAAGCTGAAGAGTTTTTTTGTTTGTTTGAACGCGCTAATCTCAGGAACTACTGATTCGAATTGAAAAATTCATTTTATTTTGGATATTACATTTATTGGGGAAGGCTATAAGCTACATAATAACAGACATAACGCGAAGTGAAGCCGTGACCACTACTACTAAATAAACTTATAAAAATGCACGTGAATTTTATAAGTTGCAATAAGGGCATCTGGTGTCAAGATAAGACAAGGTCGAAGATGAAAGCAAACTTCGTATAATCCTAGAAAAATGCACTGAAAAAAATCGACTTGCCTCAGGCGGGACGTCGATTTTTTTTTTCAGTGCATTTTTCTAGTATTATATTTACGCGTTTGTAAACGCAAAAATAAAATTATTCCATAATTCATATAATCCTCTACAAATTGGTGAGTTTATGACGATTATAATTTTGAATTTGATTATGACGGGAAACTTAGGTGGGTAGTAGCTAGCCTTGCGGACGGAGAATAAGCCCTGCCACAAACCAAATTAAGCACAGGTATGTATGTACCTTTATAGGTATCTATTTTGAGACTTCTGGATTTAGTACAGGTAGTTGAACTACTAGAACACAGACGGAATAAAACATTGGAGCTTCCAAAGCCTTTAAAAAAATAAATGTGAAATAAAATTTAATAAAAATGATAATAATCTTTTGTGCTGTCGGTACCCTGCGGCTCATGTGATTGCCAGAGGGACTGGCAGGCGATCTAATGCGTCAAACACCTAACATGTGTACATGTATCGTGTAATATGATCGATATTAGTGCTAGTAGGACAAAAACAATGTGAGAAATAGGATTAATTCGTTTTATTGATAAAGTGAGGTGCAACCATTATTCAACTAAATTAGTCTCATGAATTTGGAGCGCTTCCCGGGGAAGCATATTATAGAAATATAAGGAATTTCTTAACCTGACCTGGAGGCATTTATTTTTATTTATTAGGTAACACAACAGACATTAATCAATACAAAAGATACCTATAATCTTTAGCGTACATTAGTTCTATGCTAGACTAACATCCTTTGGTGTGTATACACAGCAAGTTTATTCAGTACCATAGATAGTAATTATGTTTTGTTTGTAGATAGTAATTACATAAAATAAAATACAAAATACTCGTATATGTTACTGAAACTGTTATACAATTTAATGAAAAATAGCTTTTTTGAAAATATTGGATTACTTATAATTTAATTTGGTACCCTTTTCAAATATTTCTCACCCGAAGGTAAAGGACCTAGACCTACCTTAAATTCTAAAGATAGTAAATTTTAATATAAATGTTCCTTTAATTTTTAAAAGCACAAAAAAATTATTAGTTTTTTTTTAATACGCTTGCTGTACTAATTATTTTGCAACTGTAAAATCTAAAAACATGTAAAAGTCCTAGATGAATTAATTTAAAGGGAAATCATGATATCATCCTTTATTAATAACAAAATATCATTTGGCACACTTTCCAAACATCTTTCTAATAATTTATTTTCATACATTTAACATCACTTTGAACACAAAATTGCCCTTAACTCAATTAATGTTTCATAAAGGGAGAACATACTGTATAATTGGAAAGCAATTTTCTACTATAAACTGACAGGGCATCCTGTAATAGAGTTGCGAACCTTTTAATTATTCTTCAAAAAGATTTTAGGTCGCTATTAATAGGCGTTTACTAATCAGGGTTTTTTCTGTGCGTATACGATGGTTCCGGCAAAAGCACACATAGGCTTTTTCCGATGTACTTGCTCGAAGCGGTAGTGGCGATTTAGTATCAATGTGACCGTTAGAATGCAGAATACGATTATGTGCATATTACTTAGATAATCTGCAGATTATCTGAATAGAGCGGACTCTATTCTAAGTGGAAATAAATGTTTCAATTCTTACATTAACTAGATAAGTAGGTCCTTATCTACCGATCGTACAGATATATAGGTTCAGGATTATGTTTTTTATAGCCAAGCGGGGCTGATCTTTGAGGCTTAAATTTAAACTCCGCACTTTAGCGGATCGTGCTAAAAAATCGATCCGTTACAGGATGGAATTTTATTAATGTATAGCACCTACATTGGACTCTCCCCCAAAGGTGCTTGGTTATAAAAAACTATCTCTGAACTTTCCGATCATACAGATATTTAGTTAATGTAAGAACTGAAACAATTTTTCACTTTAACGGACTCATTCGGATACTCTGCAGATTTCCTAGTTAATCTGCATTCTAACTGATTAACAGGTAACATTAACAGGTAACATCAAAATCTTGTACCCAATTTTTAGCTCGTACTCCTATAACCTATATGAGTTTAAAAGTGAACAAACAGGAAGCACCTATACGTGCCTACACGCGCTTATACGACAACACAGTACAAACGAGCTTATACGTGTAACAGCCGTCAGATATGAAAACATATGGGAACGCTCTGGGAACGTTAATGAAAAAGGAAGCGTTTTGGATTTGGATATAATTACGTATAAATTATAGTATAGTTTTTAGATTTGGCCTACATTTGTTGTAATTCGTCCACTAAATCCTTCGAAATTTATTTTGTAAAATACCAATGTGGTCCCTCAGTTCTCACGCACATAGTATATTTAAGTATAGAAGTTTTTTTTTATAATAGTATATTAATAATTATGCTTATTTGTCAGTTTGTATCTAGGATACGTAAATTAGTACCTATTTAATATAATCAAGGTAAAAATACCAAGCATCGTTTCACTACTTGATTGCCTTAGCGCCGAACAGCAACGTTAATTATAAGACCAATCACAAGCATATTCTAGATCAAAGTCTTTCTAATTAATTAATAATTAAACGAAAACATATTCCAAATTTTAAATAAATGAGATTCGTTTTCAGAACTGATTCATAATTTCCTTTGGCTGGTTTCATAACTACCGACAGTTTTCTTTGGTAACGGTAGAACTCTGACATATTTTGTATAGGATATCCGTCATATGACTAGGAAGCAAAAGGGTCGATAGATAAGTTACTAAAACCCAATATATATCTACTACCTATTAATATTTGTTTCAGTTTATGTTTTAAAATATTTTGTCCATTTCAAATACAAGTAAGAATTAATGCCATTGAAATTTGAATGGAATAGAAGCACGTCCACTGTTGAGACACAGACTTCCATTTACGCACGGGAGGTGACGCGTGGGCGCTGGGGGCACATGATACTACCACTATGTGGTGGGAGCCGGGTGCGCCTCGTATAAAAGCGAGGCGTGACCCGGTCTCCCCTTGTAGCTAGAGCTTCCGCATACGAACCAACTAGGGATATCAGCCAACGCAAACGTCAACCTAAAAACATCCTACTCGACCAAGACGACTCCATTACTAGCGCTTATGCGCAACTACCTCTCCGTCCTGCGCTTAGTGACACAGCACACTCAAGCACTAGACACTCACGTAGACGGGTGCGAAGACCCGGGTCACACACGTCGCGCTATACCCGGTACAAACATGTACCGGGGCGCTTCTCACCCACTGTCCCACCACGACACGGCGCGCCTGACTCGAGGACCGAGCCTCTAGAGGCACCCTCAGGTGCACCGATCCCGTCCGACTCGAACGCCTTAGAGACCCTAATCGGTGCAGAGAATCCCCTGAGGGAGATGCTCACCGGTCAGGAATCCTCTCTTGGGTGATTCGACTTGCAGGCTAGAGGACCCACCAAAAAACCCCGGTGACGCAGAGAAGGTCATCAAAGATATCCTGCAAAATTAGTCAAAAAAAGACCCGGTCTCTTGGGACTTCCGGCATTTTTAATTAATACTTACTAAATATAAGTGTTTTAATATCAAACTCTGTAAGACAGTAGTAAAAGAACTAGAACCAAGTTACAGTCCATTATTTATACTAACATAGGACCCTAACATCCACAATTTATCACTTTACAATTTATACTTTTTAAAACTCGTTGCTCAAATATCAAATAACCATATTTATCCCGTAATACCTTTTCAAATGCAGCCTCTTTATTAAAAGCGATAAAAATCAACTTAAAAAATATCTGTAATCTCTTAAATGGCAATAAACCGACGATTACCGTTCGCAATTGTAATAAACGCACAAAGGTTGGTAATTTGAAACCCATTGAGTGAGTCAATTGTTACGTTGTCGGCATAATATTAGTAACTTGACACGCTTAGGTGTGAAACGCTAAAGAGGGGTATTAGCGACATAATTCGATATTTACAAGCGGGTTTTTGGAATTCTTTCAAAGTACAATCGACTTTATATCAAGTTTTGCACTTTGAAGTCGACCGACTGGATGAAAGAAATCTTAAGACAGTCGATTAAATGGGATATATTTAAGATTCAAGTGAATAGACATCTTCTCGGTAACGATCGTGACACACTTATCACTCGAAACCGTATCGCCTCTTTTTACTATGAAAATAGACGATCCACTATTGGAATTTACAAAAATAAATGATGTCCTTCTTAACCACAAGTAGTATTTAGCAATAATTCATTGTTTTTATGCCCGAGTTCGACCCCTGTGTTAGTGCAGTCCCGGCGCCCGTGTCACTTGAGTCTGTGACCTCTAGCTTACTGATTGGCTTTCAGTCCACTTTGATTACGTTGGAGATGAAATTAAGAGTCTTTTATTAGAGTCAATAATATGTATTAATGTCTTTACAGAATGGTAATAATATATGGTAATTATTATGGTTAATTATATGGTAACAATGGTAATAATATTTATGGTTATAATAATTGGTCATCGAGCACGCGTCGCGGCTATGGTGGCGAAATACGTACTAAGTTATAATTAATCGTCACGCAGTAACATGACCTAAAAAGTGCAAATTTCAATTACATGCAATGCACTAAACACCTACTCTAGTACCCCTCTGTAAGTAATAAGAAGAAATTAAAATAAGAAGTATGTTAAATAAATTTTAGTGTAATGTCTCATCCCTAACGTTAACAAACACATGGTGTACGCGCCTCGCGATTCGGGACGCGTTAGGAAATTTAACAACGAAAAAACTAAGACGAAAAGGAGACGGTTCATCGTGGGCCAAAATGTAACAACATGAAATATACTTTATTTAAACTCTTATTGGATAGTAGTTATATGTTAAAAAATCAGCCTTATCCGCAATCTGAGAAAAGAGAAAATCAGGTTTAAAGTTAACGATAACGAATGAATCGAATAACATGCAGTAATCGATTACATTTTTTTTCGTAATAATAGTTTTACGTCAGGTAAACTATAAATAATATTTTTGCCACACTCTCACGCACATTAAACATTAATAATTATAATATATCTTGTCCTAAATAATTAAAAAGAGTTTCATAAAATGTATTACTATCTGTAGTCGATTATCCATATCTGTTTTCTTAAATACTTTGGGGTCAGCGCTGTAAAAAAAAATAATGTCAGATGTCACTCGACTCATTTGCTTCGTTTTATTCGCTACGTTTTAAGTGTGCTCTTATTGTTTTTCGATTTTTCTACGATCTTTGCAATTCAATACGGACATCAGTGACCTTATTTTTGGAGGATTAGGATAGTTACTTTATGGATTTGGCGCCTCTTTTATGTAGGCGACAGGCTGGCAACCTGTCACTATTTCAAGGCACTGCATGGCCCATACTGCTAGATGTGGCTCTGCTCAACCTCTCTCGGTACTATGAGCATGATCGTATGTATGTATTATTTGTGTATGACTGGTTTACCACAAGCAGCTCAGATCAACTCTAATAGATTTAAAGTCTATTACATTAATCTAAAAAGTGAGTAGGTAGGTACCGAACATAAAAATACTTTAATATGATAAAAATATAGGACTTTATAATGTTATTCCCTGAAAAAGCGCCCTGTTTCAACATCCGATTTTCATAACCCCACTTTTTATAATCTTTAATTTCTCAGATCTCAGATTGCCAATTTTGGTCAAATTTTCAGAAACCGTTTAGTGTCCCACTACCTTTCAAATAATACCACTTTCACTGTGTTACACCCCAGGCCCAAGGTTCTATGGAGGGTGATCCGTCTCCTTTATGCCAGTGAAAGTCTTTCTGCATAAACGTTGAAAGCCTACTCACCGGTTTGCTGCTACCAGGGGTTACTCCTGTCGACGCCGACAAATCCAGACTTTGGCGATTAAATGATCGAAGGGAAAAATATCACAATAGCACGGCACAAATACGGCGATACTATTTCTTCACAATGTCCGTTTATCTCGGTGCAACAACAAATCGTGCACGTTGCGTTCACGGCTTCGTTCCGACCACACTGGCCGCGCGGGCGCTCCAGCGAGAGGCATCAACGAAAAATACAAAACTACCCTCACTGGATTAATAATTATTAATAATTATATCTTACAAATTAACGATAATCTACTGTCTACCCTACGAAAACTGTCGCCAAATATACGTTCGAATATATGCAAAAAACAAAATCTTTAAATTGGTTCATATACAATAAAGTTATATTTTATTCCATTCTAAAATCGATCCGGATGCAACACATGGTGTCCTTGCGTGTCCAAACAACAAATCATTAAGCACCTATGCCTTTGACGCTTACTTAGCTCACTTAGTTCAAAGTCAATGCAGCTCGTTAACTGCTACTGAAATGCAAACAACAATTAATTACGTTTGTCGCAAAAACATTTGCTTTAACGAGTCTACAAGCTGGGGATGGTGCAGGCAATATAGCTCACTGTCAGCTTAAATTTTCTCTTTAAAGTTATATTAGCTTTTTAATTTTAAAAATGTTTGAAATTGATAATATATACTGGGTGTAAAAGACATGAGCAGTCAAACGAAAACCATGTATTCTATACATCAGAAAAAGACATATTTCAAAAAAATATTGCTGGGAAATGATTTTTATTTTTTGGTGTTAAAAAAAATTGCAAATTGTAACGCGCAATGTAAAGCGCTTAACTCGCACGCAACTCGCAAAACCGCGATAATTTTGCTAGACGGCGGCCCCGTTCGTTAGTGTCCATGCGCATCGAGTGAGCTACATTGAACGCTAACGTTTTGAAGCCATTTTTTGTTATGAAATACTAAAAAAAAAGATAATGTTTCTTTGGACAATAATTAGGAAATAATGTTTAGAATAAGTTTTCATAAAAAAATAAAAAAAATATGTATGACTTTGACCTTCAATAAAATCGTAACAATCAATTTCCCAGGTATGGTCTAAAGGAAAAAAATGTTATGATGGTGAGCAGAATACATGGTTCTCGTTTGACTGTTCATGTCTTTTACACGCTGTATGTATAATGCACTAAAATATTTTTATTTAAATGTAGGTGACATGCTGGCAACTGTCCGTAAAGTAAC
Organism: Elophila nymphaeata; assembly: GCA_955850985.1. Lineage (NCBI taxonomy): Eukaryota > Metazoa > Arthropoda > Insecta > Lepidoptera > Crambidae > Elophila > Elophila nymphaeata. The sequence continues at coordinate 23,571,438 of OY039079.1, forward strand.
ATTGAGCTGAAATTTTGTATATACGTTTCGTTTGGATGACAATACACGATAAGCTGTGTGACGTCATTCTAAATCCAATATGGCGGACCATCCAAGAAAGCGAAATGGTTATTTTAATGCATTTCTACAATATGGGTATCAAATGAAAGGGCTTGTTGAGAGTAACTCGATAAATAACGTGACGTTATTCCAAATCCAATATGGCGGAATAGTTATTTTTTATGCACTTCTGCAATATGGGTATCAAATGAAAGGGCTTGCCAAGAATAATTAGAAATAAGTAAAAAATAAATTAAAAGCAAAAAAAAACCCTTTTTTAAAAAAAAGCTTTTATTTTAAGTTTTAACTATAAACTTATAACCTCATTATACACAATTTATATGATCAGAAAAGGTTGTCGCGCGATTTACTTCTGTAAATAAACTAGTAGGTATTTAATTGAGTAACTTAATTTTTTTTTTTATATATACAGCAACTTGAGAAATTACATGCTCGGGTGAAATGATTAAATTCTTATAAATTACTATATGTCAAACTATTTTATGATATTAGTTCAGATTATACTCAACAGTCACCTTTTCATATCTTTTATATAATAAATGAAATTATCTCAGAAACGCTTCACATGCTCACCCTTCTACACCCATTTTAAGACCCATTTATATCATCTTATCTTATAACAGCGCGCCGTTCCAAAATGTCCAGCTATTCCAAGTTAGATCACAGTCGATTGCGAACGTCCTGTGGGATGCGGTCAATCTATTTCGGCACTGTCGTTGGCTGCAATCATTGGACACTGGATAGAACTGGGACATAGGAAATTGGATTCGTTTATTTGTTGGCCTGATTGGGTTCGTGTTAATTGTAGGGTATTTGGAATAATGAATAGAGTTGTTGCTGGTGAACCGACGTAATTTGGAACCCCTTTAGTGAACTTCTTTATAGTAGTTCATAAATACTTGAAGAAAAAGTGTACTCCTTTCTAAACGCATTGCGCGCACGGAGGAGATTTGGTATAAATAAAGTTAAGAAGAAGTTCAGAACAATAAAATTTACTGTCGATGGTCAGGATTTTTGTCTAAGCCTCCAGACATTGCATGAGCAGGTTTGCAAGTATTTCGACACTAAATGAACGCGGGTTCATTGATGACGTGTTCTTTCAGCAACGACTCTAACAAGACAGCTTCTGTCGAAGTGCTCCGACCGACATGAAGCTCTTCAGCAACTTCAAACAGATCATTAGTAAGGACTCATGACGTTAAAGCATCCGTGATCATAACCAAGATGTTACATATAAAATATTTGATACGATAAAATATTATTGAATAATAATAATAATAAATCTTTATTTCAGGCAACGCGTAAAGTCGTTCTGGCGGCACGCTCACCACAAACGAGTTAAAATTAACTCTGTGACGCGATTCCAAACGTTCAACTCTTAGGATGAGGTTTGACTTCGCCCGTATGTAGTCCACAACATCTTTGGCCGTGCCAGAGTAGTGGACGCGGGAGACGTAGAGCTGCGTCGTAGGTATTGCAGGACGCAGCAGGTGTTGCGGTCCCGTCGGCGCAGTGCCACAGTGGTTCCGTCTGGCGGGATTCCTTCTCCTTTCCACCTTAGTGAAACCCTCCTCATCATGCTGCTCCTTTGGAACAGCTGTGCTGGGTACCTTGTATCCTTATTCTTCACTATCTTAGCAGAGGCAGCAGCAGCGGCGGCATAGGCACGTCGGGGTGTCGACGCAATTGTGCGTGACGTCTCTACCGAGGCAGAAAGCGGGACGGTCGGTGGGGCGAGCGACATCTTGCGTTATAACAGTAGCGAACGGTGACTCATTTTGTTTTGCCGATTCAAAACTGCAAATTGATGCATTTTGCGCCCTGCGAAAATGCTCATTGGTGTCAAAATAACTTAATAATAGAGTCCCCACTTTTTTCAGACTAATCGGCGATTACTATTGATAAAATTTCTTGTAGGAAAACTAGACTTAGGACATATGGTTGCTGAAGGGCCGTTTTCGGAGGTTTTTAAATTTTAATTATTTGTTGTAAGTACGTGTTTATTACTACTTTTTATAATTATCTATGTTATTTCATTATTATTGTTAACATTTTAATTTTTTTTAGCCAACAATAAACCGTAGAACGAAGATTTCTTATCTATAAACACAGTTAAAAGGTCGCCGAGTCACCGTCGCCTGCGCATCTGCCGGACCCCTTTTCGGTAGGCGTGGCGTTACCATAGCAACGGGGCCCGCCTTTCGTATGCATATTAGTTTAAGTGGGGTTCTTTATTAACACGTGGCTATAAAGGAGTTTGCACTCATTCCATTATTAATTTTTAAATAAAATTGTATACATGAAAATTCTTATATAGTCTCTTTTCTCATTTATTTTTTTAAATAAGATCATGAACGAACTTGAAACCAAAGATATATAATTATGATTTATAAAATAGTTTTATAGGGTTTTATTTCAAAATTTCCACGACTTTTTTTACAGTGGAGGTCAATGTAATGAATATTTTCGCATACTGCGATATGGAAACGAGTTGCCAAATTTTTTTATTCGCGTTATGGCGTCTGTTTGTATTCGTATATTTGTATTATTTGTTTTATTACGGCAACGTGTAGTTGGTCTATTTGATGAAATTAGAATCTCGAGGTGGTTTGTCATCTGTAAGTACAAATGATTGACGATTTAAAATATCATTGGCTACAACTACAGATTAGTCGATTTAAAATATCATTGGCTACAACCAATACAAAGCATCGAGCAAGTTAACGGAGTTGCTTGCAAATATACCTACTGACCTATACGAATAAGCTTTGGGTCAATGGGTTGTATTGTAGCTCAAATTTCCACATATTATTGAGCAATACAATGTAAAACTTTGCTTATGATAATGATTAGTTCAAAGTTAGGATTAGTAAGTAATAAACTAGTCTGTACGGTTTTCAAATTTCAAAATTCTTTCAAAATAACTTTGCTATTATGTCAAATTTCGTAACTTTGAAAGCTAGAGATATCTTAAAATTGATTCCTCTTTTTGGTAACCGAATTGTTCCGTTTTTAATTTTCTAAAATTTAGAAAAATAAAATGTTTCTTCTAAACATCTACTACTATATTTAGTCTAGATTGTTTTACAGATTCACAAATACGTTCCGTGACAGTTGGAAACGGTGAGATATCGAAAATAATGATTTACCTAGGTATATAAAATTTAAATTTAATCCAAAAAGCTTCATACAAAGTGGGAATGTCGTAGGTAAAGACCTCGTTAATTTGTCTGCCCTTTTCCCAATTCTATTTTGGGTTGTCGTCATATGATTGCCTTGTCCATACATCTCGGTCCTCATTCATAATATCAGCATTGACTCCTTTCTTTCCAATATCATATCTAGCGCAATCTATCCATCATTTCTTCTGTCTTACTCTCCCTCTATACCTATCAACATAACCTTCTTTATCACATGAATATCATCTCTTCTCATTACATACCTGTACCATACTAGACGTTTACCTCTCAATTTTTCTGTCACTGGTCCTACTTTCAGACTGCCTTCATAGGTAAAGACCTAATAACTATAGTTCATCATTTCAGCCGAGAGACGCCGACTGTAGGGCATAGGCTTCCCCCGAGGATCTCCAAGCCGGTCAGTCCTGCGCTGCCCGCATCCAGCGGCTTCCCGCGGACTTTACTAGATCGTCAGTACACCTTGTGGGGGCCCTACCAAAACTCTGCGTTTCACGGTGCACGGTCGCCACTTGAAGATCTTTCCGCCGTCAGTCTTCCTCGCAATATGCCCTGCCCACTGCCATTTAAGATTCGCAATTCTTTGACCTTTTTCGGTGACCTATTGGATAATATCACAATTTCTGATATGATCACGCAGAGAAAGCCCGAGCATAGCCCTCTCCTCCAACTATAATTACTCGCAATAAGTATAATTTTTTCACCAAAACCTTACGCAATTATCTTGTAGCGAGATTTTGTCGTATAAATTATATACGTGAGCAGTCATAAGCGAGTGAAATAAATACTAATGGGTTGCTCTGCTTGACAGACAGATTGAGAAGGGTCGCCGACGTTAATTATGCTGTGGCCTTGCCCGATAATTTGTGCCATGTATCTTAATCTGTGTCCTTATTATTATAAATGAGGAACTTAGCGTCTTAAGTATTCTGGGATAAGTTGTCGAGAGATTTGCAATTTGGAACTTGGAGACGATATATCGAGACTCTAACTTCAAGGGACAATACCTTATAAAAACTACCTTACAAAAGTTAGAATTTTAAATACGAAGTTAGTAGAATCCAAGAACCCTAGAGAGACCTTTTAATTAATTTCAAATATCAGGGTTCATTTGAGATTTTTAGAGAAGAGATTGAAAGAAGTTTGGGAGATCTGCTTTCTATAGTATACATTTACGTCGCATTAACTTTAATGTGACGTAAATGTATACCGATCACTTCATAGGTTATGTTAAACGAAAGTGAATCGATTTCTGAGGAGGGCATAGATAATACCCATACTAGCAGACGTAGAAACGTCTGCTACTTCTTGCATGCAAAATAGTAGACACTCCTTTGTTCCACAGTTAATTGTCGTTCAAATGAATCACCAATCAATTTGTACAAAAATGTGGAATGAGGCAGCGAAAGGCTAACAATCCGCGGACTCACGTCGCTACAATCACATCCAATCAACAGTCGGTTCCAAGCCTCGTTATTCGTGTCTGCGAGCGAACAAAGGGATAATAATGTCTGGTCAACTATGTGGGCTCACTGGAAGCGAGCGAATGCGCTCACGCAACACCAGCATATTCAGGTATCTTCTTCTTCTTCATACAGGCAGTTTCCGCAACTCGACGGCTGGTGCCCCTATTTTGCGTCGGAGGATGTAGACCGGATCACTCCAACCATCCCAGCTATACCAGGAAGTCGTCTAGCGCCTTGAGGTTGCCAAGCAACTCCTGTCCGCTCCTCGGTGACCCAAGGAAGCGAGCCCGGTATTCTGCCACTCCTCTGTACTCCAGCAGGACGTGAGCGGCTGTTTCTTCCTCCGCCATGCAGGCTCTGCACAGTGGACTGTCTGTTACACCTATATTGAAAAGAAGAAAAATCAGGAATATCAGGAAGAAATATTCAGGTACGCTCGACATTTGAGTACCAGCCCAACCAAGCTGAATTCGTTGATCAATTTCGTCTGAACTAATAGTTAGGTACTTACATACTCATCAATAATAATTATAATGTTTTTAAGTAATAATTGAACTCGCTTTCACTGTGGCCCTTCTATAGGATTCGTTTGGATAATTCGTTGTCATGCGTAACGGATTAATTGTGATCTGTAACTTTTTATTCGGAAAACTTTTTAACTTCACTAAAACGCAATTAAATATGTTTTGATTTCATTCATAGTTTAAGCCTAATAATAAAATTAAGATAAAAAAATTGTTCAATTAGAAAAAAATAGTTAATTGAAATAAATTAATAATGGGGAAAATTTATGCAATTTTAACATCAAAAATGAGAAAAATGGCAGTAATTAGAAATAAGTGGAGGGAAAAAGGAATTCGTGGAAAAGGATAGATATCTTTATACAGTTTTAGGTACACAATCTTGAGAGTGGGTTTAGTGAGCTAGTATGAATCTTTTTGGCGTGACCATGAGTCAATGGAATATTTTTTTATGATATTAGGTTCGCAGACAAGCATACGGCCTGCCTTTTGGTAAGCAGTCACCGTAGCCTATAGACGCTTGCTGCACTGACGTGACACTCGCGCGCTGACAACCATAGTCCCCTTCCCTACCCCGTGGAGCTCTGGCAACCTTACTCACCAACAGAAACACATCACCATAAAAATGTAGTGTTATTTGACTGTGGCCTTCTGTAAGGTGGAGGTACTACCGCATTTCTGGCGCTCTAAATTCTAGTAGATAGTCCGCTGAGCCATCCTCGACTAAACTTTAAGTAAAAGCAAAAAAAAAGCAATAACAAATAAATAAATTTGTTACTGTGTATTATACAGTATTTTGTAACTTCGTAAAGTAAGAGGAAGCACCGGTTCGAACCCGCCATGAACTTACCAATGTGTTTAAAATTTTGAATTCATATGTACGTTTAATCGATGCTTTTACGGTGAAGGAGAACATCGTGAGGGAACCTGCACACACCTATGAAGGATTTCTTAGGTTGTGTGTGAAGTCGACCAATCCGCATATGATATGAACTTTAACAATGCCAAATCTTACACTTCTCCATGCGCGCAAAATGCCAAAAAACTGACAAGGCAACTCGTAGTTTCGCTTGCCTCAGTGCATTCTCCGCAGCGTTCATGCTTCACTTAATTATATGGTCTGAAGTAATTCATATGAGAACACCCGCAATTAAAATCCTGAAATCAATCTCCTATGAAATACAAGCTGTGTTTGTTGAAAAAACCATTTGGAGCGTCCTAATTAGGTAGGTATATCATTATTACCCGGCTCAAGTTTCACGTTCGTTAAAAGGAAAAGCGTCTGTAATTACTGCCATCAACTGAAAATATGGCAACGAAACTAATCGAGTTTCTCCATCACAACTTTTAGTTCGTTATAGCTCTGCAATTTGCCGACGGATATTTTAAACGGTGCCGTGTTGTTTGCTGTAAAAGTTTTGCTTAATTTAAGCCTCAGGCCATTTTATTAAGAAATTATTATTGCAATAACAAATGCGCAAATATTTTTAAACTAGAAAATACACTGAAAATAAAAATCGGGAGTGGTCTCCTCTTGATTTTCTCGTGTACCGGAAACGACTCAAAAGTTCATAGAAACCTTATATTTTGATGTCATATATGCATGTTAAATTTGGTTGCAATAAGTTAAAGCATACTCGAGTTATCGTGCTAACGCACAGAGACAGGCACACACACGGATATAATTCCAAAAATGGTTTTTAGAGTCAGGGAGGTCTTTTTTGAAGGAATTTTTAGACAATTACAGGAATTTCTTTATACTACGTATACGAGAAAGAAGAAATCACCTGCCCAGGGCCCAGGGCAGACTTTTCCCGTCCTGGCCAGTCGATTTTTTCAGTGTATTTTAAAAAAAAAATGTTTATTAATTTGGTGGCGTGTCGTTCTTATGTTTCTCTTTTTATTAAAGATTTTATCTTACGGTAATTGGTTGATAGACCAGCATATGGTAATAAGCAGTCACCGTAGCCTATAGACGCTTGCATCACTGACGTGAAACTCGCGCGCTGACATCCATAGTAAAGAAAGAAAGAAAGAAAAAACATTTATTGGCCTCGCCAGGACAAAAACAAAAGAAAGATAATAAACAATTATATCTACTAAAATAACAATATACAACTTAACTGATAGGTATGTACACATAACGTTCTGTGCGAGGCCAAAAGGTTCCTGCCTCAGCATCTGCTCCTACGACTTAGTGCCGCAGGAGCGCTGTTATTCTGGCAGGGCCTTTCTTGCTGTGACGTACGGTGTCCAACAAATATAATAAAATACTAATGAAATAAATATAATCCTACGAATTTTTACTAATGATTCAGGTAGTGAGGATAAGATGTCAAATAATTTAAAATATATACTATGTAGAACGTATAACAGTAATAATACTTATTAATAATAATAAACAAACAAATAAATAAAAAATATTTTTAAACTAATAAAGTAACATTTAATAAAAATAATATAAAGAATTAGGGCTGTATGGGCAGATGTCATTGACAATCGAACCAGTTAAAACTATAGTTTAGACACACACATTCCCTGCGGTCCATAATGCGCAAACATTACGAACGTCACCAACAGTGCAAACGCCTTGGACCGAATTGAATATGGTGCTATGTGCACTATTTGCGTGCAATCAATTTGATCCACGCTTTGTGTGCAAATGTCAAACGTCTAAGAAGAGGTTATGTAAAAACCATTTAAACACTAAAATAGCACTCTAGGATTATTAATAGCGGAAATCAAAATTATTGTCTATACTAATAATAAAGCTGAAGAGTTTGTTTGTTTGTTTGTTTGTTTGTTTGTTTGGTTGAACCCTAAGGTCTCAGCAACTACTGGCTCAAATTGAAAAATTATTTTTTCGTTGGATAGTCTATTTATCTAGGAAGGCTATAGGCTATATAACATCACGATACGTCCTATAGGAGCTGAGCATCAATGAAGAATGTTGCAAAAACGGGAGAAAAATATTTCTTTTCAAAGCTTTCACTGCGTGCGCTGCGTAAACGGTTAAAGTTGCGTAAAAAATATGTATGACGGAATTGTTCTCCATTAAATTTTCTAAAAAAAAGTCCGCGACAGCATATATCTATCTTTTATGGTTGGCTCACTATAACCTTTCTTTTTGGTAATCAAATTTGTTTTAAAATAATGCATTATCTGCGATGGTATTTTTGTATGCATGATATTATTCCTTATCAAAATAAATACATTATTTATCACAAGTATTTAATTTTGCACAAAATTGTTCATGACTTCATTTGATTTCAATGAATATCTTAAGAAATATCATAGTTTGAAATAAACGTAAAATAAAAAATTTTGATTTTCAGGGATTTCTTTGCGTGCGCTGCGTAAACGGTTAAAGTTACACAAAAATTATGTATGACGGAATTATTCTCCTTTAAAAGTTCTAAAAACAAGTTACAGACAGCATTTATCTATCTCTTAAGGTTGACTCGCTATAACCTATTTTTGTTAATAAATTTTGTTCTAAAATAATGCTTAAGATTCGAAGGTATTTTTGTCAACATGATATTATTCCTTATCAAAATGAATACATTATTCATCACAAGTATTTAATTTTGTACAAAATTGTTCTTTACATCATTAGATTTCAATGAATATCTTCAGAGATATCATAGTTTTAACATAACTCCGCAGCTAAATAATGATCAAGTACTACGCACGCATCTATACTGAGTTGTTTTTTTTTTTTGGTTGATCGCGCTTATCTTAGGAACTACTGATCCCGTCAGATTCAGACGCCTTAGCTCACCGGTCAGGAATCCTCTCTGGAGTGATTCGACCTTAAAGCTTGAGGACCCACAGAGGTCCTCTCCTTTACTAAAACCCCTGGTGACTCAAAGAAGGTCATCAGAGACATCCTGTAAAAATAGTAAAAAAAAACGCCTAGAAGGAGTCGGATGCGTGAACGAAGGGTTCCGTGCCATAGATTTTATCAAAACTGTCCGAAAATTATTTGAATTTAAAATTAAATATTTTGTTAATATTTCAAGTTTCTTCCTGTTATCGTTATTGAGACCGAGAAATAAATCACGTTTGTTGTTGAGCCCCCTTAAATATTAATTTTATTTTTATTTAACTATTTATTTTTAAAGTGAATAATATAACTAAAGATTCTGTGAATATTTCAAGCGTCTATCTGTTGCCGTTATCAAAATTGACCAAAAAAAGTCAAGTTTATTTTATGGGAGCCTCTTCAATATTTATTTTATTCTATTTATTAGTATTTGTTGTTATAGCGGCACCAGAACTACGTCATCTGAGAAAATTTCAACTGTCTAACTATAATGGTTAATGATATACAACCTGGTGACAGATGGACAGGCGGACGGCGGAGTCTTAGTAATAGGATCCCGTTTTACCCTTTGGGTACAGAACCCTAAAAAGGGGAACTACTGATTCAAATTGAATAATTCTTTGATTGTCTATTTATCGAGGAAGACTGGAGGACTTCCCAAACTTATTTTCATAGTGTAGCCCTTAAGAATTTTCCAATTTTTACGAGCCCTCCCCCCGTTATAGTAACAGAAAAGTTAAGTACATACCTACAAAAACCAAAAAAAACGGACGCAGCCGCCCGGATTGCGAAAGGTGCTGTGTTCGATTTTTTCGCCCGCCCTAGACAGTCAATCCGGGCTCAAGTTTTGAAATCGCGACTTTCATTTCTTTCTCTTCATTTATTTTCGTTCTACTAGCTCGCATAGCAGCTAGACAGCCATTCTATGTGGATCGTCTCACTACGCCCGCCCCCGGGATAGAACCGCGAACCCTGGGATGCCAGGGCATCGCGACGCGCAGTATGGGAAACCCTGATATAGGCCTATATACCTCCATAGCATCACTCTACGACTAATAGGAATTGAGCATCAATGAAAAATGTTGCAAAAATGGGAAATCCACGCGGACGAAGTCGCGGGCACAGCTAGTAATAAATAAAGTAGCTATAACAAGTCTTTATTAATTCAAAACTCAAATGTTTGCTCTAATAATTCACACACATAAACGTCAAATTCGAGTTTGACATTTGCGCACAGACTGCACTACCTCTTTTTCGTGTGCACCGTTAGCACTGCTTAATGACGTACTCCTACCCGTGGAGCTCTGGCGACCTTACTCACCAGCAGAAACACAAAACCACAAAATTTTAGTGTTATTTGACTGTGGTCTTCTGTAAGGTGGTGGTACTATTCCAGTTGATGCTGCGTCATATTCGGGGTTGTCTCTATGTCGACTAGATTAAAACAAGATGTGCCCGGTGCCTAAAAGTATATTTGAAATCAAAATAAAAAAATGTTCTTTATTTAAATTGAATTAAGACTAAGTGCTTTTTTAAATTTAATAATACAAATATTTTATATTAATATAATATTAACTACGTTTCTCAAGTACATTGTTCAAAATAACAATTGTAATGTTTAGGTGTAACTTTTATAGCTTTTGGTATTTTCTTCTGTAAATTGTGTTTTTAAGTAGTTACTTTTAATTGAGATTACCTTGTAATTATCTGACGTTTCAGCCGGGTTGCTGTCTGCCTGTGACCACGGTCACGGTTAGTGCAACCCGGCTGATCAAGCAATTATAATCCCTGTTATTACACGTGTTAATCTAAGTTTAAAAGTTTAATTTCGTTTAAGCTTTTACTAAGTTTTGAATTTGTTTTTTTTTAATGCCGAATGAAATAACTATCTATTTCTAATCGTGTTTCCGTCTTTTGCATCACTAGGTAATTTTCAACTTTAACGTGTATGAATTTGATAATTTTTGGTTTTATAGTAACAAATATCTAAACGGTCTAAAATCTTCCATTTTGGAAATCCACGCCTTCAAAGTTAAATCTACTTTAATGTGTGCAAAGCCGCAGGCAAGACCTAGTTGCTCATATTTCAAAAATGCCTCCCTATCCACCACACTCTGAACATGAAGTCTATTAATTAAATGTTTTATTTGTAAAACCTTATATCCTATTAACTTCAATGGACAGACGAATTGTGCCCGAAAGGTGTACAAAAAAAATTATGAATGAATGAATTGTGAACGGGATGAATGCTCCAGACAGTTCGGCGTCGCTTATTTTGCCATTTGAAAATGTTTTTTTGTCTGTCGAGTGTTAAGTTTGTACCTGTACACAAGCTGAGGTCATTGTGACATTTATTTATTAGTGGGCAGAGAAAGTCATTCTTAGATTTCACAAAATAGCCGATATTTACAAATTGAATTATTGCGTCCTTGGTTTCGTATCTGTAGAAGATGCTTTTATTATAAAAGTATCTGAAATCATAATAAAATGAAGTAATTAAATTCGTCACGAAACGGTGGTGAATTTCGAAAATATCAAAAGGCAAAGTCTAAATAAATAAAAAACAAACTTATTGATTTTGATTCTGACCCGCCTGATGGCAACTCGTTACCGTAACTTACAAATGCTTACCACACAAAAGATTCTACTCGCACGCTGCCAACCCTGATATACCTCTCAATGAATATCTGGAATCCTTAGTAACTACAACACAGATTACAAGAATGAAGCTTAGTTGTGATTTAGTAAATTTTTGATCGCCGAGAAGTCCATTTATATCGGCTTCTAACTAGTACAGGCTAGCTTATAAGTATTTCAATTCAACCCTGATATACACGACTGTTATTACCTCAGTTCGGGTCTTAGAAGTGCAAATTTCAAAGATTTGATGACACAATGTTTACCATAAAAACATAAGCACCAAGCTCTGACAAATTTCGATAGCGAAAAGCAGTGTATCGGTGGCGTAATAGTCAACGCGTCCGCCCGGATTGTGGAAGATGCGGGTTCGAGTCCCGCCTGAGGCAAGTCGATTTTTTTCGGTGCATTTTTCTAGTATTAATATTTACGCGTTTGTAAACGCAAAAATAAAATTATTCCTTATTGCAACCAAATTTAACATGCATGTAAGACACATAAATATAAGGTTTCTATCAACTTTTGAGTCGTCGATCACGAAAGATAAGCAACCAAGTGCGCGGTCGGTACTCGGATGGGTGACCAAAATTTAACATGCATTTATTACATCAAAATATAAGCTTTCTATCAACTTTTGAGTCGTTTCTGGTATACGAGAAAGTCAAGGGGAGATCACTCCCGATTTTTAAATAATGCGACCGTTAGACCTATCAGCCTGCCTAGCATGACCGCCGAAACATGATAATTATGATATAGCTATCTATCGCTTTGAACTATCAAAAATCATTGGATATAACCGCCATCTTGAAATTTTATCGAAACTGCAAATGTTTTATGAAAGCCTTATGGTTATATTATAATCGTGTTTCGGTGGTCATGCTAGGCGGGCAGGCATAATAATATGACGTGATTTTAGTGAGCAGTCATGCCAAGGTTAACCCTTACTGTAACCCCATCGCTTATTTTTGCTATGAAAAAGAGGCGATGCGCTACGTTCCGTAGCCGCCATTACGTTGCGTTCATAGTACAAAAGGGGCATTCCCTTATTGAGCTGATACCCAAGTGTGCTGCGACCTCCAAGGGGAAATAACAAGTAATTAGTGACAGTTACAATATAATAATGGTAGTTGTAATAAATTTTGCAAGGTTTTTAAATACTTCCATCTGGATTGAAGAAAATATTTTTGATGTTTTAGAAGTAAAGGTTTACCGTTGTCGATCGAAGATAAAGTGTTTCTACATCACAAAAAGTTCACGTACGTACGTGCCGAGCGAAAAGCCGACAGTCAATTTTTTCGAACTATACGGAAAGGGTGATATCTCTCAATCGATCAACTCCCATGATCGATTGCTCCGATAATGCGGCGAACACTCGAGAACTTCAATAGTTACGTGTACTTTGTCGGCGATTCGCGAAATGTTTTCTGAAGATTATTTTTTGCCTTCATACCAGCATAGTTTGATTATGTCACGAACTTGGCAATATCAAAGCGGCGGTTTGTAAACTAGGAATATACAGGGTGAATTTTTCAAGTGGGGTGTGCATGGCCAAATTCAAATCTACGAGGAAAAGCGAAAAGTACTCAAAGAAGTCTCGGGCCCGATTTTGATGAAAACTAAAACTGCATTATTGGATATTTGAAAAATTTATATTTATAGCCAAAAATCGCACCCTAAAAATTACACCATTCAATTGTGTCGCTAATAAGGAACAAATTCTGGTAAGAACCTTAAGTGGCAATGGGCAGGGCACATTGCTAGGAGAACTGACGGCCGTTGGGGCGGAAAGGTTCTTGAATTGCGGCCGCATACCGGGAGACGCCCCACAAGGTGGACCAACAATCCGGTAAAGGTCGCGGGATGCCGCTGGATGCGGGCAGCGCAGGACCGTTCGGGTTGGAGATCCTTGGGAGAGGGTTATGTCCAACAGTGGACGTCTCTCCTTCTGATATGATGATGATGAATGACATACGACAAACTTAAGGACAGTGCTGATTTTTAACAAAAAAACTTTTTTATTTTCCTTACTTTACGGCTTTACCATTATACCGTAACTAATTAATTTTTGATTTTATAAAATCCAATGAAGCAGTTTTTATTTTGCATCAAAATCGGGTCCGAGACTCCTTCTAGTACTTTTCGCTATTCCTCATATTTTCGGATTAGGCCATCCACGTCCACTTGAAAAATTCCCCCTGTAATAAGTTAAGAAATGGCACAAAAAACTCAGTAGTTTTTAGAAGATTTACTGGCAGGCAAGATATTAATAAAGCATACATGTTATTTGTGTCAATATTCAAACAGACAAACGAATGAATACGCGCGGTTATGTAGTTAGGATTTATTAATTCATGCCATTTATTAGCGGTCCCGCGACGCGCCAACGCTCATCTTTAAAAACTTATTTATAAAACATATCCACAATTATTTTTTATAATTTAATGTGCAAATGTACTGATAGATACACTTTTATACTATGTAGGTACAGTCAGCTTCAGAAGGAGATGATCAATGTAGTACCATGTCATAGCAACGCTAGTGTTTGTGCAATAATAGCTTTTGCGACAGTTATGTATAAATTATTATTATGACAAGGTACTAAAGTGATTATCTACTTTTGATGGTGACCGTACAACTAAATTAAATTGAATAACATAAGAACTAAACTTTATATAGTGCTACATCTTACAAATAAGATATGTTCACTGAAATCTATGAAAGCTTTTTGTGAAGTTAATATAGGTATTTAGGAAAACGGTGAATCTTTGAAATCAAAAATCCTGCATTACTGAATCCACTTTTTTCGTTCGCCCCTCTCAATGTTCCAAAATTAGTACTCCATTTTTCTTTAAATCCAAACCTCACTAGCCACTGACGCATAGACACTTTTGAAAGCTGCACGCGACCTCTACCAGCTTTTATTCATAATTTGATATATCGTTACACCCAGATTTTATGACACAGATTTATATAGGAGTAGAGAGGACAATTTACTCATATTGCTATTCTATTCAACGTTTGATTTTTGAAATCAAGTCGGTTGCCATGAACTTAATAAGAACCAATCGATGTTTTTATGATAATTATGTACTGGTACTGTAATTATAAATATGCCTTTCTAAACTGAATATTTATTTATGTAAATGTGAAACTATGTAAAGAAGGAAGACGAAGCGAATGAAGCGTCGGTGGCGTAGTGCGGAAGAGCGTTGTCTTCTACTCGGGAGGCACCGGTTCGAACCCGCCACGTACCAATGTGTTTTCAAATTTTAAATTCATATGTATGTTTAATCGCCGCTCTTACGGTGAAGGAAAACATCGTAAGGAAACCTGCACACACCTATGAAGAAATTCTTAGGCTGTAAGTGAAGTCGACCAACCCGCACTTGGCCAGTGTGGTTGACTAAGGCCTAATCGCTCCTAATGTGGGGTAGTCTCGAGCCCCTCGGTGGGGACCATTATATGAGCTGTTTATGATGATGATGAAATTATGTTTTAAGAAAAAATAAGAATAAGAAGAAAGAATGTATAAAAACTTTATGAGAAACATTTACTTTGTAACCTGGTGTGGGGACTAAAGTTGTTATTATAATTATTATTATGTAATACGTATAATATTTACGTATCTTACTCGCAATTTTATTTAGAGTGATTATGAATAATTGGCTGAAAATTTTGTGCGGCCGCCTCAAGACGCCAACACTCCTTGGGTAAGCTGGATATGAATTACGGCCGCTACCACACGAAACTTTTAACTAAATACAATTTTTAATTATTGGCGGCAAAATTGTTCTTTTCTTTTAAACAAAATTATATCCACAGAAATGAAGCCTCTCAGAGGAAAATAGCGAAATAAAAAATTGGGTTCCTGACTGGGTTTGTTGCGTACTCTATGCCCGGGCGCATGCCGCCCCGCCCACACTATACTGACTACGTGTTACTGGCATATCCATTATTAGCGAATAATGTTCATTGACTGCAAATTGTGTTCGATAATTCACAGCCATTGTAGGAATATAATATTTTTAATGTTTTGTTGATTTTATTTATCGATTTCTGGAACGATATCAAAAGTAACGTCGTAAGAGAATTTATACTAGAAATAAATTAGCATAATCTTTATAGTAAACCATTTAAAATAAATCCATAATCAGGCAAAGAACAAACCTAAATAGTAAAAATCTTTACCAAATATTACTTTTATAAATAAAATTTGTAAAAATATAGAAAATTTACAGCTTGTTGCAGCTGGATCTGCCTCCGCCCGTAAGTACTGTCTGCGTTATTTGTGGCTCTCCGCCACTGCGTAAACAGTCCCCTCACACACATGCGTTCGGCCCCGCTATGGTGTCCGTACGCACTCCCACGCATATGCCCTAGTCTATATGTCTAGGGCAGCGTGTGCACCTCCATCTCTCATGAGTGGATGGCTGCTTCCGATAGCCTTATAGCCACTTTGCCAATAGGCAGAAAGGGGGTGTTTAGGCTGCGTTTTTTTTTTCTCCTTTTTGTACATTATAAGAGACTATTGTTATAATAAATTCGTTTAGTTTATTAAAAACTAATTCAAGACCCACTAAACCATAGTAACGTGATAACACTCCTTTAAGGTCGTTTGCGACTTTCAGACGCAGAAAAATAAATGTACCTAATACACGTTAAAATAATCCTCACAATCCTTAGATTAAAGCAAAAATAGAGAAGATACGTTACCCGAGTAACGCGCGTGTGCCTACAAAACTGAGACCAATGACCGAGAGAGAGATCTCGGTGAGCGAGATAAAAAATGCAAGAGTCGTGCGAGAGCGACACGTTCAGCATAGTTTGCCTATGTAGTTGACGAAGACTGCTTTTTGCAAGATGCGATAAGGAGGATGCCGTATCTTCCCTTTTGCTTTAATCTAAGTAACAATCGCTGTTTTAAATTCGTGACAGTTGGTCAGAAAAATGAAGACGAGATCACTAAAAATATGTATATTCCCAAAGTAGCTGGTGGGCCAAATAAGGTTTAGATAATAGGCACGGAAAACAAATTAAATCTAGAAACTCAATTCTAGAATCAATATATTATGACCAAACAAAATGTAAACGCCAATTACAAACTCCTAGCTCGGATCCCAAAGCCTGATACTGTGAGCGAATAAAAAGTACATTGCCACAAAATAATTAGATTCTATTTCACTGTAGGTACGAGACCGTTATCAATGATTTATTCGATTCAATTGATCCGTTCATTGCGAGTATTAATCGAACCATTTTTAGAATGCCTTTGATTGAGGTGGAATTGGGGATTTCGTTTGGTTACAATTGAAATTATGACTTCAGTAGAATGTAACACGGTAATGTTTATTGCACACCAATGTTAGAGAGTGAATTGACAATACATAGAGTATTTTTACCAGGTGAGGCGTAAGACCGGTGGTGGTGTCGTTATATTGCTGAAACTGTTCAAGTAAGTAAGTAAGTAAACATCTTTTTTTTTTTTTTTTTTTTTATGTTAAATAGGCTGGGCGTTTGACCACAATCTCGCCTGATGGAAAGCGATGATGAGGCCTATGGTGGTACACGCTCGCCTAGAAGATGCTTGTTCACTCTAGCCTTAAAGATGTCCAGATTATACTGATCCGGGAAAACAGACCTCGGCAAGGAGTTCCACTCCTTAGCAGTTCGCATAATGAAAGCTGAAGCAAATCGCTTCGTGCGAATTGGAGGAATGTCGACAACATAAGGGTGAAAGCCCTCGCCGCGCCTGGTCGTCCGGTGGTGGAAAGGGGCAGGGGGGATCAAATTATGTAAAACTTCCGCACACTCTCCGAAATGTAACCGGTAAAAGACAGAGAGGCTAGCCACACGCCTTCGATGGTCAAGGCTCTGGAGATTTTCTCCAACGAGTGCGTCATTACTGATGAGTCTCTTCGCACGGTGCTCCACCGAGTCTAATGCATCTAACTGATATCGAGCAGATCCGTCCCAAAGGTGACAACAGTACTCTAAGCAGGAGCGAACTTGCGCTCGATATAGGCTTAGAAGCTGCTCAGATGTGAAATATCGTCTGACCTTAAAAAGTATGCCAAGTTTTTTGGCAGCGGTTTTAGCAATGGACTCGATGTAGCGACCGAAATTTAGGTTGGCGGAGATATCTATACCCAAAAGCTCGAGATAGTCGTTAATCGGCACGGAAACATTTCGGAAAGTCGGAGTCAGATGGAGTGGACTCCGTTTCGCCGAGAAAAGACAAGCCTGTGTTTTGGAGGGATTGAATCCAACTAAGTTAGCTTCACCCCAGAGGGAAACAGCTTCCAGGGTTGAATTCACTCCCTTCATCATTGCCTCCCTCAGTGATCGGACATCTGCACCAGACTTCGCATCAGACAAGTACCTCTCCGAGACTGTGCTGTCGTCTGCGTACCCAAAGATACCGGGAGCTGTGAGCAGATCATTGATATGCAGCAGGAATAGAGTCGCGGAGAGAACAGAACCCTGGGGGACTCCGGCATTTATGCCAAGCAGATCTGACGAGGAGCCGTTAATGACTACTCGAATTGATCTACCTCCCAGAAAATCCGCAATCCAGTTGCAAAGCCCGGTAGCGATTCCATATGAAGGAAGCTTGCCAATGAGACTTGCATGCCAAACCCTGTCAAAAGCCTTAGAGATATCGAGAGAGACGGCGAGAGCTTCACCGTGTTTCTCTATGGCTTCGCTCCATAAGTGAGTAGCATACACAAGAAGATCCCCAGTAGATCGCCCACGGCGGAAACCAAATTGACGGTCACTGAGGAGGTCGTTATCTTCGAGGTAAGCCAGGAGACGGTTGTTCAATACACGTTCCATAATCTTACATAGTATGGACGTGATTGCTATGGGTCGATAGTTGGCAGGGTCGGCACGGCTACCTTTTTTAGGTACAGGTTGAACATTGGCAATCTTCCAGGCTTTTGGAACTTTGCCGGTCTTAAGGGACAAGCGGTAAAGGCGAGTCAGAATAGGAGACAACTCAGGTGCACAATTCCGCAGGACAATAGCTGGAATGCCATCGGGTCCACTAGCTTTATTCACATCTAGAGCGCAAAGAGTTTTGAGCACGTCTTTCTGGTGGATGTGAACTTCCGACATTGCAGAAGAACACAGAGGGAGCTTAGGTGGATCTACGCCAGCAGAATCCAGTTGTGAGTTGTTCGCGAAGTTAGAAGCTAACAAATTTGCTTTATCTTTAGCGGTGTGAGCTAGTGATCCGTCAGGTTTTATTAAAGGCGGCAGCGACGACCGGCAAAAATTGGCCTCAACTGACTTGGCTAGGGACCAGAAGGCTTTGCTCCCAGATGGAAAGGAGGCCAATCTAGCTCCAATACGGCCAATGTGGTCAAAGCGGGCCTTACGAAGAACACCTTTGCAGGACTTGGCTGCACTGTTATAGGCCTTCTTCAGAGTCCGAATATTCTGTGCCTTGCGGGCTCGAGCATCCGCCCAGGATCGGTAAGCAGAATGCTTGAGCACCTCGGCTCTGGCACATTCCGCATTAAACCAAGGGCGGGCGCTAAACTGGTGCGATACGTCAGAATACGGAATAAAGTATTCCATAGCCTGACGCACCACGTCAGTGATAGCATCCGCGCAGCAGGTCGGGTCATCCGAGGAAAAGCACGTGCGAAGCCAAGGATAAGATGCAAAGAAGTGCCGCATTTTATCCCAGTCTGCTGAACTGTATCGCCAAACACGCCTAGCTCCGATAGGATCAGGGTCGGATGGAGAGTAAACAGACACGGACTTTACCAGACAGTGGTCGGAACTCCCCAGTGGTGACGAAATTGTCACCTGGTATCGGTCCGGGTCCGTTGTCAACAGAAGGTCCAGGCAATTAGGTGTGTGGCCATCAATGTCGGGTATCCGGGTAGCGCCCTTTACCAGCTGGGAGAGACCTAGCGACATAGCAAATGTATGCGCCAATCTCCCGGCATGGTCGGTGTTCTGGAACGGGAACAACCACTCATGGTGGTGTGCGTTAAAGTCCCCCAGAACGACTAACTGCGCACTCGGGTACCTTTGTTGAGCTGTTTCAGCGGAGGCGCTGAGGTACTGAAAAAACCTGGTTGTCTCCATGTTATCGGTGTGCGACCGGTAAACACTGGCATAGAGTATTTGCTCCATACCTGTGTCCACCAGAACCCAGACTGCAGAGAAACTGGAATCCTCAAGGTTACGGAGACGCCGGTAGCAGATGTCATCACGAGCATACACGCAGGTACCAGCGCGTGATTTAAAATTGTGCTCCAGGGTGTAGCCTGGGTAAGATAAATAAGCTGCGTCAGCCGGACATCGGATTTGCGTCTCCGTGAGGAACAGCAGATGTGGTTTATCAGTCTCAAGATGGTAATGGACACTATCGATATTTGAGTGCAAACCTCGGATGTTAGCGAGGTGCACTTTTAGTGCGAGGGAGTGCATCCGCTGTTTCACCAGTTTCTTTTTCTTTGTTTTCATTAGGCTATGGGAACAGAGTGAACAAGCAGGAAGGGGACAGATGAGCGAGACGCTGGTAAGCTGCTGCCAAGCGATGCAGCTGTGACGCCACACTGACGGGTGACTGAGCTGGAGCGCGCGGGGACACCCTAACCCCCCCAAAGGTGTCCATCGGGCCCTCGCATCCGGTCGCCAACCGGCACGATGGCGCACCCTGGGATTTTTCGCGAGTTGGCGGGGCAGCCTTTCATAGGTGGCTAACCTACTAATTGGGCCCCCTACTACCTGCGGTCGGCCAGCGGAAAAACCGTGCTTAGGATCCCGCTACCCTCCGCGATCAGTCACCCAGCGCAGCAATCACGCAGCACCGAAACCGGCCAACTATACAGCGCAACTGCTCGGACTCCCCTCCCAGAACGGCAACACCAGGCTTCAAGCCGGAACACGACGAAAGTCGCTTGGCGGCTAGGTTTAGCCTAGAGGGTGGTTACCAGCCACGGTTGAAACCTACCACCGGTAGAGTGCTGAACATTTGGCGCTACCCAGGGGGCACGTGTGGGTATCTAGAGCTAAAGCCCACGGACGCGCTCAGCTTTACCCCCCAAATCTGGACTGGAGTGGAGTTATAATAATAATAAACATTGTAATAATTTTTTTATCGAATATAATCGGATCAATTTACAAATTATTTTTTTACAGATTCCGATTCTATGGATGATGAAGACAAGTCACACCACGACGACCATGATTCCGATAACGATGAATAAAGATTTAAATCAGTAAAAAAAAAATATACAATTTTTTTTAATGCATGCACGTTTCATATTTTGTTATTCATTTTTTTAAATTATGTCTTAAATAAATAAAAAGAAGAAAATTAAATAAATATTTGAATAATTATTTGTTATCTGCAATATACCTTAATATTTGAGATTCTTCCAAAATATATTAACTTTTTTATCATCAAACTTATTAATCATCAAACTTATCAATTTTAGTACATAGTTTACAAAATTAAATTTTACATTTCTATGCATGCAGTGATAAAGTAAATAATATTGATGTAAAATATGGAACGTAATACACATACATCTGACCGGATAGTAGCAAAGATTTTGTTGTCTGCTGATGTGTGTACTCAATGAAGTCGTCTGCCGTGATCAATATAAGTTTTCAAGACCCTAATAAATAAAATATATCAATGGCAGATCTTTTCAATTAAATTCATTTTTTTTTCAGCACTTTCAAAACTGTCTGCCACAACAATGCCACAATGCTAAACGCGCGATAATGGTCTGCCATTGTTGTTTTTAGATAATAATAATAATATATTATCAAATTTCAAAACGGCAGACGTCGTCAAATGCATTAAAAATTCGCCAAAAATCGATACCTGTCTTGCCTGAGCGCGCGCCGTGTCCACCACTTGGGGCTTAGTGAACCCCCATCTCATATATGGTAGGTATAGGGGCCTCACTGTACAAAACCCCAAGTCTGGTCAAATACATACAGGTAGCTTTCCACTGGCTCTTAGGCTATAATGTACCAAGCTAATCTAGAATCCTGAATCAATTACCAAACGAAAAAAATCGGTAGTGGTCTCCCCTTGATTTTCTCGTATACCGGAAACGACTCAAAAGCTGATAGAAACCTTATATTTTTGATGTCATACATGCATGCTAAATTTTGGTCACCCATCCGAGTACCGACCACGCACTTGGTTGCTTAACTTTCGTGATCGACGACTCAAAAGTTGATAGAAACCTTATATTTTGATGTTATACATGCATGTTAAATTTGGTTGCAATAAGTTAAAGCATACTACAGGGGGTGTAAGGGGTTCCAAACAACAGCTGACGGAACCCAAGTCAACCTCACCTGCACGCGGTACACCCTGCCGAACAACAGACGAGGCTCTGGCGCTCCCCACCAACCCGCACTGGGCCAGCGTGGTGGGAAAAGGCCCAAACCCCCCCAAAATGGTATACAAACCCAACACAAGGCCCCAAGTGCCCGGCGGTACCGGAGGCCGTGCCAGCGGTGACGGACGTTGGCGAGGTGCCGGGACCAGGGGTGCCAAGAATCCCCGGGCGGCGATGATCTCCCGTCATACGACTTTGGCCCTGGCAACATATAACACACGCACACTGCGGACCGAGGAGAAGCTGCTGGAACTAGAGGAAGAATTGAGTAGGATTCGCTGGAGTATAGTGGGATTATCCGAAGTCCGAAGACAGGGCGAGGACACGGTGATTCTTAAATCCGGCAACCTACTCTATTTCCGGGAGGGCGAAGATCTGTCCCAAGGTGGTGTCGGGTTTATTGTCCACAAGTCTCTCGTGAACAACATTGTACAGATCGAAAGTGTGTCGAATAGGGTGGCGTACCTTATACTCAGAATCACCAAACGGTATTCGTTGAAGGTCATACAGGTATACGCCCCGACCTCGACACACCCCGACGAGGAAGTGGAAGTAATGTATGAGGACATTTCTCGGGCAATACATGCTTCCAGGACCCACTACACTGTTGTAATGGGAGACTTCAACGCAAGGCTAGGCAAACGTGGCGATGATGAGTTGAAAGTGGGGCAATTTGGAACTGGAATCCGGAACTACCGTGGACAAATGCTAGCCGAATATATGGAGAGAGAGGGACTCTATATGATGAACTCTTTCTTCAAGAAACGGCTGCATCGGAAATGGACCTGGGAAAGTCCGGATGGTACAACAAAAAATGAGATTGACTTCATCATGTCGACTAAGACTCGGATATTCAATGATGTCTCTGTGATCAATTCGTTTAACACGGGAAGCGATCACCGAATGGTAAGAGGCACATTGAATCTCAACGTCAAATCCGAACGGTATCGACTGATGAAGTCTACGCTCCGCCCTGAAGCCATCCAGATCCAAAACCCCGAGCGCTTTCAACTCGAACTGCAAAATCGCTTCGAATGCCTGGAGGACTGCATAGATGTGGACACTTACAATGACAGGTTCGTGGAAGCTGTTCTTACGGTGGGTTCAAAACTTTTCAAACCCAGCCGTACAAAAAAAGCGAAGAAAATCTCAGAGCCCACATTAAAGCTGATGGAGGAAAGACGAGGGATGGTTCTGCAGTCTTCTGAAGATGCTCGTAGGCGTCGGCAGCTCAACAAACATATCTCCAAGTGCTTAACTCGCGACATACGCCAATTTAATACAGAACGTATTAAAGAGGCCATCGAGCGGAACAAAGGCTCCAAAGTGTTCGCTAGAGATTTGTCGCTTGGAGAGAGCTTGCTGACGAAGCTGAAGACAGAGGACGGCAGAACCATCACATCACGACCTGAGCTTTTGGCCGAGATTGAAAACTTTTATGGACAGCTTTACGCGACATCACACCCACCTGTCATTCAGGCCACCGATCCAAGAGCCAAATTAACCCGACACTATACCGAAGATATCCCGGACGTCAGCCTGTACGAGATTAGTGTAGCTCTTAAACAGCTTAAGAACAACAAGGCGCCGGGTGATGACGGAGTGACAGCGGAGCTTCTGAAAGCAGGTGGACGACCGGTCCTGAAAGCTCTTCAGAGGCTATTTAACTCCGTTATACTCGAGGGCAAAACGCCAGAGGCATGGCATGGCGGCGTGGTGAGACTCTTCTTCAAAAAGGGCGACAGGGCCCAATTGAAGAACTATAGACCCATCACGCTGCTGAGTCATGTTTACAAGCTGTTTTCAAGAGTTATAACGAATCGTCTCGCGCGCAGGTTTGACGACTTCCAGCCTCCCGAACAAGCCGGATTCCGAAAAGGCTTCAGTACCATAGATCACATACATACGCTGCGGCAGGTTATACAGAAGACCGAAGAGTATAACCTGCCATTATGCTTAGCGTTCGTAGACTATGAGAAAGCCTTCGATTCTGTCGAGACCTGGGCAGTGCTCCAGTCACTCCAGAGGTGCCACATAGACTACCGATACATCCAAGTGTTGCGGTCACTGTACGAAAACGCCACTATGTCAGTTCGCCTTCAGGACCAGAATTCAAAACCCATACAGCTCCAGCCAGGCGTGAGACAGGGTGATGTT
This sequence comes from Elophila nymphaeata, assembly GCA_955850985.1. NCBI lineage: Eukaryota > Metazoa > Arthropoda > Insecta > Lepidoptera > Crambidae > Elophila > Elophila nymphaeata. Next base: position 23,595,684 of record OY039079.1, read on the forward strand.
ATATCGCCGAAACTGTTCACAGCTGCGTTGGAGGACGCGTTTAAGCTTCTGGACTGGAGAGGGCTTGGCATCAACATAAATGGCGAGTACATGACTCACCTTCGCTTTGCAGATGATATCGTGGTTATGGCTGAGACCTTGGAAGACCTGGGCGCAATGCTCGACGATCTCTGTAGAGTCTCCCAACAAGTGGGTCTTAAAATGAACATGGATAAGACGAAAATCATGTCTAATATCCATGTTGCACCCACTCCTGTAAAGGTTGGAAGCTCTACACTGGAAGTTGTCGACGATTATGTTTACCTGGGACAAACAGTCCAACTGGGTAAGTCCAACTTCCAGAAAGAGGTCAATCGACGAATCCAACTCGGCTGGGCAGCGTTCGGGAAGCTACGCGGCATATTCTCGGCCCATCTACCGCAGTGTCTCAAGACGAAAGTCTTTAATTCGTGTGTGTTGCCAGTGATGACTTACGGAACCGAAACGTGGCCGCTTACAATGGGCCTCATAAGAAGGCTCAAGGTCACCCAAAGGGCAATGGAGAGGGCTATGCTCGGAGTTTCTCTGCGTGATCATATCAGAAATGATGAGATCCGCAGGAGAACCAAGGTCACCGACATAGGCCAAAGAATTGCGAACCTCAAGTGGCAGTGGGCAGGGCACATTGCGAGAAGGACTGACGGCCGTTGGGGCGGAAAGGTCCTCGAGTGGCGACCACGTACCGGGAAACGCAGCGTTGGTAGGCCCCCCACAAGGTGGACTGACGATCTAGTTAAGGTCGCGGGAAGCCGCTGGATGCGGGCAGCGCAGGACCGACCGGTTTGGAGATCCTTGGGGGAGGCCTATGTCCAACAGTGGGCGTCTCTCGGCTGAAATGATGATGATGAAAGCATACTCGAGTTATCGTGCTAACGCACAGACACACAGGCACACACATAGACATAATTCCAAAAACGGTATTTTTGGACTCGGGGAGGTCCAAAACGTGTAAGTCCGTCAAAATGTCGAGGTCGATTTTTTTTACGATTACAAGACTTCCTATACTATACTACGTATACGAGAAAGTAAAAATGGATGTTACTTAAAATTAATGTTAATTAACTTTGCAATATAATCTTTATTTTCATTTGTTTTGTTTTTAAAGCCGGAAAATAGCAGTAATAAACAACAAAATATTGCAAAAAATACTTCTCAGAGTTCTGAATAGTAATCCGCCGGGGAATAAGCCGATCATGGGTAATATTTTCCTGTATTGACCGCTTAAGGCGGCTAATGCGGTATAATTAGTGGTCGTACCGACGGTTGCCAGGAAAAAGAATTTTAGGTAAAATGATGACCATACCGAAAATAAATTAAATGTTCCGTTTAGTTTCTATGAAAATACATGCACAATTGCACTCGGTCCATCTCACGGTTATAAGAAATTTATTAAGCAAAGTACCGAATATAATCTTTAAAAGAAAATCTACAGAAAATAAGATGCCATTTTGCTCTAAGAACGTTATTTTACACTAGCTTTTGCCTATGGCGTCATTCGCGTGAATGTCTTTTTCTCATAAAGAAGTGAATTTATCCCACACTGCGAACAAAATATTTTCGCAGATCCCACGGGATTATGATCCTAACTGGTATAAAGAGTTACCTAATTTCTATTCTAGACTATCATCTATCTTTCTGCCAAAATTCATCCATATCTTTATGACCGTTATGGCGTCATTGAGTGACAAACATTCATCAAAACATTGGCATTAATAAAAGCGCTTATGTATGTTAAAAGTTTTTAATAACTAAAATAAATAGTTCTACCATAAACCTAGACAAATTAAATCCAATGTTGCGTCGTGTTATTAAAACACGATTAATCCATATTAACTCAATCAAAGAGACAAAATGCAATATTCATCATTTAGGACATCAATAATTCATTTTATCCCGAACTGCAATGATATTCCCGACTTTACGAGTAATTAGGTATTCATTTGTGTCCGAACACAAAGAGTTAAAAGCAGACTTTTTGAATGAAGTTTGGTACATGGGGTATGAAGCCGGCACCTACCGTGTGTGTATTATATTAATTTCCATACATTTTGTTTTTTGGTCGAACTATTTGTATGGAGAATTCAATTTTTTTTTACAATTTTTTAAGTTTTTGATATCACCATAGTGTTTATATGACTATGTTAGCATGAGTAGGTGCCGGCTTCATAACAAACACACACACACACACACACGCGCAAACACACACACACACGCACACACACACCTATTATTTTTACCAACATACTCACATACGCATTTATATTATTCTCTTGTCATCTTTCACGACAAGTTAGTACTTTACGAAAACAATGTTCATTCAAAATTTAATTTCTTTTTTCGTAGCCATGGCATTGCCATGTGATGCCGGCAAAGTAGAATAGCATCACCCCATATCCTACAATGGGTGTCGTAGAAGGCGACTAATGGATCAGCAAAGGGGTATTGATCACCTTATACTCGGTCCACCAATCCGCATTGGGCAAGCGTGGTGGACTACTGCCTAATCCTCCTTCGATGACAAGGAGCGAGGCCTTATGTCCCAGCAGTGGGTCGAATTATAAAGGCTGTTATGATGCGCCATGGCAATTAAAACAATTTGCGTCAGTTGCACATTTCGCCTAAAAATCATTTTGTAATTTTTTACTTGACCGCCACTTTTGTACAAATTCATAAATCTCGCTTAGAAAACAACCAGAAAGCGATATCTTCTTGTAGAAGAGGACAAACGAGCAGACATTTAACCTGAAGGTAAGTGTTCACCGCCGCCCATGGACATCTGCAACACCAGCCGATTCGCAAATACGTTGAATACGTTATTTTTAACCTACTTCAAAAAAGGAGGAGGTTCTCGAATCGACTGTATCCTTTTAAAAAAGAAATTTGAGTTTGAACTCAAATTTCTTTATTCATTTAGGTACAATTTGTACACTTATGAAAGTCAGGTTCGATGCCATCGGTTCAAGAGTTTGTTTTGACAACATGACGAGTAGTTTGTTTTTGAGTTATTCCTAATAGTGATAATGCCTATTTAGTTGACATCGATGATCAATGAATCATTTTACAAATAATAATAAAATATTTGAAAATACTTACAAGACTATAAAGCATAAATAAATTATTTTAAAAAAAAAAAACACCTTCAGAACTAAAAAATGAGAAATAAAATTTTGTTTAAAAATCTAAATGTTTTTTTGAGGTTGCTGCCAACTTCAATATTTGGAATAAACATTGTCACTTGTATTCGGGACCGACCTCAAAATAGCATTTAGATTTTTTAAACAATTTTTTATGTCTCATTTTTTGTGTAACGGGTCACTCTGTGAAACAAATGAAATACTTATACCAATCAAGTCATCTGTAAATTAAATTACTCAAGCGGTCCCTTTGACACAAAACCATTAATTGAAAGCAAACACTGAATCCTAAACCTCTTTACTACATCGGTATAGAGTTCAGAATATAATTAACAAAGGGATGAGGATTTATATGAAAATGTATGTTTGTATTGATTCTCGGACTGCTGGAAATGTAGACTTGTTTAAAAGTTTCGTAGGCCGTTTAAGGTATTTGAATTGGTAATGCTTTGAAGAATAATGAGGATAAGAAATCTGTGTTGCTATCAATATTTATACAGACATTATAAAATATGCCTTAGTACCAACATGTAAGTTCTAGAAATGTTTTCACAAAATTATTACCAAGTATCTGCTGTTTCCTGTAGGTCAGCATTTATCCAAACACGCGTCCTGAGAGTGCAGGTTCCCAAAAAAATTTGCTGGAAACGTCCTGGGAATTCACATGTCCAGATAGCGTTGATGCAATTTTAGGGTTTGTTCCCATGTTTTCAAGTGTTCGCTTTGACGATGTTTGTTTATGACATTGACATTGGTACATACAAACCGACTAAGGTAACACAAAACAAAGAACAATAAAAGTTTTTTTTATTTTTACTAAAAGAAAAATTTATATTACACTAATGTTAGACATTTTGCTAACTAATAAGAATATATTTATTTATTAATAGAAGAGGCACACTCAATGCACAAGCACAGCCAATTAATAAATAACATTTTCTTGTTCGTGTGGGTTTTAACCGCAACTCAACAGCTTTTGCGCTTGTTTTGCGTCGGAGTAGTAATGAGCATCTAAATAAAACTATCCAAAAGTATAAAAATGTTTGCACCAATTATAAAAAAAAACTTAAGCCCATCAACCAGAGGTTTCCTGTGCCAAAGGGCATTTCGCCATTATTACTTTCGGCTTAGAAAAAAATTGCAAAGCAAAGTGCAAACATCCGCGAGTTTGAAAAGATAACCCTTATTTATGGAGCTATCAATTCATATTTTGTTTATATTTCTCAGGCTGAACTAGTTCGTTTTAGCGAATCAGTGTTGCGGGCTACGAGAGTAGCGATTTCTTAAGCGGTTTTAAAGAAACCGGGAAGAGAAAAAGTTGATAAAAAGAAGAGTGCGGTGTTAAGAACCGTATGGAGTTCAGTAAATATAAAAATATTATATTAGGTCCTTACCTATGAAATTGGCGTTTTATTATCTTGTACTTAAACTTGCAATTTCTTTAATTCAATAGTTGTTTTAGGTTCTTATTATTATTATTTTTTGAAACTACACTCTTTGCAAAATTTTTGTCTGTAATTAAATTATATTTCAATTGTTAAATTCTGAAAAGAAAGTGAAAATGACTCTTCAATCTCTTCATCGGAATTGACTATTTGATGCCTACTAACTCATAGACAGACTGGATTTTTTCATAATTTATTGATGCTAGACTTAGCCGAGGGTTGTTCGCTAATTTCCTCCACATTTTGTAACATTAGGATTTATAGTTAAAAAAAATAGAGTTTGTATGGAAAAACGCCAATTTTTATGTAGATTTTCAAAAAATTATGTATTTTCATACTAACGTTATTTAAAATTTCTCAAAAACTCCTTTGCCAAATCTTTTGAAAATTGGAGCGTATAATTGGGCAAGACTTAGTTTAATATTGCATCAATAATTAAGACAAAAAATAATCCCGTCAATAAATTACAACGATTCCAAGAGTTGATTCTGCCGACCAAATAAAACCGCCACTTTATTTTTATTTTTTTTAGTTAAAGATTTAAATAATCATAATTTCACTACATGCAAATTCGTAACAGTATAGACCTTATTCATAATAAAAATATAAAACTGAAACAGCGACTTAATCAAAGAAGTTACACAGCTAATAGTGTGTAAGAAAAAAACGCCAATTTCATAGGTAAAGACCTAATATTAATATATGGGACGGAAAATATGAACTTTATTCTTTATAGAACTTACAGTTATACCCAAACTTAACATTAGTTAGCAAAAATCCCGGAAAGCAGGTAATTATAAGAATAATAATATATAATATATATTTACACTCACACCAATTATCTAGCCCGAAGTAAGTATCATTAAGAACTTGTATTACGGATACTAGATAACGGACATTTTTAAAATTTATAAATAAACTTAAATAAATATATAAACAACCATGACTTTGCAAACAAATATTCGTGTTCGTCACACAAATATTTGCCGCTACCAGGATTCGAACCCGGACCGCTTGATGTGAAGACAGCTATACTGACCACTCCACCACGACGGCGTCATTATAGACGACCCTCATTGATTACAGAACGCATGCCAAGGGTTTATCTCCATACTAACATGTATTCAATCACATAATTGTTCTTAACAAAAATTGTTACAAAGTTTTCGTGTTTGTATGGTAAATTAAAAATCTTGTAGGTACTTTCTAAACTTACGATGCAACGTGATGCAACGCTACATAGTATGCCAGTGCAAATGGAACACTGTTATGACGTCGTAACATGCCCACCGGTTCCGCTGATTTAAGTTTATCTATCTAGCTACCATCATCTTGTTAAATTTGTCATTAAAGTAGTTTTTACACCATCGTTTTGTACCAAACATTGCTCTCTTCGCCCTTATTACCAAACACTTATCGAAGTAATCTTTTTTACAGAAGACCACAGTAAAATAACTATACATTTTTGTGGTATTGTATTTCTGTTGGTGAGTAAGGTCGCCAGAGCTCCACGGGATAGGGAAGGGGATTGTTTGGCAGCACGTAAGTGTCACGTCAGTGTTGCGAGCGTCTATAGGCTACGGTGGCTGCTTACCAACAGGCAGGTCTTATGCTTTTCTGCCAACCATGTGTCATAAAAAAGTAATTAAAATGTGACATAGTGAATACATACCTTAAATGAAAAACACAATATTAACATTATAATTATTCTATTTTAGTTTTAAATAAATCGCTGGTTTAGTGGCCCAAAGAAAATATATGACAGCTATATTTTAAAGTCCACGTTTCAATTGTGGCTCGTACAGTAATACACATTGAATTATAACATCTCTTTGCCATGTCGTTAATGCATTGAATTATTACAAGACAAATATTTGCTTTGGCTTATAGCCCTTATCATAATATATTTAAAATCGTAATCCTGCTTTTAGACGGGTCCATTTTGCTATTCATAATGTATCCTTATAATATTATGTAATTATTTGAATCCATTAAATTAGTGAAGGAAGATTTTGGATGTCCATTATTGTTATTTAGCTACCTACTTCCATTTCTTTTTGTATCATACTGTGTTAATGATGATGTTTTGTAGTTGTGTTATATTCTGAGTTTTATATTCTGAAAAAACATGTGTAATTTTAAAAAGAAAGATTTTTTTACGAACAAATCTTCAAAATTTCAAAAACTCGTAAGTAATGTGCAATGAGAAAATATTTCTTGTTTAGTTGTATAGTATGGTTAATATTTAGGTAGTTTTATGTTTTTATTAAGTTTTTGTTTACTCAACCAAATTGTGAGTGTCTCAGGTGGAAAAATTTTTTGGCATTGTAAAATGTTTTTGTAATAATTTTATGTAATGTAATTTCTGTTTGTTTTCCAAAAAAAAAGGAAAAAGAAGAAATAGGAAGTAGTCAGTTGGAGAATAACTGATATTTGTAATATTGAATTGTGGAATATCTATTCAAAAAAAAAAACAATATACCTATTATACACAAATCTGAAAAATATATTCAGATTAGTGTAAAAAATTGTTCATAGCAATCACATTCTTGTTTTGTAATTTATCCTTCTGTCTTCATTATTATCATGCCTACAGCTCTCAGAAGTGCTCACCTTACCATGTCAATAAGATTGATCTAGTACTCGTACCAATTTACGAATTACAAGTTTTTTGACAAACAGTAATTTCGAAATAATTTCGATACTTCTTTCGCCTCCAAGATAAGGGCCTGTGTGTATTTTCCGATATTATAACAGTTCTCAAATCCGAATCTAACAATAAAAAATAACCGAAACGTGAATAAACAAGATGTGTGCCGCTAGCATTTTTTAACAGGCCGTCCCTGGAGGTGTGCAAAAAAGATCCGTAGATTCGTATCACGTTTTTGTGGAAAAAAATATGTTAAGCACGCTCGAAATGTACTCTAAGAGTTCCGTATCGGACTCTTAGAGTACATTTCGCACTCTCATAAAATTTTGTAATTATCATTGTTCAGGTTATTTACGACAAGAAAACCAATCAATTCCCTATTAGTCTTATAAATGTGAAAGTAGCTCCGTCTGTCTGTTACGCTTTCATCCCTAAGCCACTTTTGATGAAATGTGGTATAGGGAGGTATTTTGAGATCCTGTGAAGGACAGTCTGACATATACGTTTTGCCGCGATTAGTGACATGACGCGGCCGCGGGCGAGCACTAGAAAAGAATAAAAACTTGTGTTTGTTGTAATGACAGTGGCCAGGTCTTCCAAGGTCTCAGCCATGACTACGATATCATCTGCAAAGCGAAGGTGGAGGTGAAGTTTTCCTTATAACCGAATTTAATTAAATTCCTTTGATATTTGTACACAAAATCTTGTTGTGTTCGCAGCCGATATTACACGGTTCAATCACATTGAAGCAATGCTATTGATTTCATTAAACATTAAACGACGTTTCCAATTTACACGTAGGTATGTCACATAAATGACGTTCAATGTTAACTTAGCGCAATGCGATGTCGCGCTAACTCGTGCTCGCGAAAGCTTCGTTGCCCCGCACGGAAAGAGATTTAGGGAGTTAGATGATATGCCTTCCATGCCCAGTCATTACACTGGCTACCTTTCTCTTCAATCCGAAACACAGCGAACTGCTTCACGGCACAAATAAGAAAGGTGGCGGTAGCTACCTAGACGACCCTAAACATGGGGGTGCCACCTATTAAAGTACATAGAGTCGAATTGAGAATCTTCTCTTTCTTTTGAAGTCGGTAAAAAAGCAATAAAATTTCAGCAACCAAACAACCAAAGCCAACAACTACCGATGTTACAAGTAAATCATCTCAGTAGTTAAGTTTAGCTAGCTACATTAGATGTATAAACAAACTATTTTAACTACACAACCCTAAAATCCGCTTTCCGTGTTGCCTAATAGGTGAACACGAGAGGTACGGTCAACAATGCGAAGGCATAGCGACGAATTTGCCGACCTTATCGGAAAAAATAGCCAATTTGTCGAACCCACGATCCCGATCTTTGAAAGGGTTGAATTCACGTATTTTTTATTCAATTTCCCTTTGTTAATAGTGCCCCAATAAAGTAAACATTAATTGTTGGGCGGCAAGCAATGTAACTTCTTAAATAAAGTACTTCAGCCAAAAACACTTTAATTTTAAAATTGTTAACAGGAAAAAATCTATATAAATGCAAATTGCAGCATGTTTCAACTGGAATAGAGGCTTCAAAGGACTTTTTGTTCATTCCCTGAGCGTTATGCTATGACCCTGTCTTCCAGTAATTGCTGCATCTCTTGGTCAGGGTTTGTTGTGATTCTATTTTTACGTTTTTTTAGTCTACCTTTTCCGGGAAGACAAAGGAATCTGGCTAATACACCGTATCGTTAATTAATACTTTTCTTAATTATTGAAGTTACAATTAAAATTTAAGTGTAATACTCTTTCCTTCAAGGGAGTGCTTATCGAGAAATATAATGCTAACAGCGATGACGGCATTTGAATAGCCTACTCCCCATTTTAATTGGTATCAGTGTAAATTATGTTTCTTCTTCCAAACTTCAGGATCAGCCGTCATCTTAACATCTCTTATTCTTAATTAATGGCGTCGCAGCGCATTAAGTGTACGCATTTTGCGAATGTCAAGTGAAAATGTCACAAAGTAACAATAATTGTACGGTTGATTGAGGTTAAAAATGGAGTCTCTCAACACGTGTTTTTACAATAAGAACTCGGGAGAAGCTCCATCTTAATATATTTCTTTGCTATAGCGTCTTTCATACAGTCTACCCTACTTTACTTCTAAATCTCTCTTAATCAACGCGCCATAACACCTGTACTTCAATGATTCTTTATAATTATCATCAATGCAGCTGCTTAGGTCAGTATCAAAATAACCGATACCGTTCACGATTCGACTGTCACTGCATTGAAAATACAACACATCGCAGATACGGTGCATACCTTAGGTGCATACCTACATATTATATTATCTGTGCCTACATCATTTCGATATCAATCGATTTGATAGATGTCATGAAGTATAATTATAGACTCCAAAATAACACGACTTACACTACACAAAATCGACACTAGAAACAAGTTTTAAATTATTCAATAAAAATCTGTCTGACACCATAAAAGCGCGCCAGCAACACGATTTTATTACTATCAGCTAGCTAAAAGTGAAGAAAGATTAAAAAATTCATGCAGCTTCTTTGAAGTTTACATTTTTGCACTAAAAACTTGCTTTTTCGTCCGTGAAACAGTTCGCACAATTTAAATTTTTATTAAGTCATTGAATAAAAATCGTCCCTTTCTTTAGAACCTCCTATGTCCAGCCGGAAAAGCGGGCGCTCATTAGAGTTGAAAAATTACGATTTGCCTTTGTAATTTCAATTTAAAAAGTCAACCCAAAACAAAAGCGTCTGACGTACAAATTTAAATTTAATGACCTCTCACAAAGTTTTGTTTGCGTAATTTTTGCTTAAACATTCATGTTTTAATCAAACTTTGTCGCTACAGGGAGTCGGAAGGCCGCATCAATTTAGTTTTGCATCACAACTAACTGAAACGCACGGGACTATTGTTTTCAGTTTTAATGCAGTTTTCAAATTATACGAACTTTTGGCTAGATTATTGATTGGAACGAAAATATATTTTTAACATCAGATGTCTATAGATAATTATATTAAAAGCTGAAGATTTAATACTAGAAAAATACACTGAAAAAAATCGACTTGCCTCAGACGGGACTCGAACCCGCACCTTCCACAATCCGGGTGGACGCGTTGACCAATTTCGCCATCGAGGCACTGCTTTTCGCTGTCGAAATTTGTCAGTGCTTGGTGCTTATGTTTTTATGGTAAACATCGTTTCATCAAATCTTTGAAATTTGCACTTCCAAGACCCGAACGAAATATTTTTGCAAACATTTGACGCCCAGCTAAGATGAAACTACCTTACATTATGGAATAATTTTATTTTTGCGTTTACAAACGCGTAAATATAATACTAGAAAAATGCACTGAAAACGCGTCCACCCGGATTGTGGAAGGTGCGGGTTCGAGTCCCGCCTGAGGCAAGTCGATTTTTTTTCAGTGCATTTTTCTAGTATTATATTTACGCGTTTGTAAACGCAAAAATAAAATTATTCCAGCTGAAGATTTTGTATGATTGGTTGACCCATCCCAGGAAATACTGATTCCAATCGAAAAATCCTTTTTGTGTTGGATAGTCCATTTTTTTGTTTGCTGAAATTGTAGCATTGTTTATTTATCAATTTTTCAAAGTCAACATCGTCATCTGACAAGTGACATTACGTTCCGTTTCGCATTAAGTTTGACATTTAGGCAAAGTGATAAATTCTATACCCAGCGACTTATAAAAAAAAAAAAAAAAAAAGAAATAGTTCAGACGAAAGTTTCTTGTCTTGGTAAGTTGTATCATGTTTCAGTTCGATATTAGAGATTATGGTCGTCTGTATGGAATTTTTACACTTTGTTTTTGAATTGGGGCGCGTTAGAGCGTTTTCTATAGTCTCGTCATTATTTAGGTGACGTTAGGCTTACGGGGATCATATTAGTTGTTCAAAATTCATTCAAAGTAGTTATTCGCAAAAATTCGTATTGACAAGAATTTTTCGTTCATTCGGATGTATGGACTCACTTTCCTTTGCCTCAGACGTTAAAAAAAACCATAGGTAGGCCGACCAATCAGGGACGTTTGTTTTTGCTTGTCAGATTATTCATTCGCATTTCGAATTTCAAATTCAAGGCTGAATTTATTTTGGAGAAACATTAAAAATCTTCGTGATATTAACATATGCGAGGATTATATTAACGAAGGAGAACTATTTTCTAATTTGGAAGGAAGATAATTCCGTATTTACATAATATCCTGGAACGGATAAATAACCGTTAAGGAGTTAATAATTCACCCGAAAGGTAACTATAAAACTCTTATCGTTTTTCAATTATTATGAAAGTTAAAAGTAAATTCTGTGATTGCCTTGATTTTGTGTTACAGTAAATTAGTAAATTCGGTTGTAAAAAACTGCCTCATCTTGTAAAAATTGCCTGACTACCTACTAAGGTAATTATATTTTGTCAGGTTCGAAATTTTAGGCAATGAATGATCTATTTGTTTGAATTATGAATAATTCACATCTCGAGATATCATATTCTAAGTACTGTTGGTCGGGTTTCGTAATTGCTCAAGGATTTGCCGTTGTTTTATATTAGTTTTTGGACAAGTTGTGGTTCCAACTCCCTCTTGGGGTTTTATAATGTGTAGTGTAACATTTATTGATGTTGTTTTATTATGACACATCTTCAGGGTCGTCGGTACGGGTTTAGAGACCCAAATTTCCATTACAAATATAGTCGCCGGGTAGAGAAACCTGCGCAGAACCAGAGTTTGGAGTTGTGAGATCAATTTGGAAAAGTGACCGGTGAACTACAATATATAGAGAGAGCTAACTAGTGGCTGATCTATCAGAGCCAAGACACAACGCACTGATCCAGGTACACTACACTAACCAAACGGTAGCGGCTGACTGTCGAAGAGTTCTACAAATACTCTGCAGAAGGTTGTCTCATAACGCGTTTACTAATAATTTATACATAGTAATACCCAAATTCCACTCGTTAACGATCAGAGCAGACTCCAGGACCCTACCTTTCATTATTTTTATGGTTGTATTTTACTATTAGATATATAAGTTAGAAGGTCTAAATTGTGTAAAATCTAACTTGTGTAAACTAGGTATTTTCAAGGAAGAGAATTCTCACAAAGGTATATTATTTGGAATATGTAAATTGTAAGTAAATAACTTTTCTAGTGCAACAAACAGAATATTGTCCACCCTAAATAAACATTGTACTGCCAAACCATCAAATTGTTGTTTCACTTCATATATACCCATTTAGGAAAGGAAAATACAACCAGTTGAAATCGAGTATTACAAAATACAGGCTTTGTATGAAACGCAGTTAAGCGATAGTATACGCAATTGCAATTGCAAAAGAAGCGTCGGTGGCGTAGTGCGTAAGAGCGTCGTCTCCCACCCGGGAGGCACTGGTTCGATCCCCGCCACGTACCAATGTGTTTTCAAATTTTGAATTCAAATGTACGTTAAATCGACGCTTTTACGGTGAAGGAAAACATCGTGAGGAAACCTGCACACACCTATGAAGAAATTCTTAGGTTGTGTGTGAAGTCGACCAACCCGCACTTGGCCAGCGTGGTTGACTAAGGCCTAATCGCCCCTAATGTGGCGTGGGCTCGAGCCCCTCGGTGGAGACATTTTATGAGCTGTTGATGATGATGATGATTATTCGCAATTGCGCATTGGTTGATGTAAACTACCTATGCACAAACTTTTAAAAGTGTATTTGCAATAAAATTTATTATTATTATCGAGGAAGGCTATAAGTTATATACCCACTAGTTGATAATAATGATAGTAAGTTCCTCTGTGGTTGAGAGTACCGGGCGAATTTCGCTTTCCTCTTAGGTCTTATCATCATTTATCATCAAGTGTTATAAAGGCCAAGAACTTCCTCATCGGATATGAAAAAAATGCTTTCCGTCAATATAAAATAATATTTTTTGCTAATCTACGATCATAGTAATACAAATTAATTCTTTACGCATTTAGTCGTAATCGACAGATGCGCCATCATTTTTTTGACGTATAATTCTAATTCTCCATCAATAACGCCAACGGTGATTGACGTGCATTGAAGGTACATCAGAACTGAACATCTTATTAACGGATAATTGTCACAACTCATAATGGCACGGGCCGGTTTTGGGGTGAATTACCCCATTTTATGGAATCCCAAATCTCGAAATAATAGCCGCTTTGTTGCGCTTTTTGGGGTGAATCGTGTTATTACGTAATTATCGGATTAAACAGATTTTACTCTTATTTAGCTTGGTTTTTATAAAATCGCGATTTCGTGAAATGATAATTTTATATTAAATAATTTTCGTTGTGTCGTTTCTGTCGGTGAGTAAGGTTGCTAGAAGGATTAGGTTTGGCAGCGCGTGATTTTATTTGTAATTGAAGTAATTAATAGTATAGAATAATTTAATTTTTGCGTTTACAAACGCGTAAATATTAATACTAGAAAAATGCACTGAAAAAATTCGACTTGCCTCAGGCGGGACTCGAACCCGCATCTTCCACAATCCACAATCTTCCGCAATTAGACCCAAAAACTGCAGTATATTTATTTCTGCAGGAATTTTTTTCTAAATAAAATAGTCAATTTTGTATTATTAGTATTCGATATAATGGCCTCCCACCATGCTGGGAAGGATTTTAGATCATTCTGGAAACAAGCAAACAAGTTTAATAATAAGGCGGCTACCCCCGTGAGTGTCGGTGTCGTGAATGAGCCAGAAGGTATAGCCAACATGTTTAAAAATCACTTTGCACTGACTTCTCCCCTGGGCCTGTCTCGAACGGGATTGGATATAGGGTCTCGTCGGGGTCTGATATTTAACATCAAGGCTAAAGAGATAAAAATGGTGATAGATAATATGTCAAAAGGGAAATCTCCAGGCCATGACTCGCTTAGTGTCGAGCACCTTCGATATGCTGGTCCACATTTGCCAAGAGTTCTGGCATTATTGTATAATTTTTGTATCAGTCATTGTTATATACCAGAGGATATGATTCGGACGATGGTGGTTCCAATTGCTAAAAATAAAACAGGAGATTTGTCAGATATAAAAAACTATAGACCGATATCATTAGCTACCATTATCGCTAAGGTTTTTGATAGCATTCTTAAGTCACACCTCGAGCTTCATGTAAATATTCATGATATTCAGTTCGGTTTTAGGCCGGGATTATCAACCGAGAGTGCGATCTTGTCTGTAAAACATACAGTGTCTTATTATATAAAGCGCAAGACTCCCGTATACGGATGTTTTCTGGACCTGTCGAGGGCATTTGATCTGGTGTCTTACGATATCTTATGGGAAAAACTTGAAAAAACTAAAATTCTTCCCGAGTGCATAAGCATCCTCAAATATTGGTACGGAAACCAGGTGAACTGCGTTCGGTGGGAGGGGGTTTTGTCGCAACCATACAGGCTGGAATTTGGAGTAAGACAGGGAGGACTAACCTCTCCGCTTCTGTTTAACATTTATGTAAATGCACTACTACACGAGCTCAGCAGTACTAGGGTCGGTTGCTATGTTGATGGTATTTGTGTAAATAACATCAGCTATGCGGACGACATGGTGCTGCTGAGTGCTTCTGTGTGCGGCATGAGAAGACTTGTAAAAATATGCGAACAATATGCACTAACACATGGTCTGATATATAATGTAAAAAAATCAGAAGTTATGGTATTTGGGGTGAGGGGTCAAATTCCTAGTGATATACCACCTATAAAGCTTTATGGGCAGACACTAGGACCAGTAACAAAATATAAATACTTGGGACACATCTTGACTCCTGGCCTCAAGGATGATGAGGACATTGATAGGGAACGGAGAGCGTTATCAGTGAGAGCGAATATGTTGATACGCAGGTTTGGCCGGTGCTCACTTACAGTAAAAATTTCATTGTTTCAAGCTTTTTGTACATCTTTCTATACGTCGGGCCTGTGGCTTAGCTACACTCAAAAATCTTATAACGCTCTCCGGGTCCAGTATAACAATGCATTTAGGATGTTGGTGGGGCTGCCTCGATTTTGTAGTGCGTCGGCGATGTTTGCGGAGGCTAAAGTTAATTGTTTTTATGCAACAATGCGCGCGAGGTGCGCGTCTATAGCACGCAGAGTGCGGGCCAGCCCCAACAACATCCTATCAATGATAGGGAGCAGAACTGACTGTCCATATTTAGCGCATTGCTGTGCTATTTCACATGGCATTAAATAATGTAGTAAAAAATTAAATTGTACTAACATAGATATAAGGCATTATGTAAACTAACAAAAATGAGCCAATGGTTGCTTAATAAATAAATTTATTATTATTATATTATTATTATTATATTTTAAAAAATCCACGCGGACGAAGTAACGATCAGAGTGCAAGAGTGCTAGATAAAAATAGAGATTTCCCAAAATAAACAAATTTTGTCCTTGTCCTTTTGATATTGACTGTACTCCAGATGCTATCCTAAGAAAATAAAAAGGAAAATTATGAGAAGAAAATCTTGGAGGCTCGAAAATTACGGCGGTGTTCAGAGTAGCATAGAGATTTACGAGCGAGCACTCAGTGAGATATTCGTCGAGGCGTGAGACTTTCAGTCGCAGTTTAATGTGGAGACAGAGACACAAGTTTACTTTGGTTTACGTGTAAAACGACGAGAACCAAGGTCACCGACATGATCCAAAGAATTGCGAACCTTAAATGGCAGTGGGCAGGGCACATTGCGAGGAGGACTGACGGCCGTTGAGGTGTAAAAGTCCTCGACTCGGGAGACGCAGCTTTGGTGGGGCCAAGGTGAACCAATGATTTGTTGAAGGTCGCGGGAAGCCGCTGGATGCGGGCAGCGCTGGACCGATATGGTTGGAGATTCTTGGGGGAGGCCTATGTCCAACAGTGGGCGTCTCACCGCTTAAATGATATGATAATGATGTATGCTGACGTAAAACCTCTTTCTTCTCTTCTTCAGGTAGCAAGAACAGACTTTTTATTTTTATGTAATGGCCAGTGATGGAAACAGGTTTAAATAAAAAAATTAAGACATTTTGCACCGACCCAAAATAAGTTGTGACTTTGGTCGCAATTTATTTTGGGAGGAGGAGAAAGTTAAAAGGGTTGAGGATGTCGATGTTGCCGCGGTCGTGCGTTCTTCGTAACGATCACGACCGCGCACTAGGTAGGTTAGTTTCAAGTTGAAAATTTCTGACGATGTTTAGAAAAATTTTCATCTCGATTTTCCTCTGTGCTTCGTTGATACGTTAAGCTGGTGATCCCGGGTGCTGTTGAAAGATAGCAATCATCCTCAAGGAGGGCTCGTGTCAGGCACACGGCCGTAAAAATTTAAAGCCAAATCCTGTCGCATTATTGTCAATATCAAGACATACTGCGCTGCACCAATCCCAAAATAAACTGGAAGTAGGGAAAGGGGTAATAGGAATTAGAAAAGAACATTTATACAGATTTGTACGATTTGCGAACTTATTGCTAAAAGCGATCTTTTCACAACCTTTGGATGGACAGTACTGAAATGTGTTAACAGGGTAATTAGAGCCTTTCATCATCAACACCTCTAATAATGTCCCCACCCAGGGGAGCTCAACCCCACTTTAGGGGCTATTAGGCCTAAGTCAACCACGCTGGCCAAGTGTGAGTTGGTCGACTTCACACACAACCTAAGAATTTCTTCATAGGTGTGTGCAGGTTTCTTTACGATGTTTTCCTTCACCGTAAAAGCGTCAATTAAACGTACATGAATTCAAAATTTGAAAACATATTGGTAAGTTCGTGGCGGGGTTCTTACCGGTGCCTCCCGCCCGGGTGGGAGACAACGCCCTTACGCACTACGCCACCGACGCTTCAAGCGTCGGTGGCGTAGAGCGTAAGGGCGTTGATGCGTAAGGGGATTAGAGCCCTTACCAGAATTCAAAAACCCGTAGCGTATTTTACTCACAATAAACTTTACTACGACACAGTTTATTTTCTGTGTCTCGCCTTGATATTAATTATGTATGCAAATATCTCACCTGTGTCACTGAGGATCAACGAGATATTTATGCCGTTTTTGCTTACATTCCTTTGGAAATTCAGACAGCTTTATGAGGCATCGTTATTTAGATTATGAACACGAAAGTGAGTTTGCGTGTTACTTTTTTACGATTAACTCCTGACGATGTTTAGTAGAACAGATGTTAGCTAATTTCGTTGACTGGGAGTATTTTAGGAGAGTCACGTCATTTTCTAAATCTAAGACATAACGAATTTCTTCAAGAAAGAGAATTCTTACCAACATTATATCCCTATCCTCGGCGAGTTTACATGAATAACTAAATCATCAGAATAAGTTACTTATATAAATCGTCTTTACATTATTAAAGATCTCGGTTTGTATATAACTTCTGTAAGTGGAACGCGTATCTTAAGCGTCTCTCCCGGAATCTTATCCAATATGATTGGGCAGAGAGAGATAGTGAGTGAGTGAGAGAGAGAGAGAGAGAGAGGGGGGGGGGGGGGAGAGAATAATCATGGCTAGTAAGGGTTCTGGAACCAATAACCTAATGAAAATCGCCATCATGCCGTCGTGGTGGAATGGTCAGTATTGATGCCTCCATTGTGACGAACAAGAATATTGCTGACGAGTCATGGTTGATTATATAGGTATTTACTTAAGTTTATTTATAACAATATCTAAAATTATTATGTGCATTAGAAATGTGATTTATCTAGTGTTCATAACACAAGTTGTTAATGATACTTACTTTGGGCTAGATAATTGGTGTGAGCATGGACAATAATGAAACACACAAACAACGTTCAACCAGAAGACATTTTTTATTGACAATCAAGTAGTAGTCGTTGAAAGTGACAAGATTTGTAATTTATGCAGTTGAAAGTGACATGCTTCGTAACCCGATTACAACAGGCCTGTACTAAATTAACTATGTAGTTTAATACAGCCGCCAACATGCCTGGCTCCCCTCTCTGCAATGAGATGAACCCAGCACCCGCGTGGCATATCCATGAAATGCTAAGAATTTTCGTCTCGTTAAAACTCCAGGTTTCATCAATAATATCTCACAAAATAAATAAGTACAATTTATCTCGAAATGACATAGACTGGAGAAACTGAATCTATTTTGTACAAATGATCCCCACACTCTGCGCTGTCTAGACAAAAATATCGTTTCACAAAATATCCGCTAACGGAGTGGGATTCGTAGAAGGTGTCACGAAATTGAATAGGTATTAGGTTTGTATAAAACAAAAGAGCATCGTACCTTATAAAGATCGTTGACAATAAACTATTTACTGGACGGAAGAGAAAACATGTAAAACTTAAAAGAATTGTAGAAACAGTAGAACAATATCTATATTATCTTGGCTGCCCGATTATGGCTCGAATAAAGGCATACTTATCAACTCGGAAAGGGAATATCCCTTTTTCAACCGACTTCAAAAAGGGGAAGGTTATCAATTCGACTGTATGTTTTTTTTATGTTTGTTACCTCATAATTCTTTACTGGGTGTACCAATTTTGATGATTCTTTCGACCGCTGGAATGGATTGGAAGCTGGAACTTGTCATGTGGGCCCAATAAAATTTGATCGACATCTGACGAGTAGTTTTTGTTTTATCCTTAATAATACTTATTTAATTGACATCGATGATATCGTAATCTTATCACTTGTGTGTCTAAAAGATTTCGAGATCGTTTCCTGAAAATTTATATACTTAAAACACTAAAAGAAAAATAGAAATTATTTTTAAATAATGGAAACCGCCTTCAAAACTAAAAACGGAGAAATAAAAACTCTGTTTATAAAAATCTAAATGTTTTTTTGAGGTCGGTGCCAACATTTGGAATAAACGCCTCTTTTTCATAGCAAAAAGATGTTATCAGCATTATATTAAGATAAGATACCTGTGATACATAGCTACTACCCACATACTTGTTAAATAGACAATAACGGTAAACGCTAATGGCAATGGCAGAGTCGGCTGAGTCAGTCGTGTTTGGTCGGACCGCCAGACCGAGCAGACGTCAGCCAGCACCATGTACTTACAGAGAATCACAGAGCGACTTTGTGTCCGCTATCGGACAAGTTGAAGGCTTGTCTATTAAGTGTTATGTTTTCTAACCAGATACCAATTGTTATTAAAATCTAATTAGAATATTAAAATCAAAATTGATTTTCTTACACATAAAAGTACTCACTTATTAGAATAAGACGATGGTGATCCTTTTCGTTCTATTTCTTTCCCGTCCATCGAAAGGTTGCCTGGAAGGGATTGCTAGTAACGATGAGACCGCATTGTACTATTTAATATGGATCGCAGTCCTATAACTATTATTTTTTTGATGAACTATGTTAATATTTGAAGCGAAAAAAACTAGTCAAAATTCCCGTGTCGAAGACGCTCTTCCGATGACTTAACACAGGACTATGAGAATACATAACATTAATTTGGTATATGATTCAGTTATTTCAAGTCACTTGCTGTTTGTGAGCAATGTTTTCCGACCTTTGTAAGGATCACGGTTGGCAGCATATGAGGGTCACCACAGCGACACCATGTTTCAAGTGTCTATAGGTCACTGCAATCGGTTACTTACTATCTATTGGACCGGCTATCGAATATCTTATATTGACAGCTTATTAGTCGGGCCGTAAGCTTGCCTCTCAGGTTTGTGGTATAAATTAAACCCTTGTAGGTAAATTCCATTCAAATAACAAATGAACTTTCTTTGAAGATTTTATTCTTGTATATTTTACTTCCAACAATGTTTTTGTTTTCTAGAATTTGCGTGAAACTTTTTGGCTTCGTGGCTACATAGAGACTTTCGACCTAAGAAATTATGACAACAATAATGCTGTAAGAATTTTGTGATTTGATTTCTGCAGACGGGATTGTTAATTCAAGAAATATCACAGAACTGGTACTGTAATGCGTGTCAATATTTGTATATTGAACAATGTTCACAACGTGAACTATGCTCTTAGCCCAGATCTAACCTGATGGTAAATAAATAAAGCAGAAGGAAGGAGTATGTTTCACCCAGAGCTTAAGGCGGACCCTCGGTTGAGACCTTTTTACGACATCTAAGAATGACCTTTACGTTATCATCAATTCGGTAATTTATCGTGACTTAATACTTTCTTCCATTTCCGATTAAACAGTCTATATTGGGAAACATGAGTGTCCTATTAGAATTCCAGAATCCAATATGTTTCGTAATTCCTAATTTATCTGCTTCACTACGCAATTTGGAACTGATTGGAAAATGGATCATTCGAAAATAGGTGAACCGTGCTGATTATGTACGTAATAAGCAAATTTGGTGTTGTTGCATTGCTTGGATTACAATACAATGCGATTAAAAGAATATAATTATATTGATTAGAGCTTTGGAAATACTGTCCTTCTTTATCTAGCTGATATCTTCTATATATAACCGATATTGATAGTTCTTTCACCAGTAAACAGGTACATTGTTTCTGAGTGACATAGGTTATGTTTGATTGTCATTAATATATATTCTTAATGTGAAATAATAATATTTGTCAGCTAATTCGGAAAAACAATAATTTATTTGAACTTACGTCATCCCCAACCACGTCCCTTGACCTTTTAAACCAATACTTCACATCCATTGGTGAAAAACTAGCTTTCGACATTTTAACAAAGACTGGAACTGGTGAATCCCATCTTCTACATAGAGTATCTCCGTCACAGAACGCTAACTCTATGTGCCTGACTCCAACAGATTTTAGGGAAATAGACAAAATTATCCTCAACCTAAAAAGCAATAGTGCTCCAGGTATAGACAACATATGTACTACAATTCTAAAGAACTCACATGACATATTATGTACCATGCTTGCCCACCTGTGCAATCTGAGCTTCTCTAATGGTACATTCCCAGACATATTAAAAAAGGCTGTTGTGATCCCGGTTTACAAGGGTGGCGATGTTGACTCCATGTCGAATTATAGGCCTATCTCATTACTGAGTACCATTAGTAAAATTGTTGAAAAAGCATTTAACATCAGACTTACAAACTTCCTAGAAAACAAAAATATTTTATCTAGTTCTCAATATGGCTTCCGATCGGGAAAAAGTACTGAGGATGCCGTCTCTAAGCTCTCGGAATCAGTGGCGAAATCTCTTGATGAAGGCCAAAGATGTGTAGCTATATTTTTGGACCTTAAAAAAGCTTTCGATACAGTTTCGATACCGTTACTCTTATCGAAGCTGGATAATTTAGGCATACGTGGACTACCCCTGGAATGGCTCCGAGATTATCTGACAGCCAGAAGTCAAGTGGTGAGAGTGGAGGGTATCTGTAGTTCCAGTTCAATTATCACCTATGGAATACCACAGGGAAGCACCCTTGGACCTACGCTCTTCTTAGCCTACGTAAATGACTTATGCAATCTAAAAACTGACAATGGAAATATTCTTGCATTTGCAGATGACACTGCACTGATATTTAGAGGAGCAAGGCCAAGGCATGGCCAGTGGTTCAAAAATTTGCAGAGATCGGTCTTAGAAGGGTGATAAAGTGGCTGGACGAGAACTTATTAACCATTAATATACCTAAAACAAAATATATTTGTTTTAGGATTTCAGCTGCTACAAATCCGCCAACCAACTTCTATATTATGGCTCACTCCTCTATTTGTGACTCAGAAATTAATTGTGATTGTGCTCCCTTATTGCAAACAGACAATCATAAATACCTCGGAATAATAGTAGATAAGAACCTTAACTGGCGTCCACAAATTACAGCATTGAGCAAACGAATTCGGAAACTTCTACCCATTTTTAGGAATCTTCGGGAAGCTGCGGATCCCAACCTTGTCAAAAATATCTATCTTGCTCTTTGCCAATCACTTCTGACGTACTGTGTCACCGCATGGGGTGGTGCCGCTCCCTGTCATCTCCTGGAGTTGGAACGAGCTCAACGAGCAGTTATTAAAGTTATGACACATAAGCCCAGAAAATATTCTACCCAAAAACTTTATGAGGAAACTCAGTTACTAACGGTTCGGCAACTGTATATATTTAACTCCGTACTCCGCCACCATAAAAACATAGACCTAATCCAGCTACCTCGAGGTAAAAGACGAGTTCGAACTCCAGTTCCTACTATCAACACAGTTTTCGGTAGACGTCAACTGTTTTACATGGGCCCTTATTTGTATAGGCACTTTAATGACCTAAAACAAATAGTACAACTAAATAGGATAAGTCTGAAACAAACAATCAAAAAAAGTTTAATGTCACTAAACTATACTCAAACGGAGAATATTTTTAAAATTAAATAATTCATATACCTTTAAACTCATGTCTACTCAATTAAAATGTTATAAATTAGGCAATCACAGAATTATGTTCACAGGCAAAAACACACACACACACACACTCGCACAAACACTCAGTACAAGAGCGCGCGCGCGCGCGCAAACACTCAAACACAAGCATACACGCATACTATACTACATATTCCCATCTCTGTCAACCTTATATTTATAATCTTTAGTGTAATAACAATTGAGGTTTTTTTTTTCTCCTTTATTTATTATTTTTTGTTTTATATATAATATTTACATTTAATACTTAGGATGAGGATAGCTATAATATATAAGTACAGAACCGCCATTTTATTCGGCATAAGTCAGCAGCTCATAACTTGTACCACACGTAAATAATTACAATGTAACGGTAACAGGTTAGTGGTACTCGTCACTTGTGCGTGGCCATTGCCGAACATGTATAGGAATATTTTATACCTACCCTCAGTATTTCATATGATAATTTATGTTTGATTCGTACCGCTATAATTGTTATTTCCCTATTTGTTAAATTAGGTTATTTACTTAGATTTAGATATTACTATATGGGGTGGAGGGTTGGTAACTTGAGACACAGGAACCTTCCTAGTTCAGGTATCAACCCACCAAAACACTAAATTGTAACTACCTACATCTTATTCATGTATATGTACTGATTGGTGAGAAATAAACTTTATTATTATTATTATTATTATTATTGGTGGACGTAAAAACATTTTTACGTATACTCATACATATGAGTAGTATAAATAAAACGATGTAAGTAGCCAGAATGATGATCAGAATTCTTATCACTTTAAGCATATATCATTGTACCGGAGGGCCGGGTGTTGACAATTGAATGACGAGTGTTGTCTCGGAAGTGTAGTTTACAACTAATTACTTAAAGTTGAAAAATTTGTTTAAATGCTGCGTCTAACTCACACCTTTTTTTACTGTTGGGGAGGTCAAATGCATTTACGCATCGTCCCTGCGGGGTGGTGCCAACCGCAGGGGATACGTGGGACTCGAGGTAAAGGCGTTCCCTCCATACCCATTAAAAATCCTCCCCGGCCTGACCTTAGTGCGCTATTACGGGACGGCTCGGGATCTGCGCACGTGAGCGCAACTACACCGAGACCGTCCCAACGCTGCCCGTCTAGGCACTCCTTGTGCACCAATTACCGACTAACGCCAGCCCTTGTGGGCCGCTAGCCGACGCCGGCCTTATAGGCCGCCTCCTCCAGTTACGGCTGCTCGACCTGTCGCCTCCCCCTGACGAGGACACCGGGAGCAGCCATCGGACCGCACCCGGGGGACTTCGGGCACGGTCGTGGCCCTGAAAAGGGCCGTCCGGAACTAGCCATGGTGGGAAAACAAAAACAACTCAACAATGGCATGTAACTTCGAATACCACTTGACATCAAAAACCACACACCCGCCGAGAAAGTTTTCCCACCACGTTACCAGGGTCCGCCACGAGGAGGCTTTCGAACGTGGACCCCGCGTCTAACTTACACCTAAGAAGCGTCACAAATTATAGGTATCTCCCTAGTCACAAACAAATAAAAAAATATTCATCTTACTTTCCATCAAGCATCACATAAATATTACAATAGAATCGAAACGTATCAATGAGGTAAAGTAAATATCTTATTGGAAATTTGGAACTACCTACCTTTTTGTACCATATTGATGACAAATAAGAAAACGGTCCGCCTGTAATTAGTAACTTGTCACTACAGCTTATGTAGATTTGCAGTACCAGGTATATCACACTTACGTTGCCGAATTTAATCTACTGTCACAACTACTAACAGTTGTAAAATCACGTAAAAAGCCTAAATTATGGCGACTAGCCAAAAATTTTTACATCAGGCTTACACCTGGTTATACTCTGCGTATACTCTTTACAACAGTGCTCTGCGTGTCCAGTGTATAATAATGCCTTCAGGTGATTGTTGGGGTTGCCATGGCGATACAGTGCATCGGGAATGTTCACGACGTTTAGCACTGATGGCTTACACGCTGTGCTGCGCAAGGGAGTTCCTATCCTGTGGAAGCGAGTGCGGTAAAGTACCTACATTCTTTTGGAGGATAGGAAGTGCGAGAGATAAACCGCCGCGCCACCCTCGCCTTGCCGACCTGCAAGATGCTCCTTCACGCCCCTTTTGAATGAACCAGGATTGTAAGAAGGAGGGGACACGTGTGCAGACAGTGAATTCCATTTCTTGATTGTGCGACAAAGGACCGAGTTGCCAAATTTCTTATTTCTTCGTTTAACATCTCATTTCGTCCATGTTCAGGAATTTCTTTCTAATTTTCCTTTCACAACTATTAATTATGCCCTCTAGTTATCATCGTTATAAATTTACGTTTAACAGCCAGGTAGTTTGTTAATGACTTAGCAGCGCTAACTAACACCTGCTTCACGTTTCTCTCGAACATTCCTCAAGATGTCGAACCGAATTGGTTTACAAACTTCTCTACCGCAACTAGACTAATGAATATTGTGTTTTGTAGTACCATTGGGAGGTAGACGAAAATAGATATTTTATTGTATTTAATCTTAGAAAGATTGATAGTTTTACCTGGAAAAAAAGTGGGTCAAAGGAATCTATGGGTCAATTGATTTGCATACTTGAAATATAACTTTTTTTTTAATAAAAAAGCTCATCAAAATTCTATTAGGTAACTTTGCTTAGGCTGGCACCGACTTCAAATATCATCATCATCATCATCAACAGCTCATATAATGTCCCCACCGAGGGGCTCGAGCCTACCCCACATTAGGGGCGATTAGGCCTTAGTCAACCACGCTGGCCAAGTGTGGGTTGGTCGACTTCACACACAACCTAAGAATGTCTTCATAGGTGTGTGCAGGTTTCCTCACGATGTTTTCCTTCACCGTAGAAGCGTCGATTAAACGTACATATGAATTCAAAATTTTAAAACACATTGGTACGTGGCGGGGATCGAACCAGTGCCTCCCGAGTGGGAGACGACGCTCTTACGCACTACGCCACCGACACTCCAAATATATCCAAATATAATAGCAAGTTCAATAAAAAAATTGTCTTTATTTTTGTGTTCGTGGATGATATCATCATTTAATCCCCAATGAAATTATCATTTCAACAAAAAAGTACTGAAGCAATTTCGGTATGATTTGACCACCTCTGAAGTATGACCTTCCTAACGAAAAAAGAATCATCAAAATCGATTCGGAACATAAAAAAAACAACATACAGTCGAATAGAGAACCTCCTCCTTTTTTGAAGTCGGTTAAAAATGAATAAATCTTAACATCTTGAATAAACCAAGATTATGTTCAAATAACTAGTATCGAAATTGACTGAATACCTACGTCGAATCCTGGTTTATTCAAAATTCTCTCAGAATAAGTGCGACTAACGAATTTCAAACAATACTTTTCGTAAATATAAAAATGTTGGATACATTCACTGAATGTTGTTTGTTTTATTCGTGCCCGCTTGTAAACATCATTTGTCTACTAACGCTCCGGGGTATAAGGTAGCCGTTGGGCCATAAGGTAGGCGTGAAAAATAAAAATAAAATTTTTCTTATATAGTTTGTTAAACAAAAAGTTTATATCAATCGTTTTATTAATTTGTTTGGCTAAGTTACGAATTTCCTATTTCATCATCAAGAACCAGTGAGATTGTACTAGGTGGTAGACCCAAATGTAGGGTCGTCTGGGTAGGTACCACCGCCTTTCTTATTTCTGCTGTGAAACAATTCGCTGTGTATCGGATTGAAGGGAAAGGTAGCCAGTGTAATTATTGAGCATGGGATGCATATCATCTTAGTCCTCAGGATGGCAACGCACTTGCAATGTTAGGAAGAAATAAATAAATTTATGTTAAGTGATTTACCCTTAATATTGCAAGCGTCTATTGGCGACGGTAACCTCTTAATACCGGTTAGGCCGCAAACTTGTTTGCCATCTCGTAATACATAAAAAAGGATTTGCGCTATGTAAGTAATTATGAGTTGTTAAGAACACTTCTATTTATTATTTATGTATGTATTTTACTGTCGTATTTTGTATATAGTATGTATGTATTTATTATTATTTATGTTAGTAAATATTGATACATATTTGTATTTATCAGCCTGTTTTTGTTTTTTTTTTATTACTATTATTTTTTGCCATCGACTTATTTATTGTAAATTAAGTGATATCATAATATTAATATTATTATGCATTTATAGTACACCTACAACTTCCCTAATTAGTTATAGTCTTTCCTGTCCATCCAAAGGTTGTCTGGAAGAGATCGCTCTTTTTAGCGATAAGACCGCCCTTTGTACATTTTATGTTTTATTGTTTTATCTGTTATAATTTTCTTTTCTGGTGTACAATAAAGAATATTCTATTCTATTCTATTCTATTCTTCTACTATCGTCTGCGCCCCTCTCGATTTTAGTGGAAACTGAGTTTTAGTGATAAACTTAGATTACAATGTTTATTTAAAGCCTTTCATAAACAAGTAAAGGAAATGTATCGCTTCTGAATGTGACGACTACTAAAAGTTGTAATTTTTTTATATTAAGCAGAAACTTTAAGATTTTCTACAATTTAAGGAAAACCAAAGCAGTAAAATTCTAATTTAGGTTAAGGGCGTGCACTCGATTTAAGTCAAAATTGTCAAAAAGTATTGGATTTTTCAGACCTAATTTTGTACCGATGTAAACAAACTTTGCAAAGAAGTTGCATATTATAGAAATATCAATTCTTGATGAAAACCGCTACAATGAGAAATCTTATGGCGCTGTTTTCCAAAAATTCTTATCTTTCAGATGCGACATTATAATGACACGCATTGTCGCATATAATCGCAAGTAATACTTTGGAAAAATTGTTTTTCCAATATGAAAATATACAATATAAGCCGCTACAGTGCCTAAATAAGTAATAAATTGAGATACCTAACACAATTAAAAGGGAAACCAAAAAAATATAAATCGTTACATTTTAATGAGGATTTTAACAATGTTTTTGAAATTATACTCATTGAATGTACTCACTATATTATAGTATAATGCTAGACATAACAACAATTTTATAACATTGTCAAGTGCAATCGGATATCTTTAATAATTATTTAAAAATTGGTCTAAATCCGAGCTCGCGGCCATTTTTTGATCGTACATCCCGGGTCATGCAGTACCTCCAAAATAGTGACGGTTGCCAGCCTGTTGCCTAAAATTTTAGCAAATAATAATTTCGAAAATAAATTTCCACCACGCCATCTTCCCGCGTTACTCGTGGCCTACGTCGTAAAATGAGCCGAGGCTCTAATAACGTTAGTCTTAGAATAATAATTTTAAACAATCTTGTCTTCTAATGAACTTGGTCCGGCGACAAACATCTTGCCAATGTTATGTTGACAATAGACACAACTTTGCAGTGGGACACACCGATCACACACCCTTATAGTTTTTGGCTGATGTTTGACTTTTACATACATACATACGATCACGCTCGTAATCCCATGAGGGGTTGAGCAGAGCCTTAGGCAAAATTTTGTTACACATAAAGCCACATTTGGCAGTATGGGCCATGCAGTGCCTCCAAATAGTGACAGGTTGCCAGCCTGTCGCCTGCATAAAAGGGGCACCAAACCCAAAAATTAACAATCCTTCAGTAAACACCAACTAAAGCCAACGACCTGGACAGATGTTACACTCAAAATCATCACAGCAGTGCAGGTGGAAACTGTTAAGCCAAAAACAGTAATTGATTAGCAAAAATATTATCATACTTTAATATAGGTATTTGTAAAACAGTCACTAAAAGTTTGGGCATTAATTCAGACTTTTCAAGATTATAGTTTTCTGGCGCTTCACTGTTCGTTGCCACGACACGCTTTCTTCGCTCGCTCGCTCTATTGCGGCTTAACCGAACACGATTTTGTGATCATTTAATAAAATTGGTATTTGAATACATTTAGTAGGTTTTACTAAAATTGGTCTTTGAATACATTTTTTGGAGTTTAGTAGGTTTTTATCAGTAACAGAGCCTACGGTTTCAAAAAACTTATTGCAATTCCGCACATTTATTAAAAAAATAAATTCACCCCGTTAATTTAATAATTATTTTAAAATACACCTGGACTTTTACAGAGATGATTAAGAGTTTAATATCCTGTACTGGTTATTACTTCTGACTGAAGAATAATTTGTTACTTCTTTGGGTTTGATGCCTCTTTCATGTAAGTTTTGAGGAACTGCATGGCCAATACTGCCTGATTGGCTTTATTTTTAAGTAAATTTTACTTTCTATCTTATCTGCTCAACCCCTTTTGGAATTATGAGCGTCATTGCAGACATGAAAAATCTGCGAAAAGGAACCCGGATAAAGAGTGCTCCGAAGTCATTCTTGATACAGTAACTCGTGTTGAGAGACTCAATTTTGAACCCAGTCTATCGTACGATAATTTATTGTTATTTTTAATAATTTTCACTGGTCCTTTGCTAAAAGCTGAAGCGAAGCCACAACTAATAAGAAGAAGCCACGGGAGGAGTGTGACGTTACTCATGTGATGCTTACGTGAAATTTGCATTGTCATTTCTTGTACCCCGTAAAGTTCCAGAAACTTTGATTATCATCTAAATAATTCGGTACCCTCTTAGGTGCTAACAATCGACAAACACATCACAAAAAGGTATGTTAGCAAAGTGGGTTACTATAAAGGTTCATAGTAATATAAAGTTTTCGTGAATCTCCTCCTTAAATAAATATAATAATATAAATTCAACCGTTTACTTTGAGTCGGCTTACTCCACAAATTCCCTTTTCACATACAAACGAAACTTGGCAATCCGTGGAGAATACATTGGTATATTCAGTTGGATCAGCTATGTTAAGTTTGGGAATCAAAAGAAGTTTAATATTTCGAGTTGGGGTTACATTTATCGATTCCAGTACCGCCCTAGGGACCATTGGCTGTACAGCTAAGCCGCTATTTGGTTATTGCCTCAAAATCAGGTCAAAGGCTTTGTGAATGTTGACGATATCCAACAGTGGAACTATTTTCTTAGTAAGGGTTCTGGATATTATTTTATTGTTTTGTTTACTTAGATAATAAATATTATTATCAAGGGGTTTTCTGAAGTTCTTAGGCTATGTTCAGAGCTAGTTTTGACAATATGCTCTCTATTACTATTTTGTTTTCAGGCTAGCTAGCCGCATTTTAAAACAATAATATTAGTAGAAAGTTGTGAGCGGTTGTAATTGATATACAAATTTATTTGTGTTTTGTTGTAATCTTCTTTATTACATGTAATCGGTTTGTATCTTGTAACTGTGCCAAAAATAAATAAATAAATTACAACCCTACACTTCGTGCATAAGTTACGTCACTTACACGATACTAAAGGATTTGTACACTTGAGGGTAGTATTTATGAGCTCTTAAATCTAAGTTTACCTATACCTATAAATTTATTACCATTTCTATTCATATCTTCATAATTTCTTATACAATGCATATCATAAATAACGCACACTATAGTTTGCTTAGAATCGGCTACTGAATCGATTAGAATTGTTTTGTTTAATTCCAATTAAAATTGACCCAAAAATTATTGAAACCCTATCGTAAATAATTTTACAACTAAAATTGAGTTTTATGTTCTAAGGGAACATAATTTGTATTGTTTCTATGCTGTACATTATAGAATATCTATCCAACTATCTATCTGCCAGCGCTACGTGTTATGAACTTGCAAGAAAATAAAAGTTCAGGCGATGTCACTCCAACGGCCCACGTTAAATACGCAAAAGCATTCAGTGTGGGTATCACCTAATTCCGCCACATCCATCAAGCTGGCAAGGGGATAATGTGACAGCCGTGATGTATGCCGACGACGTATGAGTTTGTTTTTTAAGAGCCATCAAAAGAGGCGCTTGGTTATTGGATGTCTTGAGAGATTTATAACGCTGATAATGTTCTGATGTTCGTTAAACCGTTTGCAGTTTCTTGACGAAAGTAAATTTTAGGATAAAATTCTTTATCATCCTGACGTTGAACATGTTTGTTATTAGTCATATAGTGCGTGTAATGTTTATTAAACATAAATTCTTGTTAAAGAAAAAAACCGCCTTCAAAACTAACCACGGAGAAATAACAAATTTGTTAAGAAAAATCTAAATGTTTTTTTGAGGCCGGTCCCAAATACCAAAGTGACAATGTTTATTCCAAATATGGAGGTTGGCAGCAACCTCAAACAAAAATAGATTTTAACTTCTAAGTTTGTAGTTTTGAAATCGGTTTTTTTATTTAAAAATTATTTTTTTTTTTGTTTTTTTTATGTTACGAGATGGCAAACAAGCTTGCGGCCCACCTGATGTTAAGTGGTCACCGCCCCGCCTATAGACACTTGCAATATTAAGCGTAAGTCACTTAACACCGCAAGTGCGTTTGCCATCCTGGGGACTAACATGATATGCCCTCCATGCCCAGTAATTACACTGGCTACCTTTCCCTTCAATCCGATACACAGCGAACTGCTTCACGGCAGAATTAAGAAACCCAGACGACCCTACATATGGGTCTACCACCTAGTCGAGTTCCGATTTTAGTGTTTTAAGTATAAAAAAATTCAGGAAACTATTTCGAGATCTTTTGGACACACCAATGACAAGATTACGATATCATCGATGTAAATTAAATAGGCGTTATTAGGAATAACTCAAAAACTACTCGTCAGATGTCGATAAAATTTAAATGGGACCACATGACAAGCTCCAGCTTCCAAAAGTCGAATGAATCTTCAAATCGGTACACCCAGTAAAGAGTTATGAGGTAACAAACATAAAAAAATACAGACGAATTGCGTTCCTGCTCCTTTTTTGAAGTCGGTTAAAAATGATATGTTTTATCGATATTTTTTCCAAAAGAAAGCAATATGGAAGGATCTAAAGAAAGCTTCGTGCTCCGACGTGACAGTAAAGACAGATTTAATGGTAGAATTTAAATGAATATCTATTTATGAGTTACCTCTGGTTAAAATGTTATATATCTTTAACCAGAGTTACTTTATTGCGCCACCAATTACGTCACTTGTTATCAAATTGAATATTTCAAATCAAGCCTTACCGTAATCCTAACTAATTTTATTAATGCGTTAGTGAGTTTGTTTGTTACGCTTTCACACCTAAACGACTAAACCGATTCTAATAAAATTTGGTATCAATTTAATTTCAGGTCCTGGAATGGACATAGGATACTTTTTGGCGCGATAACCAACATTACAGTTAGCGAAACCGCGAGCAGCCGTTAGTAGTAAAAAATGGGATTTCCTTGAAAAGTCTTAAAGATATGGAGGCTCTGCATGACCTATACCACCATGTAGCTGTGCACTAAATGTTTAAGGTAACATTTAGACTCATTTTCAAACTCATACTCGACCTGCAATTGCCTAATAATGTACCTACTATTAATATCTATTAATAATGCTTCAAAGTCTTTATATCAAATTATATTAATTGCAATACTAGAAATCAATCCTTTAGGCTACATTTGCAGCGGAAGCAGACTTGACTTTGACTCCATCAAAACTTTATAAAAAACATCGGCAAAAAGGAACTCCAACTTGAACGAACAAAAGACCCTCAAAGACGGAAAATTGCAAAATAGTTTTTGCCAATATCCAAGACTTTTCCGATGCGCGGCGCTCAGTCCCGACGTTCAGTCTTCATTATGCGCACCATTAGCGGGGACAATAAGTGTCTTTCTAGATAAAGATAAAAGATAACCGTCGGTCAGACGTTGGCAATTAATCTTTCTTCCATAATGACCTCCTGCAAACCTTTTCCTTAGAAGGGTTGATAATTTTACAAGAACTTGACCACTGTCAAATTTCTCAGACTATTTTGTGAATGAAATCGTACCTGTTTATTTATATCAATCAAAATCAAACTATATTTAAATGGACTTTGCTAAGTAACTTCTTTATTTAAATGGACTTTGCTAATAGATCGACAAAATCCCCTACCACTGCTTCTGGACGAAATGCTGATATAAAAAGCAACATGGTATAAAAAGTTTTAAAAAAAGGTAAAAAAATTGTCCATGACAGGGCTTTTTCCATGTTTTTTGTTTTCTATTTAATTTGGAATAAAATGTAATAATATCAATTTTTAAGTGACGCCTAATAAGTCAAATTTTAATATAAGCCAGATAAATCAAGTATAAGGCCAGTTTCATCGATTCCAGATAAGTTTCTATTTGGCACATTAACTGCAGACACTCCTTGGAATGGTCCTAAATCAGCTATCGTTATTGAAGTACTTGGCGTCATAATTCATGATAGGTACTATATAAACTTTTTTAACTTCTCTTCCATACGTTCCATGCATACGTTTAATCGGATATTCCGGTCTTGATATAGCCTTTATAGTCTCGTTGCAATAACCATTCACATTGCCCTACTTGGCAATGCAACTTGGCGGTCGGGCGATAAAATTGACGATATCCTGATAAAGCTTTCACGTATGTGAGTGAAGTTTAGATTAAATTAAATATTTATACTCAGGTTACATAATTTTTTCTACTAAACTGCCGAATTTATTATATCATGACTAATATTAATAATTGGTAACGATGGTTGCGCCACTTTATTTAAATAACGGTCGTCTGGGTAGGTACCACCGCCTTTCTTATTTCTGCCGTGAATGAGTTCGCTGTGTTTCGGATTGAAGGGAAAGGTAGCCAATGTAATTACTGGGCATGGAGGGCATATCATCTTAGTCCCCAGGATGGCAAACGCATTTGCGGTGTTAAGTGATTTACACTTAATATTGTAAGTGTCTATAGGCGGCGGTGACCACTTAACATCAGGTGGGCCGCAAGCTTGTTTGCCATCTCGTAACATAAAAAAAATAACTTTTTAATATAGATCTCGTTATTTTAATATGATTAGATGCGCGATCGAGTATTTATCGAAGCCTAAGTCTATGCTGTTATGTACCTATAACTTGATGCTGCTACTATTTTAAATATACGCGCGCTCGTTATGTCAGTGCGCATGAAGTACACAACGGGGTTCTCGGAGGGCAGCACTGATCAGTTAAGAATATGATGGCTCCCCGCAATTGCTTTGAAACGCATGTACTTGCTCTTAATATTTCATAATATCCCGGGAAAAACTTTCTAACCAATTATACAATGTCTTTGTTCCGACCCGACAAACTTTAAAGGCATGTTCTACAGATAATTTCATCGTAGGAAAACCTCCATATGTGGGGTCAGTTCCCTCGGAGTGGCAGCCATTTTAATTATTAATAATTGTTTAGGGGATGTCTTTAGTAAAATTAGAATATCTCGTTAAATTTAAGTCACATGGACTTAAAAAAAATACTGCCGCGTAGCTAAAAAGTGTGGCAATCTAAATAAATGTCAGTAAAGCACAAAAAACTGTTGTTAAAAAATAATAATAAACTTGTTTTTCTCCAAAAAAATACACAAAAAAAATACATTTCTCTGATTTATACTAGAAATCTTCCTATTACTACACATTTTTTATGATTTTATTTACAATTGTTTGAGTTTTTCTAAAAAAGGGTATCAAAATTCTAACCCAACACTGGCTTTTTTAAAAGTTATTGGTATTTTAAAAGACTGACATTTTTTTCTCTCTCAATGTTTAATAATCATGATATTGAACATTTAATTTTTTTATTTTTTTTTTATTTTACATAGAATGGGTTCACTTTTGGCAACACTCTGTGCAGGAGAGGTAAGAGGAAGCCGAAGATGGAGCGAGTTTACCCAGAAGATGCCTATTCACTCTAACCTTAAATAGAGCAGGGTTATAACTATTTGGGAATATGGAGGCCGGCAGGGAATTCCACTCTTTAGCGGTGCGCATAATAAATGATGTTGAAAACCACTTAGTACGCAGAGGCGGAATTTGTACGAGGTAGGGATGGTAACCTGAAGTCCGTCTAGACTCTCGATGGTAAAAAGGAGATGGTGGAATAAGCACATGCAGCTCAAGAGCACTAGACATATATTTCTGTATGACAGTGCTGTCATCTGCATAACCAACAACACCGGGCATAAGCAGATCATTGATGTGTAACAAGAAAAGCGTCGCAGAGAGGACTGATCCCTGAGGAACTCCAGCATCAATAGCAACGAGATCAGAACTACAGCCATCAATCACTACTCTGATCGAGCGCTCACTCAGGAAGTCAGATATCCAGCTACATAAATCTTATGTAGAATTGTTTTTTTTTTATTTAAAATTATCTTTAAATTAGGGTAAAAATAGCTACGCAGATTAGAAAAACAATCAGTTTATTAACATAATTTAAACATTACAACTTATGGGAATAATCAATTTCCCTAGCTTAAACCGTAACTATAATATTTCTATAATTTATTTAAATATAATTGATAATAAAACCCTGGTTCTTAAAATTCTTACCTCTCTTTATCATTAACTGTCTAAACCTAAAACCAAACGTCAATCTCAGTTATCACTTCTGCCATTTCAATTTCAATCACTTAATATTTACGCAACTGGCCCCGATATTTTATAAAGCAACAAAATGGATTTCGCTCAGTTTGCCGCTGGCAAAATAAATACGAGTATGACGATTTATTTTCGGCGCGAGGGTTGTTAAATTCACAAACACAACTTTTACTGTGAATATTAAGTAGTAGGTACGTGGGTTGGTCTGGTTTTTTACTCGACTGCGGCGAAGGCAAAAGGAAGAGTTATAATTTTAGCATTCTATGTACATATTAATCCCCGGGATCCCTGGGGGTCCACCTGGACCATTTTGGGAATCAATGATGTAGACAATTAATTAAAACACTGAGTTCTTACTCCCGTGCTTTCAGCCCTGACCCCATGGCCTACCCTATGGAGCTGTGGCCACATTAACGAAGATGTAGAGGCTGAACACACTACAGTCGAGACCCATCATAATAATTTTAATTATTAGAAATTTTCAGAATTGTTTTAATTTTTATTTATCTCTGCTACCACCGTAAAAAAAAACATAATCTGCTTATTGCCATCTAATGATGGTCATACAAAAGTATATATGTGTCGCATCGCACCCGCTCGAAAATTACAACGAAAAAGTCAGACAATTGCCGAATTTGCATTCAGTCGGGAATGCTCTCGCGTCTTGGCTGGTCGACTGCACTTCATTGCAATGCTTTAAGTTATCGCACGAACAAATACCCTTAAGTGATTTTAAGTGGTGTGCAAATTACATTACCACTGTAAGAGATAAGAAAACGTGTAATTTCTTTCTTTCTTTCATTTCATACGAAAGTACATTTTTAAAAACATGTTCAATTTCATTTCATTATTCAATTAGACTGTCGTTGGCAAAAAGCGCACGAACATACTCTGTTATCGGTATTGGTGCGCGCTCGCGCCAATGGGCGCTAAGCAGTAATCGATACGTGACTCAACTATGAGGTATATTTATCTCTTTCTAATAACAGGTTTGCGTAATCATTTCTTACTTTCTTTTCGCGACGCATGTAAATAAATAACAGTACTTAGATATAGGACGATTTGCGCCACTTTAAAATACAATTATTTCGTGTTTAACCTATCTATATTTTTTTACGTAATTGATTGCCATGGTCAATGAGACTTAATCGAAACTTTTAGTGAACAAGCGAAAAGTTTAAAAAACTGTAACCCGACTAAGGAAGAAAAAGAAAGTACCTAATGAAATCGATTAAAATCGGAGCTCCTATTATCCTCCGATCCTATTATTAAAGTCGGTTAAAATGCAGCCTATGTTACCTGGACCATAATAATGAATCGATTTACAACTTATTCATACAAAATCGGACGAATAGTTTAGGCTTAGTTTAGTTTAACATACTTAAATACAAACTTTTGGCTTTGCCTATATTTGCGTAAAAATATGCTTGGTTTATAATGTCCTTTGAGACTCGTATACAATCACTACTTTATATTGGACAGGAATGTCCGACTAAGTTCCACAATGGACGAACAAACATTTGTAATCTGCTTCATTTGTTACACATACGGTTAATGTTGCCGCAGAATTTGTACTCGGGTACAATGAAACTTGCCTGCGGTTTGATATCAAAACTATTACAACAATGGAAATTCCGTTGTAGTCGGACCACAAACTAACGTATCAACGCTTTATGTATTTCGCTAATGCAATAATATAGTTGATTCTAAACTTAAATAAATTATTATCCTAAAATTGTTGCCTATAAAAAAGTTATTTAAGCATAAATTCTACTTAAATAAAAAAAAACGCCTGGTGAAGCGTGTAAATAGCTACCATATGTGGGGAGAATTTCGGCAACTTCTGATGGAATGGCGAACTTAATATTTCACAACGGCTAAGGACTGTACATCAACAATACAGGCACATAGGTTAGATAAAGTAATCTACGACTCACCCGATGCTTCATCGATCATCAGCCTTCAGACCTAACATGTAGGCACAGCCGCTGCACGCAATAGTCCTGAGATTTTATGTGATCAGTCCAACAGTTACACCAAAAAACACAATACAAAGTCACCAATTATAATTCTCGATTATAGTTTTCTCACGAGCTAAGTGAGATTTATTTAAAATGCGGTTACGGCGAAGATTTACGAATATATTTCTGATAATGATATTTGCGGAGCCGCGAAAAAATGTAGAATGCGCGGGTAGAAGTTTTTTCTTTTTTTTTTGGTTAAATTTTCCCTGTTACGGGACGGCAAAGGGATCTAGCCCATACAGCCAAGTCTTTAGTTTCATCTTCTTTCTTGATTTTTGCATTAAAATGTGGGTGCCACACTTTTTAATGCATCTAGGGAGTGCTTGGCAAGAAATGCATGGTACAGACCTCATGATGGTGACTGATGAGAATTGTATAGTGGGATTTCCAACCACTATACAATTCTCAACGCCACATACACAAAACCTTTATTTCAATGATTCCTCATAACTGTTCGTCAACACGGATGCTTATGCAACAAAACGACACCACTTTCACTGCACAAAATCCACTCCGAAGCAATTTTTAATTATCGAAATAAAGATCGACATCCAGACGCCATTGTTTCCCGCCAAACACTCTTTTTTTTTTTCTTTTTTTTTCTTAATGTGCCAAAGTGGTGGCACGGCGTTGCGCCTTTTGAGCCATCTGTCCGAATCACAGATTCCACACCAGATGGCGTCGCCGAGTACATTCACCAAACCAACATGCCAGTATTATTGATGTGAAATAATAAAATAAAATAAATGCATAAAAGATGCCTAACCAACGCCTTTAAAACTAAAATCGGAGAAATAAAAATTTAGTTTATAAAAATCTAAATGTTTTTTGAGGTTGGTTCCAAATACGTGACAACGTTTATTCTAAATATAGAGGTTGGCACCGACCTTAAAAAAACATTTACTTTTTTATAAACTAAATTTTTGTTTCTACGTTTTTAGTTTTGGAGGCAGTTTTTTTTATTTAAGAAGAATTTATTTCTTGTTTTTTTAGTGTTTTAAGTATGGAAAGTTTCAGGAAACTATCTCGAGATCTTTTAGACACACAAGTGATAAGATTAGGATATCATCGATTTCAATTAAATAGGCATTATAATTGATAAACACTATAGTACCATGTCATAGCAGCGCCAACGCTTCTTCAGTAATAGTTCCTATAATTATGCATGAATGGTTATTTTGACAAGGTACTAGAGTGTTAATAGAATAGCATAGACTTTTTTTATTTGCATAAACATGCGCACAATAAATTTTGTTCTTGATGTTGTCGAACTAAATAATAGGACTTACATGTTTTGCCGCAATGGCATGCGAAAATGTCAAAAAAAACACTTTAATTTACAAAAATAATATACAGGTTGTCCCAAAAAATAGTGTACAGCTAAAGCCCAGAGATAGAGTAGCCCTAGATAAACCCGAATAACCCTTATGTATGTTCTACGATTTTTTGTAGATTTCGAGTTATGATTTTTGAAAGTTTTTTTAGTAGTTTTTGACTTTCAAGACATTTTTGTGCGTAATGTGGTAAACATAGATGCAGCCTTGATTATTTTCCTCACATAGCTGAATACATGACTAGCCAAACAAAGTCATCACCGTTCTCATCAGATGTAAACACAGTGCAACAAGCTAGATGAATTTTTTATGGTAGATTGATGACAAAACGGACATGTTTTTGAAATGAGATGTGGTGATATTGATGTTCAGAAATGGATATATGGATATATTCACTCGGTGATTATCACTTTCATCTGTCAAAAAAAGTTGGCGAATAGGCTGGCATGAAAGCTATCACCGCCCCTATGGATATACAGGAAAGTATACGTTCTTTTTTGGAAGATTTCATTGACGTATCTGTTCGGGAATTGCTGGCCAAAGTTTTTGTTCTCCTATGTTTGTGATTCTCCAATAAACCGTTAAATAAATAAAACGTACAATTATAATGATGTACTCCACATTCATCACATTAGTGGCCAAGGTTTACCGTATGCCGTGTAATCTGATACTTCGATTCAATGACCTACATTCGACCTCCGACGTAATCAAATGTCACTGACCGCTCAAGCCTGTGACCTAATAACCTCATCCTATTGGTCGCGATGTCTATGTATGGTGCTCCAGATTTACTGAAACAAGTTGAAGACTAAATATTGTATAGTGTAAAGTGCCCAGATTAA
This sequence comes from Elophila nymphaeata, assembly GCA_955850985.1. Taxonomy (NCBI): domain Eukaryota; kingdom Metazoa; phylum Arthropoda; class Insecta; order Lepidoptera; family Crambidae; genus Elophila; species Elophila nymphaeata. The sequence goes on from OY039079.1 coordinate 23,635,007, forward strand.
AGGCTTGGGCTTTAACAATTTTAAACCATTAAGTACTTCGGTACTAGTAATCCAATATCGGTTTTAGTGGTAACAAGGCAAAGGGAAATAAATAAGTACCTACACCTTTATAAATTTTTGAGTAGGGGCGAAATTAAACACATCAATTATTTTACGAGTAATTTTTTGATAGTGCTGATTTAGATTTATTACATGAGCTTTGTATATGAAGATATTTTTTAAGTCACAATTTTTTTTTATGTTACGAGATGGCAAACAAGCTTGCGGCCCACCTGATGTTAAGTGGTCACCGCCGCCTACAGACACTTGCAATATTAAGTGTAAATCACTTAACACCCCAAGTATATGCCTTCCATGCCCAGTAATTACACTGGCCACCTTTCCCTTCAATCCGAAACACAGCAAACTGCTTCAGAAATAAGAAAGGCGGTGGTACCTACCCAGACGACCCTACATATGGGTCTACCACCTAGAAAATTGAATTAAAATTGATGCGAGGAGCACAGGATCGGTCGTTGTAGCGTTCTTCGGGGGAAGCCTATGTTCGGCAGTGGAGTGTGGCTGAAATGATGATGATGATAGATTGACAATGAATCGACAAGGACGAGACCAAAACAATGCCCCAATGTGTGAGTAATGCGCATTTGTGCGTGTAATATAGTACTGCAGTCTTAGACACTTGCTGTCTTTTCTACGTGACTGGCAGGCTGCCTGCGTGTATGTGAAATGATCTCGTCTATCTATCTCGCTCTAATATACGCGTTAGTATGCTCTTTCTCTTACACCGATCTACAGTTTCCTATATCTATGGTCTCTACATTACCAAGAAAAATGTTGGCATTGCAGAGTAAGAACATCGAGGCTTTAGATGGATTGCCTTTTGTACCGCGTAATTAATTACACCAGCCACCTTCCCAGAACACAGCGAACCGCTTTACGAGTGAAATGGAAAAGCTAACTTTACCTAGATAGATATTGCACTTAACGGTACTACTAATGGCCTTTTTAAGGTATAGGGGAGAGTGGCTTATGTTGAACCTGTTCCTAAATTGTGTTTCCTATCAATTGACAGCATTATTCTTCGCTGGCCAGATACCTACATCAAGAAAGTCGACCGACTCGAACAAACGAACGAAAATTTGAACGCAGGACTTCTTGTTGTATAGACAACGCTAGCACAGTATAGAGAACGATATAGCACTTTGACCCCATATATAACGACAATTCGGCGCACGCACACATACAGACGTCATTTACACGGCCGCTAAGGATGCTTTGAACGGCAAAAGGGCCGCGCAAACGACATTTGTATGTGTGCGTGCGCGCCGATTCGTCACAATATAATTATGGAGTCATAGTACTGTTTGTACCGTTCTCTATATTGTGACGCTACTGACTATTTCAAGTAGAAGGCTTTAAAAAGTTTTATTTAGTATTGGATAGTTACTTAGTCCTATAGAATCTCACTCGGGTTAGTCAAATCAACGAAGTCTAAAAGACTAAAATAAATCTTGAGAACTACAAAATGATGCTTCGCATATTCTCACACCAATTTCATCATTTCACTCCAAACGAATGAACCAGGAAAGGGTCGCAGTCCGTATCATTCTCGTGTCGTTTGCCAAAACAATCCGGGGAATGATCTCGCAGCGGCAGTAACAGTTTCACTGCCTCCGCCTGGCGAGGTTAAAATGATCGCGCCAAATTATATTTTTGGGGTTCCGAAACAACAAGACGTTGGCATTCAAATGCTGATATCGAATGTGTTCTAAAACTTTAACTCCGACTTCAACGCAAAATCGATATTTTTGTACTATGTGGTTGACAAACAAGCATATTTTTATTGTTTAAAAACTGTGAATGCAGTATTACCTAGTTGTTTTTAAATTAAACTGGCTGATTCGCCACACGTTGTGGTTAATTAGCAAAAAGTACATCATTTAATCACGCCCATAATTCCAAATTCTGTTACATTTGTGTTAAAAATATGTAATGGTAACGGTTATTTGTGTTACTCATCAATATTTTTTCGTTTTGTAATAATTTCAATAAATTTTCTAATTATCGAATTTTCTTCATTTTTCTTTCCGTATGAACCTTCTACAAAGGAAAACTCGAATGAAATAGGTAATCTTTCTGAAGTTATGGCGTAACCAAGGGAAATAGGGATTAATTTTATATATCTATGGATTAATATTCTATTCTATTATTAATTAATGGCCTCGCGTCGCATTAAGCGTACGCATTTTGCCAATGTCAAGTGAAAATGTAATTAAGGTAACAAAAATAATTGTTCGGTTGATTGAGGTTAAAAATGGAGTCTCTCAACACGTGTTTTTACGACAAGAACTCGGGAGAAACTCTCTGGATTAATATTTCCTCTTATTAAACTATATTTAATAAGTTTACCGCCCCGGCTTCTAATGAAAAAAAAAAACAAAATTAAGAAAGGAGAATTTTAATTTTTTGAACTTCAACCCCTAAGTGGATGAAAATTTGTATGGGAAGTCCGTAATTTTTTATAGTAAAACGGAAAAGCCATATACCCATTTGTATGGAACTAATTGGTATATGGCTTTTCCGTTAAAAATTAAGTATGACCTATTTTAACATTTTTCGAAATTCAATCCCTAAGGGGATGAAAGTTTGTCTGGAAAAGCCATCATTTTTGTAGTGAAATCCATACCTACAAATTGATATATGGTTTTTCCGTTTCAAATTGAGAAAGGAGTATTTTATTATATCTCGAAATTCAACCTATAAAGGGATGAAATAGGGGATGAAAGTTTGTATGGGATGTATGGGAATTCCGTAATTTTCATAGTAAAATACAATGATATTATATTTTAATATCATTGGTAAAATACATAACAATTGGTATAATGACATTTCGCAAAAAAAATAAGAATGACGTACCTATTTAAAGATTTTTCGAGATTCAACCCCTAGGGCAACCCTAGGGGATAAAATAGGGGATGAAAGTTGGTATTGGAAATCCGCTATTTTTGTAGTTAGATCCATATAAATTGGGATATAGCCTTTTGGTTAAAAATAAAGAAAGACATATATGTCTAGGTTTCTCGAAATCCTACACTTGGATTTTAAAATAGGGGATAAAACGGAATGAAAGTCCTACAAATCTATCTATGTTTACTATCGTATCATCATCATCATCATCATCAACAGCTCATATAATGTCCCCACCGAGGGGCTCGAGCCTACCCCACATTAAGGGCGCTTAGGCCTCAGTCAGCCACGCTGGCCAAGTGCGAGTTGGTCGACTTCACACACAACCTAAGAATTTCTTCATAGGTGTGTGCAGGTTTCCTCACGATGTTTTCCTTCACCGTAAAAGCGTCGATTAAACGTACATATGAATTCAAAATTTGAAAACACATTGGTACGTGGCGGGGAACGAAGCAGTGCCCGGGTGGGAGACGACGCTCGTACGCACTACGCCACCGACGCTACTATCGTATAATTATTGGAAATATTATGTGCATGATAAGTAAAAAAATCACCAAATCCACGGGGACAAAGTCGCGAGCAAAAGCTAGTAATGAAATAAATGTGGCGAGTCCTTGTGGAAACTACTACGGAACCCGCGCCGTCTACCACGGACGCTCTTTGCCCGTATTTTCTCTTATACTCGTGAAGGTAACCTTTTTCTATAGACACGGAATATGCGTCGAAGGGTCGACGTTTTCCTTATTTTGTTATGTAACAGCTTGCGATCAAAGTTAATATTAAAGTACTTATGTATCGATGAAATTTCCACGTTTCGTTAGGATTTGTTAGCGTACTTAACCTGTTAGTTTTTATGGTTCACTAGCTTAGCTTTTGTATCGCTCAGTACAAAAATTTTAGAGAGGGAATTACATATAAAACCTTGAAAAAGGCATAGTTTTTTAATACTTACAAGAAAAAATACACTGAAAAAAGTCAACTTGCCTCAGGCGGGAAACGAACCCAGCATCTTCCGCAATCCGGGCGGCTGCGTTAACCACTACGCCACCGAGGCTCTGCTATCGCTGTCGAAATTTGTCAGTGCTTGGTGCTTACGTTTTTATGGTAAATATTGTTTCATCAAATCTTTGAAATTTGCACTTCTAAGATCCGAACGAAATATTTTTGTAAATAGTTGACGCCCAGTTAAGATGAAACTAAATACCTTACATTGTGGAATATTTTTGGCGTTTACAAACGCGTAATAGTTATTTATTATACAAGAGTGGAAAGTTCCTTTTTAACCGCGTGCTCGATTTGGATGACCGAGCAAGCGAAGGATTCTAAAGTTGAATCACGAGCGCAGCGAGTGATTCTAAATTAGAATCCTGAGCGTCAGCGAGGGAAACAAACGAGCACAAGGTGAAAAATCTTTCCACTCGAGTGCAATACGTAACTTTTCATCCCACCTCAGCGAGGAAATGACAAAATGAAAAAGAATTTTTTCACAATTTAAAAAGTTCTAATCATAAATTTGGCACCATAGAGGTTACATTAAATAGGTTTAATGACGTTTTGAATTTACAATTATATTGAGTACTCATTATATGTGATGTTCTAAATTCAAATCTACTTTGCCACTCAAGCGAATAAAATAGAATTTTCCAGCCAGATTTCGAAGCGCAAAATTACACTTTCCGAGGTGGTGGGATGAAAATATATTTAATACTAGAAAAAATACACTGGAAATAATCGACCTGCCTCACGAGGATTTTTTTAGTGTATTTTTTCTAAGTATTAAAAATATTAACGTGTTTGTAAACGCAAAAATTATTCCGCATAGTTTTTTTTCAAGTTACCACCAACCCTACTCACGTACATACATACATATAATAACACTCAGAGTCTCAAAAGGGGTCCAGCCCAGATTCAGGTAACATTCCGTTACACAGCAAGCCACATCTGGGCAGTATGGGTCAATACAGTACCCCCAAAATAGTGACAGCTTGCTATCCTATCGCTTACACAGAGGTACCGAACTCAAAAATTAACAATCCTTCAGTAACCACCTAAACCCAAGAGTTTGGACGGATTGTAATGAAACTCAGGATTAGCGGTAAGACGTTTACTTCACACAATCCGCCGAGCTGTACGAGCTCGGCGGATCGCCACAGAATGCCGTCCATCCGCCAAGTGTATTCCTTTTTGACGTTCGCTACCCCCACTTTGTCGTATAACTTTGTGTTGCCAGTTTATTAAATCAAAAGTGATACCGTTTATAATTTATGTCGTATTTTATCAAATATAGTATTAATTATATTTTATTATATAAATTTATACTAGTTTATATTTTATTAGATATTTTTAGAAAAACCCTACAAGATGTTACACTCAAACTTATCTCAGTAGTCCGGGTCCGGGGTCCGGGTGTATGAAAGTGAAGTGACGAAAATAATATATGAATTGAAAGTGAACGTAGATGCGGCACGGGCATTACCATAGATATAGGAAACTGTAGATCGGCAATGTAAAAGAGAAAGAGCATACTAACGCGTATATTAGAGCGAGAAAGATAGACGAGACCATTTCACGTACACGCAGGGGGCCTATGGAGGCCTGTCAGTCACGTAGAAAAGACAGCAACTGTCAGACTGCAGTACTATTTTTCATACACACATGCGCATTACGCACACATCGGTGTATTTTTTGGTCTCACCCTAGTCGATTCATTGCCAATCTATAAACGTCAGTAATAATAAATCTATAGGCAAGACCTAGGCAAACGTTTATCGATCAAATCGAAAACGTCTTGAAAAAGAGTCATATTAAAAGTACTCGCAACCGCCGAGCATGTATATAGGACTGTTATGAGAGTAAGAAAGAAAGAAAAATAATTTATTGCGTTTAAAACACATTCAATAATTTTAAATTTTACAAACATCAGGGACATAGACATTGAAAGATTTTTTTATGCTTTGTGGGAAATTGCTTGTCGTACATCTCACCCAATGGGAATAGATGACAATACTGCAGTTGAAGACGAATTTCACCCGAAATCTTATAGTAGTATATCGATAGCAAGATCGATAACTGAACCGAACCCAAATAAAATGAAAGCAGGATGCAATTATCAATAAATTTTCGTTAACTACAATTAGTAACTGTGTAGTACTAATAATAGTTAATATAAATTCGCCATGTGATGCCGGCAGAGTATTTTTATTTATTTATTTAAATCTACCAATATTTGTGTACACTCTTACATATCTATGATAATTTTACAAATTATCTTAATGTAGTGCAACAAATACTTAAAGGCCGTGAACGCATATGCGTATAAATATATTTATTTATTTGAGCGTCCACTTAAGCTACAACACTATACTCCTCTTTGTGAGAGGTATTCACTGAGAGTAGATCGGAAGCGACCAAGCGAATCGAAATGAATGTGTACAAGATCACTACTGTCGTTTAATAGTCTACAGAGTAGAATAGCATCACCTCATATCCTCCAATGGGTATCGTTGAAGGTAACTAATGGATCAGCGAAGGGGTATTGATCACCTTATACTCCATTCACCAATCTGCACTGGGTAAGCGTGGTGAACTACAAGTATATTCGGTAAGAAAGAGAGGCCGAGGTGTTCCAACAGTGGGTCGAATTATAAAGGCTATGTTATGATAATGATGACAAAAATTACCTTACGTACGACCCCTGTAATTTCGGTCAGAAGTCACACGTGTCTTTTAGGCAATTACGTTTAATATCCGAGCATCGGTTTTCCTATCCACAAATTTCTGTGAAAACAACACTGAATTAATTAATGTTCTATGTAAACGAGGCTAAGCTTGTGTTAATAAAACTAAAAATTTAATTTACTCCCCAGTTTCAATGATGATTTAGGTAAATCTACATTCATGGGATGAATGAATAACCTTTTTTCGCCGCCTCCCAGTTTTAACGAATATATTTGAATAAACCTTTTCACTGAAGTATAGCTTTCTTTCATGCCTTTCATGTTTATCTCTAGAAAGTTCTGTAGCCGGTTCGTGAATGTAAATAATAACTTTGTGCTTCATGGCTACACGGTATTTTGAAGTAAATGCTAGTTAAAGAAATTTATGGACCAAGTTTACAGTATTGGTGTGGATTAAGTAGCCAATTATGTAATCAATGTCCAAATTTCTTAGAGTTATTGATATAATTTGCTGGGATCCGGTTCTATATTACAAATTTATGATAAAATTCAACATGCGATTCTTTGGCGGACTAAACATTCTCCAAAATCTTCGTAAACTTGTTAATGAAAGAGTCGATGTTCGTCGGCGTATTGACCGTTGTTTTTTCGCAGTTTCTATATTATTTACAAAGAAATGTATTTTGTAACTGAACAAATATTATCACAAAAATCACAACTCTGTTTTGCTCTGTCGCTTAGCAAGCACATCAGAATTTGTTACAAGATTTTAGTTTCACCTGTCCCGATGTTTGTCATCAAATCTTGCAAATTAAATAAGATCCACTTCCCAGTTACTGATTGAGCTGAAATTTTGCATTCATGAGTAAATCGCGTGGCAATACAATATTATGATGACATGGTGCTGATCTGATGATGGAGCTGGAAAGTGGTCATAGGAACTTCGCAATTAAACAACACAACCTCATCGAGTTTGAGCTCGTTGGAATCGTCTTGACGAGTAGATTGTCTTTCAATGGTAACCAGGGTCTGATGATGGAGTTGGAAGGTGGTCTTAGGAACTCTGTAATGTAAGGACGCAACCCCATCGAGTTTGAACTCGTTTGATTCGTCTTGACGAGTACTTTGTTTTTAGATGGTTACCAGGGTCTGTTCTGCTGATGGAGCTGGGAGGTGGTCAGAGGAACTCAGTAAAGAAACGACGCAAGCCCATCGAATCTCGGGTTATTTGATTCGTCTTGACTTGATAGGCAGGACATATCGGTTGAATGGAAGCTACATGAGGAACCAGTAGACTTAGAATGGAGACTAAGTCATGAGAGCCGAGGGCAAAAATGACTTTCATTTTTAATTCTCCCTAGTTTCAAAAAGAAAAAAAAAGAAAATATTCCAGAACATTCTGCAGTCGTCAGGCTCAGTTTATTCCTTCATTCGATGCACATCCCCCTTCTTTCCTGGAATATTAAACGAACAATATTTCACCTTTAAAGGAACAGAGCCGGCTGTGGAATTTAATTTATTAAGCATCTCGCCTTTACGGTACACCACAGTGGAGGGAAACCAGTAGTCTAAACGCAAAAAGATTACAAGTTACAACACCAAGATGACACCAGCGCTGCCCACCAAAATCCCAACTCTTACTCTGTTTGGTTCCAAAACCGCTTGGAAATGTTACATAAGATTAGTGATAATTCCCTGAGATCTTCCATAAGGTGATGGTTCTACACTACATCAGGACGGGTGTTCCAATTTAGACTGTTTATCGTACCGTGTATATGCCGCTAATATCTATTAGGGGTTTAAGTATGAAATTGCCGTTTTGTATGGAGAATTTCACGAAAAATCATTTTTCCATACAAATATATTTGCGATTTTTTTAGGAACCACAAATCTAAATTTTGTGTAATATTGTGGTTATTTTGAGACAACATTAAGCTATAGGATACATAGAGAAAAATTTAAAAATTGATTTCTGTAAAAAAATATTCATATTTTTATAACGGAGACGGGCACCTCTTAGAACGGGTTGTTTTTGAAGATGTATTTCTAGTGAAAAAAATAAAAATAAGAATAAAATTTCGTACATAAATATAAGTCATTGTAATGAAGTTTAAAATAAAAAAGAATAATGGACATAGCTATTGTATTAAAGGAATTATACACTAATGAATAATGAGGAAAAGATCGGCAATTTCATTCTTTAACCCCTATTATTTCACCATGCATGTCCATACATATAATTATATTTGTCGTACCACATGTATCACAACTACGATTAAACCTTTTGAAGTTCCAGGGGATGAGTACTTTACAGTTTTTCTATATTTAGGTAAAGTAATATTCAGTTAAAGATTTTTATTTTCATTGCTTAACTTTACTGCCTTCTTACGTTCGGAGCTTCATAGCTAGTTTAGGATATTTTTAGAAAATATCTAGTATCCTGTTTTCTTCGATATTTTGTTTTTGCTTTAGTAAGGAAGCGAGGAATATTTCACTCGTGAAACTATAAAGATATTGGTGAACTTTTGACCTTTTGCACTTTGATGCAAGATTTTAGTTGCTTGAGCACAGATTTCTTCGTAAATGCGTGATCTATTATAATACTACTATTTGCACCTCGCTTTTAAAACTCGAATAGAGAGTAAATAAAAAAAAACTTGTGTACTTTTGTTTGAATATTGTCACCTAAATGTTGTCAAAATCATAGAAAAAGTAATTGCAAATAGAGACGGGATTCTACTCTAATGTAAGCAGCTTACTTCGCTGAAACATATAAAATATATTGTACTCAATCAAGTTAAAAATTAGGCTACAATAAACAGCCAAATTTCAGCCTTTAAACTCTATGAATATTGAATGAGATTGAAAATTGTTTAAATAAATATGATATATTTAGGTAAAATAGTAGTATTGATCTATTGCTATCTGTATAATAAAGAACTTAATGTTTGACTATGCTACTGTAATAACACAGCTTTATATTCGAATATTTATTCGAATATAAAGCTGTTTTATTACAGTTTAATATTATAATGTACGAGTATTAATGTTAACATTAGAACATTTTTGTAATTCATTTGAATTACAATAATGTTCTAATGTTACATAATAAAGTATTTAAATTGCACAGGTATGCCCACTTCACACATCCTTTCTCACACACACATTTATATATCTCTGTAGTCGGGATTGCCACTAAAATTTTGTCCAACACGGACGAAAACTGAACTAACTTTGGCAGACATTTGTAAGGAATTAAGAGGTAACGTAAGTTTCAGACTAGTTTGGCTAAGTGGGTAATAAAATTGTCGGACATCCCTCCTCTAGGAATAAGCTTGAATAGCGAATTTTACTACAAATTAAAATAAAGGCTCGTCGTAATAATTGCCTAATTTGACAATTAATTTGATTCAGGTTGATTTATTATAACAGCGTTTATAATTCGACCCACTGCTGGGACACAAGGCCTCTCCTTGTCATCGAAGGAGGTATAGGCAGTAGTCCTCCATGCTTGCCCAAAGCAGGTTGGTGGACGGCGTATAAGGTGATCAATACCCCTTTGCTGATCCATTAGATCCTTCTACGACACCCATTGGCTGATATGGGTTGATGCCACAGATATATCAATCTATATAAGGAGATCGGTCGAATCGTCGAGTTCATAGGAAGACCGAGTGTCGCGATCACCGGCCGTACTATATAACATGGTTCTAGTTGAGCATGCCGTAATATACACTATTCATTGCGCGCGTCATAAGGACTGCGAAGCAATGAAAGCTCAGCACAGCCGCAAAGGAGATCGGTCAAATCGCTGAGTTCATAGGAAGTCCGAGTGACGCGAATGGTGAAATGGCGGCGATGTATGCCTACCGGGCATACACTTTGTCATAAGTTAAACGCCGGATTGGCCTATCTCCTTTTTATTATTTAATCTGTGGTTGATGCTATTCTACTCTGCCGGCATCAGACGGCTATTAGGTTAATTGAAAAAAAGTATTACATACATACATAAAGTCACGCCTACTTAGGGTTAGGCAGAGATAACATCACACATGCACGGCATCTTCGAGAACTTTTGACCTGACTTTTTATTAATACATCTTCGATTTGATCGACAAACGTTCGGCAAGGTCTTTCCGTCCTGCATCTTCATTCATTTCCGATTCATATATCGTTTTCGTCTATCTATGTACTTTTACATATCCTTTCTACATGACCGAACCCTTTGAGCATCCCTGTCTCAACTTTTGTCTGTATCTTCTTTTAAACAATAAACTATCTTATAATGCTCACAGAATCATTAACATCATTATGTCAACCGCCACTGTTTGGCATAAAAACTCCAATAAGCTGTGAAGTATTGACGTAAAGAACAACATTAACTATCTAATAATGCTCACAGAATCATTGACAACATTATGTCAACCGAGAGACCACCACTGTTGGGCATGAAAACTCCAATAAGCCGTGAAGTATTGACGTAGAGACACTAATATCTTGATCACCGATGCGACGTCATTCCACGTTAGGTATAGAATCATAGAATCTATACAAAACTATCTCTCACAAACAACCAGACAACAATGTACCTGCTAACGTTGTAATGTAACTCATCTAGAATTACGGCGGAAACTTTTAATGTATCAACTTGGTAATGGCACATAAAAGCCGTGTTCTATTCATTGCTTTTAACGTATGGATGGTTGTAGTGAACTATGAACGTGCAAATTACTTTGTGCTTCGTTTATTTTTAGAATTAGATTACTTTCAAAAAGACGCGTATTCCTTCCTTAAAGTTCAGTAACGTATTTGCCATACCTCTGGTGTTGCAGATGTCTATGCGCGGTGATGATTTCTTTCCATCAGACGATCTGTCTGCTTAAGTCCCCTTTTCCATATTATTAAACTTTTTGTTTGTCACTGTACTACAAAACAGATATAAAGTTGCTGTACAGCCTTATCTAGGAATGGACACCCTTTTCTTAAAACGGAGAAAAATCCATCGTACTTTTTATAAATGGCAAATCTAGCTATGATCCGATCTACCTCATGATAGACGGTAGTGGAGTACAAATCGGAAAATAGCTAGTGAAAGTGAGAGTGTACTCACTGCACTAGGCACTTTCGCACTGCTGACCTGCAAGGTGATTCTTCACTTCGCTTTTGATGGGCGTGGAAAGACGGAACACGAGTACTGGTAGATGAATTCAGTTCATGATTGTACGTACGACGTAGAAATGAGTTGCCCAATTTCTTTGTTTGCATTGGAATGCTAATTACTGTCTCTTGTCTCGGTGACAACGTAAGGGCGTATAGAAACCTGGCTTGCCATCAATCCATCAGCGTTTCTCGGTGCTTACCGGTACTGACAACCGTTACATCAAGCAAGCTGATATAGGCAGGGGCTGTCTGCAGGCCAGCACTTTCTAGCGACATTCGGAACTCATCGGCGCGTACTCCACAAGAGTATTCAGAACTCAGATCAAATAAGTAAAGGATATATGTAATGGCTAATCCTTGTAATTCAATCGTAGGGGTACCTTATAACCCACACCAAAAGGATTTTTGGCATTAAAAATGTCAAAAATTCTCTCTACTAATGTTATAAATTCAACGGTTGCCTCACTACCACTGAAACTTTCATGACCACTTTTATCGAGAAATTATATCGCATCAGCCACAGGATTACTAAGTACTTGTACAATGTACTGCTAATTTTACATTAATTTTTTCTCGCAAAAATTAACATGTACACCAGAAATTTTGTTTCTAAGCTTTAATACTTCCTGTTCCTGTAAATCATGTAACTTTTTTCTTTATTGAAAATCAATTAGTCTTTTGTCTGAACTAAGACAAAATTCGCGAAAACATTGCGCGCTGATTTTACCATGTGTGGTGCATCTAACAAGCAATGTATATTGTAGTCTTTTTTAGGATGCTTAAAACGTTACGCATTTATGTATGGTCAGGTAACTCCGCTTAGTCCATCTTGGTCCAATAACAACAATTTTAATTTTCAATGTTGCATTCCGGGTTGATTTGACAGATTGAGTTACCCAGACTGTTTTGGATTCTGGATGAAGCGAGCTTACTTACTCTACCTTTGACCTTAAAACAGTATTATACAAAATTAGGAAAAATAACATGAAACCTTAATTAAAAATACATTACACATTCTACGAAAATAACATAAGTATATTTTGACCCTTACTTGAGTTTATCAAAAAGGTTAATTTTATTAAATTTCACAGCAAAATGGTGCGAAGCTGTTAAATTTTAGTAGGTAAGTAAGCTTTTGTTTTTTGTTCATTATTGAAAGTGAGTTAAGGTTCTTAATTTAATACGAATATAGGGATTAACGAACGCGTGCTTCCGAATAAAACCAGAGATAAAAGGATTATAAGATAAACGTGAAATAATAAGAATGTTACGTAAGATAATAATTTTATAATTGAATATATTCCAACATTACATGCCTATTATGTATACCTGCCTGAAACCTTGAATATCCTCTTACGTACCGAGGGCACCTTTAGATGCCGTCTAGTTTCCCCAGTTAATATAAATAAATTCATATACATAAATTAGAAAACTTTACATATATCCTCTATGTCTCGGTAAATAAGAGGACCTCTTACCCTTTATTTTTATTTTCTTTTTCTATTTATTTTGCTGGACGGCATGTAATGGTGCACCCGGAACGTTAAAGGATATGTATATTAATATCTTTCCAAACTCACACCAATAACGTAGCCCAAATTACCTAAATATCATTAAGATCTTGTATTATAAATATGTAGACAATGTAGAATAAGTCAGATATTTTCTAAAAAAAAACTTAAACCACGACTAGTGAACAAAGATTCGTGTTCATCGCACTAATATTTGCCTCTACCAGAATTTGAATCCGCACCACCTGATAGGCAGCGTTATTGACCACTGAACAACTACGGCGTCATGTATGCCTATTTATGTAACAGGGAAACTCTTTACCTTCATTTCAAGAGGGGATAGGTGATAATAAGAAATAGGTGGAAGCGAGATTACTATGCTCTTGGAAATAGTCGAGACTTCAAACATGAAAACGTACTGAAGCAAATTTTTAACACCTTGGCAAGTGCTTGTGTGTGGCGTCCCCTCGGGAATATATAAGGTGACTGATAATTACTGGCGGATCCGTTAAGATAGAAGAGGAAAATACTAGTCGATTTCGCTATGGGATGTACTATCCGAAAGTGAACCATTTACTGAGATAATAATTGTTTTAGAATTTTATAAAAAAATCCGAAAGCAATAAATTGCAGGAGCGGACTGAGGGGAATTGCCAGGCCCTCGTTTCTGCTTGAGGTGAACTAGAGGTATCGCACCTCTAGTTGGTATGAGCGAGCGCGCGTGTTTTTCCGATTTTTTTAATAAAATTCTAAAAACAAATAATATCGCAGAAACGGTTCGCTTGGGGATAGTAGATCCCCTAGTGAATTCGACTAGTATTGTCTTCTTCTATCTCCCCTTAACGGGTCCACCACTAATTGCCACTCACCCTGTATATGCTTTGTGCTTAGAGAAGCTACAGAAGGCATATCTTAGATTTCTATATAAGGATAAATATGGATACTATCCATTTTTAAATACTACAATTTTTTTACGAATTTTGGGCTACAACAACTCTATAAATTTTAGTGATGAAGAGCTATATTATTAAATGATGACCAAATCTTTTTCGGTTAGGTGAGGTTAGAACTGCGACCAAAACAAACCGCAAGCGAAGTGACTGAAGCGAGCGTTCACAGCAGTGACAGGCGAAGCGCCAGAAAACCATATTCTTAAAAAGTCTGCAAAATAACTCACAGTGACTGTTTTTCTAATTAACTGTCTATCATATCATATTTGTCTAGAATGTGGCGATATTTTTGGTGATCAATTACTATTTTTGGGTCAATCAGACAACTACAATTAACATGACTGAACTTTATTTTATTTAAATTAACGTTGACGCGTTTGATTGTATTATTATTAATTTTTAAAGTATGTAATAACCAACGTCCAAGATTCTCTAAGTATGTTGCAATTATTTTTATTAAATTTTTAAAAGACTAAATTTTTAACTAACTAGCCTAATTAAATTATCGTCATAAATTATTTAATAAAAAGAATTGAATTCCCTAAATCATAATTACAGGTAACTTAATTAACAAACCTAGCAGGTAGCAGAAATTTATTACGCCCGTAATTTTTCATTGGATCGCAGCCAGACCAGCATGGCTGGCTCACTGAATGAAATTACATTCCGTCACTGAAGGAGTACGAGTTGGTATGTCACCTTTTATGAGGTCCTTGGGTCGCGAACAACGAACAAGGTAAATTGTAATCTATTGAAATTACTTTAGGGAACAGCTTATTTTACGAAACGAAACTCTGGTGGAGTCTGTGTTTATTTCCTTTTGGCGTTTTTGGTGTTTTGGTTCTCATCTGTAGGTACGCAAACGCAAAACAATCCGTCTGTCTGTACTCTTAGATATCCTAATCTACCCAACGGATTTTTATGGATTCAAGAAGAAGGTTTAAAGTTAAGAATATTTCGTTAACGTATACATTGCACCTATGCGATGCTAACTCTTTACTGGGTGTCGATTTTGAAGATTCTTTCGACCTTTGGAAGCTGGCGCTTGTCATGTGCTCCCATTTAAGTTTGATCGACAAATTTGGTCGAATAAGTTAAAAATGGAGTCCCACAACATATGTATTGTGGGACTCCATTTTTAACTTGTAAACTTTATTGTTACCTCAAAATACATTTTCACTCGACAATGGCAAAATGCGTAAGCGAAACCACTAATTTACAATTAGACAAGACTCTCCTGTGATTTACGAGGAGATGGTATAAAGCTGAATCCAGGTGATTCTCCAGCGTCAGCAATATCATTAAAGCTACAGTAAACCAAATTTCGAATGGACCAGACAATTCATAATAAGTAACCTTCAAACTCCAGCGCTTACATATTGTCGCAACACCTAATTACTTTGCAAAAAGGTTTTTAAGAAGTAAATTTCAATTCCAAAAGGCAGTTCGCGGTTTCAGTCTATATTTTTTTGCGGCCAAATTTCAGTCTAAAACAATCTCTCAACTTATTATAATATCCAATTATACTTTCAAAGCCCGACATATTCAAAATTTATGCTGAAAATATATAATTGCGAAGCCCCGGCGAAAGTTTGGACATTAAGCTTTTTTATTCATCCTGTATCACGCATACTTAGCGAACTTGATCAAACTAAGTGAGAGTGTTATTAAAAGTTGACGCGCCAAGATTTTGCCTTAATTAAAATTATGGCTGCAACGGTCGCCAGTTAAGGCTAGGCAGATGGAGTGTGTCATAGGAGGTAGCGAGTTGACTTTGCTTTCCTAATGTAACAATTGTCTGATAATTTATTTCAATGAAAACGATGAATAGCTAGTTGAAGTAAACATGTTTAACTAAAGAAAGTGCAAGGAATGACCATAGATTTATAATTACTGACGTTTATAGATTGGCATTGAATCGAATAGGATGAGACCAAAATCGAAACGCACCGTGCCGGTGAAAAAGGCGTCTTAAAGTTAGATTACTACTTCCCCGGACACACTGATAACTTTGTTAACTAAGAAAATATCGATACTTATATAAAAAGTAATCGATAGGTGTCAATCTCTACAGAAGTGGGGTTAGAAATAGGTGGAATTTCACTTTTTTTTAGGTACAATGACCAAACCTTAACTACCTTTACTAGAATAACCTGTATCATAGGTAATTAAACCTTCCTTATAATAAACATACTGCATACATCCAGAAAATACTAAATTAGCAATAAAAATCTATAATTTGTTTTTAGTTCAAATATAATTCCTATGAACTTAACTTAAAGATACTGAAATATCGTACCTAGAATTTCCCTATAAT
Source organism: Elophila nymphaeata (assembly GCA_955850985.1). Lineage (NCBI taxonomy): Eukaryota > Metazoa > Arthropoda > Insecta > Lepidoptera > Crambidae > Elophila > Elophila nymphaeata. The sequence goes on from OY039079.1 coordinate 23,651,589, forward strand.
TTGTGTATAAAAATAATCTAATAGCTTTTAAATCACTGTTAGAAACAGCTAAATATTGCATTCGTACTTACCTGTGAAATTAATGTTTATGAGGATTTTTATCTCTAGATGAATTATATCAATGAAATACGACACACGTAACTATATTAAATTTAGTTGCACAGATAACTATTTTCTTACTCGTAAACTTAGTTTTTATAAAAATAAATAAATGATTATAAGTCTGAAGGTTGAATACTCGTAGCATGCCGGATCTTCATCATAATAACAGCCTTGATAATTCATCCCACTGCTGGGACACAAGGCCTCTTCTTGTCATCGAAGGAGGCAGTAGTCCACCACGCTTGCCCAATGCGGATTAGTGGACGGAGTATAAGGTGATCAATACCCCTTTGCTGATACATTAGACGCCTTCTGTGACACTCATTGGAGGACATGGGGCGATGCTATTGTACTCTGCCGTCATCACATGGTGGACCTTACTATTAATTAAATCAACCACAAGTTAGTACACCCCAATGGAGTTTGAATCCTCTGGGTGTAATGCATAAATATGTTTTTATTGCTTACATATTTTGCATTGCGATAATTTACAGAAAATTTTGTTTATGAAAATTAGTTAACTCTGACGTTATTTCTTTTTGCTGTGTACAGGCATGCTGCGAGCTGAGGATATTTATTTTGCGATTTAAATTATATCTTTTTCCTATTTCCCTATTAGAAATCGCTTCCTCTTATAACTTGAAATAATATTACGTAAATTAAGAACTAAAGAAGCCCGCTCGCCTTCACCTTTGAACTATCAAAGTCGCTAGTCTTCTTCAAGTAACTTAGTTTTATTTAGTAAAAGCTTAGTCTAGTTACTAAGACTCTTTTCCAACAGTTGAGATATGTTACCACTGAAATATATATTTAGCGAAAGCATGGTGTAATATCGATTTATAAAACAAAGCAATTTATGCATCTAACAGTAACTCTTCATTACCGGGACACAAGACCCAGTTTAAATTATCATCCATACATTGTAGATTTCTTAATCATTCGCACAAAATGATTTGCTAACTAACCCTGTTACAATGCGAACAGCTAAGGAGTGGAACTTGTTGCCTGCTGATGTGTTCGATGATAACTTTAACTTGGATGAATAGGCTAGTTCTAGGTAAGCATGTAACATGGTGATCTTAAGATCAGGTGAGTGTGCACAAACAATAGGTGTAGGACATCATAATAAGTTTTAATCTCTGTGCCTTTGAAGGCAGGTTGAGCCTCTTTGGTATTTGGTTGATGCCCTGTTTCTGCTTAACAATTACTATGTTATAATAATAGGGGTTAAAGAATGAAATTGCCAATTTTTTCCTCATTATTCATTAGTGTATAATTCCTTTAATACAACAGCTATGTCCATTGTTCTTTTTTTGTTTTAAACTTCATTACAAGGACTTATATTTATGTATAAAATTTTATTCTTATTTTTATTTTTTTCACTAGAAATACATCTTCAAAAACAGCTCGTCCTAAGAGGTGCCCGTCTCCGTTATAAAAATATGTTTTTTTTACAGATATCAATTTGCAATTTTTTTCTCTATGTATCCTATAGCTTAATGTTGTCTAAATATATCCACAAAATTACATAAAATTTAGATTTGTGGTTCCTTAAAAAATCGCAAATATATTTGTATGGAAAAATGAATTTTCGTTAAATTCTCCATACAAAACGGCAATTTCATACTGAAACCCCTAATATTTTCTTTCAAAACTGCTTAATTATGCCATATCGGTGCGTGCGTATTCCACTGTTATTTTGTATGCCGAGATAAAAAGAAAAAAGGGCCCAAAACAAGAATTTAAGTTTCAATGAAGTTTGTTCTGATTTTAATCTTTTTAACTTTAGCGTCCCCGCCTTTAAGCGTTGACTAAAAACGACATTGCACTCTATTAATGTTTATTTTCGCGTTGTGTTTCATTTAAGTCAAATTTATCTTTGATTAAAAGTGTAGCGACTGTGGGTTAACCACTATTTGAAATGAGGTTTTCTGTGGTGCAGTTACTGAATAACTGAATGCGTGTATTTGACAAACTTGCGTGTTTAATCCAAGTGAAGAAAAATTTGGTTACGAATTAATAGTTAAATAAGAAAGGGGAGAGGAGACTTATGTCAAATGGCATGGCATTCTTCGCTGGTAGGCATGATGTGCTGGTCACCCATTGGCACGTCATACGTCATTGAGACCCGATACTATGCGACGCAGGGTTCCTTTTGTACGCGGTATATGGTACCATCAGTGTCATCAGACCATCATCGGCTTGGACATTAAAATTAATTCCTTTTATTAATTTAAGTAGTCTAGTTATTTGGTAACTTAATTTTTAGTAACTTTTATTCAGGTATCACACACACACACACACAAACACACAGTAATCATTTACAATGTAGATATTTTTATTTGCGACAAATTGTTTTATATGAATATTTGATAAGAAGGAGCAACTCCTGTCAGAAGTTTTCTCTTAACCTTACTAAGAGGACCCATCCACTGTTTATTGTTAAACGTTTTATGTCAAAGAAAAGAAAAAAAATATGCCTGATCAGAAAGTAGCACGTTCCGCCCGCTATGTGTACGACAAATCAAACTTCCTGGTCAGGGGGTGTAATTTGCAAAAAAAAAATGAAAACGTAGAATAAACATTATTAATCACGCTTGTAATCTCAAACGTGGTAACATTTGTGTCGAGGATATGTATGGCGTTCTCGTTGCATAGCAACCGGTTGTTTCTATTACCTGTTAATATATATTCGTTTTGTAATAATATCAACAAATTTTCTAACTATCTAATCTTCTGCGGAATTTTCTTAATTTTTCTTTCAGTAAGAATCTTCTAAAATAATTAGAAAACGATGAAAAGATGAATTAAATAGGTAAAGTTCTTCTGAAGGTGTGAAGTGACCAAGGGAAATTTTTGTATATATAGATTTACGTAATGAAGGCTTACGTTCTTGTAAATAGAAAAATATAAATTCTAAAAGCTCTTTTTGTAGTACTAAATAAATAAAAGCCTTTATACAAGTGCTTAACAAATTTGAGCGGAAGCTCCTTAAAATTGACAATAGGCCACAGGAAATTTAACGGACTTCATTTAGGTTCTCTTTTGTTATGCTTTCTGATACAATTCGCAACATAGAATTTGCTGTGCACAGTCCGCAGAGAATGAATATTTGGAATAAACGTTGTAACTTGTATTTGGGACTGCCCAAAAAAAAAATAGTTTTTTTTAAACAAAAATGTTATTTCTCCGTTTTTACTTTCTCGTATACGTTGTATAGAGGAAGTGGTGTAGTCGTGAAAAAATTGGACCTCGAGATTTTGACGGATTTACACGTTTTGGACCTCCCTGAGTTCAAAAATATTGTTTTTGGATTATGTCTGTGTGTCTGTAGTCTGTCTGTCTGTGCGTTAGCACGATAGCTCGACTATGCTTAAACTTATTGCAACTAAATTTAACATGCATATATGACATCAAAATATAAAGTGTCTCTCATTTTTTGAGACGTCGATCACGAAAGTTAAGCAACCAAGTGCGAGGTTGGTACTCGTATGGGTGACCAAAATTTAACATGCATGTATGACATCAAAATATAAGGTTTCTATCAAGTTTTGAGTCTTTTCAGTTTTTCAGGTGAGACCACTCCCGATTTGTAGTTTCGAAGGTGGAAATTTTTTATTTGAAAATACTACTATCGTCATCAAACCAGGTTCAAAACCTCAAAACTCTCAAAATTAAATAGAAAGTCATTATTGTCCTTAAGTTAAAATTGGATGTTTGCCAAGTATCTAAGCCAACTTTACAATTTCGATGTGTTTTCCAACAACAAAACGTTATTAGTCGACCATAAAATCGTTGAAATTAACTTCCAACTACCAACATTACCTAAAGACAAAACAATGATGAGTTTCTGGTACAAAGCACTTTAAACATTATCTGCGAGCGACGTTTCGTTATTGTGTTACGGGCACAACACTAATGGCATATTAACTTTTAAATTTAATGCACATAATGATCGTGTTCTGTGGTGTTTAACTTCGTTTTATCGAAGCTACTATTTTTAAGTAAGATGTAAATGGTCAGCCTGGTAAGCAGTTTATGTAGCGTGTTTACAGACTTAGGGATAAAACATAACTGCCACTACCACATAGAGTTATAGAAAACTTAATAGTTGACAAAAATATAACAATATAGAAAGTACTCTTTGTCTTAATATCTATGTAGATTAATATTCTGTTACAATTATGATATTATGAGTGTCTCAATTCTATTAAGAAAATAAAGTCTGTATTATTTAGTGCAGATTCTGACACTGGACCTAAATGGATTCATGAACCCGATTTAAAAACTGCCATTCTTTATACAAACCCTCATTTATTTACGTAACAAACAACAGAAACGCAGACTCATTCGTGGTATAAAATTAATTGCGTAGCAATGTTCACATCTGCCATACAATAACAACATGATGGTACCCGCCGAAATCCAATTAAATGTATGTAGGCTACGTAGCTACGAACTACGAGTTTGCTACGAGATTGCTTCGTCCGTAGCACACTGCTACGAATATTGAAATTCTGCTTGTTTGAATTGTATTTCATTAGCGAATAGTTTAGAATTATATCCTAACTTGTTGGTAGATATGATCCAAGTTTCTTGCTTGAGTGGGTTGAGCATTATGGGAAAAAATAGATAATTTAATAAAGCACACATTTAAATCTAGATAGGGTACAGGCACCCGGGAGGCTGGCTCCCGGGTGGGCGTCGTCTCCCACCCGGGAGGCACTGGTACGATCCCCGCTACGTACCAATATGTTTTCAAAAATTTGAATTCATATGTACGTTTAATCGACGCTTTTACGGTGAAGGAAAACATCGTGAGGAAACCTGCACACAGGTATGAAGAAATTCTTAGGTTGTGTGTGAAGTCGACCAACCTGCACTTGGCCAGTGTGGTTGACTAAGGCCTAATTGCCTCTAATGTGGGGTTGGCCCGAGCCCCTCGGTGGGGACATTATATGAGCTGTTGATGATAGGGTACAGCGCCCGAACTGGGGCAGTACCTCCACCTTACAGAAGACCATAGTCAAATAACACTATTTTTTTCTGGTGTTGTGTTTCTGTCCGTGAGTAAGGTTGCTAGAGCTCTACGGAGTAGGGAAGGGTTATGGTTTGCAGCGAGTGTCACGTTTTGCATCTATATAGGCTGCGGTGACGGCTTATCACAAGACAGGCGTATGCTTGTCTTCCAATCGAATAATAAAAAATATACTCACAAATACAGTCAGTAAGTGACATGAATTAAGACCGAGAGTCCTGTATCCGGTGTAGTTCCCGGTAAGGGCTAGGATTACTCCTTCTCATCTCGTGGGTTGTATTGTTGTGTTTTTGTGGGAAGGCGTCGGTGGCGTAGTGCGTTAGAGCGTCGTCTCCCACCCGGGAGGCACTGGTTCGATCCCCGCCACGTACCAATGTGTTTTAGAATTTTAAATTCATAATGTACGTTTAATCGACGCTTTTACGGTGAAGGAAAACATCGTGAGGAAACCTGCACACACCTATGAATAAATTCTCAGATTGTGTGTGAAGTCGACCAACCCGCACTTGGCCAGCGTGGTTGACTAAGGCCTAATCGCCCCTAATGTGGGGTAGGCTCGAGCCCCTCGGTGTAGACATTATATGAGCTGTTGATGATGATGATCCCGTGGGTGTCATAAAAGCGGACAGATGGAGATTCTGAACCCCGAACAGATCGTTGCACCAAGCGGTCACTCGTGCGGTGTCAGTAGATCACCCACCACAGCATTGCCAAGAAGGGGTGGTGTCGGGCGGCTGGCCATAGCACTATGCTAAAAGTTCAGATCATATTGATCATATAAAGGCTATAGCACTGTGATAATGTGACATTTCGCACCATTACCTCTGTAGAGTAACACACTACGCCTCTCTTGCGAAAATTAGTGTCTCTGGGCGTTCCACAGAGCTTCGATTATTCTTTTACAAGTTCAATTAGTAAATATATGGTCTCTAATGTTTCGCACACAAATCATTAGCAAATTATCATTTCACAAGCAACATTTGTCAATATTTCATTACGCAAACTAACACTAATCCAAGGACATCAAAACGCAAACATGCATATGATAAGCAGGCATTTAAAAAATGCATTATTATTTAAATTTTTAAAAGACATACTGACATATCAACAAGTTACAAAAACCAAAAATTATATTTTACAAATAATTTGTTTGACTAAATTTCGATTACAAGACCCCCCCAAACAGGGGGGCCCCTGCAACCCCCGGAAAGTATCTCGCAGGAAGGCATACAGCATGCAATGCAAGTATTCATACAGCATGCAATGCAAGCATGCATACACCATGCAATGCAAGCATGCATACATAAGCAAGCATAAGCATACAGCATGCAATGCAAGTATCCATGTAGCAAGCAAGAATACAAAAAGCGATCGCCGTTAGCTTCGGTTGCGATTTTAAATAACACTCTAGGGATAGGGCAGACAAGACTGCGTGGAATCGGATTCACAGCGATTCGTTTATGTCGCTAAAACCTAATCTTATGCAGATATTGTAGGAACAATTTCTTTGTGTTTTATTATTTTCATGTTTTTAGTCTTTAGACTAAGTAACCATATTATTAAAATAAAATTGGTCAATAGACCTTTGTCGTTTAACGTATTTGTGTTAGGAAAAATTTACTAATGTTCTTTTGCAAAATAATAATATATGAAGCAATTACTTTATGAGATGTAAAGTTTGTGAAACATAAATAAATGGAACGTTGATTTGCGAAATGATAACTTTGAATTTCGTTGCTTGTTATCTGTAAATTTGTTTAATAACTGTTGATCAACCAAAGGGGAACCGTTTTTCCCGTCTGACGGTGGGAACTAGCGTTTTCCATCCAATACTCAGGCCCAAGAAACGCTACTTTCCGAGTATGAGAAATGAAATAGTTCATTTATTTACTAGGGCGGTAAAACAAAGAATGGAGGTAAAACTCAGATCGCAGGTGTTTCACAAACACATTTAATTTAAATGCATTTGCGGCTTACTTTTAACGCCCGAAGTAAGTACAAAATTTTATATCACCCTTAGTTGTTTAGGTTAGTATGTAACAAAATTGCAGGGCGTGCAATGATGAAAAGAGGGACACCGGATTAGTTTCTTGAAATTTACAGTGCCCCAATTTGGGCAATACCTATCCAAGTAACAGCAAGCTGCACTCAAATATTACACTAACTTTTCGTAGGCAGCCCAGGAAATGACACTTTGGTTTTGCATCTAAGAACTACAATGACTACTTTTTAGTTAAACAAAATTAAAAAGTAACATAAGTTTTAGAACATTTTTTAAATTCAATTAAAAATATAGTGACCTATTTTTGTAATTAAATTATTAATAACAATATAAAACAACTTAATATAGCACACAATTAACTATTAACATCCCAACGATAGCCTTCAAATTCATTATAGCAGCTGTATTATGAAGCCTAAGTGTTAAATTACTAAGATATGTTCTTACTTGACCTCGCCTAAGCACACCCTCTTAAATTGTTTAAGTTTGTACAGAGTTAGATGTTTTGGTGTCAAAAGCTTTCATGGGAAGGATAGCCATTTATCACTAGGCGATCAAAATACTAAGAGAACAACTTATATTGTACCACGAAAAATAAGTTAATTTCGTAAATATTTCTCATTCCTCGGTCAATCCTACAGCCCACCGGACCGTAAGGTTTTATTTACATTATAAGAAAACAGAATGAATTGTAATTCCTTAATTTCTGCGTTAATACGTAATATACATATTAACCATTGCCGTCAAATGATTCTCCTAAATTACTTCTTATAGGTACCTCACATACAAAATTCAGAACAAATTACAGCTACTTATTCTAAGTGATGGAACATACGTTTCGTTGCCCTAGAAACAGATTTCGTTAGCTACACAGTTTAGATAAGACGCGTGAGTGATATTATTCATCCACCCACATCACCGTGGATGTTCGTTTGAGATAAATGTTGGGACATGCTCCCTTGGGAGACACGCGAGACCTGGTAAAAGTTGGTTCTATTATGTATTCATTCAAAACTGCTGATTGAATATTAATAGCTAGGCTTGTCATAGAAAATAACTTTTTTTTATGTTACGAGATGGCAAACAAGCTTACGGCCCACCTGATGTTAAGTGGTCACCGCCGCCTATAGATACTTGCAATATTAAGTGTAAATCACTTAACACCGCAAGTGCGTTTGCCATCCTGGGGACTAAGATGATATGCCCTCCATGCCCAGTAATTACACTGGCTACCTTTCCCTTCAATCCGAAACACAGCGAACTGCTTCACGGCAGAAATAAGACTTCTCATTAAAATGCTTTGTTTCAAAAAATATCGACCGAGCTTAGATGCTTAGATGTAAGTAAATCTAATATTTTGAAATTATAAAATTCGATATGACAAAGGATTTAACAATCTCATTCGCTTTCCATTTTATGGGCACCGAGCACAGATTAGCCTCACACTTGTGTTTTTTATATGGCAACCTCGCACAAAGGCGCCCGTTAATACTTTTTTAATGCGAGCAGCTGAGCGCTGAACACATTGTCTACTGAAGCGCTCTTTGAACTAGATTTCATGCAAATAATACACTAAGATGGATAAAGCTTAGAAGCTTTAATAATTATCTTCATATGAAAGATTTTCTTTTACAAATACGAAGTTTCTAAATTTGCACAAATTTGAAATTAAGCCTGATGTAGGCGGATTTCAATACGCTGAATTGTTATACTTACATAAAAGAAATGTAGTTAAACACAATTGAGGTTATAAATCGTGATTTATTTTTAATCTCTTAATAATTTTAGCCGTGAAAAAGCTTTCTGTGTTTGGGATTGAAGGTAAATGTAGCCAGTTTAATTAGAAGGCATTTCATTCATCTTAGGCTTCAGGATGGCAACATATCTGCAATACCAAGTATTTTTTTTCTTGGTGTTTATAGGCGACGGTTTGTCATCTAGTTGTATAAAAGAGATTAATAAAAATTCAATATTATTAATTCTCATTATAAAATCAGTCAAACGTATGGGATTTCCATAACCCAAAGTTTTGGCTTGGTCATAATTGCTTGGGCCCTTATTATCGTAAACAGTTGGCAAACAAAAACATTACCTACACGGAAAGTAATTATTATTGAGAGATTGATTTGAAGTAAAATGATTGAAAAATGTATTAAAAACAAGTATCAAACAGAATAAAATCATATATTGTGATCCCTATTTGTAAGCTAACTTCAGTCAGTACATTTTTTAAAAAAATCCTTACACTTTTCAAATCATTAAGCGAAATAATTATATTAATTAAGTTAAAGTTTTGATTTGATGTATATTCATAATATTTTATTCAAAAGAAACGACAAATTGTGGATTTTTAATTGATTCCCCAAATAATTAATCTGACTGAACCGCAGAGAAACTGTTGACCGTATCTATTTATAATAATTACGTCATCATCATAATAGCGTTTATAATACGACCCACCACTAGGACACAAGGCCTTTTCCTGGTCATCGAAGGAGGTTTAGGCAATCCACCCTTTGCTAATCCATTAGTCGCCTTCTACGACACCCATTGGAGGATATGGGGTAATGCTATTCTACTCTCCCGGCATCCCATGGCTGTATAATATATATTTACAAGTATTTATTTACAATTTAAAAATCATTCGGTAACCATCAATCACCAGCCATGTAACTAAGTGTTACCTAAGAATATGTCCAATCAGGTAGCCATTATGGCATAAAGTGCTTGATTCCTTCCATTACCCTGCTTCCAACTTTTTTAAAACCTTAGAACCGTACCCTGGGGTAAAAATGAAATAAAAATTTGCCATTACTTTTTTGTTTCACAACGGATTTTTTTGCGCTACCGGGTATTTGTACAGGTTGGATGGTTGCGTCAAACCACCGTCGGGCCGGAGTCCTCTTAGCGTGTGGTCATGGCAAAATGTTCCAGTACCCTTTGTCTATGCATATCCATGTAAGAAATGGAGGTATATAAGGGAAAAACCTGTCATCTGATGTTCCAGTCCCTTCAGAATCAAAATCTGGACAATGTTTAATTTTGTCCCAGACGAAAAGACTGTAAATCTCGCTTTTTGTTTTTCGATGTGAAACATGTCAAACTTTCCTATATATCAGCCTCTGTTTGGCGGGTGGCGTTGACATCAGAAGTTATCGGTTTACGCTCTGATTTTAATTATATATTCCGGTTTAGACATCGCTTTCAAATTGGTGCTATATTTTTTATTTATTGTATGTTTTTTATTTTCTTTTCGAATCGCAATCTTTTTATGAGGGGCGTCTTGGGTCAACTGCCTACATTTGAGGACACGACCCAATAAACAGAGCTGCCCACACAACTCACACTCACCCTCCACACACACTCACATTAACACACACAGAAATTCTCTTTTTTTATTGAATTGTATTAATAGCGAACCGAAATTCTCCGAAAGTCTTTTTTAATATCTACGTCAACCAAATTTGTAATTTAATTTGACAAATTTTGTAATTGGCTGTTCAAGATTTTTATATATTATTCTAATGTAAAATGATATGCTGTTAAGTTTGCTTATAAATAAATAAATATAGAGCACCCGACAAAGATTTGCCAAACGGTTAAAACAAGTCACTTTTATTAAGGCCTTTATACTACTGTGATACTGAAATAAGTGCCATAACATTATAAGCTGATTATTGATAAATGTTTATAATTATGTAGAAAATGATTAATTTACCAGTACCCCAGGGTACTGTTACTGAAAGTTTATGATAGGTATGGTTCTAGGGTTAAAATACCGCTAATAAAATACAAAATTTCACCTTCTTCGAAAATCCGTAGCAACGTAGTTATTAATTACTTGATAGGCATACGAAATCCACTTAATTCAACCTAAATCATTATATTACAATTCAAAAGCCAACTTCAAATGTGTTCTAATTTTCAACGGAATCCGATTAACCAGCGGCGTATCTGTAGTTAAGGCGAACCAAGTTCCTGGGTGTGAAGCCTCCGCCGCAACAGACGTAAGCCTAATCGATCTGTCAATCAAGTAGGTTATAGCAGAACATAGAGTTATTACGTTAGGAAGTGGTAGCCACAATAATTCCATAGTGTAAGACAAGTACGCCGACAGACCCCGTGCGAGCGATAATAGTTACTATAGGATGGTATAGGGCTGTCGTCACAAAATATGCCGGGCCTGTTTCGATACCTGTAATAAGCCAAGGGCGTTAAGAAGTGACACTTATACCACAGTGTAAATACATATACTGTGCTTATCTGAGGTGCTTATACTATGATTGACAGGTAATAAAACAATGCTCCATAATGTATTGTTTCATAATTATTTTATTTTTTGTGTATTAGTTTTTTGTGTTGTATGCTGTCTGTACATAATTATTTTGTTTTTTGACGATTTAAAAGTACTTAGCAATGTCCATTCAAATAAAGAGATTTTTCATTTTCATTTTCATTTGTGTCTACATATACTGGAAACTGACTACTCAATAAAACATGTATGTACTTACTTAGTTTAAAAAATCAAACTAGCACTTTACCGTTTTTTTGTTGGCTCATTACATGTGTCCTAATTAGCTCCGGGCTACCATAGGAGATCGAAAATTTCGTTCCCTATTATATTAGCTTTATTTGTACTTTATTTTATTGAAATTAGGCCTAGTCGAAGTTTCATATAAAAACACTCAAAAACACCCTAATATTATTTTCTGAATAACAAATTCATTTAAAAAGTTTAGTTTGACATAAAGATACAACTTTTTAAGGTAAATTAGAGATATTACCCTTTCGTACATTAAAGCGAATTCTATTTGATAATTAGCTCTATGGATGGATGGGTTGAACCAGGTACAGAGAAACAATATGCGCTTAATTCAATTTATTGTCACAGAATGTTACTTCCCTTCAGTATAACTGGTTCTAATCCGAGTTGTCACCAGATGAATACAATTGAAAGTTTCGATAGTTACATGAAGGATCACGAATTTAAGTTTCAACTGACGGTTTATCCCTCATTTGTCACATAAGGGACTTGATATAAAAAGCGCACCAGGCTCGGGACCAGAGCGCTGTAAATTTAAAGAATAGCTTAGAAAAAACTAAAAAACACGCTCTCATATCAAATTGGACTAAAAAGAGAAAAATAGTTATGATTGAAATTGATATTTTTTTATAGCGTAAAAAAAAAAAAAGAACGAAAGACATGGCTAAATTCGTCGTGGTCAAACAGTCCTGTATAGCTCAGTTGGAAGAGCAGTCGCCCGGATAGCGAAAGGTCGCGGGTTCAAGTCCCGTCTCAGCACTTATCCATGACAGGATTTTTTTCCATGTTTTTCGTTTCTATTTAATTTGGTATCAATTTCAATCATAATTAAACTTGCCAAACAAAAATAAAAATAATATTTCAGAGAAAAATAGATACTAAATGATGAACGAAAAGTATAAGTGATTATTATTTCAAGAAATGCGTGGGGTACTCAAGAACGTTCTTGAAAATTTTCGATTTAACATAAAAGCGTGTTTTTTAACTATTACTTTATTATGGAATAATTTTATTTTTGCGTTTACAAACGCGTAAATATAATACTAGAAAAATGCACTGGAAAAAAAATCGACTTGCCTCAGGCGGGACTCGAACGTAATTTAAGGTAGTTTCATCTTAGCTGGGCGTCAAATATTTGCAAAAATATTTCGTTCGGGTCTTGGAAGTGCAAATTTCAAAGATTTGATGAAACGATGTTTACCATAAAAACATAAGCACCAAGCACTGACAAATTTCGACAGCGAAAAGCAGTGCCTCGGTGGCGAAATTGGTCAACGCGTCCACCCGGATTGTGGAAGGTGCGGGTTCGAGTCCCGCCTGAGGCAAGTCGATTTTTTTCAGTGCATTTTTCTAGTATTACTTTATTTTCCACTTTTTCACTTTTTAGTGCGAATTGTAACCGCCGATGAAAGTATTCATATTATTAAAAAAAAAACTTAACACCGTCAACTTAACAATGGAAACGCCATCTAGTGACGTATAACTTAACTTACATTCTAAACGCTTAATTTATTAGTACTGGCGAATCGGCCTAAAAAGTGAAAAACATTTTTTTAAGAAACAAAGTGATGAACGAAAAGTATAATTATTTTTTAGAGAAAAGTGTGGGGTGCTCAATTTACTTGTACAGATCGAATATTTTCATGAACTGATGTTATTTGTGTTTTTTGTTTTTTACTATGAACGCTTCGTAACAGCGGCTAAGAAACGATTTCAGACCAGCTGATAAGTGTGCAACGACCTTAAATTCTCAATCACTGACTGGATTGCGACAGTTAATGATGCCGACACTATAATCACGGTAAATTAAATCAAATCAAATCAAAATCAAAAATAATTTATTCAACATAGACTCATTACATCAAGCACTTGTTGACGTCATACATAATTAAATTAAATAATGTTTACACTAAGGCTAAAGCTAATGCTGGTTCCAAAAAACCGAGAGAGTCCGCTGAGAAGAACCAGTAAGAAACTCAGTTAGCTGTTCTCTCTTATTGATGAAAAAAAGAATAATTATAAAACAATATTATATAAATAGCTAAAATCTTAAAAGTATAAAACAAAATGAAAAACAATACATTAGCTACGTCTTAATTCTTATTCCTTATGGTATATATTTTTGTTTAAACTAGTCCTGCTCTTAGTCAATAATAACTAGTACAGAGATTTTTCATTTCCAAGCGTTGTCATCAGCAAGGTAATCGTTTATTTTGTAATATGCCTTAGATATTAAATTTTGTTTAATTATTACTTGTAGGTACCTACATAAGTAGGTATTCTATTTTAATTTTCTTCAAGTTCTTACTTTCAGCTTCTTGTAAACAATAAAATGCAGTGCAGGGTTCTTTAATAGCGGCCTGCACTTAACTCTTAAGCTGACTGTGACTGGCACGTTTGGCGGGAATTGCAACACAAGTTAACGATGGAATTAGAATTGTGCTCAACGAAGTAAATAAATGAATAATAATTTGAATAATGATGTATTACTTTCGGTATGCCCTAATTGCGAATAAGTTATGAGAACGTGATCTATTTATGGTGCTTATACTAAGAGAGGAAAGGAGCTCTGAAGACTTAAGACAAGATTTTATAAAATTATGAAGACATAGAAGATCGTATCTCTTTCGACGGATTTCCAATGTGATCATAATTATCAAATTTAGACAACCTCTCTCTGTAATTGTTAAGTGAACGACCGAAGTTATATTTGCACAAAACATACCTTAAACAACGCTTCTGTACCCTTCAATAGCATTAATGTGGACGTTAAAATATGGAGACCAAACAGCGGCATATTCTAGAATATGGAATAATTTTATTTTTGCGTTTACAAACGCGTAAATATTTATATACTAGAAAAAAAAATCGACAGCGAAAGCAGTGTCAACGCAGTCACCCGGATTGCGGAAGATGCGGGTTCGATTCCCGTCTGAGGCAAGTCGATTTTTTTCAGTGCATTTTTTCTAGTATTAAAATATTTACGCGTTTGTAAACGCAAAAATAAAATTATTCCATAATGTAAGGTAGTTTCATCTTAACTGGGCGTCAAATATTTGCAAAAATATTTCGTTCGAGTCCTAGAAGTGCAAATTTCAAAGATTTGATGAAACAATGTTTACCATTAAAACATAAGCACTAAGCACTGACAAATTGCGACAGCAAAAGTGTCTCGGTCTCGGTGGCGTAATGGTCAACGCAGCCGCCCGGATTGCGGAGCGTTGCGGAGCTTGCATTTTTTCTAGTATTAAAATATTCTAGAATACTTCTGATCATGCTATCGAAGAGACACAACATACCGACACAGAATACCGTTGTTATCCGAAAGGGCCTTTATGCATGGCTATAACAAGTAACTTAAAATAAGATTCCAACCATACTACCAAACACGAAAATGTTCTGAACTTATTCAGAACATTTTACGATCACTTTAATGGGTTCGCCACTGCACTGCGCTTAGCTCCGTGATTGCAGTAATGGCGCCGCTTCTGAAATATACTTATCGCTAATTGGTCCAAACCACTGCCTAACGTCCAGTGGCGCAAACAATTACTAATAATTGTTGAAAATACCGCACTTTTACGTTGAGATTCAGTGTAACTTTATACAAGAGTATAAAATAAAATGATTTATGTTTTACACCAAAAGGCTAATACCAGTTTGACGGGTGGTTATTGTAGTTTTTAAGGCGGCACAGACCAAAATCGCATGCCCACTGGCATAGTTCAGCTATTTGGAATAATCATGCCAAAATTCTATTGACCACGCATTGAACCTCTATACGTACAAAAGTAGTTCGGGTTGACACTTTATTAGGCTGTATAACATGCCAGCACACATGGAGCTTTGGTGTGTAGACGTTTTAACCTTTTGGTCCCGCTCGGTAGATATCTACCGCGAGACAATTAAAATCAATTGTGTCTGGATATTATTAATCATCCACAGATTAAGGCGATTATCAAAACAGTATCAGAGAGTCACTCGTGCACTGACAGTCAAGCTTATTTTTTTTTCAGAATATGCTTTATTTATATGTACACTAAAGTAAGATTACGATTCCAATTTTCAGTTTTTTATAGTTTCTCTCTATATGTTCTGTGTGTGTCAATACATGTTTTCTTTCTTTCTTTCAAATACAAATAAACATTAAGTAATAATAAACAGATTCTTAAATAATATATCACATTTCTTAAATTGTTGAATATTGAAATTAAATTAATAAATTCCTAACTCAAACGACACAGAAAACGTAATTCGCGACAAAAGGCGAACACAAAAAGGAATTCCGATTCCAATTTGAACCTAAAAAAATTAATGAAAGACGCGATTTTTCTGAACACTTCATTTAAAATTACAATGACAGCCCCTAATAAAATACGTTACCATCAAAAAGTCATCAAGAGGGTGAAATTAAAAGTGAAAAAAATCACCGTCTGCGAAAGCGCAATTTGTGTTTCCTACGGAACGGGCAAAATAGTCTTTCTCAAACAGAAATTTACATTGAAAAAGATTGGTTCGGACTAATCCCCGGTGTTTGTTGATTTACATAATTCCAAAATAAATTTGGACGCGTCTGGTTCCCGTTTTAGTGACTTCCAAATGAAGTTCGCATTTCACTGCTGCGGTGATTGTAAATTTTGTTCACCGCATATTTTGTCCTCGAAATAATTTGGGGTGTAATACCGCCTATAATTCTATTGAAGTCTTTTAAACGTATCGAATGCAAATTAATAGAATTTAGTAGATAAATTTAATCAATCAAATCAAAAATATTTTATTCAACGTAGACTTTTACATGTACTTATAGACGTCATACATATATAATTAAACTAAATAACATTAATACTAAACTAAAGCTAAATATTTCTAGGTAATATATTTTGCAACAAAAATAGAAGCAAATAATTATGTTTTAATTATTTATAGGTTTATTTTAAAATTGCAACAGACAACCGTATGGTCAAAACAACCTTACAGTCAAAGCAATGTAAAATTCCGAATGTTTCAGAATTTCAGCATCAGCCGTGCTACTGAAAACACACATGAAAAAGACAATATAACAGTTTCATGGTATGACAGGTGGTTGATTGTTTTTTGAATATACAGCAATTATTAATATTATATTATAAACGTGTGTGTTTGTTACTCTTTCACGCAAAAATTAATGAATGGATTTAATGAAACTTTACAATAATGTAACTCATTTGTGAGATTAACAAGTATACTCAAGGTTTTGTAACATCGAGTCCAGATATGCATGCCGTGGCAACCTTTAATTAAGTCTGCACTTAGAAGGATTGTAAAGCACTTAGTTTTAAGCTGTAATAGTGTAAGATTTGTTGGTTGTCCTAAAATAAATAAATAAAATAAATCAATATATTTGCTATAAATAAACTAATCCTGCGTAGACGAAGTCACGGGCAGAAGCTACTATAAAATATATTAGTCATTTTACAAAATAAATCTTGCCAACTGTTTAGAGCAGTTGCCAACTAGTGGTACACAAAGTTGCATCAAGGGGTACGCGCGTACGTGCTCGCGAGATGATCCCTCCGCTGAGCGAACCGCAGGAGAAGACATGGCCGGAAGAGACGGGCTTTCGCTCGACTGAACCGAAGTGTAGGTTGCTGGCGAAGGGATGGGTCCCTGGTCCCACATTCTTCCGATGAAGAGAGGGCTTCTGGTGTGTACTGGGGATGCCCTTTAGCGTAGGGACCCGATGAGGTCGACCGCAGACGAAGCCGCGCGGATGTCTATATTATAAGGCTCACTTTCTTAAATGGGGTCGAGCAGAGCTTCAGGTAACATTCGGTGACACACAAAGCCAAGATCTGTCAGTATGGGCCATACAGTACCTCCAAAATAGTGACATGTTGTTTTTTTTTTTTTAATCTATTTTATTTAGGTGCTTTGGTCACGGAGTGACATGTCAGCCCCATCGAATCTTAATCTATGTACACATACAACTTAACCTAATTTTTTATATGAGAGTTAATGATGCGACTCCATATCCACTATAAATTTTGCAGCTTCGCTAGTGGGTTCTGCAAGAATGCTTAAAAATGCTCCTGTATCGTACTTATTAATACGAAACTTTCGCATCATAAACTCTCTTTAATTTTTAAATTTCAAACATTCTACAAGAATGTGCTGTACATCATCAGTCTTGCCACATTGAGAGTGCAGGTTTGCCTGTGTGCAATCCTGTACGCTTCTGAAAAAGCGCGATAGAGCGTACATTAAGTACTTATTTTCACTTATTATTATCATCTAATTTTCACCATCATTAAAAAAATACATATTTATCATTGGACTGCTATATGGTGTACGCGAATTTCAGGTTGTCCTGAAAGTGGTACGCAGGAAAAATTAATTGGGAACCACTGGTCTAGCTAGATAAATGTAATTTTTCGTGAAAAAATATTTATTGAATTGAATGACATATTATAATTACAAAAAGGCAGGTAAATTGCCAAACCTGTTAATATTAAGGGTACTTAAGCAAATTTTGCTTGCTTTTCCTTCCATATATTACGGTTTTCCACTCCTAGCATCTTGTTACAGCCCGTCTTCTAACTGATTTAATTTGAATATCTTTGGAGATTCTAAAAGGGTGTATAAAAGTCATAATGAGAAAATATTTTCTGTATGATAATGTAGGCATTTCAGCATTGGAATCAG
The DNA here is from genome assembly GCA_955850985.1 of Elophila nymphaeata. Taxonomy (NCBI): domain Eukaryota; kingdom Metazoa; phylum Arthropoda; class Insecta; order Lepidoptera; family Crambidae; genus Elophila; species Elophila nymphaeata. The sequence continues at coordinate 23,669,955 of OY039079.1, forward strand.
TAAGCATTCGAAGTTTAATAGTAATTGAAAAACTTTCATACAATTATAATGTTATGTTCGCTACTATTATTTACACACAAATTATTATTATTATACATTGAACCGATGGCATCAAAATTGACTTTCATAAGTGCACAAATTGGACCTAAATGAATAAAGAAATTTTGACTTTGACTTTGATTTAGAAGCAAGTTATTGCATCTTTATTGCAATTTAAAATACAAGATTTTATGTATTTTAAATTGCAATAAAGAGTAATCTAACAAGTACATATTGACCTCATTTAGCAGTAATGGTGTTGCTAAGTTTTAATAAGTAGTTTATTTAAAAATATCAACACAATTTATTTTCAAATACTTAAAATTTATTTAAATGTGTAATCAAAGCGAATCGACAATCGGTTCTGGTATGCTGGTGGACGGTGGGTGTGGGTGGGCTAGTCCGAAGACCTCGGTCCCCTGGTCAGCCCGAAGCCGCTGATGTTCTCGCGGGGTCACCAATATGCCGAGGGACTAGGAGATGTAATTATACTCTCGTTTATATACGGCAGTGCGATAGTGATTTATTTCCTACTTCTATAGACTTATATACTAGATACATAGCGTGTTATCTACTTATTTACTGTTATCTCCAAACGTTGATTATCTATAACTTAATAGTACGTGGAAATAACAGTTTGTGCATACCGGCACATACATTATTAGTTTAATGTTTATTTTGGAGGGGCTGACACAAGCCAAAAATGTATGTTAAAAATGAGCCGTTCATTAACGGCCACGATCTATCGATCTATCAAATTTATTGAATGAATCAATAAATTTGATAGATCGTGGCCGTTGGTATTACTACTTTTCATTCTTCTGTTTAAGTACTTTTAAAATAGGTTTTAGTCAATAAGTGGCCACTTTTACTTAAACCCATTTTAAACTTTATGACAGAACGGAAACTAGTGGACAGTCGTGCATTAACTAAGGGAAATAATAAACCGAGCAACTATAAATTCCAGATTGAGTGACTAAAAAAAATACTAAATCTACGACTAATATACGGTTAGTAGCTCATTAAGGATTTTTAGTCGCATATTCTGGATTTTGATAGGTTTCGGTTAGACTAATCTGCTGACAAGTTAAATACGATCCATTGAATATTAGATGTGTGCTATGTAAATGTGGTAGTTTTAGATTATATTATTTAAAATTATGATTTAGAAGTTATAACATTCTGTTGGTGGGGCTTATTAACTCGTGTCTGCCCCAGTCATTCAGGTACGAATTTTTCCATTAATACTCGGCATTATTGCCATAAATCATTCCTCCATATATTCTTAATTAACTAAAAGGCGTCAAGTGGATTTGATGGGATATAAATCAGTTGTGATAGAGAAAATGTATTTAATGTGTGAATTATTCCTTCATGATCAATTGATACGTAATAATTCCACGAATCGTATGCTTGTATTTATTTGCTGACAGATTTTTATTACTGCATTTTCGTATTGTTTCTCCACAATAAATGAGTAATTCCATCGATGTCCCACATAAAACCGTCATATAAATCACAAGCAGACACTCGGACGTGCGATACGGCATCATGAAGGTCTAACAACGATACATAGACAATAAAGACTTGAAATTACGTTCGAGCAATTACGCTTAATGTTGGGCCTTTTATTACCGACGCCTTGAGCTATAAATTTTTTTAATAGAATCGTCTCTATTGCCTGACAAATAAAACTGAAATCTAAATTGAACTTTTTATCTGTCATGAGTAGGTGTCGTAAAATCAGACTTACGAAGTCTCTGAACCTCGTGCACATCATGGCACCTAGAGGTCACTCAAGCGAGGATAGTAAAGCGCATTCTCAAGGAGGATTGGTGTGAGGCAGGCAGTTAGCCAATAAAACTATGCTATAGCAGTGTGGCAGCAAATGCCGCCTCCTCATAGATCACATAAATGGCGCTATACAACAGTGCTCATAAAAGCGTGACAATTAGTATGGGAACCTGAATCACGCAAACGAAGTTTTCAAAGGTGCTCGATATAATATTATATATATATAATTATATATATGTACTTCCCTTTGGACTTCCTATAGTTCCAGACCTCGACCACGGAACAAGAGCAGCGCAGCCAGCAACTCACTCCTCATTCCACATCATAACCTAGTCTCTCATCAGCAGTCCACAGCAAGTCAGCAGAGCAGAGCAGAGCAGAGCGGTGCGGATGTGGTCGGACCAACGCATTGGGCTGCGTCCATGAGGCCATTTTCCATCTACTTTGCCGGTCACGATCTCAATTGTCACCATATTTACTTACAATGTGACCGAAGTATTGTAGGATTCTGCGTAGACACTCGGCATTTTTAGTTCTCGTAATATGGAGGCGTTAGGCGTTAGTCCACGGGATACGTACGCAGCATCTTTCTCCAACTCGACATCTCAAAGGCATCGACGCATTAGCGGTCTGCAATTTTCAGTGATCAAGTCTCAGCGCCATATGAAAAGATCTAGAAGACTATATAGAGTCCGTAATAACCCTAATATAGAGAAAAAAAAGTTGGTTGAATTTCGCATTCACCTTAATCATTATCGTATCGTCACTTGTCATTAGTTGAAGGCAAAGAACTTCCCCTTCAAAAGTTAAAAATAAACCAAGGAATCTCTTTACTGTATTCCTGGTTCATCTATCTTATTCACTGAAAGTGTATTTTTAGCATCTTCATCTAAGGTTGCCATAATGGTCTGAGTTGCAAAAATACTGATACTTAAAGCAAGAATGTTTGTTCAAACATTTAACAATTTCGATCAGTCTCTGGTTCTCGAGTATTGTCAACAAGATATCGATACTGCCAAAAAACATCCTAGCTTCAAACAAATTGAAGAGCCCTTGAGAATTCTGTGAGGCTCACGGAATTTTAAAAGCACTTCACAGGCTGAAGAGGCCAGCACACCCTTAAAACTTAATGGGGACCATATAAATTGTTGTCAGCAGATTCGGTGTTAACGTTACTTAATTACGAAAATTTTCGAGAAAATTCTCGTGCGTTAAAACGAGTTGCTAGAATTAAGGCATTAATCTCGCAACCCTTTCCAAAAAGTTGTTAGATGGCGCTTTTTTAAACAACAGCGCTGAACAAACCTGTGGCATTGTGATAAAGTATCCCATTTACTGCATGGCATTTTAACAAAGAGAATCCTACAGGTGTACCTTTTGAACGCATTTATTGAACATCCCTTTTTTGTGCTGACTAGATGCCCAAAGAGTTTTTGTAAACATAAATAGCTTGTGGAATGTTTTAAATAACTCGTAAAAGTTGTGAGAAGGAATGAAACGCAGGCGAGCGATGGACCCGAATAATTAGGATGGAAGACCGCAGAAGACATGGATAGATTGTGTGAGAAATGATGTGAAATAAAAAGGAGTAGAGTTAAGGGCCTTATCTCATTAGTACCTATATATACCACGCGGGCGCAACCTATCACTTGGTTCGTACCAAACAGTTCTTTGGTTGCGTAGCCAAGAGACACCAGGTGAGGTATCCTCCATAAAGCTATAAACCTAGCCTCCACAAAGCTATAAAAATAGTTTTTATTAGATGGACCTAGATTTTTATTTAGATGGATTTTGCTGAAATCTACTGTTATATTTCCATTGATGATTAAATTTTCGTGTATTAATTATATTTCTATATGTTTGACATTTTTTGAACTGAGTATTTTGTGACATTTTATTTTAATAAATTCGTTTTAAAGTTTTGACCTTGATAATCTTTTATCTGACCTTTGCTTTTATAATTTGTATTCTTTATTTTCATTATTGCATGTGAATAAATTTTTCGTGTATATTCTTTTATTTGCTTTGACTATGTAATATAATCTTTAAACGTTTTGGACATTTCTGTAAGTATTTGAGATATTTATTGAATAAATAAATGTCGTTAAATATTTACCCGATTGGGATGACAGTAATTATTTTATTAAGTACATTAACATTTTTTAATATAAATGGTGAAATAACTCTTGCTTAGAATGTTGTAATGATTTCATGACAGCATTAATTTATAATCGAGATAAATTTAAATATAAATTATCAATTACCTGCGAATATTATGCGTTGCTTTTTGACACGAAGACCACGACCAACGAGCTACTCTGTCAATTAAAAAAAAACATATTATAAAAACAGCCTACTCTAGTAAACAGATATTATTTTATGTTCATTACACACTCATCCCAATTTGAGACATTTTTACTTTCTCGTATACGTAGTATACAGGAAGTAGTGTAATCGTCAAAAAATTCGATATCGAGATTTGGACGGATTTACACGTTTTGGACCTCCTTGAGTCCAAAAATATTTTTTTTGGAATTATGTGTGTGTGTGTGTCTGTATTTTTGTGTGTGTGTCTGTGCGTTAGCACGGTAACTCGAGCATGCTTTAACATATTGCAACCAAATTTAACTTACGTGTATGACATCAAAATATAAGGTTTCTATCAAATTTTGAGCCGTAGATCACGAAAGTTAAGCAACCAAGTGCGCGGTCGGTACTCGGATGGGTGACCAAAATTTAACATGCATTTATGACATCAAAATATAAAATTTCTATCAACCTTTGAGTCGTTTCCGGTATACGAGAAAGTCAAGGGGAGACCACTTCCGATTTTTTAATTTAATATCTTTTCGTGGTTTTATAAATTGTCCCTTGATTCATAATCCAACGATGATTGTAATCTCCTCAACGATTTTATTGGTTAAGCCCTAGATTCCTATTTAACAGGACATTTATTGGAAAACCAGTCACGCTTTGCAGACTCCAAGAGACTTTCAGCTTATTTTCTCTTGTTCATTTCGTACAAAACCAACACATCGCGTAACTTATAACGTTATAAATAATAATCAACTGTGCTCCCGCAGTAATAAAGTTTAATGTGTATTGATATGGCTTGTCTGCGAACATCGGGTTCTTGAGCTAGTGAGGTACGTATATGAGTAATGGATCAGGTTGTCTATTCAACAATCAGACTTAATTGTTAGCTTGACTAATCTATACAAAAGCCTTAAACAAGATTTTCCAGAGCTTTACATTATCTACCAAAGCAAGTTTAAATTTCTAAATATCATTAAAAAAATGTTGACGCATCTTGACTTGAGTAAATTACATAAATTAATGACATATGTAATTGTAGTTGAAATATTGACACATTTAATAACCAATCACTACCGACGCTGTTTATTAACTTAGTTTAATATTGGTTGTAATTTGCAAATTTAGTATTAATCTGAGAAAAAAAATACTAGAAGCATGCTATGGTTACCTGTAATAGTACGAACAGCAAGCAAGAATTTTTATAAGTAATCGAATGTTAAAGTATTGTACAAGCGCAGTAAATAAATAAATTAGTGCTGATCACTCTTAATAAAATATTTCACACTTGGAATCATGGTTCACCCTACAAGGAGATAATAAATTGTTTTAATAATAAATTGTTTATTCATAAATTACATTGCTTGGTTTTACAAAAGTATTATTAAGGTAAGGTGAAAATGTTTATTTGCCTGAACTAGGTTGTACCTGTGTTTCAGGCGAGAAGTTGCTTATTGTCTATCATATCTTATTTCACAAAATTATTCAAACTTTAAATACCAAAAAAAATTATAAGTGATAAAACTAATGAAGATGAGAAAAAAAAATCTTATTATTAAGACTTAAGTATTTAAAACTATTTATAAATTAACACTAACTCGGAGATATTGCTTGTTTAGCGTTATAAATTATTACAGCGAGAAATTAGCGTCAGCACTTTCTTAAACTGGGCTAAAGTAATTGTTGTATAAAATTAAATGATGTTCTAGGTCATAACAAATTCATATTTTCCAATGTGAGGATTTTGCTTATACGGCTATAAATTTCAGGTCAGTAATACAGCGCGGTGATCAGTAATCATGTCACAAACAAAGTTAAGGTTATGAAGAAAAAACATTAAAACAATAAGTATTCTTAACTCTAAAATTAATTTTTTTTTTGAATTAATAATGAAATATAATTTCATTTATAATTACTATATTTAATGTGCAAGTAAAACTTAATATGTGACTCTTTATGCGCCTTCATAGTCTACTGGTGTACCAGGTCTTGGTTTTTCTTCGAATTCTGGAGACTGATGTGAGTTTGGAAGGCTTTTTGTTTCAACGACTGATATTGTACCGCCATTTGTGCAACGCCATGACCAACTTTTCGGCACAAGTTATTTATTTTGAGTTTCTGCTCAGAGTTTAGTTTCCCTTCATTTGAAACGCTGCAAACCTCGTTTAAATATAGTTCAATAGAGCTCAACCATTTTTGAATGTCAGGAGTCGAAATAGCTTCTATGGGCTCATTGTGGTCTTCTCTTGCATTTTCTGTAGTGGGCGTTGGTGGAGGAGTGCGACGCGTTATACCACTCCAGTTAAAGGGACTGTTATCAGACATCTTTGATCACAATAATTTACACTACGTTCCATTAATCACTTCGAGACAATGTTCTTAGTACGCTTAAAGAATAAACTAGGTCACTATTAATTGTATTATAATTTGTGCAATTTTTATTGCATCGTTTGGGCACGTCTGAACAAATCGACGGCACAAGTAATAATCAGATCGAGATAGATCGAGTGCAGGTCGCGTGAAAAAGATAAATAATTATTTCACGAAGTATATAGTTGGCAAGGGCTTACTTATCTCTAATGCTACATTTGACTATCGGTGAACGATTCGACTTATAAATCGTGTACGAATAAAACCACGCAAAGACCCGTTTATATATTACACCCGAATAAGGTCTTTACGAACTCGTTTTCGTGCCTACTCGTCTGTACTCGGCGAGTATCTAAATGTTTCATAACATACATTAAATTCCAGTTGCCCATGAATGTGTGATATTGTTAGTTGTACTAGGCAACCTAAACGTAACATAAAATTTATTACCGGACAATAATATTATATCAGTATTTTAATCACTTTAAAGGGTTGGCGTCTGGCTGGTTGTAATTTCAACCAAATCTCTCTAAGTAATACGCTTATGACTCTGAATGACAGACAAGGAGTCTGAATGTCGATGGATAGTTTTTGTGAAAGATAACTTGGCAAAGAAGAGTGTTAATGTTAAAATAACAGCTGATCGTGGATGAAAAAACACTTACGCTGATCCCAAATTAAAATGAGAACAAGGCTAGACAATGATAGTATTTTAATATCTTTAAAATAAAAACCTTTTCATATACGGTTTAGATCATAAACGCTCTTTTTCATACTTTATTTATAACAAACATTGCACCATTAATATCTTTCACGTAAAAAGGAAAAAGCATGTCATGAATCGAAAATATTATCCGATGCCAAGAACTTTCGGAACCAATGACGATACAACGCTCGAATAATAAAAGAAGAAAGATAATAGCAGAAAAGAATCCAAAATCGAAAAATTACTCAAATCGCCCAACAAATAGTTGTACATCAGTATTCAGATCAATTGATGCGCAAATAAATCAGATAAATTGCGAGGAGAAAACTATGTGTGAAACTCGATAGTCGAATCAAGCAGAAGACGTTTCTAGAAATTGAACCATCAAATATAGGCCCGACGAGAAAACATGGCTTCTCTTCAAAAGTAAATTTCAAGGTCTTTAGTGAATCAAATCGAGTGCCTAACGCAGGGACGTCTGAAGGGCTAGTTGTGAATCCAAAAAATATAGTAAAACTAAATTTTTAACATTGTTCTTATTTGGCTTTGAATGCAAACTATGGTTACAAATTCATGCCATATTTTATTATTAGTTTATAGGTTATCTGGCAGAGAGTTGAATACAACTGAGAAGTGACTAAAATAAGAATTATATTCTTCTTTTTTGTAAAGCTTATTTCTTATAATGGTGTTTGTCAATTTGGTTCTTGATGTGGGATATTTAGTACCAATTCTATAATATATTCTACGATCAATCGATTCCACGATGTACTATATCACATGATACGACCACTCGATTTATCAAGATTTTTTTATAATAAGGTGGATTGTTTTTTGAGGGGGCAGCACACAACTGTGGTGGGCGTTCCTTGACATCACAGTTTCTTTGAACGAATTTTCTAAACTATGCATATAGTTAAATTATGTTATAGTATTTCTTATAATATATTTAATTCAATTACTTAACAGACAATTCGCAGGCATGACTAAGAGCTGATTTAGATAGTTTTTACTCGTCAGATATCGTAATTTACCGACAAATTAAAATTACGTTGTCAGTTTTTTTGAGTCTTATATTTGATTATATGTGATATTTGCTTCCGTTTGAATAATAATTTAACCGTCTGTTAACTTTTATCTCACGTTCAAAAAATCAACTTGCCTCAGGCGTTTGTAAACGCAAAAATAAAATTATTCCATAATGTAAGGTAGTTTCATCTTAACTGGGCGTCAAATATTTGCAAAAATATTTCGTTCGGGTCTTAGACGTGCATATTTCAAAGATTTGATGAAACAATGTTTATCATAAAAACATAAGCACCAAGCACTGACAAATTTCGACAGCGAAAAGCAGTGTTTTGGTGGCGTAATTGGTCAACGCAGCCGCCCGGATTGCGGAAGATGCGGGTTCGAGTCCCGCCTGAGGCAAGTAGATTTTTTTCAGTGCATTTTTCTGGTATTAATATTTACGCGTTTGTTAACCCAAAAATAAAATTATTCCATATAGTTAAAGGTGTTTGACAGTTCCGATTCGTGTAACAAATTTACTATTGTGGATAAGATAAGAAATGGGAGTTTCTCCCGTGTTCTTGTTTTAGTAACACGTGTCGAGAGACTCCATTTTTTAACTCAATCTACCGTACAATTTATTGTTACTTGTCTAAAGTAACAATAAATTTTAACTTGAGATTGGCAAAATGCGTAACACTTAAGTATCGCGACGCCAAACACTTGTTGAGACTCCATTTTTAACTCAAATCTACCGTATAATTTTCGTTACTTTAATTAGATTTTCACTTGACATTGGCAAAATGCGTAACTTTCATGTATCGCAACGCCATAAGAATAGAATGGAAGATAAGAAATCGATAACCCTTAATGCGTACCTGTGATCATGTACAACAATTTTTGAGCAAGGGTTTTTATCGTGGTCGTTCTAACAGAATGTCGGGACAGAGATCTCCGGTCCACATTCTGGCGATTCCCCGCGATATTAGAATGCGATCTTCGTGTACGGCTTGTGCTCACTTATTTTTGTTATTACGAGAACTGTTGGTATGTTCAAAGAAAAGGTTCACATCGTTAAAGCAAGTATTAGGTGCTTGTGAAGATACCACTTTTATTACCGGTCCCTTGAGCTTAGATTCTGCTGCTTCCTGAATGTGGATTTTATGACGTACACAAGTGGGGCGTTAATCGAGTGAGCTCGTGACGAAGAAATGAACATTAAGAGCTTGGAGTGGAACTGATATGGAGGTGCTTAAGTTAACGATTTCGCAATTTCATTAGAAAAGGAAACAGCGCATCGATTGATATTTTGATACCACGCTACGCTACTTGACCCAAATGACCACAAATAGGATTCCTGCAAAAGACTACCTGAGTAGAGTCTCATTCCTGGGAGGACAAATGGGACCAAACTATTCACCCTCACTTGTTTACGCCTCACTGGTGTAATGTTACGTTACAGGCGAATGCTTTGGTGACGGAGCACCGCTTCCATGGTCAAATGGTTCGCCGCTGGATTTAGAGCCTGAGGTCCGGGTTTGGGTCCAAGAGGTGTAGAAGTTTCTTTTCGGTTTGGTTGGTTATAGAACTTGTTTAAAGCCCGCCGGCCAGCTATCATCATCTCATTAAATATTAATAATATTTCTTTATTTCAGGCAACAAAATGTGTAAAATATAAAACATTAGGCCCAAATTGGATATACCTTAAAGACTAACATACATATAAAAAATATAATTATCTAATTAACAGTGGGCACGCTCTTCTGCGTCTCATGACGTAAGGGTGCAGTGTCCGGTAGTCGTCCTCTAAAGCGAAAAGAAAACACCTTTCGGCCAGAAATCTTCCTTGAGGAACGTCTGCAGTCGTTCTGTTGGTACGCTCACTACAAACGAGTTAAAATTAACTCGAGGATGGGACTCCAAACGATCAACCCTTAGGATGAAGTTGGTCTTCACCCGTTGTAGTACACAACATCTTTGGCCGTGCCAGAGTAATGGACGCGGGACAAGTACAGCTGCGTCGTAGGTGTTGCAGGACGCAGCAGGTGTTGCGGTCCCGTCGGTGCCGTGCCACAGTGGTTCCGTCTGGCGGGTTTCTATCCACTTTCCACCTTAGGGAAACACTCCTCATCATGCTGCTCCTTCCGTACAGCTGTGCAGGTTACATGACCGGTTTTCTATACAATTTCAGGCCTAGACTCCGTTTTCTTCACGGTCTTAGAAGATGCAGCGGTGGCATAAGCACGTCGGGGTGTCAACGCAATTACGTGTGACGTCTCTACTGAGGTAGAGCGCGGGGCGTAATTAAAGTCTATCTTTGTGTTCCGGCAGTTAATGATAAGACATGTGCCTCATTATAAGTGCCTCAGTGGTTAAAGATTGCCGCCTTCGGTTTTATCATCACTTACCATCAGGTGAGTTAAAGGGCAAAGCTTTCCTGCGAAGCAAAAAGAAGACACCTTTATAAGTGGCTCTTAAAATATGTAAGAATTTTTGCATTAGAGGAATAACTTCGCGCGTACTCACACGATGAGTCGCACATTGCTCCGAAGCTTATTCAAAGTCAACTCAGCCGCGAACATTTGAAGGAACTTCAGTGACGTTAAAATTAAGCCGTCAATTGCCAATTTCACCTTATCGCTGTCTACAAGTTTGTATACGAATTGACAGCTCTGATGGATGGTGTTCGGCTCTTGAAGGATTAGTTTTCAATAATGATAAATAGAGGCCGCTGTCGACACTCCACGATTGATATTATGCATGACATGATGGAGTGGCGGAGGTGTGTTATGGTGACGTGGACACAGGTAACAAAATATTGAAACGCGTGGGTGGAGCATTATTAAGCAAATCGTGGTGTTTACACGCACGAAAAGGTTTATCGGTATTTCTTTTTTTAACCGACTCAAAAAGAGGGGTGTTTGAAGTATGACGTGTGTTTCTGTATCTCAGGCCCGTATTACAGTATGACACTCAGAAGTCAAACATGTCTTGAGAATCGTTTATCTCTTTCTATCACTTACAAAGTGATAGAGACGTAGGACGCTCAAGTCGGCGTTCATTCTTGAAACTCCTTCTATAATACGAACATCAGTCTATATGTGTATCTGTTTGTGGTATCGTAGTTCCCCAAACAGACGTTACGATTTTCCGATTAGACTTCTGTTTGAAGTTTATCTTGTTCAGGGGCGTTCTTAGCTATTATTCAAAAATATCTACAAACTTTGGTTTCTGTAAGAAAGGCGTGAAAAAGTTTCTGCAATGTCGGCGACGCACGTGTGATACCCCTGGCAAGTGGCCATAGGCTGCGGTGACCCCCTACCGTCAAGCGGACCGTATGGTATGGTTTGTCACCCATTGGTATAAAAAAGGAGTTTTTCCAGAGCCCGACATTATTTATTATTATTATTTATTATTATTATTTAATTATACGGGTATAAACCCACTTACATAATTAAATCAAATTAACATGACATAGAATTATTACAATTTGATTTACATTACAAACAAAGATTGAGTATAAGAAAATGAAAATTACAAATTGATTTAGATTTTAAAAACACAAATTAAACTACACATTACTTCTCTGAAAATAAAATTTACAAATTGATTTACATTACGAACATAAATTAAAATTAAACATTACTTCTCCGAAAATGAAAAACATACTGAAGAAACAGTATGCCAGAGATCTGTGAATAAATCGAGCTCAGGGTGGTGGACTAGGAGTGCATTGAGCGCGGTGTGCATACGACACAAAGGCGACTGTGCATGTGCCACAGTGAAGCTAGCGGGTCGTGCTAACAGAACGTGGCGGCGGCTTGAACGGTGCCGCGTATAGTTGTCAGGCACGAAAAAGCGCATCAGTTTCTCGAGAAGCTCCAAACATTCAATGTCACCGCGTAAGATCTTTAATGGGGTCCGAATTTGATCGGTCCTCCGCCTAACCTCCAAAGAGCACATTCCCAGCATGCCAAGCAAAAAAAGCGTAGGATATAGGAAAGGGTAATAACCATAAATTCTCTTATATAAGTATCTCAAAAATGCCTTTTGAACTTTTTCGAGCATTAGCTTGTAAGAAGTTTCGTGCGGGCGACATAAACTACCAACGCCAGTTTAAATTTATAAAATCATTAAAAAAATTGTTGACGCATCTTGACGACAGTACATTACATAGATAAATTAATGTAATAATAAGTATGGAATAATTTTATTTTTACGTTTACAAACGCGTATTTTTCTAGTAAAGTGACCCAAAACTACACACCTGGAATCGCCACTCATTTGAGTAATTTCCACAGGTCTGGTCGATTAAAAATTTATTTTGTGTTTATTTTTTTTATTGATTTATTTGGTTGCTGATAGATTTATAGTCAAATATTACTTGAAAGTAAAATGATCAGTGAAGTTTCTCCCGAGTTCTTGTTGTAAAAACACGTGTTGAGAGACTCCATTTTTAATCTCAATCAACCGTACAATTTATGTTACTTTAGTCACATTTTCACTTGACATTGGCAAAATGCGTTCGTTTGATGCGACGCGACGCCATTAATTAAGAATATAATAAAATGATCAGTCAGTGATGTCAAAAAGGATAGATATTCAAAAAGGCACCACCGATGTTGTAAAACCGGTGAAGTGGGGTAATTCATCAACTCGTCCCACATACCTACGGCCCATTTGGGACGAGTTGAACAAAATCAAAATAAATAATATTTTCGTTGTGCAACTCGTCCCATCTCAATATTAAATTGAGGAAAGATACAATTAGTAGCAAAAGTGTTAGCGTGGAAAAAAAAAACGGGTATGTTAGAAAATCTTTCATGATCACAACCAGACTTATTATAAAAATTCATAAAATTTTAAATTATTTAAGAACAAAAAATATAAACGGAAAAGTTTAGTTTTAGTTCTAATAGGTAATTTTTGGGAGTTGTTATGAGTAGGTACATTCGATATAACTAAAATCACGTTTCTAAAATCAGTCATACAATTTATTTAAAAATAACAAATTCTACTTGTTTAATTTCCGACTGTCATAGATGATAGAATAATTAACAATAAAAAAAATCAACAATTGTGAAAGATACATTTCACAACTACAACTAAAAGTATAAGTCTTTCTAAGGTGTATCACATAGTAACGTAATTTAAAATTGAAAATAATTATTAAAAGATGCTAAGATTTATGATATTTTTTTTGTACATCAGTCTTACTATATACTTAACCTTAAAATGACAAACATTTTCTTCTTTTGAATTAAAGGCGATCGCAGATTATGCATTGCGCCAACATCAAGTGAAAATGTACATACATAAAGTAACCGACAATTGTACGATAGATTTAGTTTAAGATGGAGTCTCTCAACATGTGTTTTTGCAACAAGAACTCTCGGGAGAAACTCCTAAAATGACAATAATTCTACACATATTTCTACAGTAATTTCAGAATTCCCGAGATCCTTTAATATTTCCACAATAAATTAACAATTTCTTGGGTTTCTCTTGACAAAAATGCTTTTTTAAGAAGCCACGTCTCAACAAAATAATTGCTGAATTTCGGAACCTATCCTTTGCTAGGACTACGAGACATAATATGCAGGAAACCATCGGCCATTACATAACGAGGTAGATGTGCTAAAGCAGTACATTTTCGGATATGTTTTTCACGGACTGCAATATATGTATTCCAATTTTATTTTTTTATTTTCTTTACAACCTTTTTACTTCAAAAGTAACCGACATAACCATTGTTTAATTTCGTCAACTGAAACCCATAAATCTTTACCTTGGGCATAGGTAGATAATAGGTACCTAAATAATAACTAAACCTGGATTGCCAACTCCCTTATACTAATAAATGTAGTTGTATGATAAATAATTTATTGAGTTATTCATCTATGCTTTAGTATACCTTCTGAAAATAGTTAAATAATATCGTGTGTGAATTAAATTAAAAAACAATTATATTGATTATTTTAATTTAAAAAAATATACTTAGTCTTTCTATGACAAAAAAAAAACAATCTAAAAAGATATATTTTATGTGGGTATTTTCGTACTCACTGTACAATGTGTTGATAAAGGTTAAATTTCTATACAGAAATTAGCTTGGGACGAATTGCAGAACAGATTTTTTATTATTTTTGGTTTTCTTCAACTTGTCCCAAATGGGCCGTAGGTATGTGGGACCAGATGACGAATTACCCGTAAATATGAAGGAATGGCGAATGGAGTCGCCAGTGGAGCGTTAGTTAATGATAAAATAGATTCGATAACATCTGTTCTGGTCGTTGGCTTTTGTTTGAGGTTTGTTTACTAAAGGATTTTTTTTTTTTTTTTTTTATAAATAGGTCAAGCAAATGATTCCATTCCACCTGATGGTAAGCAGAAGTGGATTCCAAATGCGAAGATAGCTGGTGCGAGAGATAAACCGCCGCGCTAGCCACCCTCGCCTTGCTGACCTGCAAAGTGCTCCTCCTCCTCTTTTGAATGACCCAGGATCGTTGGAAGGAGGGAACACGTGTGCTGGCAGTGAATTCCATTTCTTGATTGTGCGACAAAGAAACGAGTTGCCAAATTTCTTAGTTCGCGTTGGAATGGTAGCCACAGTTTGTCGGTGACAACGTAGACCAGCACGTGGTCCTTAAAAGGAAGGGAGACGGTGGGATTAGGGAAAAAAGCTCCTCGGAGCACTCGCCGTGGTACAGATGGTAGAATGCGCTCAAAGACGCAACATTGCGACGGGTTGTTATTATTGGGTTTGGTGTCCCTTTAGTGTACCCGTAGGCTGGCAACCTGTCACTATTTGGAGGTACTCTATTGCCCATGCTGCCAGATGTGGCTTATTGTGTAACAAGCTTATAAGCGCGTCAACGCTCGTACTAGTTGCGTGTGTGGTACAAAACGCTGATCTGAAACCGCCCTAAGAGCCCTTTCACACGAGCTATTTTATTCGGCAATTCCTCGGCTTGGTATTCGGTATCGTCGGTAACGGCTTTCGTCATTTACAAAATGGACTCAGACGAGGAGCTACTTCTAGCTATCGTACTGAAAAGACGATTGAATAGAAGAAAAAAGAATTGTCCTAAAATTTGGGAGCATCCCACGTGGAGTAACCGCTCAGTCAAAAAGTCCCATATGGCTGGATGTTTACGTATTTCTTCTATAAACAATTCGTGATCGAAGTCTAGTGCCATTATAATATCGCACATATATTTACGTGTAATCTAAGGAACGCTGTGCAGAAGACTACACAGCGGTGGTAGAATGAGGTTAAATTGCTACTAACAAATAATTGTGCGAAGTCTGCAGGTACTCGCCGCCAGTACGCGGCGACTCGCTGCGAGCACGCGGCGACTCGCTGCGAGCACACGGCGTTATCGCGGCGGTTAATAACTCGCGGCGATATTATTGCGTGCACCGCGTGCTCGCTGTGATCTCACTCCGCCGAGGAATCGCCGATTAAAATCGCTCGTGTAAAAACACTTCAAGTTTGTAGTCGGTCCTTGTATTTTTATTTTATAAAAATACTTTTCTTAAATTAACCATTCAAAGTATCGTGTAATAAAGAAACAAATCCTTTTCCTTATTTCTACGTACTATCGTTGCTACTAGACTATTTCTGTACAAGCTGTCTGTCCGGGGTAGGAAAGACACGCAAGCGCCCTTCCGTTCAAAAAGCTTACACATTACCACGGAATGTTTCAGTAAATAGTATTTTACTGTTCAACGGTTTGGAAAGAAAAGAGACGTTAGCTGTGTTTATTAAGAATTTATACTTTATTTATTGAATCTTTTTGTTTAGCGCTCGAAATGGGAGTGTCAATGGGAAGTAAATTTTTTTTTTAGAAGACTACAGTAGAATTGGGAGTAGGTTTATACCAACGAAGTTTCTGTAACCTTCTGAAAAAGTTGGCATTGTCAAGATATATTTTAGGCTACTCCTATATACAAAACTATATTAGGACTGTACGGTACGTATTCTTGAAATGATATCTATTCCAAATTCAGTGCCATTTTTGGTATTAATAATAATAGTACATTGTTCACCGGGGGACGAAAGTGACAGATTACCAACGAGGGAGCAGTTTGTGGCCCTCGGCTTCCAGAGTTGGGAATCGAATTCTCCCAAGTGTTACATAGTGCTTTATACTACACCTGTGAGGACCATTCAAAGACTTGTTAAATTGAAATAAGCAGTACCTATATTAAATTATAAAGATATTATGATTATGCAACACTAGTTGCAGATGTTCTGCGAAACACCAACCAACGAATGGCCGGTAGTTGGTGCAGCGCGCGTCCCTGCCCCCCAGCACCGCCACCACCGTCGGCGAGTTAGTAGATTTTCATACAACTTTTCCTCCCGCATATTTAGGCCGAGGAAAAGATCAACTTTCTCTTTTCAATTTGAGGGAATAACTAGCTACTGTTCCGATCAGGTGTAGTATAAAATATTATTTTGTTTTTTTTTTGTAATATTTCCCATTAAGTATGCCAGATAGGAAAAAATAATAATAAGATAACACTACATTTTTGGCAAGTTATTTGATTTGAAATAATTTTGATGATACTTATATTTTGTTACCTTGCGTATAAAAAAGTGAAGGTTCTCAATTCGACTGTTTTTTTTTTGCTTTTATTTTTATGTTTGTTACCTCATAACTTTACTGGGTGTACTTATTTTGAAGATTCTTTCAACCCTTGGAAGCTGGTGCTTGTCATGTGGTCCCATTTAAATTTGATCGACATCTGACCAGTAGTTTTTGAGTTATCTCTAATAATGTCTATTCAATTGACGTCGATGATATCGTAATAGTTCTATTACTCATTTGTCTAAAAGATCTCGAGATAGTTTCCTGAAAATTTCTATACTGAAAACACTAAAAAGCAAAAAATTAAGTTATTTTTAAATACAAAAAACCGACTTAAAAAAATGGAGAAATAAAAATTTTAATGTTTTTGAGGTCGATGCCAACCTCAATATTTTGGAATAAACGTTGTCACTTGTATTTGGGATCGACCTCCAAAATACATTAAAATTTTTATAAACCAAATTTTTATTTCCCCGTTTTTACTTTCGAAGGCGGTTTATTTTACTTATTTAAAAATTATTTTTGGGTGACAGTTTATTTTAAGAAAAGAACACGGGTGACAAAAAATGACCTATAAAAGAACCTGTTTTTGAAATATATACCTTTTTTAAGTACTAATGAAAATGAAAATGAAAATGAAAATGAAAAAGCTCTTTATTTAAATGGACTTTGCTAAGTACTTTTAAATCGTCAAAAGCCCTACCACCATTTCGACGAAATAATTATTTTACTTAAATAATTATTATTATGCTGAGACGGAGAAGAAATGGCGAAAGAAACTCCGCAGCTTACAATTTCGTAATGATTTCAAAACATCATTACATGTCCATAGATATATCAATATGAATAAATTACAATTTTAAATGCGTAAATTTGGGCAGATTTTACTCCCACGCATTTGGATCATTTAAATAATCATTTAACTTGTAATAAGCTTTTTTATATAATTTAGATTTTACAGTTTTTTTAAATTTATTAATAGGCAAGTCTCTAATATTCTTCGGAAGCTTATTGTAAAAACGTATACATTGGCCCATAAAGAAATTGCTTATTCTGTGGAGACGAGTTTTATATACAACCAAATCGTGTTTCTTCCTAGTATTTACATTGTGCGTATGACATTTCTCGGAAAAATTCATAATATTTTTCTTAACATATAGTAAGTTTTCCAATATATATTGTGATGACACAGTTAAAATATTTATCTCCTTGAACTTTTCTCTGAGGGAGTCACGCGGACCTAGTTGATAGATTGCTCTAACAGCCCGTTTTTGCAGAACAAAGATGGTATTAATATCTGCAGCACTCCCCCAGAGAAGAATTCCATAAGACATTATGCTGTGAAAATAACTGAAATAAACCATTCTAGCAGTATCTATATCAGTTAGCCGCCTAATAGTTTTAACTGCATATGCCGCAGAACTTAGTTTACCCGAAAGTTTTACAATATGTGGACCCCATTGTAATTTAGAGTCTAACATTACTCCTAAGAAAGTTGTTGTTTCTACAGGTTTCAATTCTACTCCATTTATTTGTACATTAGTTTCTACACATCTCACATTCGGTGTAGTAAACTTAACTAATTTGGTTTTTTTTTCATTCAGCAACAAGTTATTAATATCAAACCAATAAACTACTTTCGCAAGTGCATTGTTCACTTCGTCATAATTATCTAATTTTCTATTTATTTTGAAAATCAAAGAAGTGTCATCCGCAAACAACACAATGTCATGATTGTCCCTTATGTAGTAAGGTAAGTCATTTATGTACACTAGAAAGAGAAATGGACCAAGAATTGAGCCCTGCGGAACACCTATTGTGACTAGAGAACCTGGAGATCTTTTACCATTTATATCAACTTTCTGTATTCTATTGCTCAGGTATGAAGTCATGAGGTTGAGAGCCTTGTTCCTAACGCCATAATGGTGTAATTTCCTGACCAGAGTATCATGATTAACACAGTCGAAAGCTTTAGATAAATCACAGAAAACCCCAAGGGCGTCGCGTGATTCTTCCCAAGCAGCAAATACCTCCTTTAACAACTCAACTCCCGCATCAATGGTGGAGCGACCCCGAGTGAACCCGAATTGCTTTTGATGAAATATGTTGTATTTATTGAAATGCTTTAATAGTTGATTGAGCATTAGTCTTTCAAAGATCTTACTTAAAGTCCGTAGAATAGAAACAGGCCGAAAATTGGTGGGATCTGAGGTTTCGCCAGATTTAAATAACGGTATAATTTTACTATGTTTCATCAAGTCAGGAAATACACCAGAGTCAATACAATTGTTAAATACGACTACTAAATAAGGAGCTATTATAGTTATAATGGATGAGATTGTCCTGACTGACAGTCCCCAAAGATCCATAGATTTTTTCAGGTCTAGAGTTTTAAACGTATTTATAATATCTTTATAATTAACAGCTGTAAATTCAAAGTTACTATCACATGATGATACATTTTGTTTAAGCAGCTGTTCAGCTGAGGTGGAAGACGACTGAAGTGATTTAGTAGTCTGTATGGGAACATCTGAGAAAAACCTTTCAAATTCCATCGCTACTTCCAAATCAGCTTTAACATTTACATTATTAATTTTTAAGTTAATATTACGGAAGCGTGTTTGACTCCTACCAGTTTCACTGTTAATAATATTCCAGGTCTCTTTAATCTTATTTGTAGAATTCTTAATTTTGTTTTTTAAGTAAACTGACTTGGCAGTGGAACAGGCTCTTTTGAAAACTTTAGAGTAGTCTCTTACATAATTAACAAATACTGGATCAAAATTAAATGATTTTTGACCATACAAATCGTACAATTTATTTCTGCTATTGTAGATACCAGGCGTTGCCCATTCACTAAAGGTTAGATGATCACAGATCGTCTTTACTTTTGGCACAAAAGTGTTGGTAAATTCATCATTTATTAAATTAAATAAAGAACTGTATAGCTTATCCGGACAATCATTATAAGGCAAACATGGTAGCTTCACAATTAATTTCGATTTAAATTTTTCAATTCGGCTTGCATTTATAGGAATAAAACTTATTTTCGTTCTTTGCACTTCAACTTTTTTTCTAGGAAACGATGCTAATTGACCACAATGATCAGAGTGCAACATATTAATAATTGACTTTTGGCTAGGTTTTCGGTTAGTAAAAATATTGTCAATGCAAGTTGCACTTGTTTCAGTAATTCTTGTGGGTTCATAAAAAACGTAGTCCAAATCATAGGACTTAAATAAATTTAAAAAATTACAAGTGATTGAGTTTGTCTCTAATATGTTAATATTAAAGTCTCCACAGATAACAATTATTTTACGACATTTACTGATTTTAAATAGGACATCTTCCATAATTTTTAAAAAATTTTCAAAAGGGGCACATGGTGGTTTGTATACACTAATAACAATGAATTGTTCAAACTCTATACAAGCTATTTCAGTAACTCGCTCAACAGACATACTTACGAGGTCATTTCTTTCCTTACATATAATATTCTTTTTAGTAATTATTAATGAACCACCATGTAATATGTTTTTTCTGCTGTACGAGCTGACAACATGGTGATTACTAAAATTAAACATGAGCTGATGGCTTTTTAGCCAGTGTTCTGTAACACACAATATATCAATATTATTACAATTCATAAATAGCTCCAATTCTAAATTTTTGCCTGACATCCCTTGAATATTTTGGTGGACAAGGTTGATAAAATTATTTTTAGAATTTTTATTCATTACAAGTGGGGAGGATAATTTATCTAATACCTCAAAATTTGAGTCTAATATTTCATTATATTTAGTACTGCCAGAGTTAGTCTCTTTTGTCTCAAAATTTAATTTAAAGAATATGATGCATATTCCAAATTGTCATTACTTAATGTCAAATTTGACTGCCCAATAGAGGCAGAAGTTATAGCCAATGTTTTGGCTTGATTAAAAATAAAGTAACATAGCGATTTTGCTATTTGTTTTTTGTAATTATTACAAAGAAAATATTTATCCTTTGTCAAAAAAAAATTCTTAATAAAACCATTAATCCCTGGACGATTATTAATATCCAGACACAATTGATTTTAATTGTGTTCTCGCGCTCCTGAGCGCGAACGGGGCTTAACGAGTTAAAATCAACAATGTCAAATTTTTTATCATAATTTGTCATTAAATGCAATTTCATATTGCATTTATATCTATAGTAATTTTCTGCATGAGTCAATGACCTACTGTAAGGCAGGGTAAATAGAATTATTTTTTTTACATTTAATTTGGAGAGGTCTTCAAAATACTTTTCCATAATCTTGGAATTAGCATTTCCACGTCTACCAATAAAAATAAGTATTGTACTATCAGGACTGTAAGTACCACAGATCACCCTCTGCAATATTTGAATGTAATTGGCACCTGGCATACAGAAATTAGTAACAGGCTGTGCCATATACTGAAACATTGTTTGACCGATGTTTTTGCCTAACTCATCACTAAACATAATGATATTGTTTTGTTGTTTACTATTGTTCACTTGTGTCCCAGCTTCATCAAGATTTTTCTGTGAACAAGTTTCGTTATCGACAAGTGAAACTAGTTGATCTTGTGTATCATATAATGTACTAGAAGGGTGCCCTTCGTTGTTGTAAATATCCTTATCTTGACATGAACATATTCGTTTTTTACTCAAAGATTCAAATCTCTCTGCATTATAATTACAAAAATCTTCCATGTCATTTGAAGCAAGTATTTGATAATTTAGTTGTTTTTGAGAAATAGTCTGTATGTTTTTTAACATACATTTTAATGACTCCTCAAGACTGTCAATTTTTGATTCTAATTGTTTACTATATTCTATGTAATTAGTAGTTGTTGTAACAGCCGTACTTTTAATATTATTCAATTTTTCTGATAATTTAATGTTTTTCAAATATTGCAATTTGTGTTTTTTAAAAGAATTATGTTGATTTATAATTCTTTTTGTCTTATTTATAAACTTATTAACACGTATGTATTTCTTCAGTTTCTTTGCACTACTAAAATAAGTTTTTGAATTATTAACGTTGGAACTATTTTCTATAAATGACTGTTCCTTGATGAAGCCGGGACTACATACCGTTAACTCATCAAACAGGCTTTGGGAATGTTTGTCTGTGGACAATTCTTTATTTTGTATTTCCAAATGTTTTACATTATTATTTGCAAGACACAAGCTTATTTCTAACTCATTGATTTTACTCAATGCCTGTTCATGAGTATTACTACACTCAGTAAAGGATTTTATGGTGTCCTGCATGTGGTTGCATTGTTCAAGGGCAACCTCATACTTAATATGCAGCTCGGATAGTTCACACTTTAATTGTTTGTTTTTTCCAATATTTTAACAATTTCAAATTCACTGTCCTCCCGTTCTTGCATTAGCCGTTCACTTAGGTCTCTAGATGTTTGCAAGTCCAAAAGACATTGTTTGAGCTTCATATCTGTGTCCTTAGCAGTGGCCTTACGGGTCATCATTGTGGATGTACGAGCCTTACTGTTTGGCTAATGAATACACTGAAAAGTATAAAAAGCAGTGTCAGAATAAAATAAAAGAAAACAACAAAATAATGTTATACTTGTAGTCAACACTTAGTATTTTAAATGTAAAGTGTCAGTAGTAGGTGTGTGTCTGCGGTTTCAACAGTCACCGTCAACTTTACTTCCACTATTTGTCAAGCAAAGAGAGATTACATGAACCCAAATGTATGTGACTTGACGTTACTCACAGAAGCTGTGAGTTCTGTGGAGTGATTGTATGTGAATTATAGTAATTTGCAGAAACAAATAAATCCTTTAAGACAAATACTATCTATCTTAACAATTCTTTATATGTTCCTGGAAGCACTATTAATGAGTCTGTAATATTATACTAATGTACTCTTTAGTGTGCAAAACAATTAGTTAAAGCCAATAAAAAAAAAACATTTAATATTTTAAACAATCTTTCCAATGTAGGATGTAGGTATCTTTGAAATAAAATTTACTTAATTTATTGCTAAGTGCATAGGAACTTTGAGAAATAGATAATAATAGATAGTATTAGTGATTGATATTTAAGAAAATAATACTCCCCCGGTAAAAACTTGCAGCCGTTGTACTTATTTACAACTTTCTCCAGTTTGAAAGATAGACCAGTAACATCGAGTTTTTGTGATAAGCTATTTTTGACTGATTAAGACTTGTCACTGGTTCACTGATATTTCCACTGTTTGTTATTCACATTAGCACTTGAATTTAGTAGTTTAATATATAAAAAGACATCATTTAATTATTTTATTTCGATAAAACTTTTATCAGCTGTTTCAAAAACATCCAGCTAACAGTGTTGCCAGAGCAAAAAAAGAAATGAATGGAATAGATAAAAGTTATTGAAACCCAGCATTGAGTCATATCTACCCGCGTCATGGGATAAAAATATGTCTATGTTTATTGTATAGTTACAATAAAATTGATTCATTCAAACTCACTCATCTATTGTCAACATTGATTAGAGTTAGTAATTTCCTATTATTAACATTAACGATGACAATTCTAGTATTCCAGCATTAATTCTTTAATCTACTTGTGGTTTAATTTCCTTTTAGAGTTTAAGGAAAATATTAATTGGAATAAGGAAAGATAAATAAATATATACAAAATTACAATTTTAGAAGCGAGTTAAAAAACGACCACCGGTCTGATAATCCAATGGCATTTTCACTTGGGTATCTCACTCCACTGGTTCACAAAACCAGAAGGTAGGTTTCATGAAATACGCTCGAAAAACTTCATCATTACGAGAGACGCCCTCTGTTGGATAAGCCTTCCCCAAAGTTCTCCAACCCAATAGGTGCTGCCCGCATCCAGCGGCTTCCTGAAAGACCTTCACCAGATCCTCGGTCTACGTCGTGGGTGAAGGTAAAGGCGTTCTTTCCGTACCCAATAATCATCCAACCCGACCTGACTTTCAGTGCGCACTCCTTGTACCAATTGGTGGCCAGCAGGCACTCCTCCACCGACGGCTGCTTGACCTGGCGCGTTCTCCTGATGAGGACACTGGGAGCAGCCATTGAACCGCTCCCGGATGACTTCGGGCGCAGTCGTGGCCCTGAAAAGGGCCGTCCAGAACTAGCCGTGGTGGGAAAACAAAAACAACTCGACGATGGCATGTGACTTTGAATGCCAAGGGACACACTTGACATCAAAAGTCACACACCCGCCGAGAAAGTTTCCCCACCACGTTACCAGTGTCCGCCACGAGGAGGCTTCCGGACGTGGGCCCCACGTCGTGGGTGACCTAACAACGCTGCGTCTCTACTCAACTATCTCTTGAGCACCTTTCCACCTCAACGGCTGTCAGCCCTCGTCGGAAATACGTAGGTTGGTATTATTAAAGCTTATTGAGAAGCGATAAGGCGCTATATTGAAAATGAAAATGGAATAGGTACAAATAATTTTTCGATAATTTTAAATAGAAAAAATATCTGCCTCGTCTCCACGTTGTCACATACGTTCATGTGTTCTATCACGGTCATAATCCACATCTGGCAGTATAGGCTATGCAATGCTGCAAAATAATGTCAGATTACTAGCCTTTTGTTATTTTTATACAAATGAATCATCAATAAATTACCTACCTAAGTTTATTATAGTTTATACAACTAGTGATCCGCCTCGGCTTCACCCGGATTTTTTTAATGCATGTATTAAACATTTTTTACATGTCGCAGGTGGAACGTATAACATGCCATATTACAAAACGGCGCGGCGGATTGTAGTGTGTGAGAGTGATAAGTGATAATAATTCCACTCCGCTTGATAAAAATCGGGAGTGGTCTCCCCTTGACTTTCTTGTATACGAGAAACGACTCAAAAGTTGATAGAAAGCTTATATTTTGATGTCATACATGCATGTTAAATTTTGGTCACCCATCCGAGTACCGACCGCGCACTTGGTTGCTTAACTATCGTGATTGACGACTCAAAAGTTGATAGAAACATTACATTTATGTGTCATACATGCATGTTAAATTTAGTTGCAATAAGTTATAGCATACTCGAGTTATCTTGTAACGCACAGACACACAGACATAATTCCCAAAACGGTATTTTTGGACTCAGGGAGGTCCAAGATGTGTAAATCCGTCAAAATCTCGAGGTCGAATTTTTTGACGATTACAAGACTTCCTCTATACTACGTTACGAGAAAGTAAAAACGGTATTTTTGGACTCAACGAGGTCCAAAACGTGTAAATCCGTCAAAATCTCGAGGTCGAATTTTTTGACGATTAGAAGACTCTATACTAGGTATACGAGAAAGTAATAAAATAATTACCAGAACCTTCCAATAATAAGCGATCTCCATTCGATATACAGACTAATATTGAGAGAATCTACTACGGATTTATCAAAAAACGGTTTTGGTTAAGAATTTTCACACACTACAATCCGCCACGCCGTTTTGTAATACGGCGTGTTATACAATCCGCCTGCGACATTTTTTTTATGTTACCAGATGGCAAAAAAGCTTGCGGCCCACCTGATGTTAAGTGGTCACCGCCGCCTATAGACACTTGCAATATTAAGTGTAAATCAATTAACACCGCAAGTGCGTTTGCCATCCTGGGGACTAAGATGAAATGCCCTCCATGCCCAGTAATTACACTGGCTACCTTTCCCTTCAATCCGAAACACAGCGAACTGCTTCACGGCAGAATTAAGAAAGGCGGTGGTACCTACTCAGACGACCCTACATATGGGTCTACCACCTAGTATATATACAATATATTAACCTTTGTCTTGAAGCTTTTTATCTATTCCTAAAAGCCGTATTGAAATCCGTTACGTAGTTTAAAAGTTCTAAACGCACATACAGAAAGAGTGACTTCATTTTATACTATTTATAATGTTTGTGGTTACAATAATTAATACTACTATTTTATTATATTCAATATTGGCAACTCTTCCTTGTAGTTCTGTGTCGATATTAGTTGTAGTTAATTTATTTTACAATGCTGGTCGCTATATGTGTATTTTCTCTACTAACTTGGAATATTAATTTGTCAAAAGGTATGTGAATTATTTGTTTTATTTAATCTTATGGAGAACAACAGCTTGCAAACTGAGAGAATAAGTGTATTTGTTACGGTAAATGTGATTAATGTGGTTATTATTAATAATTACCTCGTGATTTGCTAAATGTAATGATAACTGTGGTGTGGTAGGTGCATAAAACACTACTCTCCCAAAAACATTGCACTCCGACTGGTCATAAAAAATAACCCTAACCTACCCATCACTCAGCCACAGGGTTCGAAAGGATAAATCAATAAAGTTTGATAATTATTAATAATAATCGGTAAAAGTAAATAATTAATTACTTTTGCCTTCAATTTTGGTAATTATTAATATTTACCGGTCATCATTTCAGCCGAGAGACGCCCACTGTTGGACATAGGCCTCCCGCAAGGATTTCCATACCGGTCGGTCCTGCGCTGCCCGCATCCAGCGGCTTCGCGCGACCTTTACTAGATCGTCAGTCCACCTTGTGAGGGGCCTACCAACGCTGCGTTTCCCGGTACGTGGTCGCCACTCGAGGACCTTTCCGCCCCAACGGCCGTCAGTCCTCCTCGCAATGTGCCCTGCCCACTGCCACTTAAGGTTCGCAATTCTTTGGGCTATGTCGGTGACCTTGGTTCTCCTGCGGATCTCATCATTTCTGATATGATCACGCAAAGAATCTCCGAGCATAGCCGTCTCCATTGCCCTTTGGGTGACCTTATGAGGCCCATTGTAAGCGGCCACGTTCCGGTTCCATAGGTCATCACTGGCATCACATACGAATTAAAGACTTTCGTCTTAAGACACTGCGGTAGATGGCCCGAGATTTACCGGTAATTATTAATAATTACCAATTAATCACATTTACACATAAACTACTTAAGGCAAAATCTCTGTATCTAGCAATGAGTGTGCGATGCAGGTTAAATAATTATGACATAATCAGCGTCAGTAAACACAACATATGTTGCCTTATACGTCATTTGCAATAAAGCAATTGTACACAAGTGTTGCGAACTGGTTACGGACGCTTAACTGGTCTTGTTTATATATTTATTAGAAGAATATAGTTTTCTATAATAAATTTTCTTTTTAACTCCTGACGCAAAAATAGGTAGTTGTGTTATAACCATAAGTTTAACGTGTGTGTTTATCTGTTGAATGGACCTTTGGGGCTTTTCTTCTTTGAAAGCTGACGTGATCCAGACGGTTCTTAGCTATTAAAGGTATTCAATGTCGGGGGTTACATTAAATTTTAAATATTTTTTTTCTTACCTTTCTTATAATCACATAAAGCCGCATCTTGCAGTATGACCTAGGTAGGTCTGTTGTCCAAGTTTTTTAATTACACCTTTGAAGTTACTCCCGATTTCTCTTTGTAAAACACGTATTAAGAGACATTTTTTGTTACTTCAACTTCAAGTACATGTTCCCTCGACATTAGCGAAATGCGTTATCTTTGTGTCGCGAACGCGATTATTTTAAAAGAAGAAAAAGATTACACCTTTATATTTTTTAATTTTGGGCCGGTTAACTATCTTTCATTTGGATCTTTTATTTACTCTCAATATTCAACATTTCTTAATAATTTTAATTAATTTATATTTTATAATAGTTTTTAACCACTGACGCAAAAAGAGGGTTTTTATAAGTTTGACGTGTATGTGTATCTGTGTGTCTGTCTGTGGCATCGTAGTTCCTAATGGACCGATTTTGATGCGGTTTTTTTGTTCGAAAGCTGACAAGATCGGGATGGTTTTTATTCTTTTTTAATTATTAAGCTTTTTCACCAATAACGGCCAGCTTTATCTATGAAGTATCGTAAAAGTTGGTATCGTATTTAGCCATAGATATTTCTCATTTTTAATGTCCTAATGGAAATTGTCCCCATTAAAATTAATGATTTTTAAGCTTATGAAAATTCTACTTTGCCTTTACCCTACTAAAATGTATAGCAAAAGTTTTCTTGAAAGCTAATCTGGATAGGTTTAACTGAACCATTCAAAAACACTGGGAAGGGAAATAATAAAAAAGATGAAGTATTCAGGCTAGATACTAATAAATAATACTAACATATAGTTATAAGTAAAACCAATGTCAGTAATTATTTCAGCGATAACCAGAAAAATAATACTTTTACTTTATTTAAACCCTTTGTGGCATGTTTTTAAATTTATAAACAATGAATTAGAAAATGAACGAGAGAGAAAAATTCTGTTATGATAAGTGCCGAGACAGGCTGAGACGGACTCGAATACATGACATTTAGTTATCCGAAATCAAATCATGCCAAATGAAATTTGAACCAATATTCAATGTCCCTTCGTGTACCTTTTTATATGTATTTCGAAACGATAGCACGATATTATTACGATTTCTAATCGATGTTTCCTCATCGAATCATACGTCCGTATGATCTGTTAAGCGGCCTGCGAGATAATCGTGTTTCTATTTTAGGATATAACTATATTAACGAGAGGAAAATTCAGTTTATTTATATTTATACTTCATGTGTCATTTATATATAGATAATATCCGTATTAATTGCTAGGTAATCAGCAGTGACAGTGGGAGGTTCACAAGCTTGAGAGCCCACTAAGCTTCTCTTCTTAAAAACCTGGCACCGCTGTAATTAATTCACTTCTAAATTGTTTGTTTCAGGACAGCTCAGGGATCCTGTACAGTTGATAACAACAATACATAGTTATCCAAATGGTAATCATCATTAATTATATTTTAGACAAATAATTGGCGAGTCACGCCAAGCGCCAGAAAACCTTTCAAAAGATCCACCCCAACTGTCGATACAAAATACCATCGATATGGTGAACCGATGATGTAGTGATCCATCGATGGAACTTTTTGAACTCAGTTACCGTCGATGTCCGCTTATAATTTAGATATTCAGTCTTATTGTTGTCAAGTTATTAACACAGTATACTAAGAACAGTAGATTATCTGCGGGCTGTCGGTGAGTTATTAGCCTACTATAGCGTTGACGTAGGGCTATCGTAAATGTGCCGGGCGGGAACGAGCGGCGAGCGAACATGCAATGACATAAAAACGCGCGATCACACCGAGACGGCGAGTCCACCTTATGCCCCCATATTTTTATGTCATGTGTGAGTCACAGTGCGTGCGTACATGGCGCCGAGTACGCACGCACACATTCTAATGGATAGAGGCTAGTTTGTATGAAGACGTATGACTGTTCTTGGTATCATTATAACAGCCTTTATAATTCGACCCATTGCTGGGACACAAAGCCTCTCCTTGTCATCAAAGGAGGTTTAGGCAGTAGTCCAACACGCTTGCCCAATGCGGATTGGTGGACGGAGTATAAGGTGATCAATAGCCCTTTGCTGATCCATTAGTCGCCTTTACGACACCCTTTGGAGAATATGGAGTGATGCTATTCTACTCTGCTGGCTTCACATGGCTGGTTCTTGGTATACTGTGTTATTAAACTCAGAATCACCAAACGGTATTCGTTGTAGGTCAAACAGGTATATGAAGTAGAAGGAATAGTTTGAGGATATTTCTCCATGACCCACAGCACAGAAAAGTGGGGATTTGGAACTGAAATCCGGAACTACCATGGTCAAATGCTAGCCGAATATATGAAGAGGGAGGGAATGGACCTGGGAAAGTCCGGGTACAACAAAAAATGAGATTGAAAATCTAAGAGCCCACGTTAACGCTGATGGAGGAAAGACGTGGAATGGTTCTGTAGTCCTCTGAAGACGCTCGTCGGTGGATGAATGTTCCTACAAGCTCTCTAGAGGCTTTTCAAGTCCGTTTTACTCCAACTGAACCAGTAGTGGTGACTCAGTATCAACATGAATTATACAGGCTTACAAAGCTCGTACAAGTTCCACGTGTGGCACAAGGGGCGCCTATACGCCAATACGCGCCTACACCTGCTTCCAAGAACGCGCTTATTATAAAACGCCTGTTTGAAACCGCCCATACTCTTCTAAAGGTGTGTAGGTAGTGTGTAGGTAATAAACGAGTACCTATCAACTTCTAAATAAATATTCTAATATATTTTTTCAGGCGATTTGGTGGAGTCAAAGAGAGAGAGCCATTCAAGAAATTACATGAACATAATAAACGTCAAAGAAGGCGACAATGTAACATTAAGTTGCTCAGCCTCGTATGACAGATATTTTTTAACACTGAGATATAAAAATAGTAAGTACCTACGTATTATCATTTTTGTTATTGTTGCAAGAAAATTTTTGTTTATCATAATTGTATTTTTTTCGGATTAAGATGATATTGATACGAAAATCAACCTCTCAGGCGTCTCTGCGTAATAAATTATCAGAAATTATGAGATTCCCAGGAGAACTAAGACCGACTCCGTAAAGCCCAAGGAATTGCGATCCTTATGTGGCAGTGGGCAGGGAACTATGCGAGGTGGACTGATGGCCGTTGGGGCGGAATGGTCCTCGAATGGTGCCCGCGTACAGAGAGACTCTTTGTATGCCTCAACGAGGTGGACCGACGACCTGATAAATAGCGCGGGATTTATCGGGTTGTAGAACTTTAGGAGAGAGAGGCCTATATCCAAAAGTGAGCATCTCTTGGCTGATGACCCTGATAAGCTTTAAAAGCCCAGTCTACTATAAAAAACGAGTCGCGCTGTCAATGTGTTAGTCATATCGATACCGTTATTAGACAAAAGATAGTCAATCGAGTCCCCTGCCTGTGCTAATTAGGCGGACTTCAATCAGGGGTCCACGTCCTGAAGCCTCCTCGTGGCGGACCCTAGTAACGTGGTGGGGAAACTTTCTCGGCGGGTGTGTGGCTTTTGATGTCAAGGGTATCCCCGCAGGTCCCGAGCCGTTCCATAATAGCGCACTGGAGGTCAGGCCGGGGAGGATGTTTATTGGGTATGGAGGGAACGCCTTTACCTCGAGTCCCACATATCCTCTGCGGTTGGCACCACCCCGCAGGGACGAGGCGTAAATTCATTTGACCTCCCCGACAAAAAAAAAGACTGACGTAAATCAAGTCCGGTAACTAAATTTTACTTATTATTATATTTTACTTTTGTCACAGGTTACAATAATCGGGATTGGGGCGGTGACGTAGCCAGTTCAAAAGGTTCGTATTTCATGAGGATAATTTATAATTATTATTAATTCGGAAGTATGTTATTCTAAAGGAGGTTGAAGAGTTATTTAGTCTTGTTGATTTTCAACACGATAGAAGAAGGATAGGTCCTCACTAATGTTTGACACACTCATATAACCATGACCATGTGCAAGGCGAGCCACTCGCTGCTAGCCCACGTTCGAGTCAAAATGTGTATAGGTAATCCACAGTGCCCCTAATGGCACACTTCATTAGCTATTCGTGTTCGCCTATTTAAATTATTTGTTCAAACATTTGTATTTATTTATTTATTTATATATAAATTTGAGTAATGTAAGGCACAATATGACATTTTATTTTAACGTAAAGGACATGCTATCTTCTAAACTACTGGTTTTTTCAAAATCTGACTTACATTATAAGAAAGATAAAAAAAAATCTA
Organism: Elophila nymphaeata; assembly: GCA_955850985.1. Classification (NCBI taxonomy): domain Eukaryota; kingdom Metazoa; phylum Arthropoda; class Insecta; order Lepidoptera; family Crambidae; genus Elophila; species Elophila nymphaeata. Next base: position 23,701,389 of record OY039079.1, read on the forward strand.
AGAAACTTTGCCATAGACCCCAAGAACATCTAATAAAACCGTAAAAAGTTACAAAGAGATTTCTAAAATAAAAACTGTTTTTTGGCTCTCCTGTAAAATCGTGTTTTGTCCCTTACGCTAAGTGATACTTCTGGTATCGACATGTCAATGTGTAGATTATCTATTTAATTATTAGTAGCCAGCACGAGTTTTCGTCCACTTGTAGGTTTGTGGTTACTCATCAAAGCGGCAAATAAGGAAAATCCTCAGACCAATGACTATGGTCTGAGGGAAAATCTTTCCGATGTCTTTCAATACTTTGCTTTCTCAGTCGCATATATTTTGACAACTCCTATTTTATATTCAAACTAGTTTCTGCCCGCGACTTTGCTTGCTCCATGAAGTATAAATTATAGCCTATACTTATGTTATCCTGATGTATGTGTGTACCAAGACGCCGTCGTGGTGGAGTGGTCAGTATAGCTGGCTTCACATCAAGCGGTCCGGGTTCGAATCCTGGTAGCGGCAAGTGTTTGTGTGACGAACACGAATGTTTGTTTGCGAGTCATGGTTGTTTATATATTTTTATTTAAGTTTATTTATAAAAATATCTAAAATTATTATGTATATTAAAAAAAAAATGTTATCTAGTATCCGTAACACAAGTTCGTAATGATACTTACTTCGGGTTAGATAATTGGTGTGAGCGTGAAAATATATTATTATTAATATTTTAAAGATTCATTAAAATCCATTCAGTAGTTTTCAGTCATACATTCATACAAATTTACGCGTTTATAATATTTAACAAGTAGGATACGCGAATACCCCGACTACTAAGATGCTTAAAGTATAAGATCTATCATGGTTGTTGGTAAGCTTGTCAGTTCACTAAAGATTTTATGACTAACAATTTTTGGAACTGCATGGCCCGTACTACCAGATGAGGCTATGTGTAATGAAATTTTACATAAAACTCTGCTTACCCCTCTCTCTTCTCAGGACTATGAGCGTGATTGTATGTAAGATCAAATTATTTTTTTATTTATTATTATTATTATTATATATTATTATTTACATAGTATTTGCTATTACGTCAATTATTCGTACAAATAAAGATATATTGCGACGCGAATACCAACTAAGTGAAGTACCGCTGGATATCAGATGACGCCGTATTAGATGCATACTGGTTGATGAAACAGTTGGCAATATTTTTTTTATCATTTGCAGATGTCATTACGGAGTATACTGGAACTTATAAATACAATATAAACTTCACAATGACTATTAACATACAAGATAACTATAGGACAATGGCCTGTGTTGCGATTGACCCATCCGACTTTGCCATAAGAAGTTACGATTATGTCAAATTTGTAGTGGAACCAAATGAAAGTGCTCTTGGGGTGTGTAAGTATTTAAGTATTTAACATCAGACGTGCTATTCTGTTAAGATCTCGCTTCTAACTTCGTCGCTAGCTACAATTTTTGCGTGTAAAATTTTAGAGAACCCTTAGAGACAATTGCCTTATTTATTAAAAAAACCGCAATAAATTTATATCTAAAGCCCGGTGCACATTATTTGCAACACAACATGCAAAGCAAAATTTTTGATACATTTTATTGTGTTCACGAGTACACTCCGCGAGCTTCGTAGTGCTTTCGCGCGCTTTGGTTTCAGCCAATTGTCGATTTTTCAACGAACGCTATTTGGGTGCGTGCCATGTGATTGGACGGCCTTTCGCCACAGCTTTGTACGCCACGAACTCCGCGGCTCCTGTGGCGTGTACGATAAAAGCTGTTGGGAACAGACATTCGCTGTTGCATATAGTGTTGCAAATAATCTGGACCCAGCTTAAGGCCCGTTTTAATAAACGTCGCACAAATCAATCACCTATTTTTTTTTATGAACCGTAACAATCTGACTTGCTCTTTCCATTAGCAATATGGCGCGCGCATTTAAGTGAGCTTTATTAATACATAACCCCAAAATTTATGACAAAAGGAGGTTCCGTATCTACTATTTACATGAAATTTATTTATATTTTATATATTTATCACAATACAGATTTTTTTATATCAAATATCATTTCACAGAAAACAATATCACAATTTTTAATATCTATTTTTTTTGATTAATCAAATAGCTAATGATCACTGTTTCATATTATCGATTAAACTAAATATAAAAACGTTTCAAAGTTGTTTTGGTTACCAGAATAACGGTCTATCTAACTAACATTCCATATAAACTATTAAGTTATCGATAAAACTATGTACAAAAACATGTTTCAATATTTGACGTAAAATGTTTCATTTAACAACTTTCCATTGCAGTAACGTTTCATCAAGCGCTGAATTCGCGTGTTGACGATAAAAATATCTTATTTCTCTATAAATTTAATACATTTTACCTTACCTAAAACATAATAATTGTCACGTTACGACATGAAATTCGATTGATACTAAACTATGCAGCATGCAACCAAGCAAGCATGCAGCAAGCAATACATTGCTTCGCTCGCACCGCTATGCGTGCTCACAAGCCTAACCTAACCTAAGTTTGTTTGCGTATTCACGGTTTTTCATAATACCGAGGGGCACCCTGCACCCCCAGGCAAGCAGAAGGCAGGCAAGAATACAACAAGAAATCTCCGTTAGCTTCTGTTGCACTGCTGACTATCTGTGTTAATTAATCTAATCTAATCTAACCCATTAATAGATATTCTTTACAGGTAAACAAAAATGATTACGAGAAATTACATGAAAATAGTATTTTCGTGTACACTGAGTTTAGTGTAGCAGAAATTGGTTTTTCGACTATTCTTCAAAATTAAACTAACGTGGAAACAAAATTATGAGTAACAAAACATAGATTCAACATTATTATATAAAAAATAGGAAAAAAAATTACTATGGAATGAGTTTGTAGATAATAAGAAATGAAATTTCGATGAAACCTGATTCTAGGAGTTGTTAAAAATTGTATGAAAAAAATCTGCGAATAGTTTTATGAAAAATGAAAATCGTTGAAGTGAATTTGCGCTAAAGTGATGAGTTCTCGTTTACAACTTTAGTTTGCACTTTTTGAAATATTCGACAATTGTTCCAAACTCAATAGAAATGAAAAAGCAAGAAAAAATCCTAACATGTTTCAAAATTTCTTCTTGTTTTTCCAATGTCTTTCGTATTCATTTTAATACTATTTACTTTTTCTTTAGATGACAATGCACTAGTCGTTACAAATGACATGAAAGACGTGATCTACTTCAAAAATGGCGATATTTTATCTCTAATTTGCAATCATGATCCACAAATTTATACGCCCTCGTGGTTTAGGCTTAAAGGCAAGTACCAATACTATACATTCTATTCTTAAAATGCATCATTATTTTTGTCTCAAAGATTAATAATTATCAAGAATGATAACATGTCGTTAAGTCGTGAGAATGATAGCTCATCGTATGCCACAAAATTATCATGTTTTTTAATCAAAAATAATTTTAAATACTGGCTAATTCAAGGTATCATTTAAAGACATTTTATGTGTAAGTGTATGTCATAAGTGAAGGTGGAAGCACTCAACTAATGACAATCTGGCTATCTTTATGATAAAATACTAATAATGATTTGAAAAATTTTCAAAACACTTTTGTTTTGAAAACAGACTTTAATAAGCTGATGATAGTTAGCCTATGGCTTACTTAAAAAAAGTTTGACCACCAACCAAATGGAGCAATAATTTGTAGGTACCTACTATCCTGGAGATAGACGCAGCGTTGGTAGGCCCCACAAGGGCCACTGATGATCTAATAAAGGTCACAGGAAGCCGATGGATGCGGGCAGCGCAGGACCGCTCAGGTTGGAGAACTTTGGGGGAGGCTTATGTCCAACAGTCTCTCGGCTGAAATGATGATCATGATCCTGGAGATCGCATCCAGAATATCTGGTCCTAATTAAACACTACCACTACCATTCATTTCTCTATTTTCAGATGACGAAGTAACAACGTTAAATTTTAAACAGAGGGAAATATCGGTGTATCTTAGTAAAGAACTATATCCGAACGACAGCAACGCTCGATTTTATTGTGTTGGCTACAAATGCGTCTCATACATCCACATACAAGTCCAAGTTGTAAAACGAGTTGTATCAAGAATGTTCACGTATGTATTGAAAACGTCTTACATTACTGAAAGAACTTCATCTACAAACAGGAATTTGTCAGTTAATATGTTGCCATTTGCATTATCGATGACATCTTTTTTATTATATACCCATTATATCTAGTAAAATATAATGGCTTATACACGATTAGACTAAATAAACGCATTTTTATTTAGCCCATTTAGATACATCTTCAGGTACTCGTACACACTTTGATTATCCTAACTAATATTATAAATGAGAAAGTGACTTTGTTTGTTTGTTATACTTTCACGCCTTAACCACTTAACCGATTTTAAAGACTCGAGAAAATTCTTCGAGGGAGATGATTAATCGTTTAGTAACTCTAGGAAGTAGTAGTAGTTAGTAACTCTAGGATGATTTGCCCTTCTCAAAAACCCCGGTGACGCAAAAAAGGTCATCAGCGACCTACCACACAGTAGTCAGTAAAAAAACCTAAAATACAAAGCCAAAGTCAACATTTCTGTATTTATGTGGGTACAAATTGTGTACACTTAAGAAAGTCAATTTTGATGCCATCGGTTCAAGAGTCTACCAGGAGGCCTAGCAAGAAACTCAGCTATGAAAACTGTAAAGGGAGTAACAAACTTGTTACTCCCTTTACAGTTTTCATAGTATTGAGATCAATATTTAATTATATTATTATGATTAATTACTCTTGAACATGTGAATTATGACTCTTACAATCTTGTAAGAGTCATAATTCACATGTTCACATGTTCAAGAGTAATTAATCATAATAATATAACAAAATAAAGACTAATAATGCAATAATTAGGCCCAAGGTCCTTTAGAATTTTGCCAATCTCTCTTGCTGATAACGGTGATACATACTAATTTATAACCGCTAATAACAAACAAAACTTAAATTTGAGAAAATGAGATTGTATAACGTATTCTTAGTTTTGACATTATTCTGATATGTTCAGTTTTCCCATCCAGCATTAGTTTAGTTAAAATATTATTTAATTTAATAAAATTTGTATGACGTCAAGAAGTACTTGTAAAAGTCTACGTTGAATAGATTATTTTAGGTTTGATTTGCTATTTCGGCAAACCAAGGTACTACGTGATATAATACGAGTAAAAACGGGAATTAACGCGATAAAATTACCTTTTAAATGCCTGAGACCACGGCCTTGAGTCCGCCTGTGACCACGGTCGGTGCAACCCGGCTGAAACGTCAGGCATTTAAAAGGTAATTCCCGTTTTTACTCGTATTAATCATGCAACGCGAAAGTTTAAAAGTAATTACGTAATATAAACTCCGTTTTCTCAAATTTCAACGTTAGTGACGATTAATTGTAAACAAAACAATAAAGAAAACGTTAAATTTTTAAACAATAGTATTGGATGCAAAATTGCAACACTTTCGTCTTTTTGAATGTCATTTGCAATGTTGCTTAACAGAGTTTCATAAAATATTGACACACAAACAATGTAAGTTTACTACTAAAAGTTTTAATTAAATAAAAAGCCACCATCTCCATTTACACGTTACAAAGTCTGTACACAACAGCTTTGTTGGATTTTAGTGCCTATTACATAACACTGTAGTCATTAATGCACTGTTGGCAAGCCCTCTTTAGAATACAACTCTGTGAGAAAAGACCATAGAACTAAGAATATATGTACTTTAAGTAATTCGCCCTTTTAATATGGATCGTAATTAACTGATCAGGAGATTAACCGAACCTAAACCTATATAAATGCAGAATGAGCGACTAACAAATGATTAGTCGCCCATTAGACGCCGTCGTGGTGGAGTGGTCAGTACAGCTGGCTACACATCAAGCGGTCCGGGTTCGAATCCTGGTAGCGGCAAATGTTGGTGTGACGAACACGGATGTTTGTTTGCGAGTCATGGTTGTTTTTATATTTATTTAAGTTTATTTATAAAAATATTTATAATAATAAATATGTATATTAAAAAAAAATGTCCGTTATCTAGTGTCCGTAACACAAGTTCTTAATGATACTTACTTCGGGCTAGATAATTGGTGTGAGCGTGAAATATATTATATTATATTATTTAGTATTTTTAGTTGCTTGGTTTATTTTTTCCCTTTTATAGTAGCGTAAGATTTCAGAGTAGAATAGCATCACCCTATAATAATATAATAATAATAATAATATATTTCTACGCTCACACCAATTATCTAGCCCAAATAAAGTATCTTTAAGAACTTGTGTTATGGATACTAGATAACGGACAAATATACTTAATAATTTAGATATTTTTATAAATAAATTTAAATAAATACATAAACAACCATGACAAGGGGATTAGGGTTGGCAGCGCCCGAGTGTCATGTCAGTGCTGTAAGCGTCTGTCTAAGCTACGCTGGTTACTTATATGCCACCAGGCAGTCAGTATAACTTATCTGCCAACGAGCTGACATAAAATAAAGGAATTTTGGTAAGACCCTTTATCTAGTTATTGCTGACTCTTTCGGCTTTTCTAGAAGAAATCGAAAAGTCTGTTTGAGATGCCGTGAGTGAACTAAATATTGCTACTAATGTTATAAATATAACGTACCCTAACAGCTTATGTAAGTTAATGTGTAAGTTCTTTGTATATAGATTACAAGGTAATACAATATTATGACAGGTATTATTGTCTAACTAAGTATCACTTAATCCTGCCTTCTCAGGCATAAATACATAATATTTAATATTAGTCACACACAATTTGGTTACTTAATTAAACCCAAGTTAATTTGATTCACGTAACTGTAACGCATTATGACGCACGATACATATTTTTTGTCTATTTTGGAGATGAATACTCTTAGTCCATGCATTCTACGAATTCATCGTATGGCTGCTGGGTCTATATTGTAGTAGAGAAAGTAGCAGTGCCTGGAACTTTTGACGTAGGTTTAAGTGGCCCCTATATTTACATCAACGCTCATCTCCACCACTCTGGCTTCCCTCTCATCCCCGTCATATTCACTTATTGGACCAATCACTAACTTCTAAGATTCAGGAAAAGTCCTAGGAGTTAGGGCTCTCCCTATCTGGGGTCCACGTCCAGAAGCCTCCTCGTGGCGGACACTGGTAACGTGGTGGGAAAACTTTCTGGGCGGGTGTGTCTTTTGATGTCAAGCGTGTCCCCTTGGCATTAGAAGTCACATGCCATCGTCGAGTTGTCTTTGTTTTCCCACCACGGCTAGATCCGGACGGCCCTTTTCAGGGCCACGGCTGCGCCCGAAGGTGCGGTCCGATGGCTGCTCCCGGTGTCCTCGTCAGGAGGACGCGCCAGGTCGAGCAGCCGTCGGTGGAGGAATGGAAGGAGTGCAAAGACGGGCAGCGTTGGGACGGTCTCGGTGTAGTTGCGCTCACACGTGCAAATCCCGAGCCGTCGCGTAATAGCGCACTGATAGTCAGGCCGGGGAGGATGTTTAGTAGAGCTCTCCATATCTAGGGCTTAGTGAAGCAGTTTCTGATATTATTATTTTTGTTGGTTTTAAGGATAGGATGCGGGCTCATGCTAAGTGCATGTTCGTGTACTGTCATTGGTTCTTGGGTTGCGTTATTAATGTCCCCTGGGTGTCCATAATAATAATATTGTTTTAGTTCAGAAGTTACCGAAATTATATACTCTATAAATAAAATATATCAAAATAATACTGCTATGTCTATCTGTTGGTAGGTCTATGTTCTAAACGCTCCCATTTCGCGATCCTCTGAAGCGGCACTCAGTTTGATTGTTCGGAAAATTGTCCTCTTGTTCACTTTTCATTTAAAATATACACAAGAAAGACACATAGTGAAGTCGGTCGTGAGATTTGCCATGTGTATTTTTTCGTCTTTATTGTCTTTGAGCGGGGTCTTTGCATAATCAAGTAATTTTAATTCAACCAAATAACTTTTAAAGGTTTTGTCGCTTGCTTTACTTTATGATATGCCTGGATTGTTATGAGTTTTTTATTTTACATATTACTAACGGACCCTGCCAGTACTTTCATACTACTGTCCTATAGAAAACAAATAGTGTGCAAAAAAATAATTGAGGACTACTCTACTTATCATATTTTTTATAAAAACTATCCTATTATTCTTTAAGTTGGACCAAGCAAAAGACATTTACAAAAACTCGGTTCAGTACTTTACTTAAATGATGTAAGGTTCAGTAGTATCGGAGATTAGCGAGGACGAATATCGTGACACGATATTTTTATATGCAAAGATTTATTGTGTAGACGACGGTAGCCTGATAGCTGTCAAAACCTGACCTATGTACTTCAACCAAACAGCGCCTTGTAAAGTAAGCACAGGAGTTTCTCCCGAGTTCTTGTCGTAAAAACACGTGTTGAGAGACTCCATTTTTAATAACCTCAATCAACCGTACAATTTTTTGTTACTTTAGTTATATCTCCACCTGACATTGGCAAAATGCGTATGCTTAATGCGACGCGATGCCATTAATTAAGAATAGAATAGAAGTAAGCACAGTTGGTCGGGCGTGAAAAAAAGCCGCATCTTGTTCAGGACACTGAGTTTCTGTGAGAGAGAAGTTTTTGTGTAATCCTTTGGATGTAAGTCGCTGCCAACCCTTCCTACCGAGCATTGTGATACTGCTCCGTAGCGTCAGTGTTGTGCCCTGAAGGAGGGTAGGGAAAGGAATAGAATGGTCTAATGGTTCTTCACTCTGTTCATTATACAACTAAATCTCCTAATACATATACAAGTATTACTAGTATAGCTAGTATAGTATTATATTATCTATGCAAGTATGTTCTTTCTCTAATTTAAGTGTATATTAAAGTCATATTCCATTATATAGCTTCTTCACTTGGTTAATAAATAAGCTTTTACTTAATACAGGTCATAAATGAAAAGGGGGATAGTACATAAAAAAGAGAAAATTCTTAAATTTAAATTTAAAATAATTCCTTGTAGTAGATATCTAAATGAACCCATGGAATGTGTCGCTGCATGCTTGACAAAGTTTCTGTTGATATGAACCATCAATATTGACTCATTTAATTACGCCAAAACCTCTGCACACAGTTATATATTAAATCTAATAAACTGAATGTCAACTCAAACAAGAAAGTCAGAACAAACTTAGACAAACTGTCTGTCACTCGTGATGTGCCCCTTGGGCTTCTGGGGACAAAGGAATACATATTATAATAGCTATACATAATGATAATAATTTCAAAACTTTCCAAGATTTTTGTGGCAGCAAAGATTGTATCGTATTTTTTTTTACTTTATTCTGGAGATGACGTATGGAATCGTAACGTGACCGCTTACAATGGACCTCATAAAAAGGTTAAGGTCACTCACAGGGCAATAGAGAGGGTTGTGTTCGGAGTTTCTCTGCGTGATCATATCAGAAATGATGAGATCCGCAGGAGAACCAAGGTCACCGATATAGCCCAAAGAATTTCGAAGGTCAAGTAGGCAGGGCACATTGCAAGTAGGACTTACGGCCGTTGGGGCGGAAAGGTCTCGGAATGGCAGCTGCGGAACGGGAGACTCAGCGTTGGTGGGCGCCCCACAAGATACGACCGACGATCTGGTAAAGGTCGCAGGAAGGAGCTGGATGCGGGCAGCGCAGGACCGTTCGAGTTGGAGATCCTCGGGCTCCTTTTAGCTGATAGTCAGCCTTGACATAATATGAATATTTTTTACCTATGTCCATCGGTGGACGTCTCTCGGCTGATATTCTGATGATTCTGGCATATTTGATTTTTGATTCGTTTTCCACTTGTGATCGAACAAAAAATGAAATGAAATGAAATGAAATGATATTAGATAAAATCAACTGTTTATTTAATTTTGTCTTATATATTTAAAGTAATTACCAAAAAAACAGTATGACAAGTTTTTCACCATCTTCTTCCTACCCTAATCCCACTATATTAGAGTTCGGTGCAATAATCTCACCATACTACTACAGCTTTTCGTTAAATTTTTTCACGGTAGGTGTAGAAGATAATATTTAGGGACCTACCGCAGCGTAAAGATGGTGCGGCGTGTGTGCAACTTGACCTGCGTCACTTGTGAAAGTCCACGACAAAACCCATGTTGTAGTCCCTTCCCTTTGGGATGGTGTGGACAGGGAGTTAATCCTAAATTCTAAGGGAACGCGGAAGAAAATTTCTTCTGAAACTTAAAGTAACTGACCTAAATGTGTTCAATAACTAAATGTGTTCGTGTAAACTTATCTTTATATCTTGCGCACAGTTGAAGATACGTTAAGAATGTAACATTGTATTCTCGTCATCCAACTCAAAGGTTTTCAGTAAATTACATTCAAGGTCTACCTTCACAGTATTACCTACATTCTTAATGTCAAATGAGCACATTAACATTTACAGATGGGGTTAGTTCCCCGTCTCCCTCGACGGCAACTTGGCGAAGTCACAGGTTAATAACTCATTAGTGCGTCGAGTTTATGTCAACCAATTTACGCAGTTATATAAATAGGGCGTATCAGGCACCTTGAGCGGAGGATTGATGACTTTAAACTCGGATAATTTTACACAGATATTTAATGAATGAAAAACATTTATTTGGAGGATAATACACGGTACAAATAATAATGATAATGCAAAGAGAAACAGATAACATGCATCTAAAATGATACCCACTCAGATTTATGTCACGGCATGCCGGGACGCTGGTTTTCAGTGAGTCCCTAAGATACGGATTGCAATATAACATAGACAACAAAAATAACAGTTAAATTAAAATAAGTAAAACTTTCTTAACAAACCAAATTAATCTACAAGTTCAAATTTCAATATGATAAGGCAATCGAATAGAACACACAATATAGTAGTACTTACTGATTTTTATATAATAATATGAAAATATCATGTGATGTCGGCAGAGTAGAATAGCATCACCCCTTAACCTCCAATGGGTGTCGTAGAAGGCGAGTAATGAATCAGCAAAGGGGTATTGATCACCTTATACTCCGTCCAATGAGGAGGAACGTTGTCCGTGTGGGTCGAATTATAAAGGCTGTTATGTTGAGAGGCATTTTAAGGTTTACAAAATCTAGTGCTTGTGACTACATGATAAGAACTAGCTTCCAGACGTTGAAAGAATTTTCAAAATCGGTACACTCAATAAAGAGTTAATAGGTAACACACATAAAAATACAGCCGAATTGAGAACCTCCTCCTTTCTAGAGGAATGTTACGGTATTCAGACTTCAAAAGTCTGAATAACGTTACATTCCCTTTCCAATTTGATAAGTAGCCCGGGTAGTAGGTAATAAAAACAAACAAGTAAAAAAAACATTTATTATTATTTTCGTCACAATCAAGACACGCAATACAATTCAGTAAATAATTAATTTTATAATTAGATACACTAAACATGCTCGAATTCATAACATTATTTATTAGTCATATTTATAAATAATACATTTATGCGTATAGTCTTTATTTTTAATTGTTTTCCTTTTATGTTTATTACACATTTAATATGAAACATTTACTAGTGGACACACTATGAGTTATTCTGTTAGAAGTATCTTCTAATGCTCGGTTTCAATAACTTATCTATTTACGCTTTTGCTTACTCTTAATAGTAATAAGATTTTGACAGATATTCTAAACAAAATATGTCAAAATTCTACCGTTAGCAAGGGAAATTGTCCACGGTAATGTTATTAAAATCCGTCAGTAATCGTGTTTAATTATTATGGTCGTATACCTAATTAAATGCAACTTTAGGATATGCAGAGTTACACTTACAGGCCGCTTACCCATAGACTACATACGCTAATATCCGCGACAGACATTATTTCGTTATTTTAGTTTTATCCAATAGATCATTACATGCCGTGGAACCGGCACTTAACAAAAAAAAAATGTTTTGGGACTAACGGTGGGGTACAAACCTACAGAGCAAGATGTTTCTTTGTATTTGTCTTGCCGGCAAAGGTCTGGTAATCCGGTCTCGTAAGCGGAAACCTTTATGCCTACACGCAATCAGTGCCAAACGGATGCCAAGAAATTGTCTGCGCGGTATATTTCAGCGTCCGTCGCGGACATCCGCGTAGATAAGCCGCGTCGTAAGCGACCAAGTTTGGGATCAACGTACTAGCTGTGCACCGAGGTTTTACCTTCGGCCTTGTAGGTAATTAGAACGCATAATAATATTACGTACACTACTAATAGTATAGGCGTAGTAATTTTCGCAAAAAATTTCATTGCTAAATTAGAGAATATACCTGCAGTAATGTTTAATAAAAAGTTATCTTTTGGTCAATGGTAGACTATTTTTAAAAATCCGCCGGGCTATATGGTCATCGTTTGATGTCATAACAACAATTGCTATAACTTATACTTGAAGGTAAGTTAATACTTTGTTGAGGACTCCGGGTGAAGTATGCTTTAAGAGTTGGTATAGCTCAATCTTTTAAGGCGAGTCCAGACTATACGACAAAATATGTTATAAAACTAGTTATACAACATATTTTATTGGTGTGAGCGATATTTGTCTGTGTCTCGTTTTATGTCGTAATGTTATACAGCTATGAGCAGAGAAATTTCATCCTCTTTGGCTCATGCTCATTATTCTTCTCATTACATATCCGTAGGTAGGTACGACATGGACACACAATATGGGTTTCTTAAAGAAAGGTGTGAAAAAGTTTCTGCAAGGTCGGAAATGCACGTGTGATACCCTTGGTATTGAAAGTGTCCATAGGCTGCGGTGATCGCCGTATAATTATGTGCCGCTATTGTGGTATAAAATACCCAGCTAGTCGTCTACGTCACAATCTTTGTCCCTGGTGCTACTTTCAAACTTCATATTTTGTACTCGCTCCTCACCTTGTCTATACCTAGTGTTCCTCATCCGTCTTAGCATACGCATCTCAGTCACGTGTAATTGATTACCTGTCGTCCCCTTTACCTCCCAACTCCCTGATCAGATACAGGACATGACTAAAAACTTTTGCTTTTTGCGACTTTCGCGATCACAATTTTGTTATTATCACTGTGACTATAATGTGTGGTAGTTTTTTTTCTGGATTTTTTTTTTGTTTAATTTTTACCAGTTATTGGTTTCCATTTCTATATTATTTTTGCTTGACTTCTTCCCATGTAGTGTTTGTTAGAAGCGCTGCAGTCAATTCGTCTTATTTTGGCAGTGCGGGATAATTGTGAATTGTATCATTAGTGGGAGAAACTCCGTGTCTGATCGCTTTATTCTAAACAGCCGTTTTGTATTACCAGTGCTGATTTATATTGGATAATTATATAAGTTGGTTTAATAAAATTCCAGTTACTTGTAGCTGAGCGTCAGTGGCGTTGTGCGGAAGAACGCTGTCTTCCACCCGGGAGGCACCGGTTCGAACCCTACCACGTACCAATGTGTTTTCAAATTTTGAATACATATGAGTAGGGTATTATTGGGCATTCTGGCACACTTTTTTAGCACTCCATTGATCTCACTATCGTTCGATCAATTTCGTAAAAAAGTGTGCCAGGATGCCCAATAACAGTAGTGAAAATCACGAAGTGGTCTTAAGTTTTGCAGTTTTGCATCACATTGTTCTGTGTAGGTGATTTACTAAAAGGCTGATTTAAAATGCGAAGTGAATTAGACACTCCAATGAAATATTAAATTGAAAGTTATAAATCATCGATCAATGTCGTAAAAAAGTGTGCCAGGATGTCCAATAATAGTAGTGAAAATCATGAAGAAGTTTTAATTTTTGCGAAGTGGCTTGTCGTATTTTATAACATTAGGTATCAACTATAAATCATAATTGTTATATCGAAGGACAACAATATTGTGTGTTTCGATCATCATTAAGTTAGCATACTTGATTTCAGTCTACTGAACACGTTTTCATGGTCTTCAACCTCCGGCTATTAGGCATTTAACTAGGTATAGCAGTGCAATAATGATCACAGAACTTAACAACTTGGGGCTCCCTGGCTTCCAGGACTTTATCCCCGGCTAAGTACCTATCTGTGTCAATATACACTCTAACCTCGATAAATGTGAATCCTCAACCCAAAGGAAAATACTTGTGTGGTTTGACCGAAAGCGGTGTACATTTACATGTTTGATTGCAATTTACTAAACACATTTTCAAGATTTTCTATCCTAAGCTATGGAGGCATTTAACTCGGTATAGCAGTGCAATAATGATCACAGAACTTAACATCTTGAGGCTCCCTGGCTTTCAGGACTTTATCCCCGGCTAAGTACCTTTCTGTGTCAATATACACTCTAACCTCGATAAATGTGAATCCTCAACCCAAAGGAAAATACTTGTGTGGTTTGACCGAAAGCGGTGTACATTAACATGTTTGATTGCAATTTACTAAACACATTTTCAAGATTTTCTATCCTAAGCTATGGAGGCATTTAACTCGGTATAGCAGTGCAATAATGATCACAGAACTTAACATCTTGAGGCTCCCTGGCTTTCAGGACTTTATCCCCGGCTAAGTACCTTTCTGTGTCAATATACACTCTAACCTCGTCAAACTTAAGCCCCCAATGCAGAGGAAAACACTTGTGTGGTTCGATCGCAAACTTCATAAGTCAGCATACCTGATTTCAGTCTACTAAACACGTTTTCAAGGTCTTCAACCTCGGGCTATTGAGGCATTTAACTAGGTATAGCAGTGCAATAATGATCACAGAACTTAACAACTTGGGGCTCCCTGGCTTCCAGGACTTTATCCCCGGCTAAGTATCTATCTGTGTCAATATACACTCTAACCTCGATAAATGTGAATCCTCAACCCAAAGGAAAACACTTGTGTAGTTTGACCGAAAGCGGTATACATTAACATGATTGATTGCAATTTACTAAACACATTTTCAAGATTTTCTATCTCAGGCTATGGAGACATTTAACTCGGTATAGCAGTGCAATAATGATCACAGAACTTAACATCTCGGGGCTCCCTGGCTATCAGGACTTTATCCCGGCTAAGTATCTGTGTCAATATACACTCTAACCTCGTCAAACTTAAGCCCCCAGTGCAGAGGAAAACACTTGTGTGGTTCGATCGCAAACTTCATAAGTTAGCATACCTGATTTCAGTCTACTAAACACGTTTTCAAGGTCTTCAACCTCGGGCTATTGAGGCATTTAACTAGGTATAGCAGTGCAATAATGATCACAGAACTTAACAACTTGGGGCTCCCTGGCTTCCAGGACTTTATCCCCGGCTAAGTATTTATCTGTGTCAATATACACTCTAACCTCGATAAATGTGAATCCTCAACCCAAAGGAAAACACTTGTGTAGTTTGACCGAAAGCGGTATACATTAACATGATTGATTGCAATTTACTAAACACATTTTCAAGATTTTCTATCTCAGGCTATGGAGGCATTTAACTCGGTATAGCAGTGCAATAATGATCACAGAACTTAACATCTTGGGGCTCCCTGGCTATCAGGACTTTATCCCCGGCTAAGTATCTGTGTCAATATACACTCTAACCTCGTCAAACTTAAGCCCCCAATGCAGAGGAAAACACTTGTGTGGTTCGATCGCAAACTTCATAAGTTAGCATACCTGATTTCGGTCTACTAAACACGTTTTCAAGGTCTTCAACCTCGGGCTATTGAGGCATTTAACTAGGTATAGCAGTGCAATAATGATCACAGAACTTAACAACTTGGGGCTCCCTAGCTTCCAGGACTTTATCCCCGGCCAAGTATCTGTGTCAATATACACTCTAACCTTGTCAAACGTGAATCCTCAACCCAAAGGAAAACACTTGTGTGGTTTGACCGAAAGCGGTATACATTAGCATGTTTGATTGCAATTTACTAAACACATTTTCAAGGTTTTCTATCTCAGGCTATGGAGGCATTTAACTAGGTATAGCAGCGCAATAATGATCACAGAACTTAACAACTTGGGGCTTCCTGGCTTCCAGGACTTTATCCCCGGCTAAATAACTGTGTCAAAATACACTCTAACGTCGTCAAACGTGAACCCTCGAGCCAGAGGAAAACACTTGTGTTTTTCGATCACTGTCAAGACATGCTCTGAATTACTGATAAATAATCACGGCTTTTATATATTATTTAGCCAATCAGTTTTCAAAGCATTCCCATGAAAATTCACTTATCAGCAATAACAAATATGAAATGAATTATATTAAATTTAATAAAATTGATCAGGTCTCCGATTACGAGTTCAGTTTAAATAATAAGGCTTCGTACTCACGTTATAATAACTATGATTTAATATGTGAATAAAGATATTGTTATTTAATAGGCTTCCAAGATAAATTGTTATGAAAATAAACTCATAGTTTATGTATAGGTAATCATCCTGATTGTTATGTTATACATACATTGTTAATACCGTAATCTTGGTAATACAGCAAACCTATTTATTGTTTGTAACTTTCAAATACTCTGATCAACAAAGAGTATTGATCACCATATACTCCATCCACCAATCCGCATTGGGCAAGCAGCGTGGCGGACTATGATCTAAAAAACCTCCTTTGTTGACAAGAAGAGACCATGTGTCCCAAGGCTGTTGTGATTATTATGAATCGCTGATAAACGTTTATAAACGAGAAAGTTTGTATGTTTGTTACTCGTTCACGCAAAAACTACTGAATGTATTATAACCTCATAGCTCATACATCAGAATAACATAAAAGCTATAATTATACTAATCCTACGCATACGAAGTCACGGGCTAAAACTAGTATTAAATAATTTTCATTCTTATGAAATAGTCTTTATGTTGCATGTGATGCTTAGAGTCAGCAATTAGACACACGTTCACACGCTCACAGGCATTAGATTAGCACATTCGGTGTCATTTTTAATAATTAATTTAACAAAACAAAATTGATGACATATTGTAATATTATAAGTGCTAATTGGCATCTTTTGTCAGCAAATATAACGGATGCACATAATATAAATGCATACTTCTATTATGGTGAATAAAAATACTCGTTCCATGTCTATTTACATGAACACAAAATTACTTACAGTAGTGTTTTTAATAATACTAATCGGTTTTATATAGAATGGATAATTATAAATAATAAGAAAGGTTGGTCACTCCTGTTCAATTATTGCTAGTTTTGCAGTTTACTTGTAATAAAAAGCGGTAAAATGGTAGTCACCTCACCAGTGCTCCAAGGTGCTTTCTAAGTCACTACTCACCGATAATAGTGCTAACGTAGTACCTACCCACTACTACCTGAAGAACCAGCGAGATTCAAATCTACATCGGAAAAACAAATCGACCCAAACAATGTTCGTAAGTTTTTATCGTCTTTCCACTTTGTTTAAATTTAACTTGCTTCGCTGAATGTTTGTTATAATATGTTGTGTTTGCCAGGAAATTATTTTCCACACATAAAATCTTATCTTAATACAGTATTGGTATTCTTCACATTTCAGGTCTGAAGCCAAGTATACCAAGCGCGCTGCTAAGAACCAGTCAAGCCTTTTCTTTGACACTGACGAAGAAGTCGTAAGGTGACTTTAATTTTCTATTACTTATTAGTTCGCTATTTTACGTCTACGAAATGTAGATGTTAAACTAAAATAATTATAAATTATGTTTTCAATTCCTCTAGCTCCAAGAAGAAAAGTAAGACGAAGTCGGTGCCTTCCAAGCAACAGGTGGCATCCTCCTCTTCGACCGAAGCTTCCGAGTGGTTGTTCGACACAGAGTCGGACGAAGAGGTTCCAGTCCGCAACCCAAGTAAAGTCGAGAGCGTCTTGACGCGTCGAGTACCTGGCGGCGTGACTCGTCGCACGGCGCAGCTCAACGGTGGGTTGGTGGCGGAGTTACGACTCTACAGCACGGAAGAGGTACGCGACCTTGCTGGTTTGGAGAAGTGCGACAAGGCAATCGTTTGGTTACGATTGCAGGGTGACTCGGAGTCTGAGGAATTCCTTGCATTGAAGCAATTCGTTAAAATTGCTAAAACAAAATTTACTGAGGAGGGAACATTTTATAATCACAAAAAGAAAATGTAAGTAATTGATTATATTAAGCTGGGTACCTAACTAGTTAATGTTCCTTCCACAGTAAATTATATTTTGGTCAATTAATATTCGTTTTACTTTTTTTCATATACTTAACTTCTTAGTTTACCATTAGTTTATATACGGTGTATTTACCTACATTAGTCACTTCATCGGCTAACACAGTGAAAACAAATTCATTATGTCGAAGACTATATTCTGTTCAGTGTGTAACATATCCATTAAAAATAGGGCTTTCTCTGCTCACTTAAAAAGTATTTTACACAAAGACAATAGTTCGGTTGTTGAAAGTGAAGGCATTGAAAAAGTTCATAGCGCTTTCCGCAGTCGTATAGCGTCATATCGAATTCGATGCGATGGTGTTGCTCGCAATAGCGAGGTACCTGAACAACCGGTTCGTGTGTACACACCCGTTGAATTTTTGTCTCATTTGCGCGGACGAGTAAGTCTGTTACTATCATCACGAATTCAAAGTCATACTAATCTGAAAGTGAATTTCGAGTTGTTTTGTCAATTTTTTTTGCATAAAAATGAGTCAGTTGCCGTTAAATCTTTTGCCACCGAAAACATTATTTTGCACCAAAATTATGACTTTCTTGATTTATTTTCAAATATAACTAGTTTGTTGTGTAAAAAAGTCGAAGAATTTGAAGAAAGAGATAGCGGTTGGGCTTATTTGAAAAGTCTATACCTGGAAGTAAACATAAATAAATACAACCCTATGAGAGCCTCAAGTTATATAGATTTACCTAAGACAATAAAACACAAAAAAGCATGCGTCAATATTCAAAATTTTGACGATTATTGTTTTTTATGGTGTGTCGTGGCTTCACTTTTTCCTGTAAAAAATAATGCGCAGCGAACTTCAGCCTATCCACATTTTGAAAGTGTACTCAATGTTAGAGATATTTCGTTTCCGGTGGGGTTTTCAGATATTAAAATTTTTGAAAAAAATAATCCTCGTATTAGTGTTAACATTTATGGTCTCAAAAATAACAGTCAAGTTGTCGGACCACTATACAAAAGTGAATTTCGAAAAAAACACCACGTTAACATGCTTTTTCTTGAGAATGGAAAACGTACTCATTACTGTCTAATCAAAGATTTATCTAAATTACTTCGCAAACAATTGACTAAACACCATTCTAAAATATATTTGTGCGAAGATTGTATGCTATTTTTTGATGACAATGATAAATTAGAATCTCATCTTTGTAGTGGTGTAGCAACAATTTTACCAAAAAAGGGAAATCTACTACAATTTGAACATTTCGAACGAATGCAAAATATACCTTTTGTTATTTACGCAGATTTCGAATCATTGTTAATACCATCTGAGTCAAACTATGGAGACTGCACATCGTCGTTGCAAAAACATGTGCCTGCTGCATTTGGATACTACATTGTATGTTCCTATGATAGCTCACGCAACAAGTACGTTTCTTATCGCGGTCCCTCCTGTGTAGAAAAGTTCTTAGAACATTTATTAGCGGATGTAGTTATTATTTATAATATTTTACAGTCGCCACTACCAAAGTCTTTAACAGATCAAGACAAAGTTCATTTTACTAACTCATCAAAATGTTTTCTTTGCGATCAAATATTATTTGACGATAAAGTCAGAGATCACTGTCATCTTACAGGACGTTACCGCGGTGCAGCTCATTCATATTGCAATATCAAGTTCCGTTTGCCAAAATTTATTCCTATATTCTTTCATAATTTGGCAGGTTATGATAGTCATCTTTTTATACGACAATTAGGTGAGTTACCAGGTAGAATACAAGTGATAGCAAAGACTAAAGAAAATTATATATCGTTTACTAAACTTTTTCAAATTAATGACAAGGATATCGTACCTGTTCGTTTTGTTGATTCTTTTAAATTTTTGGGGACAAGCTTAGAGAAACTGGTTGCTAGCTTGAATGATAGTGATTTCAAACACCTCCATCGATTTTTCCCATCTCAGAAGCATTTTGACTTGTTACGACGTAAAGGTGTATATCCTTACGATTATATGACTAGTTGGAGTTCGTTTGAAGACCAAGAACTACCACCACACGACTGTTTTTTCAACAAATTATTTAATAGTAATATATCCGAAACAGATTATGAACATGCAAAAAGAGTTTGGAAATCTTTTAAATTATTAAATCTAGGAGAATACACTGATTTATATCTAAAGTCGGACGTACTCTTATTAGCGGATGTCTTCGAAAGTTTTCGAGAAACATGTAAGACAAATTATAAATTAGATCCAGCCTTTTATGTAACAGCCCCTAGCCTAAGTTTCGATGCTATGCTTTTAAAAACAAACGTGAAATTAGAATTAATAAGTAATTTGGAAATATTAAGAATGATTCAAAAAGGTATACGTGGTGGTATATGTTTATGTTCTACAAGATATTCAAAGGCCAATAATAAGTATTTACAAACTTATAATCCAATAGAGAAAGACAATTTCTTAGTTTACATTGATTGTAATAACCTGTATGGTTATGCGATGTGTGCCTCTTTGCCCCATTCAAATTTTAAATTATTGAATAAACAAGAAATTGATAGAATTGACTTTCGAAATGTACCAACTGACGGGGACATTGGATATATACTAGAAGTTGACTTGGAATATCCTGAGTATTTGCATGATGATCATAACGATTTTCCATTCTGTGCTCAAAAATTTACTCCGCCAGGTTCAAAAACTTCAAAATTAATTCCAAATTTATACGAAAAATATTTTTATGTTATCCATTTTGTTCATCTAAAAACATGTTTGAAACATGGGTTATTGTTAAAAAAAATACATAGAGTAATTCAATTCAATCAGAGTCCTTATTTAAAGCAATACATTGACATGAACACAGAGTTACGAAAACAAGCGAGTTCTACCTTTGAACAAGATTTTTTCAAATTACTAAACAATAGTATATTTGGAAAAACCTTGGAGGACACTGAGAAGAGAGTCACTGTAAAATTGGTCAATAAGTGGAGTGATGAGGAAAACAAAACGAAGAAAAGTTTATCAGCTGAGCAACTGATAGCTCGACCAAACTTTCATAGTGCTACTATTTTTACAGAAAATTTTGTAGCAGTTCAAATGAAACCGGAATCAATTATTTTGGACAAACCTATATACATAGGCTTTTCTGTTTTGGAAACATCGAAAAGCCATATGTTTGATTTTCATTACTCGGTAATGAAACCTTTTTATGCTGAAAAGATAAAGCTTTGCTATACAGATACAGACAGTTTTCTTTATTCTATAGAAAGCAAAGATTTTTACAAAGATTTAAAATCACATTTTCTTCAGTATTTTGATACTAGTAATTATCCTGAAAATAACTCTTACGGTATTCCAGATCAGAACAAAAAAGTACCAGGTTTGTTTAAAGATGAACTAGGTGGAAATTTAATTTCAGAGTTTGTAGGTTTAAGGTCGAAATTATATTGTATTAAAACACTGCAAGATGAATTAAAGAAAGCAAAAGGCATACAGAAACAAGTAATAAAAAAAGTTTACTTTAAAGATTACTCTAACATATTAAAAACAAATGCTTTTCTACGAAAGAAGAATATAATTTTTAAGTCCCTTAAACACGATATATTTACACAGGAACAGAACAAAATTGCCCTGTCAGGTAATGACGACAAACGTATCATACTAAAAAATAAAATTTCAACTTTATCATGGGGTCACAGGGATACTTTATCTTAGTATTCATCCATTTATATTTTCTTAGAAGTTATGAATGTTGTTTTCACTGTAAACCTCACAATTTTCACTTGTAAGTTATGAATGTTTTTATTACTGAAAACCCAGTAAGTTGACATTTATCTACGTTTTTCGGATTTCTGGATTAAAATAGACATAGAGTTATAAGTAAATAATGTAATGTGTTAGAAATAAGACCACCTATTGTACTATAGTTTTTGTAGTGTTTGTGTTTCCATATTTCTCAATTTAGGTAATGTTTTGTATTGTAATGTTTTCTACGCAAATGTCAATTTGTAATTTGTATTTAAGATAAGTTTAATAAGATTAGAATGTAATAACGGTACCCAGAATTATTTTAATATTACATAAATATAAACGTTTATACATTAACAACTGCATTTTTATTTTAAATACATCTTCCTAACTGTTCTATAGTTATCATTGAACCTAATAAAATTGTAAACTCACTCATCAAATTGTAATTGTATAAACAGAAATGTGATGCCTAGAACTGTGAGTAATGCAAAAATAGCAAGTCGCGACATGTTATTGATGAGTCCGAAGTCCTAGTAATTTAACTCGTCTTTCTGCTATGTCAGACAAAAAGAAATGTGATGCCTAGAACTGTGAGTAATGCAAAAATAGCAAGTCGCGACATGTTATTGATGAGTCCGAAGTCCTAGTAATTTAACTCGTCTTTCTGCTATGTCAGACAAAAAGAAATGTGATGCCTAGAACTGTGAGTAATGCAAAAATAGCAAGTCGCGACATGTTATTGATGAGTCCGAAGTCCTAGTAATTTAACTCGTCTTTCTGCTATGTCAGACAAAAAGAAATGTGATGCCTAGAACTGTGAGTAATGCAAAAATAGCAAGTCGCGACATGTTATTGATGAGTCCGAAGTCCTAGTAATTTAACTCGTCTTTCTGCTATGTCAGACAAAATTACAGATGTAGGTCAATACAAACGCAAACACATACACACACCTACAGCAAAATATGACTGGTATATATATAATCGCTTATTTGCATCAACAATTAATTCTTGTGAAAACACGAAACTAAGTGAACGTCAGTTATCATGGTGAGTAATAAATATGTCTACCTACCACAGTGAAGATGGGGGGTTTGTAAGTAATAAGTAATGTATCTCACGATAATTCTAATTAATTTCAGAACACTTCTTCGCAAATCACCTATATTCCCGATGACAATTCTGTTGCGAATGAACAGCGAGCGATGTGGCAAGACGCTCAAGATCCTCTGGAAGGGTTCACGGAGGAGTTCGTGAGGAGGCCTTCGAGTGAAGACAGACCTGATTCGCCTTTGCAACGCAAAGTTTTAAAGGCGATGAAGAGGATCACTCGGAGGAGGAAACAAAAAAGAAGCTCCTTCCTGAGAGATTGCCACTCGTTTATAGTAAAGAGTGCGCCTACGCGAGGACGGCGCTTAATCAAAATTGAAATAATAGATATGGAGAGATCTAATGAAATGTTAGAGGACTCAATGGTGTCTGCACAATACGTGGTCACTGAGAATATGGACCCTATACTAGACCAAACGGAGGGTTTGATTAATAAGATCTCCAAATCATTGTGTGGTTATAGCTATAATTTCTAAGGCTATAATCATAATCTATAATTTCATAAATTAAATTTCTCGCGTAGGAATTGTGTGTAACTTCTCTAGTTACATATAATCCTTCGGAGATACATTGTAAATAAAAGAGCGTACTGATGTAAATAGTTTGTCTTAAATGTTTAATATTCTTTATTCTCATTTGATAATTGTAAATATCTGTGTCCTATTCTTATTTCATTATACTACACTTTGAGGCAAACTGTTGTTTGATTTTATCCCACATTATGAGGTATCGTTAGAAATAAAAGACTTACTTAATATACTTTATTTATTTAAAAATCTGTAATTGACATATTATTTTCAATGCACCACTTTTTAATACATATAACATTTCTGAGAGCACAGACATTATTATGGTTTAAACAATTAAAACTAGAAGCACATTTACAATAATTTTCATACAACGTTGCAAAATTAGGACTGCCTTTAGCTTCGATGTCTATCAAGATACAGTTATCACA
This sequence comes from Elophila nymphaeata, assembly GCA_955850985.1. Lineage (NCBI taxonomy): Eukaryota > Metazoa > Arthropoda > Insecta > Lepidoptera > Crambidae > Elophila > Elophila nymphaeata. The sequence continues at coordinate 23,725,358 of OY039079.1, forward strand.
CAAGTCTTTTATCCATTTCTGCTTTTCTACCCCCTTCATTACTATAGTTTTATTTTGTAAAATCGGAATAATTAATCTTTTGAATTCCCTGTAGTCAATATTTCCTTCGCTCCAATAAATATTTCTATTTCTTTCAATCCACCTAACTCTTCTTTTTTCTTCTGGTGTTAACTTTGAATACGGATATGGGGGCTTTATCAAAAAGACTTGAGTAAATTCCTTCGTAGATAACGCTAGCTCCTTTATTATGAAATTACCACGGTAGTCTTTAAAACCTTGAACGTCAACAAAAATAGTTGAACTCATGATATTTTGCGAACAATATTACTCAAAGGTTTGTATTCTACGATACAATCGTTCAATATTAAACAGTATGCTGACGTCTGATCTGGTATTTCTTTATGACTCTCCAGCTCCAGGCGAATATTAATTACGGGTCCAGTTTTTATGTTATCGTTTTGTCTCGAACAATCTATTACGAATAATGGCGCAATGTCTTTATATTCTTGAGCACTTAACAAACAACTAGATCTACGACCATAGTAAGACTGTTGAAAATTTACGAACTGCTCGTATATTAAAGCAAAAGAATGCTTTGCGAAATCTGTATTATAGCTTTCGTACGGATAATAGGTAGAATTTAAATAAACTTTAACGTCACGCAAGTTGCAATGGTCAAATCTGGACATATCCTTAGACACGTCATTTTTTCTGTTAGTTTGTAGTCCAAGAATCACATATCGAGGCTTCTCAATTTGTGTTGAAGTTTTTATAGACCAAGTATGTTTCGTAGTCTTCGGAAGTAATGGGTATTCATAGATATCCCAATTTCTGAACGCTAATTGTATAGGTCTATCTTTTTCAAGAAGTTTAAGTAACTTAACCTTTTCTCTGTCTGATACTTTAATATGAGGCATGCGCCAAATTATTTTATGTATTTCAATACTTCGCACAGTTTCACCGGTGTTAAGTTTTAAAGCGTTAAGGTCTGTATTACTTCGCAATAAAACAAGCTCATGTTTGCAATTTACTATTACTTTTTTATAGTCTTCAGCAAATCCAAGTATGTGACTAAGTGGAATTGATGCAGAAAAATGACCGCCAATATCATTTTTAACGCCTTGTATATCCCATCCCCATGCTTGAGATATCTTCGATTCGATGTCATTCATAGATAATAAAGATTTCATAGTAGTAGTAATGCCCGCATTCTTTACTTTATCTATTTCAACACCGTTCAATTCATAGCGTATATCTTGGAACAGATACATAAGTGAGTTATTGGTAAAATGAAATGACGGCGCTCTATCCTTGTTATCATTTTTGAAAACATTGACGATCCCTTCCAAATACAAAGTGCTTGCACTTGGAAGTATGTATAAGTCTTGTTGGTTTATTGGAATTCTTATTTCATCGTTTCTGTTGAAGCTTGTTATGTAAGGCTTGTATGAATGAGTTTCAATACATTCTATCGAGTTGTCATAAACAGGGGTATTCGTAATATTTAAGATATTCATTTCAACAGCCCAATCAATTTCAAAAATTGTTTATTCTCTTCAGATAATTTCTGTCTTTTACCACAAGCAAGTGTTCTCTTTCGGATCGCACGATAACCACTAATCTTTTGAATGTGTGGAATACTGTTTTTATTGTAATCGATCATATTTTCTTATATGCAAATACAATTGTACTTCTTCACCACGAAGATCGATAAGGTTATTGAGGCTATCCAAAATCCTTATGTTAATACTATTAATAGAGTGTCTATTGACTGGAAAGTATATTGTGTTCTTTGGTATTTCTATTATTCTATAACCTGGTGGCACATTTGGAACAAATTCATGTATTATGTGACTTGATTTTCCGTTGATATATGAACCGCTAACAATATCACATTCGATGCGTACCACTGTTGTTGATAAAATGTTTACAGGAAAGGGAGACTCATGTAATTTATTACTTTTCAGAAGAACTTTACCATAGCCCAATAAATCTCCAAGAGAATTTTGCATTTCAAAATGAATATCCTTTGTGCAGTATATTGTGGTTTTAAGAGTGTTGTTATTACAAAATAATTTGAACATACAACCTTTTATATTAGCCTTAATAAAGTCATATATATCGTGAAGCTCGTAAGTTCCTTCAGGAATTTCTACAACCTCACCATTACCATAATAAAATTTGTTGTTATTTTTTGTAATATTTGGTATAGAATTGAAGGTGGAGAAATGTAATAAAGAACACTCATAATCACCATCCAGTTCCAAAGTTGGTAAATAATTTGTGGTTAATATTGAACTTTTACCAGTTATGGATAAAGTAAAAGACATCGTGGAAATGACGAAATGAAACAAGGGATGAATGTTTATATACTATATTTATTCCAAAAATTCCTTAAAAAAAATATACACAAATGACCACAATTAACACTGTTAAAATTCTGATACCGAGCATAATTATAATAAATATTATTCGAACCTAAATACTCCACTATTTCTTTAGGAGGCTTCAAATCACCGAAACTATCAAAATATTCACAGTAGTTATTAAGTTTTACATAGGCTACCCAATGACTACCATTGTTCATATAACTATCTAAGTTAACAATACCACACTCGATCGGTTTTGCTTTATGAGGCATCATATCTCTCATATAGACTCCTCGGAAATATGGTATATCATGAGAATGGTTAATGATATCAATATTTGTTAGAGCACGTCGGGGTAGCCTACGGACTAGTTTTTTTTAATGTTTATAAATAGACCGCTGCCTTTTTTATACGGTTTGATGTAAAGACCTTTTCCTATAGCAATTGCTTCCATTGTTTTGTTGTGACGCTCCAGCTCATTCAAGTTCTTTTGAGCTGATTTATACTCATTTACTGTTTTAGCTACGCCAGCTGCACCTCCAGCTAAAGCACCAAGAGCAGACAAACCCGCGAAAATAGGTATCAAAGGTAATATCCCACCAGTTTTGGGAATCGGTATGACACGTGGAAGTCGGAAATTTCCACATTTTGGAATAACTTTTTTAGCAGCTTTATAAGCATAATTGATTAACGATGTATGACTTTTTGGTTTCATTTTGTTTATTTTTGAATTTATTTTCGAAACCATTGATTTAAACTTTTTAACTCCAGAGCCTGTTTTTACTTTAGCTTTCATAACTTTGCTAACCAACCACGAAGCTAATTTTTCTCCTTTTCCCACATCTTTTGAATGCAAGCGTTTTTTAGCCATGTCCAACAGTTGCAGGTCTGCTTTGTGTCGGTTAGGTAAATCCGTATAATTTGTATATGCAATGTCGTGGTGCTTACAAGCTTCGTCCAACTGATTAATTCCTTTATCGCCTCTTGCCAATCTTTTTTTTAATTTTGTTCCTGGTCCACAATAGTTGTATCCCGGTAAGTGAAGTTCTACAGGTAAGTTATTAATCAAATTGTTTATAAGTCCTCCTCCTAGCATTTCTTTTTATATAATGATAATGATATGTATAAAGCTGCACTTATATTATTGTACAACTGAATTGCTATTAATCCAACTATTTTCGGTATCTGAAAGACCCAACCACTTGACAAGGAGTTTGCGTCCCATTTTTTTTATTACCCTTTCAATTAAATAAACATTAGGATATTTCGTTTTCTGCAATTCCTCTTGATAAAAAGAGCCTAATATTTGTTGCTTTCTCTGATCTTGAATGTGAAATGTAACTGGAGTAGTTTTATTAACCTTTTTAATTATAAATATCTCTGTAGACCAGTTGGGGGTATACCCTTTATCAAAACTACTTTTATATTTACTTATGCGTACACAGTCACCTATTTTAAAATTAATCTTTTGCTTTTTATTTGGTCTGGTTTGACTGTTTTTGATATTATTCCTAACAATTATTTCGTTTTCAGAATTCACATCCGCTGGTTTAAATTTAGTAATCCGGTGTACATTATTATTGTAGGTATTCAAAACGTCGATCAAAGTTTTCCCTATCCATTTATAACTACCTTTATAGCTAAAAAGCATATGAATTTTATTCTTTAATGTTCGAATTAGTCTTTCAACAATTGAAGCCTTTTTAGTTGAATATGATGAATAGTGATTTATTTTCAGTGACTGCACAAGTGATTTAAAGGAATCGTTGTAAAATTCTGTTCCCATGTCAGTTTGTAAGTTACGAGGGCAACGACCACTTTGCGTCAAAATAGCCGAAAACGCGTCAACGACAGCTCTTTTTGTCTTTGTTTTTAAAGGAATTGCCCAAGCGTATTTAGTGAAACAATCAATGACGACTAAAATATAAGCAAAACCTTTATTATACTTCTTTATGGTCTGGAAATCAATTAAATCAGCTTGCCATAAATCATCTATTCCTTTTAAAATAACAGATCTTCTGTCGAAATTTTTACGTGCTGATCTATGGATTTCGTTTACTACTTGCTGCTTGATCATTATTTCGCTTAGCAATTAACTTTTCGACGTAGTCTTTTGTACAAAATGTTTTCTCTAACTGCTTTAAGCTTGATGCGATTTCCTCTTTTATTGTTACCATAAAAATGGAAATTTCTTTTTTTGTACATAAACCAAAAACTTTTTCATCTACATACTTTTTGTTTACCGCATCATCAGGTACCAATGGTTCTTTGATTCCAGTTAATCGCGATGACTTAGCATCATAATGACCACTTTCTGATTTTACTAAAGAGTTATCTGTTAAATCTAATATTTCCGAGAAACGTAATCTTTTATGAACAGAATGTCCGAATTTATCAATATTCATTTTCGTCCAGAGAAGTAGTCCGAGCAAATGGTGGAGTGATAATAGAAAAATAAAATTATAATATCTAATTTATAATACCACTTTCACGTAATTCCTCAATTATGGATATAATTTCATTATCTAGCCCAGTATTTCCAGCATGTTTAGAGGCAATTAGTAATTTCAGTCTCTCCACAAGCTCGTTAGGATCATCCCAGTAAATATAATCAGTATCTTTTCTATAATTTTTCTTCACACGTAGTCCTTCACCCTCACTAACATAGTTAACATTACTTACACTCGATGAAACAGAAGATGTTGAAGGTTTACGTAACTTAAATAGTGGTCTTATAATATTTAAATATTTTCTGCCTTTATTAGATTTGATTGGCTTCTTTGGATCATAATCTCGACGGTGAGCGTTAGTTTCTATCAGTATTGCTTTATACACTTGTCCATCGCTTTCCGTTATCAGCTCTAAATTGGGTACTTTCTTAAATAAAAGCTCACACAAACCAGGAGTTTTTCTGTACTCATGACCTGCTATTGATATTTTTTTATCATTCATTTCTACACGAGATGTACCCATCATTAATTTACCTCGTTCTCTTCTAACACCAAATGGAACATCCCTAAATATTTCAGAAGACATTGACCAAGAAGTTCCATCTAAACTAGGTATTGAGTCTATTGTTCTGAACGAAAGATTACTTGTGTTGTTAGGATCAGACTCGTCAATAGCATTTCCATCTAAGTTTTGATCCATTTCATCAGAATCTTGAGAACTGCAAATGCTATTTTTATTCTTAAAGGTTTTCTCAAAGTCCTCGGAGTCTAGAGAAAGATTCTCATCTTTCATGAGAAAGGAATCTCTCACTGAATCATTCATAGAATGCTTTGATGTCTGTAAATGTTTTTTATGTTGTATAATTTGATTGAGTGAAGTCGTAACGGGTTTAAAAACTGTATCTAACATTTTTTCATTTTCACTTTCCATTAAACGCATTTCTTTGACTTTCTTTTTGACAGCTTCTGAAGCTTCAACCACTTGATTTTTTATTTTCTGTTCCATTTAATAAACTGTAGAAGTTCACGTGTTATGTCTAATAGTTTTTTAGGCGAAATGAATCTGAACTGGTATGAATCTCATTTTATTTATTAATCAAATTTAACAAAAGTATCAAAATTCATCCTGTATCCACCTTTATTTTTCGGACAATCCTTATTAATTACTAAATAATTATACGGAATCTTCCAAATTTTCGAAGACAATTCTTTAAACTCTGGCCACGACATATCAGTACTAACATGTTCATCGTATACATGACGTAAGTTGATATCGTCTTGTTTGAATAATATTATTAGGTTGGCGTTATCTCTTACCAACTGTTTAGGAACTTTAGTGTAAGTTTGATTTAAGTAAAAACAGTCAATAAATTTATGCCTACCCATTGCAAAATAATCTCGCATGTTGGATTGATTTTCACATGCTACATCATCGAAAATTATTACTGAATGTGGTTTAGCCTCGTGTGGACTCACGATCAAGTCATTATCTCGATATTTTGCGAATGATACCTCTGGCACTAAATTCAAAACCTTTTCTAGGTATACATATTTGGATTGATATAGCGTCTTAGAGTATAAATACACATTTTTAAACCGCAGTCCATTTTCATGTAGTAGAAGGCCAATAAGTAAGTTTGTTTTCCCACAGTTTGACGGCCCACAAACAAGACATCTAATCATATTAGGTAGCAATTTTCCATGTCGATGAACAGATACTACCTCATCTGGGCAAATTTTTTGAAATTGCAAAGATAGTGGTTGTTTAATAAATTTCATCGTAGGTAGTATCCATACAGATCGATGTAGGTAGAGAGAATGAATGTATTTATAAATATCTGGTTTTATATTCATACCACGGCAGTTATAGAGAGGATAATTATCCAACAGCCAATAATCATGAAGGGGGGTTTAGCAGCTAAATCAAAAAACGCTTTCAATTTAATATTGGAGTGTCTAATTCACTTCGCATTTTAAATCAGCCTTTTAGTAAATCACCTACACAGAACAATGTGATGCAAAACTGC